>OY986042.1:89995414-90653629 GCA_963920215.1 Nineta flava
TCTTATATGTTATTAAATGGGACAATACTCGTTTTACATAAAGATTATTAAAATAATATTCTCGTTTTACTTATACCGTAAAGTTGATAAATATTTTGGTACGAACAGTCTAGCCAAAAACCTAGACTGATACCTTTCTTTGGTAAAAAAATTACAATCGAAAAAATCGGAGTGATGAATTAAATGTAGCATTCGCTTGAAGTAATAAGTAGTTGTTATTTTTTAAATGACTGTCAAATCGAAAAATGAGATTCCTTCACAAATGCATTTGTGTTTCGAAGACTGTCAAATCTTATTACCAAAGCTAAAAATGTTGAATTTGTTTTAATTTATCATATTTATGTGTTTTCATCAATATTGAACACATGTGTTAATTGCTGAAATGACCGATATAAAATGAGGGTTATTTTATATGAGGTATTATATATATATATATATATATATATATATATATATATATATATATATATATATAAATATATCTTATAACCCTGCTTCCTAGGAGAGATGTATATCTACATGGATCGATTTTGTCCATTCACAATTTGAGGTGATTGTATTGACAGACGAATGGGCGAACTATTATTGTTTTTTCTGCTTTCAATATTTTCCGACCTTACAAAGTTTGAAATACGTCCAAAGCCTATTTTAGGAATTCCAAGGGCTGCATGTAAACACGTGATCAATGAGTGGTCAAATGCTAAACACCGTGATCACTGGGAAAAAGTACCGCGGCAAGTATGTCGGGAATTTACTGCTTCAGAGGGCAACCAAGAGGACAACATACTCAGAGTATGAAGCCCATTGTGGTATCTGAAAAAGTAAACGTCACACAGGGATCCACTATTCCTTAAACCACTTGGAGCTGTTGACGAACAGCAAAAGACATTTGCGTCGACCGAGTTTAGATTGGAGAGATCGCCAAAGAATGGTTGGCCTAAGTGTGTCAGTCCTTGTAAAAACTGGACAGTGACAAGGAAGGCGAGTCATCATTTCTTCTTCCTCGTCATTCTGATAGCGACTGCGATAGTCGTGGTGCACTATTGCATGAAGCAGTCGGAATGATAACTTTACGTCTGGGTTTATAGACCCCACAGCCTACTTTATCTTCAAGTATAGATCCGTGGTATAAAATACCGCGCCCTTCGGCCTGACCAAGTTCTACCGGGTATGAAACCAACAAGTAAAGAAATTTGATAAAATTGGTGAATGTTATTTGAATGTTATTGATGAGCAATAATAAATTATCAATAGTATACTAACGAACACATGGACAGGGTAAAAGCTGTTATGTATGTTTTAATTTCCATAGACACTGGATTATTACTCAAAAATCAATAAATTAGGGAAATTTAATAAACCTGAAGGAAAAATTTATACTTGTATTCTTTGGAACCAACTTATTTAGGTTTTTTTAGGGTTTGCATGATTGTTTTGCTTATAATAGAAATATATGTGTGTGGTATATTGAGTTTATAATAAATGTTGGTGCATATTAACTCTAACAATTTTAATAGATAGTGAAAAATACCGATTCAAAAATACAACATTTTAAATTTAATTATTATAAGTTTTCAAAATAAATTTCACCACATGTTTAACATAAAATTTAACACTTTTTATTACAACGAGTAGCACATTTGATGGGTAACAATATTCAACAGCACGGTCTGCAGGTCGGCCCAAACGATAAAACTCATAATTGCATTAAATCTGCAAATGTATACATGTACTCGTATATATTAAGCATTATATATATGATCGGAAAGTAAAAATATCATTTAAGATTTATAGAAATCATTAAATTACGTACGAATACATATATTTTTAGTCATCGTCTTTTAATATAAATACAAGCGGAAGTTGATTATTGTTTTTTTGGAGCATCATTTCCGGTTGTGACAATTTAAGAATTGTGCACGTCATATTAATGAACTCCAGTGGAAAAAGTATTACATATACTTTTTATAGTATAGGCGATTTTGTAATTTTTGTAGGTTAATTAGAATAAAAAACTGTTTGTTATAACTCCGTAAAGTTTCTATATGCGAAAACTCACCACTGTAGCTCTTCTCGTTCAAAAGTTATAGTACTTGTCGGCAGTTTGTCAATTATTAAGACAAGGTTTTCTGCAGTTTTCTTCACGAACTCCAGATGAATATCGGCATAGTTCCTATCATAGTCGGCTGCAGCCGCATATCCTACCAATTACTAGTCTATACACAAAAATTCCTTTCACTCCACTCACATCCTCACATCCTTAGGCATCACAATGGACCTTATGGTCGAAGTGTAGCTCGCCTAGGCCCTAGGGCAGCCTTTACATTCTATCTGTCTATAGTACCTGAAAAAATGCTCTAAAAGAACTGCTAGTAATAGCACTGTAAGCACGAAACAAGTTGTATATACTCATCACAATGGAACATTACACTGCCGAGAGCGTGGAAAATGAAAATTGATAAACCTATTCGCAAACATTTGAAAGCAATAGTTACTTTATTATTAAGAATGTTCCAGCATACCTCCATTTTCGACAGATTTTGCTCATTTTTTTTCACAGGCTAAAAATAACGTTTTCTAATAAATCCGAAGTTTCAGAATTTTTGACCGTTTAGAATGAATTAATATCAAAGTTATTATTCTCTCTCATTCTCTCTCATTAGAAGCATGTAAAACTTCATGTCCACCCAATTATCTGTAGTATTAGAAAAAATACCCGACAGAATTTAAAAAAAAACTAGAAATTCTTAATATTTCTTATATAATATTTTTTTTAAATCGTGTGATACCGTTTCATTTTCGAAATATAATAATTTAAAATATTATTTTTGTCCAATTATAACACATTCCGTTTATGGTAAATATCAGTCTGGCAACGTTGTGCGCCAATCTCTCTCAAGTTTCATCAAGTAAAGATTGGGAATTGTTACTGTTGACATAAGCAATAATAATATATAGGTATATGCAAGGAGCAACATTGCCAGATCACCGTACCGGATATATTTCATAGTGTGTGTAAGTATCTGTATGCCGATAACATGTGTAAGTATGTGTACACAGTGCTGGAACATCCTTAATATCTTCTAACTAACCTAAAATGTCGAATTTGTATATAGTTTCAATTAATATTTTTGACCACAAAACTAAATATCAAAATTATTGAAAGTATCAAGTACAAAAATTTACTAAAATCGTTAAAAAATAATAAAATATTTATTAAAAAAACACATAGGCGCACATGTCAGATTTATTAATTGGCTCTAGATTTAGTTTGTTTAATGGTCACGCGGCACTGCCATCTTCAAAAGTTTCGCGTATCACGACATATGTCGCGTAGTTAGATGATTAACACGAATACCATTGGTTCCGTATATTTCTCGAAATTTGCATGTGCCAATTTGAAATTTCCAATAACCGGAACTGACATCCAGCTACTAGACTACAATGTGTACTAAATATAATGTAATTTTAATATATTTATTTCATGATGCGCCTATAATATGAACAGTTTAAAGTGAATGTTTATTAATTTTAAAATATTATATATATCCGAAACACATTTTAATCATAAGTTTATCTTCTAAAATATCATCACAGGCATGCTAATAAAATTTATTTTATTTTTTGCACAAAAGTGTATTCATTAAAAACCTCGAAATAACACTCCCATAAGATATTTCGATCGTGTGAAATCACTTTTCGCCGGAAACTTGAGGTAATTAATAACAAATTTTGAACCTCTTTCTGGCACACCTTCCACTTAAAATATTATGTCTGGTTATTTTTAATTATATTAAATTGCGCGCCAATTTTAAATAGTAAAATAGAGAGTCGTAATTTTTAAAAATTGGGTTTTTACCTCCGTTTCTCAGACTCTACGGTCTATAACAGAGACCACCCACATCATTTTTTTTACCCATTTTATTAATTTTATAACTATAAAATTTTTTAATAATGTGGATGGAGGACAAGGAATTTGTATACAAACTAGAAATTGACTTTGATAGGAACTTTGATAGGAACTTCGAGAAAGGAAACTGCAGAAAACCTTCACAAGCTTAGCCGATTACTTATCCGCCCATTAATTATCATTGAAAAACTGTCACCGCCGGGATTTGAACTCACAACCTTCCAGTTCCAAGTTAGCGCCTTCATATATACGGCTCCGTGGCTGGCTAAGGCTAAAAAAAATGGAAATTGACTTAATTATACTCTAAGTCACATAGCACTGTAATGCGTCAGACCAAATTAAAGCACTAACAATGTTTTCAGGAAGGATTAGAGACGGTTTTTTGGCCTCTGCATCTCAGGAACCAAAAAAGCTATGAAGCTCAAATTTAAAACGTGCTGTGAGATATAATTTATAGTTTCAGTTTCAAGAATCCACCACGTCTTTCAGGTGATATATAATTGTTTTCGTTCCGGCTACTTTTAATACATAGAAGCTTTTCAGGCAATCTAGCAATATTGTTGGATAAAAATTCATTTTCCTGTATTTTAAGCATTAAAAGTGTCGTCAAAAGGTAGTCATACTAGTAATATTCAGCATGGCAAAAGACAAACCAAAAGACTTAACTATACAAAGCTCGGCAAATGATAATTATCTCTAAGCATCTCAAGGAGAACTATCGTCTCAACAGGCTCAATATATTTATTAGGATCATAGCAAATGTCTCCTCAAGAATTAGTCCTGAGGAATATAAAACATCCAATACATCATACTTAATGTAAATGCAAAGTCTTTGCTATAATGATGGGAATACCAATAAGGTTGGAGTCCACGTATTTGAGAAGCTCTTTCGAAAAACAAGGTTAATGAAAAGTTCAAGTGAAGCAAAATTGACGTACTTTATTCTACCACAATCACAAATCTATTTTATTAGAGCACTTATGTCTCACTTATAAAAGGACAGTATGGTCTTCAACAATTTAGCGATGTTTAATATACCATAGAAAAAAAAATTTTACTACAGACAATACAACAATTATAAATAAATAAAAACAATAATAATGATTTGTTTAACGGAAGTGTACAAGGTCGCACGCAATTGTAATGTCGGGTCACCGTTTTTTTATTTTTATTGAATAATATTATTATATTTTTACTTACAGTATATTCTTGCTTATTTTACTTCCGTCTCAATTTTACCATACCCTATATTGTGTTTTATCATAATTTAAATTATTTATTACTCACGTATATATAATAGCTAAGTAGTTTTAAGTGAATAATAGAGCAGAAGGTCACCGTATTCAATTTAATCATTAAAGTTTATCGCTGATACCGTATTATATGTAATAACTTTGTTATTTCATAATAGTACGGAAATCTTGAGTTTGGTTTTATCAGCCGACCAACGCAGGCCTGAAACTGATTGTGAAAAATGACATGATATTGATTAGGGGCCATCCATTAAATTCGCATGCATACGGGGAGGAGAAAGGGTATTTTCCTTACCAAACGAAATATGACGAGGAGTGGGTGGGGCTCGACCAAAAGTGACATGACATGACGTTTGAAATTCCTTCATCAATTTTATTCCATTTTTATTTAAATTTTTTTTTATTCGGGGTACCATGGAGAACGTTTTGTATGTAACCAAATATATTTATGGGTCACAATACCTACATCCTCATGATAAGTACTAATAATCGGAAAAGAAAATTATTATATTGTAATAACTTTTGTATGTTATTAATAATCATAAAAGCCTAAAAATAATCATTCATTAAGGGATGAATAAGGAACAGGTTAAACTTTAAGGATGTATAAATTATTCTGAAAGGAAAAGAGATAATCTTATCAGTTCTATATTTCATATTAAGAGTTGTATCATATTAAGTGTTGAGACGTATTATTCGATAGGGGTTTGACAAAAAGTGCCGCAGCGTAACAAATAGGGAGGAATAGGGTAGTAATGCGTGAACTTTGCGTGACGTATTTTATGGATTTTAGCCCTTATGAAAGATTATCATATTGGTTGCCCATTACCAGTCAATGAAAAGGATTATAAAAATATATATATCCTAGTAGTAATGGCGGCTCATAGGATACCGAGATCACAGAAAAATGTAGAATTGTCTGGAAATTTTGAAATTCTGTAAAGTTAGAGAGATTAAACATGGAATTTGATTTTCGGTCAGCGGAAATGATATAAATTTGATACAACTCTTAATATGGAATATAGGACTGATTAGATTAGATTATCTCTTTTCCTTTCAGAATAATTTATCATTACGAAAAAATGATCAAGGGTGTTCCCTGGGGAATAATCAGGGAAAAGGTTTTTTTGTATTTTTTTAATTTTTTTTTTATTATTATTTTGTAAGCATTTAGATATGTTTGGTGAGCAGCGTTTATTCCACTTAAGAATGTACGAGCGCTGATGTATAGTCCATTAATAAAATTCTTCAAAAAGAGTCTACAATAATGTTTATTATTTTTTGTCGTAAGTTAAAATTCAAATTTAATTTAGGTCCGTCACACCTGGCGTAACAAAAAAGATATTTAAGAAAAAACCTGAGATTTCCGGTAGTTAAGCTACCGCCGACAGAAATATTATTTACCCGAAATCTCAGTTATTTTCTTAAATATCTTTTTTTTTTTGGGCCCGTCATACCGGAATTTTATTTGATCAATCTCTTTATTAATATTTCTATTTTCTATTGCGTAGTATCTTTCTATTCGCTTTTTTTTATTCCAAGTGAAAATTATCAAAATATGTGTTAAAATATGGGTTTCTCTATAAGAGCAATCAATGCATTAAAACTCGAACTTTAACATTAAGTAATTAATTCAAGACCACCGTAAAACCACTACCCCCCCCCCCCCCTGAAACTTTTATAATTGATTTATATGCACTTCAACTATATGTAAACAAAAAATCAAGCCTTAATCTTCAAGTGCTCGTACATCCTTAAAGTTTATTGTATTTTTGTATTGTACTGTATTGTACATTGTTTTGTATTGTATTGTACATTGTATTTTTAATTAACTTTTATCAGCTTATAGATTGAATATACCGCAGGATATCTTGATATATTCCTACGAGTTTGTTTGTGTTCTAAATATTGCTATGCTAAATTTTGTCGTCATATGTACAGGTTTCAAAAACAATGGCCTATCCCAACTTCGATACGATAATCTCCTACTCTATAATTACTATTATTATGAATATTGTTTTAAGCACTTATTTGCATATTTATTTATGTACATGTGTTTTTCTATTGTTTCCTATTTTGACTTAAGTTGTTAAATGTTACTTAACAAAAAATTATATGGTTTGTGGGAGTTAATATGTTTATAAGGGAATATATTTATAAGAGATTCTAAAATCAGGTGGTAACACAAGATAAATTATACAAATTTGTCTTTATCTAGCCCCGTAGCTCTCCGGAGCCACGGGGCTCCTATAAGAAAGTGAGAGTAAGTAAGAAAGGTATGTTTTGAAGTAAGACGATACGATGTTTCAATACAGATTGCCTACCGATTATTGCCCAATAATTTGATTTTGTTTCATATGTGAAATTTCCGATTCACATACATAAGAAGATGCGAAACAACAACAAAAAAACTAAGTTTTTTATTTATTTATTTCAAACGAAGATGGGTTTTCTGCGACGATTTCCTAAATACTTTTTGTGCTCGTGTTCATGGCTCCTAATAAATTATAATTTGTTGGAAGGGTAATCATTTCGTTTAATAACGCGCAATCATTGGATTCCGGAAAAAATTTCTATTAAAGCGGGAATTTTAAATTTTCTATTAAAAGAGGTCACTAAAAAATCAGTCATTGCATTTATATTTTCGAAAATCGAAATCGATTATTAAATTGTAAAATTACCCGTTTCACTAAAATCACTACTTTTATTTTATTTTTTTAAAGAAATTATGCGAAAAATAATTTTCATTAGCACGAATAGTACTTTTCACTTTTTTAATTCAAAGTAGACTAACTCGAAGAAACTCAGTCAAGTTGAGTAAGCTAACATAAAATTCCCACTTTATGTAAAATTTATCCATTTAGAAATTAGTAACAAATTAACGCCACCCCCCCCCCCCCCAACCCAGCTTTTTCATTGGCATGTTTATTGTATCCAGTGTCATCAAATTCCCATAACACTATACTGTCTACTAAGAAATAATATTTAAATCAGGAAAATAATTGTTTATTAGTTATCCGATATGAATAGTTTAGGCAAATTATTCGGAATTCCCAAAAATCTAATTCTAAAATCTAAACTAAAGCTAAACCATCAAAAAATTTACAAGCGGTTTACAATTGTCAAGCGGAAAACGTAAAATTTATACAACATTTATATTTTGTTCATACACAAATATATTAAAAAGGTACGTTTTATGCCCCAAAGTACCAGCCCAAAATTCCAGAGTATGTATTCAATGAATTGTATACTTTGTATAATAGTGACCATAAAAAAGAGTTGGTATTATTATATTTTTTTCAGAAAATGTTTTAATTAAAAAAAGAAAATAATAATAATTGGTAGGTACCCTGTATTTACTCTATCTCTCTTCCTACCTCTCACTCAGATCTTGTGAAGTTAAACCCTGCCCACCTATGAAATAGAGTAATATATATATATTCCGACACCCTTTTTTACTAAGGTATCTACTTTTTTGTTTACCATACATTATTTCCTATATAAAATACTTACAAAATACGACCTGTATATATATTTTATAAACATATATATAAAGATATATATTATATATATATATATATATATATATATATATATATATATATATATATATATATATATATATATATATATATATATATATATATATATATTTATAAATCGAAATACAAAATATTATTTATTTATGTATAAAAATTTATAAATGTTATACATATTGTAAGTAATAGTTTATTAGTATAATTTTATTGTTAAACAATTTGATATTTTTATTGACTGTTTATTGATTTTTACAAATACTTGTTAAAATATTATATATTGGCATTTTGCTTTTCTGATGTGATAAAAAGTCGTTAAATATAATATTTATTACAAGTAATAGTTAAATCGATTTTTACATAATATTAAATATTACATACATAAATGTAATATACAATATTTTTACATATTATATTTATTTATGTGTGTGCGTCAATTTCATGTAATGTAATAAAAAAATTATTCTCATTGGCATAAAAGAATAAATAAAAAAAATTAAAATAAATTTTATAAATATTTTCAGATTTCAGAGTTTAGTTCATTTACAAATCATTTTTGGTAGCTGATAGATTCTGCATTCTTTCTTGTTTCTAACTTCATTTCGTGGTTTTCTTAATTGCACACCGTAGGAGAGGTTAGGTGGCAGTAGATATCCGGGGGGGGGGGGTTGTTCACAACCGAGACCAATTTTGATACTTGAAAAAAGGGACTATCCCACAACGAGCAGTTCAAGAACAGCATAATAAATTTGACATCGACAGATTTTAATTCAAAGAATGGCTGGTCCAAGTGTGTCAGTCTTCTCACCAGCAAAAGTTGCAGCAATTGTTCTCTGGCCATATCTGTCTTGCAGTACCACAAGTACATGCCTCTCTCCACTTAAAATTGGCCTTAGAGTGGTTTCAGTCAAGAGTAGCCTTGCATTTTGCAGGAGTAGCTCGTTAGCTGTGCAATTCACTGGAATGGCCTTATGGTCGGGCTCTCATGCCTAGATCCGTCAGTATAAGCATGAAACGATAGAGGCGTTAACAAACTCTATTTCTTTGAAAAAAGGGACATTTCTTGTTCTTACATTTTTTTTCTCTTACGTTTTCAAACCGGCCAAGTAGCCCCGCTTGTTAAGGCGCTCTACTTGGGACTGGAAGGTTATGGGTTCGAATCCATACGCAATCCATAATCCATTGACAGTTTGTCAATTATTAAAAAAAAGGCAGTTAATTGACTAACCTGTCGGCGTTTGGATAAGAACGAAGTAACCGGCTATGCTTGTGAAGGTTTTCTGTAGTTTCTTTCACGAACTCCAGATGAATATCGGTATAGTTCCTATCAAAAGTCGGCTGCAGCCGCACAACCTACCAATTCCTAGTCTACGCACAAATTTCTTGTCCTCCACTCTCATCCCTAGGTATCACAATGGACGTTGTGGTCTCAGTGTATCTCGTCCAGGACAGCCGCTACAACCTAACCTACGTTTTCAAAGATGGATCCGATTTTGCTCATTCACGTACTTTACCTAACTTTTTAGGTATAGAACACGCACACACAAAATTTCATTTATTTTTTGGTTTCGTGTCTATACGAACAGACGTACGGGCGGACGGGTACGCGGTAATGAACTAATTACCTCATTTTATGAATAGCTACAACAGTTTTTTTCTGCGATCAATATTTTAAACCGTTACAAAATCGGAACTAAACATAAGATATATATTTTATATGTTTTATACATCTATGAACATATATATATCTTAATATATATATAATTCTTCTATCCGTGTGTATGTGACTGAACTCCAACTAAACAGCTGGACCGATTTTGATGAAATTTTTGTGTGTGTTCCAGTGGATTCGAGAATGGTTCACAATTCAGACCCAAAAAAGTTTAAAATTTCAAAATTTAAGACGTGTGTATAGGACAACGTCTGTCGGGACTGCTAGTACTGTATATATTTGTTATATACCTTGTATATATTTTATATACCGGGTATAAACAGAATGATGGACGTAAAATCGGTTCTGTAAAATCTGTTATAAACAATATTTTTCATACATAATTTGTTTATGTGGTTTTATTGGATTTTACGATCGATTATATTAAAATTCTTTTCGAACAATTCACAATCATTTAACAACAAATGGAATTAGAGCAACAAGTGAATGCTCTGCACACACAACAAGTTGAATTGTACTGAATACAATACTTTTATATTAAATTTCTAACAAATAATAAAATTAAATAATAATAAAGTAATAAAAATTATAGGATATAACATTCTAAATGCTACTGCTACATATAACAAGCAAAATAATTCTTTTTGGAAATTGAAATAAACAGGAAAATAGATTGATATTGTTAAATGTTTATCAAATGTCGTTCGTTTAATTCATTCACGTAAAACTTATTGGATTGCATTGAAAATAGAGATGTTTGTCGATTCAAACAAGAAGTCATCACACTAAACTCGACCAAAATTTTGTAAAAGCTGTCAGGTCATATGCATACATGCTTTTTGAAACTTGCGTTTAAGCTTTAACCTTCTTCTGTTTAAGGACGTTCGAAAGAGAAAAAAAAATGCAGAGATGTTCCTGTAAATTAAATAAGTTATAAAAAAAAGTCAATACGAATTCATTGGTATGCTTCAAAATGTTAGTTCAAATGCATTTTTTCGTTTTTTTTCGATATTGAAAGTCATGCTTTCAACATTGGGTCTTATGGAGAAACTACAAATTTAATCTTTATAATCGAATAAAACATAGTTAAAAATGCAGAGAAGGTTTTATAAAACTATCTAAATTGTTGTTAAATAAACAAGGATTTATTTGAGCCAAAGACGAAGGTATGTTCAAATGCATTTTGGAAAATAATAATGATTTATATAAGTAATTTGATCATTTTAGAGAAGCAAAACACAAGATTTTTACTTGATTATTTAAAATAAAATAAACATTACGAGTCACGACTCACGAGTATTATTATTTACCACATAACCATAGAATATTTACATCTAGTTTCAACGTATACATTAAATCTGTAACGCTGCGGGCATGCGCAGTCGCTTGATACCCCCTCCCCCCTACATCTATCCCGGCAAAATGAACTCATTCGAACGTCCTTTAGCATTAACTTATTCATGAGAGTTATAAACTTTTCGAAAACTGTATCGATTTAGCACAAAGAGATGAAAATATCAACAGCAACGTCATACATCTTAGTCCTGCTACATTCTCACCCCGTCTCGTGCTGAAAAAAGATGTTCAATATAGCATGATTTTTGAACCTTTTGTTCAAACAGGTAACTCGCCATTCACTAAACTAAAACAATTAAATTGTTTATAGCAATTTTGCTCGCTTGAATTTTTCAATTCTGATCATTTTCCTTCTATATACCTCCTATTACTGTTATTCGTGATTGTATTCCAATTTTTCTCCAGGGTTCTTTTGTAGATTTACTGGGTAGGGGGGAGAGGATGTATGCACAACGATTTGAAAGCGTTTTTTCAGAAAAATGTTAAAGAAGACTGAACACACAAAAAATATTAAATATATATTTTTGACATGGCTCTTTAAAAACTTTAAAATGACACCCAACACAATAATCTTGACGATTAATCTTTTTAATCTTCCCGTTTCAACAGCCAAAACTAACCACTTAACTAAAAGATTGAAATTTTAAATCTTATATCCGTATTTGAGTAACCACATATTACAACTAGATGATTCCATAAATGATCTGGTTTTTTGAATTACGGAACACTAAATCTACCCGAAAATTATCCTAAAAATTTAATATTCATGGTAACTGCATATAATTTACACGATAAATATTTTTACACACACTTACCGCGAGCCTATACTTCTAAAAAACAACTCAAATAATAATGCTCTAAAGTTTGCCGTATATATGTTTAGAAACACCCTATATATAACTATTTTACAATGTTGACTATAATTTGATTCGGTATTTGGAAAATTTCTGATAATTTGTTGATATTGAATAAATTAAATTATTATTAAATTAACAATTGTAATAATATTTATTTTGGACTAATTAACATTAAATAAATTATTCTATAAATCCAACAAAAAAATGCACAATGTTTAGGATCGATGGATATTTGAAGAAATTTTTTCGAAATTTTGACTTTGGTACGAGACCAAAGCTTCCAGGAAATTCGCTAAAATGCAAAATAATTTAAAATAGAAATAGAAAAAAGAGACTGACAACAAATTTAACTTGATGTAAACAAAAGCATGGGGTGCTCTCTATTAACGTCTTTATAATGGCTCTACTTCTATACAAGAGTAAGTAGAGAGTAGTACCCCATGCTTTTGTTTATAATAAAGTGAATTTTGTTATCAATCTCTTTATTCTATTTCTAGTTTAAATTATTTTGCATTTTTTAGTTCATATTCCAATGAAAGCATGTTTTTTAGTTGTTTTTTTTAACTATAAATTTCATTTGTCTACAATAATTATTAAATTACGTTATCAAAATCAGTAAATATGTAATCATTTATAACTACACTACATGTTTATAATATTTATTATCACAAATTAATATAAAATGAGTTTTAATTTTTATCTATAAAGATATATTTTAATATCGTAAAACTTCCTGTTTATTATGAAATTAAAAGCAAAAGAATGAACTTATTAATCAGCCCATTTTATTGATTATTTTCAATATTTTTTTTGCTTTCAAGTAGTTAGTCTGAGTCTTCTTTAATTTCAAGTGTCTACCTACTGTCACTTCAAGTTTTATCAGTTATTATCTAAAGGGGCTATTAGGTGCACTAAGAGGTGTGAAAAAATAGACATTTGCACGATCATTTTTGGAGTATTGTGTGATGTTTTTTATTTAATTAAGAATATCAAGCTTTTACACTATATTTAAAGTAACTTTCACAAAACATTCAAATAATTTTAATTCTGGAGTTATCAGTTCAATTGTTGACCCGTCTCTTACGAAGAATAGTGCCTTGTGATGAGATCAATACTTCTTACTGGTTTATCTAAAATCAAAGAAACAGAGATTATTACCTTAAATTTTCAAAATGGAGACTTTCGAAAGTATAATTTTGGATTTCGAGGAGAAATGCATATATTTGAAACGAGACAAAATGATATTTATCTATTTCTCCGCAGGAACAAGAATAACATATTCTCCCGACATACTAATAGAGCCTAACCATCCCATGATTGGGCAAATAACTACTCCAACAGACCCCATTCCTCTCTATTCTTAGCCTCTCCCGCCCATTAACTACCCACAAAAGTTTTGATTTCACCACGCCAGCGTCATATTGGGCGCCCTTTCCTTCGGCATCGATTATACAGCGTCCAGAACGTTGTTCGTAATGTCCATCGCCTGTCTCTTGAGAATCTTTACGCCTGGGTTACGATATTTTGCCTGGGTTTTTTTGCGAATTTTGCTGCAACGTATTTTGACAGATACGAGACGAGAATAAACGTACAATATTACAAGACGAGACGATACAGACAGCATTATTGTCTTGCATTAATGTCTAAAGGGCCCGGATAGCAATATGACCAATCAAGGTGGATGCCATCAAGTCAACAAACAAACCAAATTGTATTAATAATCAAATAGGCAAGAGTTTTTAGAAGTTTCTATTTTCAATGGCGTCCATTTTTATGTAAACATTTCCAAATAGTTATAGCTGAAGCTAGATGCGGAATAAATCCTTTGTAAAAACTGCTATCGTACTTATCCTTGATAAACACCGATGTTCAGGATAATCAACAAGTTCGGCAGTTCTGGCCTCAGAAGAGAAGCAAGTCTCGTCTTAATGCGGTTCAGTGGGGAAAATCGTCTCTCGGAAGTTGCGTAATCAAGATTGTGAGAATTACGTAATAATCAACATATAAGTTGGAGTACGTACTAATTTGCTTGTTATATTGGGACAAAAGTTGACATGCACATCCGAATCTCTTCGAGGCAAGTTTTGTCTTTGTTGTTTGATCTAAACGTATATTTGATTTAATCTTCGTAGATCTATTCCTGCTCTCCCTCCTCCTTTCTTCTCCGTGTATGAACTTTTTGCGTGGAGGTAGTAAGCCTGAGGCCCTCCCACTCAGCCAAGGTAGCCTGGGGCTCTCCCACTCTGTGGACAGTCCGACATTATCATTTACTCACTGAATCCCATAGACCAGACGCAATTCTTATTTACTGCATTTATTTTCAAATAATAATCCAATATAAAGTCATTCAACCGGCAAGGTCCATAGCACGGCAACCTACCTTAATACGAGTCCATATTTGAAGATTATATAGTTATCAGAAATTCTAAAGTAGTAGAATTCTTATTGAAAAAGGGGTTTTAATAAAATCAATGTTTGTCGATCATACGTGTAAAAATAAAATAAAAATGATTAAAAAAATTAAATGCCGAAACCAGGGATCGAACCAGGGACCTTTAGATCTTCAGTCTAACGCTCTCCCAACTGAGCTATTTCGGCTGATGATTTAACTATCATTGTTTATGAACTGACTGGATCTCAGATCAAAACCAATTCTTATTAACCACAGTTATTTTCAAATAGTAATCCATTAAATATAAAGTATTTAAATAATTCTTTATTTAATTTATTTTAAAATATGTATACAATTTCCGTTAGGTAACTGACAATAAGTACATAGGTTTTTTTTTTGTTTAATTATGTACTTATGTTAATATTTTATCATTTTACAGCTCATGTAATACTTAAAATAATTCTATAATGATTATATTTCCGATGCTAATAAATAATAGAAACGTCAAATTTATTAATAAAAATATTTTATCAAACTGATATAATGAGTATATTGTAAAGAAATTTTTTTCTATTCGATAATAGTTTATCATTTTTATGTTAAAATTTAAGGTACTAATTGTGTTTCAAAACAAAAACAGATAATCTTATTATGTACCATGGGCCACAAAAGTCGTGTACTTGTTCAAAATTGTATAGTCATCTTGTGCCTTATACATTCGGTTTTTGTAAAAATGTTTCGAATAAAACTTGTTCATTATAAACCATATTTTGACAAAATGGAAACCCGACTTCAAAAATCAAATATTCTATAACAAACAATGCACTAAAAAGTAAAAAAATAATTGCATATTCTTGTGCCAATTTTAGTTCACCTAAGCAAAAAATTTTAAATATATATGTACAATTATTGTTATTTTTGGAGGCGGTGTCAGCATAGAGAAATTCACATAACTTTTGGACACCGCCTCCAAAAATAACAATAATTGTACATATATATTTAAAATTTTTTGCTTAGGTGAACTAAAATTGGCACAAGAATATGCAATTATTTTTTTACTTTTTAGTGCATTGTTTGTTATAGAATATTTGATTTTTGAAGTCGGGTTTCCATTTTGTCAAAATATGGTTTATAATGAACAAGTTTTATTCGAAACATTTTTACATGCATTTTGTTTTTTTTTGCAAAAAGTTTTTTTGAAGTTGGTTTTTAAAAAATTTTCTTATTTTCCCATTATGAAAAGTATACCCTTTCAAAAAAAATAAAAAATTTCGCAGAAATCGGTTATCACATATAAAATGAGGATTTTCCTCGATTTCCCGGGGATTCCCTCATCAGAATGCGATTTGGTGCCAATGGGACCAATGGGAAACCAAACCCTTTAAAACAAAAAACAAAATTCAAAATCGGTTCATAAAAGACGGAGTTCTGAGGTGACACACATAAAAAAAATGAGAACCATCCTCCTTTTTGAAGTCGGGTTAATAAATATACTTCCGCTAATCAAAAATATCATAAATATAATAATATACGTTCTGTGTGTAAACACTATTTGAAAGCATTCAATATCTTTGCGCAGTTTGAATGTTTTTAACTGACGAAAAAAATGAAGGAGATTCTCAAGTCAACCCCTATATTTTTTTTAAATGTATGACCACGCATAAATTCTTACAGAGTAGTCCGACTTCGATAATTCTTTTTTTATTGGATAGGGTATACTTCGAAATTGGTACCATATAAATTTGAAAAAAAATGTCGCCCCTAAGGGTTGGAAAATAGGGAATGGCTGATTGTTCACCATTGAATTTTCATCTGTTAACCGATTCTGTTGAAACTTGGTACACATATGTAGTTCTAATGACACTACAAACCACAAAAAAATGAAAAAAAAAACTTTTTAACAAAAAATTGAACCGACAAAAGAAGAAAATAACTGAAAAGCAAAAAATAATAACTTTGTAACAAAAAATTAAACCTTCGATAAAAGAAAGGAAAAAATTAAAAAGTAACTTTTTAGTCTAAGTCCTACACTAATGTAAATACATAAATTATTTTGAGGCGGCGCCAAACAAACAAAATGTAATACTTTATAATTTTTACTTTTAACCGAAACTCAGATTCACCCTTCGCCGATTTCGATGGAGATTTTTTGGCGCCGACTCAAAATTATTTAGATATTTACATTAGTATTGGCCTTAGTTAGACTTTTTTATTTTTGCCTTTCTTTGTTCGAAGGTTTAATTTTTGTTACAAAGTTATTATTTTTTGCTTTTCAGATACTTTCTTCTTTCGCCGGTTCTATTTTTTGTTAAAAAGTTTTATTAAGAAAAAGTTGATCTTATGTACACAAAACTTGGCCATCCCCGAGTCCATAGTACTCTCTTTGAATCACTATAGATTTTTAATCTGTAAAAATGTACTAATCATGAAACAGCAAAATATTTTGGTTGGTAATGATTGAAGAATTTCTATTCATGAGTTCATCTATTCTATTACTATTGTTCCACCTAATAGATACATCAGTAAGAATATCTACTACTTTATCACCTGATAGTTTACAGTATTCTATCCAAATTTTTGTAATTTCTAAGATTTTTTCAACGTGGCTAGACTAGATTAAACACTTTCACAAGTCAATAAAATACAAGAATCATGCTACTCTCGTCTCGCGATATCAGTACCTACAACGGAAAAGTCTAAAATAAAATATTTATCGTATAAAAAATTTAATTAATTCAAATCATATGAAACACAAGAAAAACAAGTAATGTAACAACTAACTGAGTTAATTGTTTGAATACCCAGTATATACTGAGTTGTATGTGAATGGATTGAGTTTTTAACAATTCTGCGTATTCGAATTGTTAACAATTCGCTTTCCGGCAAACATTTAATTTTTCAAACAAAAGTTGTTTATTTTAAAAAGAAGATTTTTTATTAACAAATTTTTTTCTATCTTTTATGATTTCAAAGATGTATATTTTCTCCCCTGGCAGGGGGAAACACATTCCAATTTTGCCCATTAACGAACTTGACCTTAATTTTTTGTTCTAGAACACACACAAATATTCAGCTGCTTATCTCTTTTCATTCTTGACTTATTGTGCCCACGGACAGACGGGCGGACATGCAGAAATGGCCAAATTAGGCCATTTTATGAACACACATGCCAAACATTCATGCCTACGATCAATATTTTTAAGCGTTACAAAGTCATGATCAAACTTAATATACCTTTTATATTTAAATATACTGGGTATAACAAAATTAATGAAATATTTTCTGTAGTTTTATCTACTCAATTTTAAAACAAATTATGTTGAAAATTAAAAAATAAAACTGAAGAACATTTGGGAACCTTTTAAAATAACAACAACAACAAAATAGAATTCCGCATTTTGTAATTTATTTCAGTATGTGTTTTTGTTAGTTTGTCGGAAGTGTGTGTGTTTTTCACTTTATTTTAATATATATTTCTAAAACGTATACAGTATAGACAAATACTCACTACAGAGCAGGCTAATTTATAGTTTACTTCGATACAAAATTAGTATACTAAAAATAACCAAAAAAAAAAAAAAAACTCTAATAGTGATGTATGAGAAAGTTTGGGTTATTTATTGTATCACATTTTACAAGCTATCGTTTGTTTGTGAGTGGAAAAACTTGCAATCAAACATTCGACTAGTTCTAATTTAGCTAGAGCTTTGAAATTTGGCATATGTGTAAACAATGGTGGATTTAGGCCCGTGAGTAGTGTTTAACCGAGGCTACGAGGTAACCTCGCCTCGCCTCGTCTCTCGAGGTTACGAGGCACGAGGCGAGGTTCAAAATTTTAATCCTCGTTACTAACCGAGGCGAAGCGATGTATATTGTCTCAAAAACATCGCCTCGGCCGAGGCGAGGCAATTTAAAAAAGAAAAACATGAAGCAATAGATGATTATTTTGCAAATATTTTTTCAAATGTCCAGCGATCCTACCTAGTAGATGTCGAAAGTCATCGTCTCTAAAATTTATATACATATATATATATATATATATATATATATATATATATATATAAGTTTTTTTTACCATATTATGTATATTCATGCAAAATAAGTCTAAGAAACACTACCCGTGAGGCTTGGGCCTTGGGTGGCAAAATTTTAGAGGTGGCAAAATTTTGGGGATTATACAAATTTACAGATGAAAAAATTCAATGAACGATTCGAATTTAAAAATCAATTTGAATTAGTTTTGCTATGAACATATGAACAAATTTTTCAGTAAAGTATTCCAAATAATGTTGAAGTATGAATTGAAAATAAATTAATTATTTTTAAAAAATCACGCAAATATGCTAGTCAATAAGTATCCCAACGATTTGGAAGAGACATTAGGTATTGAATGTATTCAGTTACATTATCAACTCATACATTTATCATAGAGTTGTAAAAGACAACTTTTCCTATACACCATCTTGGAAAAATACTGATAATCTTAAGGACTGAACAGATTTTTATCCAACATAGCTAAAAACCACCTATGTAATAAAAAACCGCATTCAAATCGGTCCACGCGTTTGAGAGTTACGATGCCATAGATATACCCGCAGACAGAGAGACACACATAGGCTTCAAACTTATAACACCCTCTTTTTGCGTCGTTTGAAATTATAGATTATAAATTTTTTACCACTTTAATGACACATTTTGTTAATTTTTTGACATTAATATATATATATGTATTATGTACAAATTGATTTGTGCCTTATTTATTCGGATTTCGGAAAAATGTTTGAAATAAAAGGTTCTAATGAACATCATTTATCCGAAGTATTTTTTCGAAAACTAAATAAATAAAGCACAAATCAATTTTCAATTTTTGTAATGATAGCTCGACTTATAATAATTCAAACGGTTTCAATAAAATAAAATCAATGTTTGTAAAACAAGTCGATCATATGAGTAAAAATAAAATTAAAGTGATAAAAAAATTATATGCCGAAACCAGGGATCGAACCAGGGACCTTTAGATCTTCAGTCTAACGCTCTCCCAACTGAGCTATTTCGGCTGATATTTGATATGCATTTTTTTATAAAATGACTGCACCCACTTTAGTGTTGCAGAACATGTACAGATCAATTAATATTTTATTTACACAGAAACAGTAATTAATAGTCAATAATCTTCATGTTTTGTCTGCAATATCTTATTTTTAAATAATAATATTTTTTTCTTCAGAATATTTATATCAGAAAGACATTAAAAATGTTTACTTCTGGTCAGAGGAACTATTGTTATCAACTGTTATTTATGGTAATTTTTAGGGTTCCGTATGCTACGGATGTAAGCAAAGCATCAAATTGTGGATACTCTACAGAAACATAAAATAACATATATCTATTAGCTGCATGTGAAGTATATAGATCGGGGTTATCTAAATCGACAGCAGCGTTAGCTGGCGATGATCAAAAAATGCAAAGTGAATATAATAAAAATAATTTAAAAAACTAATTTTAGTTGTAGTTTTTGTATTGAATTGGTTGTTACTTCACGAAAATAAAACAAATATTTGAAATTTTCGTAAAATCACTTTAATTGATTCGTTTTGGAACACAGTTCCTTCTTCAGAAAAAAAAAAGAGTTTATTAATTTTATTATTTTATTTTTTGAAGAGTGTGTTCCGAAACTAATTAAATAAAGTGATTTAAAATTTCAAATATTTGTTTTATTTACTAATTATAATTGTTGTATAGTTAATTTCATATATATGTGTTAAAATACTTCTACCTAGACTTATATAATTACTTACCAAAATTAACGCATAACGAATTAATGAATAATAAAAATTAACTAAATTTTACCTAGCCTATGCTTTACCTATAATATAACTTCATATAATACAAATACATCAATTGTTTACAAATCGTAGGTTATGTACACTCCTGTTCAAAAAAATTGAACAGACCTGAACCGTATCAGTCTCTCACAATTTTGATTATTCTTGTAGTAACAGATACAACATTTTATTTTATTTTTATAGGTAAGAGTAAGATATAACACTTAACATGAATTAACATTCCATATATTTTTTAAATTCTCACTTTGTCACTGACACCGTATATACAAATAAAAAATATTAATTCAGTATATACTTCCATTTCTTTTTTACACACTTAAAAAATATACTACTTATCTTTGTTTGTAAATAAATAAAATTATACACTATACAGAGAATTACAAAAGTGAGGAGTTTTAGAAGTTTATGAGAAATGTAAGATAATTAACATTTCAGGTCTGTTCATTTTTTTTGAACGGGAGTGTGTGTTATAATGATTAATTTATTTTTACCCCTTCTAAACGTAAAAAATCTGCACGTCAGGTTAGAGCAGTTCTGTTTCTAAAACCATCGACTCTACGTTATGCACGTTAGAAATAACAAGCAGAAATAGTTTACATAGAAACCTCTGAAGTGGATAAAAAGTTCACACTTTACCACTTTATTATCATGAAGTATATATGGTTTTTAACCTAATTAAACTAGTTATTAACCAATAATTTTAACCTTTTCTGTTTATATAGAAAGGTTAAAATTATTGATGTTCTTTTTTTAATCCTTAAGCAAAAAATTTTGATATACTAAAATTGATTCCGTTAATTATCTCAGGTTCATTTAAAGTTATTTCTTTGTTGACAAGTTATTGTTTGCGGTTTATTCACATAGACCTCCGATTTATATAGATTTACTTAGTTTTTTCTCCAAAGAAAAAAACTAAAGGCGTTAAATCGCCCGATCTCGGTAGCCATTACACATCACGCCGCGCGAGATAACCATGCACTCAAACCGTTTGTGTAGAATGTCAGTCGTGGCGTGCGCTGTGTACACGAATCGTCGTCCTGTTGGAACAAAATGTTTTTGGTATCTATATGATCCAGTATAGGCCACAGAAAATTGCTTACCATCGTTTTGGAAGATGATTCCGCCAAACCGAAATCTGCACCAAAAAGTAACTTTATCGGGATTCGTTTGGTGCAGGTACATCTCGTGAAGATGATGATCGAACGTAGCACCGTTTTTGATAATAGAATTTGATGATTTGCACACGTTGTTCAACACTAAAACCATGGAGACTAAACAAGGAGATTGAACTCCATGTAAACAAATAATTGGCAAAAATAAGATGTCAGGAGTATTCCTTCTACACCGGAAACAGTGGAGAGAGTATAAGGCGCGAGTTTGAATTGATAAACATGACGCATTTATGTAGTATTATAAAAATTATTTGCAGCCAAAGTATTTTTCCAATCAAATACTTTTTTTAATAAATGAAATAAAGTAACTAGTTGAAGTAAATGATAGTTAAAATAATTATAAAACATCGAATAATTAAATAGCAACCTGTAAAGTTGGAATAGGGAATATGCATGAAATTTTTTTTCACTTGAATTGAAGCATGTACTTGATAAATATCAAGGTAAAATTACTTTTTAAATAACTTTAAAAATAAGCGAGATATGAATGATTGAAATTCCCGATTAGACAAAGAGGGTGATAGCCCCCCTGATATGTTATGTGACGTCATATTACACTTTCACCATTTAAAATACATGTAAAACTCCGTTTTTAGTATTTTTGCAAGAAAGAGACAGATAATAATCTTTAAAAGCTTATAGCTTCCTTGATATTTGTCGGATTTTAATTTCGTTTTTAAATATTATTACAGTATTAACAGTATTTTCATATTCTGAAAATAAATGTGAAAAAAAATTATCATGCATATTCCCTATTGAATTAATCTCAAAGATAATGGTATATTTCGCCTTTTCTGAGCCATTTTTGAATTGACTATATAAAATAATAATTAACACCAAATGATATTTCTGATTTATTGAAATGTCTAGATTAAATTATGGAAGTTGGATGATTGAATACTTAATATGTTATTACAAAAAAAAAAAAAAAAAAGATAAGAAAAACTCATATATTTACAAAAACATTTATTTAATATCCTGTTCACAATAATTGTTTATTGTTTATTTTTCATCGTTATCAAAATCGGTTTTTTTTTATTTAGAAATTTATGAAATTTATTAAAAAAATTCAAATTACACTGGTAATACAGATAGGTGTATAGTCCGGACATTATCCCCTGCCGAAGCAGAGATGGTAGATTGTAAAGGCTGCCCTGGACGGGCTACACTTCGACCATAAGGTCCATTGTGATGCCTTAGGATGTGAATGGAGTGGAAGGAATTTGTGAGTAGACTAGGAATTGGTAGGATATGCGGCTGCAACCGACTATGATAGGAACTATGCCGATATTCATCTAGAGTTCGTGAAGGAAACTGCAGAAAACCTTCTCAAGCATAGCCGGTTACTTCGTTCTTGTCCATACGCGGACAGTTTAGTCAATTAACCGCCCCCCTTTTTTTTATAATTGACAAACTGCCGATGTCGGGATTCGAACCCATAACCTCCCAGTTTCCAAGTACTTCATACTGCACAGACATAACGCCTTAGACCTTTCGGCTACTTGGACTGGTTCTGCTGAAGCATCTGAACACAATGGGACTCCATAACGGGTCAATTGTGAGTAGATTGTGTGGTGAGGAGGAAGAAACATCCAGCCACATTATCTTTGACTGCGAATCTACAGGTTACAGCAGATACAGGATATTCGGTGCATCTCACCCCGAATATATGAACTTTAGAAAGACCTGATAAGCCGTTAGAAAATAGGTATAACTTTGAAACATCTTGAAATTTTAAACTTCTGATTATTCTGTAGCCGAAGAAAAAATTTACCTTGGGTCTTCTCTTATCATTATTTCGCTATCCTTTTTTTTGCTCTAAACAATTCGGACAAACACACACACAACATATTTTTCCCTTTTATATAGAGGAATGCATATAAAATACTTAAAATAAAAAATTTTTTTAATTGCGCATTTTTTACAACTACTCAAAAATTAATTAAAAAAATTATCAATAAATCTTAAATTGAAAAAAAAACCCAGTCGTCGATAAATACAATAAAAATTACTTAAATGAAAAAAAGAGATAGGAAATACATTAATATACAATTAAATAGAATTATCAAAAATTGTTTTTTAATGTTATGAAATAATTATAATAATTTATGAGATAAATAAAATATATATTATCAACACAAAACGGAAAAATGTGGAAGTAAGTGTTTTTATCTACTCTGGTGGTATAAGCGCCTCCTGGTGTCTGTCTACTTGGTAACTTCATGCACCACACTCACTCACATACTAATCAAAAAACCACTTTATTAGTTTTTAATAACCACAAGTTATGGTCATGACATAAAGTCACCGAAAAAAATAAATTTATTTGATAATATTTATATGAATGAGATTATATTTGTTTTACCAATCGTATCTAAATATATTTTTTTTGAAATGATAACCTTTTGTATATTAGTTTTCTTATTAATAATAATATATGTAATATTTTGACCGTTGCCCAATAACCTAACTTCACAAAAAAAATTCAATTTTAGTCTTGTGACTAGGAAATCACCACATCACTTACATACGCATTTATAATCTTACAAAATGTTCAAGTCGGTGTTCCATAAAATTTAATTTTAGCATTTTTTGATATCAAATGCTTGATATGAAAAAATGTTATCAATGTTCAGACATATTACTTAAATGTCAAAGTAAGTAAACGCCAGTCGCTTCCGTTGGTATAATATAACCGAAAGGCAACCATACTAACAATGGAAATAAATAGACGCTAGTTTACAAAAAAAAACAATTTGATTTAATTTTAGTTTAATTTGTATAATTATTTCATTTTCCACGAAATAACCGTACACAAATCTTATGGGAAAACATTTTCGGTGAACTCGGAAGATGTGTATAAGATGATCAAATGTCTCAATTGCCATCAATCGTGGCAACTCGTTTTTCGATCACAAGTCAAGGGTTGAAGTTAAAAATAATATATGGACATTTCTAACATTGACGTCCTCTTCTGGCCCCGCTTAATGTGATTATATTTACGTGGAAATGTTAAGTGTGACCCGTTGATAGCGTGACTCGAGAATAATACCTTCATTTGATCGTCACAGTATTGCCATTGTTATGTTGAAAATTATTTAGAATAATTTTTGGACCTAACATATTTTTCTAAGTTCAAGTTCTAAGTTTTTTTATAATTGTAAAGAGAAAATAATATCCAGTTTTGATTTACTTTTTTCTTTAAAACAAAGTTTTTTTTTTTAACTCAAAAATCAAATCATGAAATCAAATACAATTTAAATACATGGACTAAGGCATCACAAAAGGGGTGTTGTGCTGGTGTCGCATCCCAGCGATCCATTATAATTTTTAATAAGTTTTATTAATTATCAGTCCTTCTGAATGCGTCCATGGTTGTTGAGAAACTAATTTGTTCTAGAGAAATCAATACAAAAATATGTTTTCAAAAACAATATTTCAAGTGTCAACAACCATGCTTCTAGAAAGATCCATGATGGGTATAAAAGCAGAGGCAATCGCTAGTTCAGAATTGAGTTTAAATTAAGATCAAAGTTTATATTTGACATTTGTTCGATTAAGATCAAAGTTATAAATTGATATTGGATCAAGTCAGATCAGCTGTTTAAAAGTAAAATTTGATCAAGTAAAATCAGTTGTACATTGTTGTATAAAAAAATAGATAGAGACTCAATTTTAATTGTCGAAATTAAAAAAAATTAAATTCATATTCTTTTTCGAATCAAATAAACTTCAGGTTTGAATAGTATAAAGATTTTGTTTTATTTAATTTTTTTTCTCTAAAGTGCGTGTTGTCCAATTCACATCCATTTAGTAAACTTTTACTAATATTTGTGTTTTTTTGTGTGTGTCGAGAATCGGAAAGCGCTCCTTTTGAAGGCTAAAGAGAGCCAATATACCGCGACACCCTGTAACCGTCGAATTAACAAGGGTAATAAAGTTCATAGCTAACGTTAAGCGTAATGAAAACGAAATACAGCATACTAATTGGGTTAGTAACCCAAGGGGCTGAGTGAAGGTGAAACTATGGCAGGGGCGGCAGCGGAAGCGAAAACTCATACTCTCTCAAAACTCACTCTCTTATAATATAGAGAAATATACACATATACTCAAGCATAGATTTTTCTACCTCTATTGAATACCATAACGATAAAATAATATTGAAGTCTGATGATAATATTATTCATATGGATATGATTCTTGTTGAAAACAAAATCTTATGAGTATCTATATTTATATTTTAAAGAGGTAAAGTTGTTTGTAAGTTTGCATTGGGTAATCTGTGTAGCTACTAGTCCAATTCTGAAAACTCTTTCAATAATAGAAAGCTACACTATTGACGAGTAACATAGGCTATAAAAAGCTTGCATTTCACACCTACTACACCTACTTTTTAAACGGTGCGAGATAGAGAGTATCATTAATACTTATATGAATGAGTAATTTATAAAAAATGAAACATTTTTTCATATTATAAGTCAAATATAGTTTATCATTTGAGATGATATCTAAAGTCTTTTGAAAATAATAAATCTGTTGAGCAGAAATCGTTCCAGGCACTGGTTTCGTTTATAAATGATAAATTAATGTAAGCCGAAATAGCTCAGTTGGGAGAGCGTTAGACTGAAGATCTAAAGGTCCCTGGTTCGATTCCTGGTTTCGGCAATTATTTTTTATGTCACTTATATCATATTTTATGCTGATATTACCGAAGGAATGTAAAAAATATTTGTATAATTATGAGTTCAATATCATTGTATATAGTTATCAACAAGATTTAACGGATTAACTGTTTTATAACCCAAGAAAGTTATTGTATAAGTTTTTATATAAGTTTGAGTTGTTTATACGGAGGCAATGCAAAATATCTATTTAACGCTGTACACTGAAGATCTAAAGGTCCCTGGTTCGATCCCTGGTTTCGGCAATTATTTTTTATGTCACTTATATCATATTTTATGCTGGTATTACCGAAGGAATGTAAAAAATATTTGTATAATTATGAATTCAATATCATTGTGTATAGTTATTAACAAGATTTAACGGATTAACTGTTTTATAACCCAAGAAAGTTATTGTATAAGTTTTTATATAAGTTTGAGTTGTTTATACGGAGGCAATGCAAAATATCTATTTAACACTGTACACAAGTCGTTTATTTATTACAACAAATGGTAAATTAAGAAAAATCGAGCAGAAAACAGATTTTTTTACGCATTTATAAAAAACCCGAAAATTATCAACCTTTTCAAGTACGACTACGTAATTTCAAAGAGCCGAGTTATTATCTTAATTAGCCGCATCGTAGATTACAAAAACATCGGTCCGAGTAGTGGGTCCGCTATAAAATGGATGTCAGACATCAGCCGAAATAGCTCAGTTGGGAGAGCGTTAGACTGAAGATCTAAAGGTCCCTGGTTCGATCCCTGGTTTCGGCATTTATTTATTTTTAATTTTATTTAACAATTTTAACAAATACAATTTATTGGATTGCAGAAAAATACCATGTAATGGTACAATCAATATTTGCAATAACGCACAATAATTGAATAAAAACACAATAATATTCGTGTATATAAAGCAACAATATAACTACAATCGTTTTGAATCGCTTTTTATCTGTATCGTATCAGTATCACATGTTAAATACAACTTGTTCTCACTCATCCGTCCGATTCCCTTTTATACCCAATAGATAGATCATTCTAGAGCATTTTTCTAAAATCTTTCATTTCTCAAATGTGTCAAATGTATCAAATGTACTCTGTAGACTATCAGAATCATCTACAAAAACCACTAGCGGTCTTCACATTTATTTCTTACAATATATTTGAATTTTAAAATACTAAAAGAAATTCACTGCACGAAACGGTTATTTAACCCAAAAAGCCGTTTGAACACCCATTATTGTCCGTACATTTTTTGAAATTGGCTAATATGTTTTTAAAATATTCATAAAGCCCAAAAGCACAAAAGTACCGAACTAATTATAAAATATGTAACAAATTCGTAACACTAAAATAGCTTCAATTTTACCGTGACGAATAAATCATTAATTGCCAGATTTTATTTGATTGGATTTACTCTTTTGATGCATAGATTCTATAATATTATATCTACATGCTTGCACACACTGTATATAATTTTGTTCAAAATTTTCACAATATTGAATCATAATTTTATAATATGTTTTATTTCAGTGATAAATTGTAAAGTTCAACATTTTAATAAATATATTTTTCCTCGTTTATAAAACTACAATATATACACATATGTATATATATGTATATATATATATATATATATATATATATATATATATATATATATATATATATATATATATATGTATATATATATATATATAGTCGAAACCAGCTATACGGACATCGTTTACAACAACGGATCGGTTATTACGGGAGGGTCCCGGCTGAATCCCTATATAAACAACTATGTAAACATACCGCCTGTGACAACATCGGA
This sequence comes from Nineta flava, assembly GCA_963920215.1. Lineage (NCBI taxonomy): Eukaryota > Metazoa > Arthropoda > Insecta > Neuroptera > Chrysopidae > Nineta > Nineta flava. The sequence goes on from OY986042.1 coordinate 90,023,892, forward strand.
TAAAGCCACATATCGCTTTAAACGACGAACCTCTATCGTAATTATCGGCTATAACGACCAACCAATAAGTAAGAAGGATTGAAAACGCTTTCAATGATAGAAAGCTACACTAATGAAGAGTAACCTAGGCTATAAAAAGTTTGCATTTCATGCATCCTTATGGCCGCCACGCTAAACAACCATTTATTAAACGGTGCGAGTATCTTTATATGAATGAATAATTTATAAAAAATTTAACATTTTTTCATATTATGAGTCAAATATAGTTTATCATCTGAGATGATATTTTAAAGTCTTTTGAAAATAAATCTGTTGAGTAGAAATCGTTCCAGGCAGTGGTTTCGTTAAAAAATAATAAATTAATGTAAGCCGAAATAGCTCAGTTGGGAGAGCGTTAGACTGAAGATCTAAAGATCCCTGGTTCGATACCTGGTTTCGGCAATTATTTTTTATGTCTCTTATATCATATTTTGTTTGTGCTGGTATTATCGAAGGAAGGTAAAAAATATTTGTATAATTATGAATTCAATATCATTGTGTATAGTTATCAACAAGATTTAGCTACAAACTTCTTCCCACCCCACCCGAGCGTCTTGCACGCTTGGTGCCACATTAACTATCGGATATAGCGTCCTCAATTATGTTGTCCCTTCAATGTCGTTATATCCGGTTTCGACTATGTATTGCTTATACAACTATCGGATATAGCGTCCAAGTTATGTGGTCCCTTCAATGTCGTTATATTCGATTTTCACTGTATATATTCATATATATATATATATATATATATATATATATATATATATATATATATATATATATATAAGCTTTGGATATTTCATGCAAAACAAATATTATTGATACGATAATAAAAAACTATTAACAAATATTATAAACAATACTCAAAAATTTCCATGTTAGTTCCAATGCGATCAGTTAGTTAAAATGTGTAGTTAAAATAGTATGTGATGTCTTCTGATCGACCTTCTCTGTTAACTGCTGCGTTGAATGTACTATAGTTAATAGTATACATTTTTTTAATAGCATTTGTCGCATGCAATTACTAAATTATGGTCACTCTATTGGTCAATTAACTATTTATTAACTCGTTATTATTACCAATATTATTGATGTTGCAATAATAATATTTAAAATCCGGGAGATTTGCTATAGTTTGGTAATTGAAAAAATCAAATTTATTAACGCCAAAACATATTTAAAATCAATTACAATTACACATGCCCACAAAAATAGGCCAAACTTTTCGAAAGCTTATAATTGATTTGTGTCTTATTCGTTCTGGTTTTCGAAAAAATGCTCAGAATAAAAGTTGTTCATTATAAATATACTAACAACTTTTATTCAAAACATTTTCCTAAAAACCGAATCAATAAAGCTATAAATCAACTATAAACGATTGAAAAAATATTGAAAATAATTATTAGTCAATTTCAAAAAATTATGACGAATTAAGAAATAATAACATCCGTACTGTAATTTGGCCAAATCTACCTGTTTATAGGCTTATATAAAAAAAATTCGTTACGCAGGATAAAATGTATAAATCACTCTCTAGCGGTCATAATTTTATTGTGATCAAAATGAAATATAGTATCTGATATGACTTTAGTATTTGCAAAAATTAAATTTATGAATAGCCAAAAAATATCGGTATAACGATTATAGTTTATAGTTACTATGGAAACGACAATCAAAATTTTTTACAATAAATTTTATGTATTCGTGTCAAACAAACACAAAATATTTAATATCTCTCTTAATATTAGAATAATCGAAAAATGTATAAGGAGTAAAATCAAGTTTGCTAAAATTCATTTCTTGATCATTTTTCTCAAACTCTAGTGTGAACAGAGATATTTAGAATTTTAACTTTCAATCTTTAATTGTAAATATTTCGTGTAAATTTTAGTGTAACAGAAAAATGATAAGAAACAAAATTACAGTAAAACTTAATACCTACAACTTAACTCCCTGATAAATTTTTCGATTTTTCAAATATTAAGGGAGATAGTCAAATTTTGTGTTTCCCCCTCCCCCCCCCCTCTAAACCTCTTTTCCCCTCGTCCGATTTTATCCATTAACAAACTTGGGCTTTCAAATATACCCAAAGCACATCGCATACCAAATTTCATCTCGATCAGACTAAAATTTGTGACCCATACTGCACAAACAGATACACAAATACAGACAAAACCTGGATGAGCAAGACTGGAGAAACGAAATTTAGAAAGCTTCTTAAATAACAGATTACAAGTACGGGCGACTCTCGCTTATAGAGGTTATAGGGCAAGAAGCAATCTCCGTTGTACAAATCCAGGCGTGGAAAACGACTCTCTCGTATAGAGGTTTCTATTTCTAATTTTTTAGAAATTTTCGATGGTTAAAATAACATGGCAAATACCCTCACTAATCATTTTGTTACCTACAGAACCCTAAAATAATGGCAATACACGCTCAATACACTGGCGCGATTATATTGATGCAAAGATTTTCAAAAAAACATATGATTACATTTTTTTTGTCCTCATTTTAAATAAATCATTTCAGATTAAAATTAAGTACATGTGCTCAATAAAATTATACGAAATCAAAAATAAAACTAAACTCCTAAATATACAGTTGCTTGTCGATAATAAAACCTATTTTGACAAAATGGAAATCCGACTTCAAAAATCAAATATTCTATAACAAAAAATGCACTAAAAAGTAAAAAAATAATTGCATATTCTTGTGCCAATTTTAGTTCACCTAAGCATTGTTATTTTTGGAGGCGGTGTCCAAATTTTATGTGAATTTCTCTATGCTGACACCGACTCCAAAAATAACAATGCTTAGGTGAACTAAAATTGGCACAAGAATATGCAATTATTTTTTTACATTTTAGTGCATTTTTTGTTATAGAATATTTGATTTTTGAAGTCGGGTTTTCTATTTTGTCAAAATGGGTTTTATTTCTCGCTTTTTAGTGACTTTGAAGTTCTATAAATGATTTTATTTGTCTAAATATGGGTAGTCACTAATCACTAAACGACCAACTAATTTTTAGTGCATTTTTTTATAACACATTTTTTTTATCCGTTTTTTTTTTTTTTTAATTTTTTGTGCATTTTTTTATAACAGGTTTTCAATTTTTTTCGGTTTTTAAAAAAATGTTCTTATTTTCCCATTATAAATGAGTATATCCTTTCAAAAAAAAAAAAAATTTCGCAAAAATCGGTCATCACATATAAACTGAGGGTTTTCCTGGATTTCCAGGGGACCCCTTCATCAGAATGCGATTTGGTGACAATAGGACCAATCTGAAATCAAACTCTTCAAAACAAAAACAAAAAAATCAAAATCGGTTAATAAATGACGGAGTTCTGAGAATACAAACATTAAAAAAAAAAATACAGACGAATTGAGAACCATCCTCCTTTTTGAAGTCGGGTTAAAAAGATTTTAGTTGATGATTCGATGAAAAAATGACATTATATTACTACATAGTTATAAACATATTTACGAACATGTGTATGGCCGTCTATGAGCGACCTTCATGGGCCAGGACCAAAAAGCTTCGTTTAATTCTATTTATCGAACGAGATTGAGAGAACCAGAAAGATTGTTTTTATGCAAACTACTAACGAATTTACGGCCATGAAATCGAGAAAGAAATCGTTTTAGATATAGGAACGCAAAACAAAAAAAACCCTCTTTCGCTATACAAGACCCACATCATTTTGTTTTTCGATTTATCATTTGTTTGTAAATGTTGGACTCTGTACGCTGAGATGGGTATATTGATGTTTCTATGATTTAATTCTTCTAAGTATGTAAAAAAATTCGGCTCTAAAAAGTATATACAGCTTGTATTTTAAAATAGACCCAATCTAGAAACAATGTATAGTGCATCTATGATCATTGTCTATACATTGTATGCCATGATATAATGTACTTTGTTACACCGAAACTGCACTCTACAGACAGTGGAGCTAATACGTCCCCACCAAAGACTGATCTAAGGCAGCGAAAATAACAACTGCGCTTAAATTCCCGGTATGTCCTGAATTTAAGTAAACAAAATTTGTTCATTTAAAAGATAAAAAAACATTTTTGTCTTTTCATTTTTGTTCTATTTATGGTCCGATTTTGTCCATTCACGAACAGACGGACAGACGAATAAATGAGCACATGGGCAGACGGACAGGCGGACAGGAGGACAGGTGGACAGGTGGACAGGTGGGCAGACGGACAGACGAATGGACGGACAGGCGGAAATGGAAAAATTAGGTAATTTTATGAACACCTATTACAAAATTTTTTTTCTGCGATTAATATTTTCAACCGGTACAAAGTTTGAACTAAACTTAATATTCCCTAGTATATTCATATATACCGGGTTCATTTTCAGTAATTCAAAAATGTATTAGGTTTTTACATCACAAGTCACCACACAAGTCAATGTCATTTTTTTAAATTTTATAATAGATTTGTGCCTTATTGGTTCGGTTTTCGAAAAAATGCTGTAGATAAAAGTTTTTTTGACTCTAAGTGTGATTGACTCTATTTTTGATCACCCAAGTAGTGTGTAATATCTAGTGCAAATGATCAAAAATTTCCCTTCCCTGAACATTTGCCGTCCTAGACAACTGCCCATCTTACCTACTTGGTAAATCCACCACTGATCAAAATAGTAAAATTGTGTGACTAAAATTACAATAGGGAATATGCATGAAAATTTTTTTTCACTTGAATTGAAGCATGTTTACTTGACAAATATTAAGGTAAAATTACTTTTTAAATAACTTTAAAAATATGAGAGATATGAATGATTGAAATTCCCGATTAGACAAATAGGGTGATAGCCCTCTTGATATGTTATGTGACGTCATATTACACTTTCACCATTTAAAATACACGTAAAACTCCGTTTTTAGTATTTTTGCAAGAGAGAGACAGATAATAATCTTTAAAAGCTTATAGTTTCCTTGATATTTGTCGGATTTTAATTTCGTTTTTAAATATTATTACAGTATTAACAGTATTTTCATATTCCGAAAATAAATGTGAAAAAAAATTTTCATGTATATTCCCTATTGTCTTGCAACAAATAATAAACATAGGTTTAGACTTTAGAATCATAATTTTCCAATTCAACTATCTGAATTTCTCTCGTCAATAGTATTATATATATATATATATATATATATATATATATATATATATATATATATATATATATATATATATATATATATATATAAATGTAAACAAATACAATAATTAAAAATATTACTGATAGTATATGGTGTTAATTTTAGAAAGACGATCACTATGGCTAAATAACAAGATTTTTAATGACCTCTAACCAAATGCTAGATCAAAGCAGTGAAAAAAAATTACCACTATAGATACTAGTTTTTAATCAATCATATAAATCGAATATCCGACTTGACTTCTGTATCTATTATTTGACTGACAGTTTTTACAGGGTTGGGAAAAATTTTCCAATTTTAATAAAACTAAAATGACATTTATTAACATGTATCGAACGAATATCTTGCGTGAACCCTTTTGATTGGGCTTATCACTTATGGTAAGCAAAAGGTAGTTACTATCATCAATATTTATGTACTATCAACTCCAAAAGTGGACTTCTGTTTTCAAATTTTTGCAGTCGCTTTATTCTAGTTCATGTTGTTTACGCAAAAAATACTTCGAACCAATACCGACCCATGAGAAACCATCTCCTCAATCTCGTACCTCCTCAATCCCTATGTCTACCACTCCCGGCTCGTTTCCTCTAGCCCTATGATTCTAGTCGAACCTACCCGTATTTTTTACAAAAGAAAAGACAGAGCTCCACTTCAATTGTTTTACCACAGAATCTCCAATTTTGGTCGAGCCGAAGGTTAGTCTTTCTGCGCTACATTCCGGAAATGTCACGCAACCTTCTAACACTTTGCGAAAAAGATGCCCCTTGAGTTTGCAGCACCTCAACCAGAAGGTTTATGTCTTTCCGGTTCTTGCAAATGTACCCAGCTATCATTGTTTTGACCTGTTGGAAGTCCGCTGTAGGTTTATTTAGCAACCTAATATACAAAAAAGTTTATTCAAATTATTTTAAAACTTTTTTGATCCAACCCTATGAATTCTTATATTAATTAAGAAGTTATTTACATATAAAATTTTATTGATAAAGTAAAAACTTTTATTTTTTATGGTTAATTAAATTTAATTTTTTGCATTTTAGAAAAATTAATTTTGTTCCATATATATTGAGTCAATTTATGTTTTCATTGCGTAATATTGTGTAAATGTTAAATTTTCTCATTTATTTTGTTTATAATTATAGTGATCATAAGGAAATTGATAAAGTATTTTATATTTGATTTCTAATTAATTTTATATAAAAGGAATCACAAGACTTCATTTTTATAAACAAAATTTTTTTATGCACATGTTGATTATTGCAATACGTTTTTGTTTTCAATTTATAAATGGCTTACGTAGAGCTAATCTTTTATTTTACGTATTTCAAAGCTGTCATGCTTTTTGTACTGTTTTATCACTGAATTTAAACTAGTAAGACTTTTCTTAAGGACATTGTATGTGTATACAGTTATGTTGATTGCAGTACAGTCATTCAGTATCGGACTGGCCATATAGCCAGAGGTGGCGTTTGTAACCTGGCCACGTGCTAAACCTGCATGGGTCCCCAGGCTTACTACCTACTCGCAAAAGTTGATACACGGAGAAGGAGGAAGGCAGGAGAGCAAAAAGAGATCGGCGAAGATGGTTTAGATTAAACAGCAAAGAACGCCATTTGTGTGTCTCTAAGAGATTCGAATTCATAGCATGTGAATGTAAATATATGGACATATATTTATATATATATGGACAATCAAATAGTGGATTACGTTAGCGAGTACATTTACCTGGGAGAGATCATATCAATTAAGTACAGACAAGCGCAAGAAACCCACAGAAGAATCACGTCAGCTTGGAAAAGACATTGGCCACTTAAGAATATAGTTAAGGGCAACCACTCAACAATCACAAAATCCAAAGTTTTACAAAGTTGTATCTTGCCATCTTTAACTTATGGGTGCCAAACATGGGCTTTAACTCAAGCCAACGAAAATAAAATATCTAGCACCGAAAATAAAATGCAAAAATCCATGTTGAATATACGAAAAGAACAAAGAATCAGAAATATAGATATAACTAGCAAATTAAGAACAAAACGGGTTGAGAAGGTAATAAAGAAGTTAAAGTTCAAATTGGCTGGCCATGTTATAAGAACAGATGAAAGTGAGTGAAGTAAAAAACTTACAGAGTGGACACCCTTAGACAGGAAAATAAACCGGAGAAGTCAAAAGAAAAGGTGGGCAGACGAAATAAGGAAGATATGTGGTAGTCTTTAGACAAGAGATGCAAAGAACAGGTCCAAATGGAGAGAAATGGTGGAAAAGATCTAGGAATGGAATATTTCATGAAAATATGGGGAAACATGCCAAAGGAAATCAGGATCAAACTTAGATGATCCAAACCAATACCCCTCTTCACAGGGCTTTATTATTATTATTATATGTCGCTTGTTGTGCAATCCTAACAATCTCATTGTGAGAGACGATTTTCCGTGCTAAAGCGCATTACAATGAAGCTTCCTTCTCTATTGGGTTAAAAAATGCTAGACTCCTTGATTAAGACTGAAGCTGATCTAGCTGAAATTTCTCTTCTTTTAAAAAAAATGTTAATTGGCTAACTTCAGTTATAACTAATTGGAATTTTAACATGTACGGCTTTGAAAATAAAAACTTCCAAAAACGCTTGCCTATTTAATTCTTATTATTATTTGATTTGACGGGCGGTGTGCCCTTATAGCCATAATGCCACCCGGATTCCTTATGACAAGTCCAACTGTACAGTCATGTTCAGTTTTGTTAACTTGGTATCATTATTTTCCATACGTAATAAGATAGAAATCCCTTCATTGCAAGTCTAGTACTTACCGGGAAAACTTAAACCAATCTAAATAGATTAATCGTTGCCGTGAACTCGTTAGCAAATAAAATATACATACAGGGTGGCTCCTAAAAGGTATTTACAACGCTTTACCACATATACTATGACTTAAAACAAGACAAATGAGGTAAATTTTCTCCAATAAAAATTGCACCGTTTGAGCGCTGTACTCTATTGAAGTTTTTAAATCGTTTTTTTTTGCACGATTTGCACGATAAAATGGTATGGTGATACTGTTTATCATACAAAGCAACCCATATGAAAATTTTGATCATATTAACTCATGGGCGTAGAACGTGACAATTTTGATAATTCAACCCCCCTCAATTTATAAATATTGGTCGGATAAAAATCATTTGAGGGCCGCATCTGACCGACTGGAAGTAGATTAGCGACCGCTGGTTATAAATTTCTTTTACTTTTATAAAGAATCACATCCATATCCGCGTCTACAGAAAAACCAAAACTTGTCACATCCCTGAAACTGATCCGAATTTTTGAACAGTGCACAAAATGAGATGATATAGTTTTAAAACTTGAAAATCATATTATAGCCCGTTATTACACATATAACTTTAGATGTAATTATTCATGCGATTGATTTGGTGAGCAAGCTTGATGAAAAAGCCCGTTTTTACACGTGAAAGTTTTGATGAAAGTTTTCAATCACAATATGTATGTGATATAACGAGACTTACATCTTTTTGTGCATGTAGAAGTATATCAATCTATCTTTCTTTGTCAACCACTTCAGTCACATGAACATAGTAAACCAATCACATGGAAGTAAACCAATCACCCTATTCTTACATCTGAAGTTACATATTAAATTGCATCGAAATAGAAGCCAGGTCTATTATGTTATAACTGCATAGTTTCATCAAAAAATACTACTGCGCTTGTTCACCACGATCTGCGTTATGAATAGTTGCTTGAAAAGTTACATGTGTAAAATAGGACATAGAGAAGAATTCTATTTTGACGATTTATTTCATGAAATGTTATATGTAACGTATATACAGAGAAGTAAGAAAAATGTGTACGATATGTTTACATTCTACTTCCATGTGATTGGTATACTCTGATCATGTGACTGAAGTGGTTGACAAAGAGGGAAATAGTACACAAAACGAGAGTTATAGCTGTTCACAAACTTGCGATTGATATATTTCAAGTTAATTTCGTCGTGTGGACAGTGTTGTAACTTTAGTTATATCAAATATTTTTATTGCGATTGAATACTTACTTCAAAAGTTACATGTGTAAAATAGCCCATAAATATAAAAGACAACCATTATCCAATTTATATAAATATGACACGATAATTAATAATGCAATATCTTCTGTTTTTTTTTTCATGTACACACAAATGTTTGTAAAGAAGAATAGGAAAACGAAGAAGATCCGGTAAAATATTTTATACATACTTCCTTTCGAATAGTAATGCGAACAGAAAAAATATTAAATTATTATTATTATTACTATAGATGACTGACATAGTTATGTAAATAAAATATTTAATAATAATTTACATCCTATTCCGTATGTATGTGTTGCATGTAGATAAATATAGTGAACCAATACAAGAAGAGGAAATACTACCGTGTTATCTTATATTCACATAATACAACAATTAATATTGGTTCAAAGATTTTTATACCCGGTATATCTAAATATACTAGAGTATATTAAGTTTAATTCGGACTTTGTAACGGTTGAAAATATTGTCGCAGAAAAAAAAGTTTGGTACAGGTGTTCATAACAGGTGTACTAGATATCCAGAGGGTCGAAGTTCGAGTCCTGGTTGACTTGTTAATTTTGTCTCATCAATATTTAATTAAAAGTTTTGTCTATAACGTATACGTTAGTTCTATCATATTTGTCTCATGTAACCGAAATGCAATTTGACAAGTATTGTATTGTGACGCTTAAGTATACAAAAAATAATGAATAAGCCACAAATCAACTATAAAATTTTAAAAATTCGTTACGCAGGATTCGCTTCTTCACCTTAGCGAATTTCCTTAGAATACATAAATCCCTTTCTAGCGGTCACAATTTTATTCTGACCAAAATGAAATTTCGTATATGATTTTAGTATTTGCAAGGGCAATTTTATTAATAAATGACATATGTCAAGGGAAAAGGGAGGCATAAAGAAAGAAGAAAACACAAAATATAAAATATCTCTCTTAATATTAGAACAATCGAAAAATGCTTAAGGAGTAAAGTTGTAGAAAATTACGTTTGCTACAATTCATTACCTTATCATTTTTGCTCAAACTCTACTGTGTACAGAGATATTATGGAATTTAATTTTCAATCTCAAACCGTCAATATTTCTGTAAATATGAGTGTAACAGAAAAAATGATAAGAAACAAAATTACATTAAAAATTAGTGCCTACAAATTTACTTATAAATTTTTCGATTTTTCGAATATTAAGGGAGATATGTCAAATTTTGTGTTTCCCCCTTTCTTTAAATCCCCTTTTCCCCTTGTCCGATTTTATCCATTAACGAACTTGACCTTTTGAATACCAAAACCGCCTCTAATACCAAATTTCTTACAGATATATATATATATATATATATGGATATATATATATATATATTATCCATATATCCTTATATATATATATACATATATATATATATATATATATATATATATATATATATATATATATGTATATGTCTATAGATATATATATATATATATAAATTTTACATATGGTGATTTTCCACATCTACTAGGTAGGATCGATGGACATTTGAAGAAATTTTTGCAAAATTTTGAAGTCGATACGAGACCAATAGCTCTATTTCCTTTCTGGAAATTCGCTAAAAATGAAATCATCTTTTTCGGCCAAGTGTACATAAGTGCTATTTTCATAATTTGGAATATCGAATTATGTCCTTTTTTCGAAAAGAATCAAAGTTTACCTACTATTATTATTATTCTAAAATCTAAAATTACACATAAAATAGATAATAAAAACAATAAGTTTCTTTGTCAAATTTACGTTTTGAAATATCTTTAGTAAAGAGCACACCTGTTTTGACAATGTAACAAAATTAGATAGGTAGGTATTTATGTAAATGTCTTCTTTTTTTTAATATTAGTTATTTTTAAAATTGCGTTAAAATGACCTAATTTATTTTTATTTACTTGATGTTTAACAACTGTGTTAAACACCATGATTATATGTATACCTACTTATAAATTGTACAGTCATCATCAAAAGTTTAGAAATAGACAAAAGTGTAGACATCCCCAGATTGAGTACCTACGCACAGTTATAATAAGTATTTTATAGTAAGTAATTAAGTATTGTGTATTGTGACAATTAAGTATACACATAAACCATATTTTGACAAAATGGAAACCCGACTTCACTAAAAAGTAAAAAAATAATTGCATATTCTTGTGCCAATTTTAGTTCACCGAAGCAAAAATTTTTAAATATATATGTACAATTATTGTTATTTTTGGAGGCGGTGTCAGCATAGAGAAATTCACATAACTTTTGGACACCGCCTCCAAAAATAACAATAATTGTACATATATATTTAAAAATTTTTGCTTTGCTGAACTAAAATTGGCACAAGAATATGCAATTATTTTTTTACTTTTTAGTGAAGTCGGGTTTCCATTTTGTCAAAATATGGTTTATTTCTCGCTTTTTAGTGACTTTGAAGTTCTATAACTGATTTTATTTGTCTAAATATGGGTAGACCTACTAATTTTTAGTGTATTTTTTTATAACACATTTTTTTTTACCCGTTTTTTTTTTTTTTTTAATTTTTAGTACATTTTTTTATAACAGATTTTCAGTTTTTTTTACATGCATTTTGTTTTTTTTTTGTAAAAATTTTTTTTTTTGGGGTCGTTTTTTTTTTGGAAAAAATTTTTTTGAAGTCGGTTTTTAAAAAAATTTTCTTATTTTCCCATTATGAATAAGTATACCCTTTCAATAAAAAAAAAAAATTTCGCAGAAATCGGTAATCACATATAAAATGAGGATTTTTCTCGATTTCCCGGGGATTCCCTCATCAGAATGCGATTTGGTGCCAATGGGACCAATGGGAAACCAAACCCTTTAAAACCAAAAAAATTCAAAATCGGTTTATAAATGTCGGAGTTCTGAGGTGACACACATTAAAAAAAAATAAAATTAAAAAAAAAATAAAATAAAAAAATACAGACGAATTGAGAACCATCCTCCTTTTTTGAAGTCGGGTTAAAAATAATAAATGTATGAATAATAAGTTGATATTTGACAACAACAAAAAGTAGTACGGTCAATGATATAAAATAAAACCTATTTTGACAAAATGGAAACCCGACTTCAAAAATCAAATATTCTATAACAAAAAATGCACTAAAAAGTAAAATATAATTGCATATTCTTGTGCCAATTTTAGTTCCCCTAAGCAAAAAATTTTAAATATATATGTACAATTATTGTTATTTTTGGAGGCGGTGTCCAAAAGTTATGTGAATTTCTCTATGCTGACACCGACTCCAAAAATAACAATAATTGTACATATATATTTAAAAATGTTTGCTTAGGTGAACTAAAATTGGCACAAGAATATGCAATTAATTTTTTACTTTTTAGTGCATTTTTTGTTTTAGAATATTTGATTTTTGAAGTCGGGTTTCCATTTTGTCAAAATAGGTTTTATAATTTACGGGCTGTACACAAATAATAAATTAAGTATTTATTTTTAACAAAGAACAGAAATATAAAGTCTTCCGCAAGTGTACAAGCCACCGCCCCTCTCACTTGGCGGCCCACTATCGGTGGACTATAATTCCTTTAAAATAGTCTTAATTAATATGTTAGTCAAATTAACATAATATCTAATATCTGATTATCAATATTGAGTTATTTAATGGAGGATTTTTTAAGTTCTAATTGTCATATTACAATACAGTGTCTATATTTCGAATCCCAAATGCCATGCATTTTGAATGGCATACGCATTTCTTTTTAAACTAAAAAGTGCAAAAACTGCTGTCATCAATTTGAGAGAGATTTATACAGGCTGAAATCGTCAAAAGTAGCTATTTATTACTATAAATGAAACAGTATATAAATGAGTTTAAGACAGGCATACATTTATTTATAAAGAGAGAAGAAAGCATACATGAACATTTATTAGTAAGGTACTAAAAATCCAAAATTACTAATTGTAAAAATATAGGTCGATTCGTGTTTATACATACCATCGCACTATTGTTGAAAGAAATAGAACGTGCCTTATTAATGTGTTTATAATGGTTGAGCCCACAACAGATAGATCATGACATTACGTACCTGTCGACCTGTATTGGTTACGCCTATGACGTCATGGCAACAGTGTACGCGCATGCTCGTGAATGGTTACGAATTAGCTTCGTGAGATAATTTGTTTAGGGAAACAATAAAAATATTCGCTGGAATATAATTAAACCATGGTATTAATTATAAAAATACAAAAAATGGGAGATTTCGACTCAAATGACTCGTAAATATTTATGAGAGAATAGATGGCGTTGGAAGAAATTCAACTAGCCTAACTAAATAGTATAATGCCGAACGAATGCGAGAGTGCCTAAAAGGAAATTAAAAACGGCTACATGACTGGGTCATCGGACATACAGAGGCCAGCGACAAGTTCAAACGTCTACGGAATATGCACAGAATGTTTTCAAGAGAAATCTAGGCACTGACCCGAACTGCGCCTTTCTTCTTTCTTTGTTTTACAAATAAATATGTCATTTAAAGATTTTATTTTACAATTTCCAAAATCGATTTTGAATTTTCACCGTATTTATACGTTTTTAGACTCACTGATCAAAAATTCCACCAATCAAAATTAGATTTAGTCCTCGAGATAAATGGAAATTAATCCAAGTGCGTATTTTTTTAATATTGCAATTTAAATTCTTAGATAATTTTATGAAGATTAGCTACTTTAGTAGCTTTTCGAAAATCTCCAAAGTTTTGGAGATGTGAGGCCATAATGAATGAGTGTAAATGTAATACTCTTGAGGACATCGTCATAAAGTAAATCATAGTCGATTATAGAAAAATTAATTTTATTACAAAATATTGAATTTTCATAGATATTTAATCTTAAAAACATCCTTACGGAATTATTACCTGTAGGGAAGTATGTTACTAACAACTAATTTAGAGATTCTTTTCCAAATTCTCTTCTAATATGAAATTTTTAACGGTAGTATTTAACAAATAAATATTATCGTTAAGTAGATTCATAAATTTTAATAAATATATTATCCCACCAAATAGGTTAATTTCCCTTTTAATTACAAATAAAACTAAATTTATTTGTCCTAAATTACACAATTATTATGGTAGAGATTAAGTTTTCAATGTTATTTTATATAATAATGTGTGTATACGAGGTCTGTACGAAAAGTATCCGACCTACTTTTATATCATCGCACCAGAGTGTTCGAGCGACCCCTGCGAGGCATGAACGTCAGCAATAAAGCCTCACAAACTTATCGCTTACTCGCCGACATCTACAGGACGTATAGTTCATGCGCAGCGTGTATTTGTTTACAAAGCCTTTTGTGCGTTCGTCGGATTTTGTTATTGTTAAAAATGACTGAAAGATCAGATCAACGAATTTACATCAAATTTTGCTTTAAACTCGGAAAAAATAGTTCGGAAACTATTCAAATGATATAGAAGGTCTTTGGGGATGAGTGTATGGGCAAAACACAAATAAAAGAGTGGTATAATCGTTTCAAAAGTGACCGCACATCTGTTGATAGTGATCCTCGTTCTGGACAAACTTCGACGACAGCAAAACCGGCTAATATCGAGCGCGTACGACCTGCAATTGAAGAAAAACGATGTTTGACTGTGCGCGAATTACAAGATGATCTTGGAATACCAAAAACTATAATTTGGCAAATTTTAACCTCAAATTTAGAAAGTGGAAGCGGTGGGAAATCTCATCGAATCTTGTGCAGCAGTTTTTAACTAAGCACAATATCGCACTGCTTCGCATCCCTCCGTACAGTCCCGACATAGTCCCCTGTGTCTTTTGGTTGTTCCCGAATTTGAAAAAAACCGTTCAAAGAACACTGGTTCGACGACAAAAAGACGATTGCAGATAATGTGACGAGGACACTCAATGCTATTCCAAAAACTGACTTCCAGGACTGCTTCGGAAAGTGGAAACACCGCTGGGAGTGTGTTATTCAATCAAATGGGAACTACTTTGAAGGATGCCACTTGCCCGATGACGAAAAATAACGCCAGCGCGGAGATAAGAAGGTAGGTCGGATACTTTTCGGACAGACCTCGTATGTATGTATATTATTTAATAAATGAAGATATATATTAGGCGCTCTGACGACATTATAAGTCTACATAATAGGCGGGAGATGGATTGTAGAATTAGATAGAATAGAAAAAATAAATACATACATATTAACATTTAAAATTGGACAGGAAATAAATGTTAAACTATTAAACAAAAGGAAATACATCCGGTTTACTCAATCATAACATGCATGTATATATTCTCGTTACTTACTTATTTATTTATTATATGTTCTTATTAAATTTTAAATCCAAGCATCATGTTATATTTATTATTCATATAATTGAAGTGTGTATTGTATATCCTGGGAGACTTGGTCACCATGTCATATTTTTAATAATATATCGTATCATACACATAAATGTAAAAATAATAGACATACAAAATGTTTTTTTAAAGTTGTTATGGAACTGGAAGGGATAAGTAAGGGAAGGGAGTTTGCCCTATGCTAAATGCATTGATATCTCATCCATCCATTGCCAACTCTAAATATGTAAAAATTTTGCACCGGTTTTTCAAATTCGTTTCAAATAATTTATTTTTTATAAAAAAAAAAATATATTTTTGTAAAAAAAAATATATTGTTAAAAATTAAATCCTAAATTTCATTTTTTTGAAGAGTTTTAATAATTAATAATATGTTTTTATGTATTTTAAAACAGTTGCATTGTGACGTATAAAGTACGGCAACGTTGTAAATAAAATAAAACTAGATAAAACTAAATAAAATTAAAAATAAAACTAGATTTAGAACATTTTTCGATCGTCAAATTTAATTATCTCAGAAACCAAAAACAGGATTAATTTGAAATTTGGTCCAGGTATTTATAAGACTTTGATAATTATTATGAGTTTTTCATAAAACTGGCATTTCTGGTTGTCGAGATATAGATTTTTATATCACTGTGATTACCACCAAGTTCATTTAACGCTATGTATAACCTCACTTCAAAACTGTAACTTTAACATTTTTTTACTCAAAAACTAAACACAGGATTACGTTCAAACTTATTGATTAGTCATCAATGTGTCACTATAAAAAAAAACATCGAGCGGTTTAAAATGTTCACCTCAATTTTTAATTTATAGGCACATATTGGTGACTCGGGGAAAAAATACAATTTTCTACTTTTTAGTTCATTAATAAAAGCTAGTTTTCAAAAAAAAAATTGTTTATGTCTGTTATTTGTTTAGTTTTTATTATAATACAAATTTATTTTTTAATTAATTAATTTTTATTTTAAGACTAATAAACTCAATTAAATCTCCCACCGCTTCCACCACTTCCCAATATTTATTAACGCTTCCACCAAATTATTAATTGAGGGTATATTTTCGAATTTCATCAATATGGAACGATATTAGATATACTTGCCGAAGTCGCCAACTTTTGTGTGCATAAGATCGATCAACTTTTGTTCGAAGGTACATATGAAAAAGTTGTTATAAAAATGTTGAGTATGGCTAATAATTTGATTTTAAGATTTCGCTTTCGCAATTTTTTTTTTGGGTCAGGAAAATTTACATTTTTTACTAATTTTTTGCTAATCTATCAATAGCTGTCGGGAGTGCACCTCGTACTCAAACACCCTGTATATCTCTCTACATAAAAAACAACATAGTTATTTAACGGATCAAAATTAATTCAAATTAGCTACAGATATAGACAAATTTAGAATTTATTTCCTTAACATTAATGGGAAGACTGAGTTTGCATAACTCTAACCAAGGAATCATAATTAGGTCTGCTAACTCCTGTGTTTCACACTTAAATCTTGAAATTTTACCTCAAATACTTCAATTACTCTTTGTCAAGTATTTCGCTCTGCTATATTGTATTGCCACGGGATTTATACGGGTGTGCAAAAATTTAAAGCTCCAGCTCATGTAGAACTTATTGAAATTAAATTACAAGATATTTTCCTCACAAACACATTAAGAAGCATAAAGTGAAGTAAAATAAAATCTTCAGAAAAGAAGTTTTCACATCTATGCGAGGATCACGCAAGATTTTCGTTAGTAGCTATTTTACATTTTAATTAGTTCATATAAAACGTGTGATAAAAAATACCAGAGAAGTTGTAAAAGTAAAAAATTAAATAGCTTTTAAGGAAAACCGGAAAATAGCTAGGTCCTCAATGGATATCACTACTTTTTTAGAGAATATGTGGGAAAAAAGTACAAAAAACGGGTTTCGTGGTTTATAGATAGCTCCTCATCACTAGGGCAGTTAATAAACCACCCTTTTTTTTTTAATAATTGACAAACTGCCGATGTCGGGATTCGAACCCATAACGTCCCAGTTTCCAAGTATGCATACTGCGCAGACATAACGCCTTAGACCGCTCGACTACTTGGACTGGTTAGAGCAGTTAAAGCAGTTAAATATGCCATCTCAACCAAATCTCCCCTATACAGTGTGTTTTATATAGTGTAATCATACAGCCCGTTATCTTATTATTACTACATATTATTATTATTATTATTATTATTATTATTATTATTATTAACTGATGTAGTATATAATGTTCGTCTCGGTAATATTAGCGAATAAATAAATAAGAATATTGTGTTATTAACCAACATTTTAACGTATATTAATTTATATAATTGTTCTGATTTTGTAGAGAACCGCATAAAATTTATAAATCCGATATTTTACTAGTGATTATTTACGAGAAAACTTAGGACTCTAATATTTAACAAATAAATATTATCGTTAAGTATATTCATAAATTTTAATCAATATATCCCACCAAATAGGTTAATTTCCCTTTTAATTACAAATAAAACTAAATTTATTTGTCCTAAATTACACAATTATTATGGTAGAGATTAAGTTTTCAATGTTATTTTACATAATAATGTATGTATACGAGGTCTGCCCGAAAAGTATCTGACCTACTTTTATATCTTCGCACCAGAGTGTTCGAGCGACCTCTGCGAGGCATGAACGTCAGCAATAAAGCCGCACAAACTTATCGCTTGCTCGACGACATCTACAGGACGTATAGTTCATGCGCAGCGTGTATTTGTTTACAAAGCCTTTTGTGCGTTCGTCGGATTTTGTTATTGTTAAAAATGACTGAAAGATCAGATCAACGAATTTACATCAAATTTTGCTGCGATTATTTACGAGAAAACTTAGGATCATGTCTAATAACTATCTGTAACAAGCAGTGATGCCACGAAAAACAAAAGAAACGAGACGAGAATAAGTCGATAAATATTCCAGACACCCTGTTTCAATCTCTATAGACATTTAATCAGTAATACTAGTGATTATTTACGAGAAAACTTAATATCAAGTCTAACTATGTGTAACAAGTAATAATGTCGCGAGAAACGATACGAGACGAGAAAATTAGAATTTTGATAACTTACTTAAGAGTTACTTAAAGTATCTCTTAGAGATTTTTACCTTAATATTGAACGATATCGAAGTAATATTAACCGTGTACTCGTTTTGGGCGCTTACAATTTACTGGCGTTCATGTTGGCTTATGAACACTTACTCTACTCTTGAAAATGGTTGTCATTATAAGTACGTGTAAGCGTCAGTTGTCATAAATATTCAATAAGGCGAATGCAAACAGTTCAGTTATTTTTTTACAAACAGAATCTTTGTTTCAGCGACTTCAAAAGCTCTTAAAATCAAATCAAAACCCCCTACAAACTGACAATTCGGAAAAGTTTGTCGGTAATGTAGGTTTTTTTCAAATAAGATTTTGTATATTATGTGGGTTTTTTGTTCAAAAAATATAAAAAATTGCATTGGAATACACTAAAAAACTTCCGGTGCACATGACAGATAAATAAACAAACTATTATACAGTATTCGATTTGTCGTCCCACGCTTTTGCTGCCCTTTCTCGATGGATAAAGCGTCTGTAAGCGTGATATCTATCGTTAAACTTAATGAGGTTTATTACCTTGGTAACTATCAACAATAATTACTGTGATATCAGAGGGTGTATGTAGTTTAAATGCACAGGCTTCTAAAAAAAAGGCATATTTGATATTAGTAGCGATACCGCTACAAACCCAACGATTAGCACTCTTTCTCAGCATACACAACACTTCATGGCGCTGAGAGCATGTATGCGCCCAAAACGAAAATATACCACATATTCTTCTTGAATTGATACTAATATGAATTCATATTTTAGCCAAACAATTTGAATGTACACAGTATTATCATATTTTGGACGGTTCTCTACAGAAAATGTATATGGTATATGTCAATAAACGGACTTAATTTATTGTTAAATTACTGTGTCATTTAATTTAATTGAAATTGTTTGTAGAATTGATGATGAACACAAATTTAATAAATAAAACGGGACATGCATGTGGACTTGGATCTGTATAAATATTAACAAGCTATACTCACCAGTAGTACACATGGTCACAAAAGTAGCGATCATTTTTCCAATTATTAGAATTTCGTTTTTTTGTAAAAATGCGTCACATAAAAGTTGTTCATTATATATATTGTAACAGCTTTTATTCGAAACATTTATCCAAAAATTGAATGAATATGGATAAATGAACACAACTAAATAATTTTTTTTTTAATTAGCACTACTTTTGTGGTCATTTGTACCATATAATACGTACTTTATAATAATATACAGTGCGTTAATAAAATCATTATTATATAATGTGAGGAAATTTTACTTTCCGCCCTAGTACGCAAAGTAAACTTTGTACGCTTAGATAAATATTTACAATACATCTAAGTAGTCTGGTATATAATAGAATAGCCAAACAGCCATTTAATGCCCGAAAGAACGGGCATTAAATAGAACTATTCCCACATAAGTAAAAAAAATAGTATCTGCAACTCGTGCGGTGTTGTCGATTAACCACTCAAGCGATTGAGTGGACAATATCGCTCTCGTGGGCAATCGACAACTTACCGCACTTATTTCACAGATGGCGGGGGGGTGCAATTTTATCTTACTTTTGCTGACAAAGGGAGTGGGGAGTTATCAAAAATCTTACGTAAGATAAATAAATTATAAAACAATAAAAATATTTTTAAAACAATATTTATACTCTAAATCAATAATAGTATTTTTATTATTTTATTATGGTATACCGAATTTCTTTTCATATTTCTTACTAAAAATAAATAAATGAGTTTTCCGAGAATTGACTTTACTCTACATTACCAAGTATAGAGTTTTTTTAAATATACCGATGTTCAATTCATGGAATTCCCGGTGTACTAGGATGGCTTGAAACAAATAAATATAACTTTCATTGTTCTCTGTTATGACATTGTCTATCGACTGTTTTATTTTTTTAATTTTAAATAAAAATTTTATTATGAAATTTTAAAAGTAATCATTAAATAAATATAATTAATTTCTAAACTGTGAATAAGTATGTAGTGCAAAGTGTCGTGTGGTGCTAAATTTCTTTTTTTTTTCGTTAGTTTTTAATGTGGGAATAATGGAATGGTAGAAACTTGGATACGGAGCCCGTGGACAATAAATGATTCTTAATTTTCTAATTTTATTAAAACATTAATACTTTAATTTTAAAAATAATTGACTCATTTAATTTTTAACTTTAACATTTAATAACAGTTTTGAAAAAATTTTTACGTCGTACCTTTTGAGGGAGGGGGGAGTTCGCAATTTACTTATTTTATACATAGAGGGTGGGGGTCTAAAATCATAGAAAGTTTGTTTACGTAATACTTGAACGACCCCACACGATACTATTAATATTGCGTAAATTTTTCGCTTTATATAAAATAGTTGAATGTTTTGACTGTAGTCCATCTAAAAACTCTTTGACGAATGATTTCGATTCCGGTTTGACCAGTAAGTATATGGAAGCACTAAATAATGTTTGAATTAACGATCTGTATATTATTATATTCTCATATAACTTTTCTATTTACTGTTGTTCTGTAATGCAGCTAAATATTTAAAGGACAGGAAATATCTGTCATTCTGTTCGTATTTATCATTATGGCTTTTGACTTTTATTATATAATAATAATATTATTATGTTTTAAACAACAATATGATAATTGTAAACTTGTTACAGCATGAAGAAATACTTGTTTAAACTTGGTGGATCATGTAGATATGTTAAAACAGTTTCTTATTTTGAAGCCCGCTTTTACTTGATTCAAAAAGTTTCATAGATAACGATACGTTTTAATATTTCGGCAAGAAAAATAATTGCTTTGTATTACTTTTTTAACCCAACTTCAAAAAGTACAATTATTAAAGTACAATTATTGTTATTTTTGGAGGCGGTGTCCAAAAGTTATGTGAATTTCTCTATGCTGACACCGCCTCCAAAAATAACAATAATTGTACATATATATTGAAAAATTTTTGCTTAGGTGAACTAAAATTGGCACAAGAATATGCAATTATTTTTTATTTTTTTGTGCATTTTTTTTTATAGAATATTTGATTTTTGAAGTCGGGTTTCCATTTTGTCACAATAGGTTTTATTTCTCGCTTTTTAGTGACTTTGAAGTTCTATAACTGATTTTATTTATAAACGAAATATTTGCAAAAAACCTATTTTCGCGCCCTTTGACCTTTAATATCTTGAATTGCGGTAAGAGGACTCGTAAAACATTGTTGCCAGTCTTTAGAATGAAAAAACAATTTGTTAATTTAGCCTTTATACTTCCATTCCGAGATTGAATACTTATTTGACAAGTCATTTTAAAATAATGTATCTATGAATTAGCTGAAAAAGCCGGGTGGCAGAAATTAACTCATAAATTTGTGTCTAATAATTTTTTTTTCTAAATTTGGATTTTGGACAGTTCAAACGTGAATTTTTTTTAAATTTTAAATTTATTGGCAAATAATTTATGTAATTACAAAATTTTGTTAATGCTGGTATTTCTATAGAATCTATAAACTTTATAGACGGCTATACGAGATACAGCCGTTAGAAAACGTTATTATTGTAAAAAAAACAGCTTTAACTTTGGAACGGTTTATAATTTTGAACTTCTGGTAGTTTATTTTTGGAGTCGTAAGGAAATTTTACCTATACCTATACCTATTAGGATTGTCTCATCATTCTTTAGCTATCGTCTATAGTTTTCTCCAATCAATTCGAACAAACACATACACACACACACACACACAACATATTTCCCTTAAATAATTATAGAGATTAAGAATGTACGAGGTAACATAAGATAAGATTCGGAGTAGAAAGCTAAACCTCCCGTTACCCCGACCTGAAAGATCTATTTGGATATTCTCTTTCTTTATTAGGATCCCCAGTGCTAGTCGTTGATGAAATCTAGGTTTTTACTTGGGTTTCTCATTTCACTTGGTAAAGGGAATTCTTCACCTAGAAAGTTCAACCTTTTACAGCCTCATCACAGAAGCCAGAATTATCATTATGCAGACCAACCAAGTAGTCGCGCTTGTAAAGGCGTTGTGTGTACTTGTAACTGGGAGGTTATGAGTTCGAATCCCGACATCGGCAGTTTGTCAATTATTAAAAAAATATCGGGGGTGGTTAATTGACTAAACTGTCGGCATATGGACAAGAACGAAGTAACCGGCTATGCTTGTGAAGGTTTTCTGTAGTTTTCTTCACAAACTCCAGATGAGTATCGGCAACACAAAATTCCTTATCCTCCACTCACATCCTCACATCCATAGGCATCACAATCGACCTTATGGTCGAATTGTGTCCCGTCCAGGACAGCCCTAGAGTCTATCTATCTATTTATCATTATGCAGATTTGTCGATTTTCTTAAGAAAAAATATACCAGGTATTTAAATCAATGTTATTTCCAAGTATGCTTATATTAGAGAAAAATATGTTTCTATGGGGAAAAAAAATTCATCAAAGTTGACATTTTTTGCATCATAACCGATAATTATAATTTGATTTCCTACGCCCATACACATGAATCAATTACAAAAAATAAAAATAAAATCATTCTATGTATTTTAATATGCATATAAATGTAAAATATAAAATATAAAGTTCAAATTAACTCTCAAGGTTAAACATCTGAAATCATCCGAGAAAAGAATAAATACATAAATGAAACTTAATCTACATATAATAATATTTTTCCTCAATTAAATTTGTAGGACATTTCTTTGAAATACCTACAAAAAACTTTAAAGGAAAAAAAAAACTATTAACAGAAAACATTTTCCTGTATTAATAAATGTACCTAAATGTGCAGATAGATATTCAATGAATAAATATTTTTCCATGTAAATATTTTCTGTTCTATGAACTTATAAATAAAATTCATATAAATTTAAATTAAACTCGGCCTGTCGCACTACCGTGTTCTAGATCCACTGATTAAAGCAGTTCACTTATAACTATAGGCATAGGGTTACCATCACTCCCGAATTTCCAAGTTCAGTGGAAATAAATTTTGCGAACCAAAACTAATATATTCTACAAAAACAATTCTACATATGAATCTAAATATATAAAAAATAATAAAACCTATTTTGACAAAATGGAAACCCGACTTCTAAAATCAAATATTCTATAACAAAAGATGCACTAAAAAGTAAAAAAATAATTGCATATTCTTGTGCCAATTTTAGTTCACCAAAGCAAAAATTTTTAAATATACATACAATTATAGTTATTTTTGGAGGCGGTGTCAACATAGAGAAATTCACATAACTTTTGGACACCGCCTCCAAAAATAACAATAATTGTATATATATTTAAAAATTTTTGCTTAGGTGAACTAATATTGGCACAAGAATATGCAATTATTTTTTATAGTGACCTTGAAGTTCTATCACTTATTTTATTTGTCTAAATATGGGTAGACCTACAAAACGACCAACTAATTTTTAGTGAATTTTTTTATAACACTTTTTTTTTACCCGATTTTTTTTTTTTTGTATTTTTTAGTGCATTTTTTTATAACAGATTTTCAGTTTTTTTTACAAGCATTTTGTTTTTTTTTTGTAAAAATTTTTTTTTTTGGGGTCGGTTTTTTTTTTGTAAAAAATTTTTTTGAAGTCGGTTTTTAAAAAAAATTGAATGAGTATACCCTTTCAAAAAAAAATAAAATTTCGCAGAAATCGGTTATCACATATAACATGACGATTTTCCTCAATTTCCCGGGGATCCCCTCATCAGAATGCGATTTGGTGACAATGGGACCAATCGGGAATCAAACCCTTTAAAACAAAAAAAAAATTCAAAATCGGTTCATAAATGACGGAGTTCTGAGGTAACAAACATAAAAAAAAAAAATACAGACGAATTGAGAACCATCCTCCTTTTTTGAAGTCGGGTTAAAAAGGCGTTATGCAGGAGCTGCGAATTTCCTTAGAATACATAAGTCATTTTCTAGCGGTCACGATTTTAGTCTGATCAAAATGAAATGTCGTATATGATTTTAGTATTTGCAAGGGCAATTTTATTAATAAATGACATACGTCAAGGGAAAAGGGGGGCATAAAGAAAGAAGAAAATACAAAATATAAAATATCTCTCTTAATATTAGAACAATCGAAAAAAGCGTATTAAATAAAATTATAGAAAATCATGTTTGCTGCAATTCATCACCTTATCATTCTTGCTCAAAATCTAATGTGTACAGAGATATTAAGGAATTTAATTTTCAATCTCAAACCGTCAATATTTCTGTAAATATTAGTGTAACAGAAAAATAATAAGAAACAAAATTACAGTAAAACTTAGTACCTACAACTTAACTCCTGATAAATTTTTCTATTTTTCAAACATTAAGGAAGATATGTCAAATTTTGTGTTTTCCCCTCCCTTTAATCGCCCCCCCCTCTTCCCCCTCGTCTGATTTAACCCATTAACGTACTTGACCTTTTGAATACCAAAAGCGCCTCAAATAACAAATTTCATTCCAATCGGAATAAAACTGTGACCACTAGAGAGTCCACAGACACATAAACTTATATATATATATATATATATATATATATATATATATATATATATATATATATATATATATATATATATATATGTACATATACATATATAAAATGATGTACATATATAAAAATTTAACGATAGTGGTTTTTGACATCTAGTAGATAGGATCGATGGACATTTGAAGATATTTTTACGAAATTCTAACATTGGTACGAAAACAATAGCTGATTTCTTTTGGAGGAAATAATAATAATAATTCGCTAATAATAATAATATTGTTATTGAATAATATTACTATGAAAAAATAACTCTTTACTCCGCCTGGGAACGAGCCCCGGACCTCACTATGTGGCGCCCAATGCACTAACCGTTACACCACGCTTGATTAGCTTGTCAATTACTAACTTATTATGCCAACATATTATTATTGTGTATACTTAAACGTCACAATTACCAATTTTTTCATATTGATATGAATTAATTAATTCTATGACTTGTTAGTCTATATTATATGCCTGTTCTTTCATACTTGTGTCTTCGTAGTTCGTAATCGTACTGCAGATTGATTGTTATTGGTATAGTATTGTCAATTATTAAAAAAAAAAGGAGGTGGTTAATTGACTAAACTGTCGTCGTATGGACAAGGAAAAAGTAACCGGCTTGTGAAGGTTTTCTGAAGTTTTCTTCACGAACTCCAGATCAGAATCGGCATTGTTCCTATCAAAGTCGCCTGCAGCCGTACATCCTACCAATTCCTAGTCTACATGCAAAATTCCTTTTCCTCCACTCACATCCTTATAAGCATCACAATGGACTTTATGGTCGAAGTGTGTCCCATCCAGGATAGCCTCTACAATCTATCTATCTATGTATGAAGGCCAGTAAGTTTAACATTAAGTAAAACTTTTTATAAGAGCCTTTGCATGAGCTTGACCATGGGTATTTACCCAAGAACGGTTGGACTCGTGACTGCCTATTCTTTTCTTTTATATTTTATTGTACTTTTTGGCACTCCAAGAAACGGCTCCTTCTTACATAAGTTTATTTTATATTTCATTAAATATATAAAATAAACTACAAAATAAAATACAAATGAATATATTATAAGGAAGCAGAAAACTTATAAGAGAACACGGAAATAAAAATTTAATTAGGTATCACAAAATATAATATTTATTTGTATAAATATTATAAGAATTGTTTGTGTTTTATAAGAAATGTTTGAACAAAAAATAATGTATATATATATATATATATATATTATATTGTAGGAAGTAATTTAATAATAACTTATTAGAAGATTAGATATATTATTTTTAAATTAGACAAAGTCTATATTATATTTATAGTTTATACCTACAACAACTAACTATACCAATACCAGTTCCATACCTGCAGTCAAATATAATTATGTATTCATATCTCACAGCTGTACGTAAAAGCCACGTTATTAAAATAACTCCAATGAAATTATAGTAGAACTAAAGTTGTGTCTATCCATCCATTGTTAGTATGATTGCCATTCGGAATTAAATTTCGAATTTTGCTCCAATTCCTAAATTAATTATTTGTATTTTATAAATACGTATTTCGACTACAAGGTAGTCATCATCAGTATGAATTAGCTGATCGTAACTATCTGGGATATGGAGTCAGAAATATGTTGCTCGTTGCTAATTTGGTGCGTGTCTCACAATAATATCAAAAAACCTGAAGGATTATTTGAGTTGACTGGCCAATTAAGGGATTAAGTGTGTGATGAACCCAACCCATTTATTGGCGCTATCCTTTTCTGACCATGCGGTGTTGTTATCGTCAATAAGGTGAGGGTGTTGATCGAAGATAACCTTGATATTCACGTATTAAATTTTGAACATGGTTTAATTTTATTGAATCAGAATTTGGAATTCGGCCATTGTCTCAAATTCATTATCTGTTTTCTTAATTTGTATATGTAGATACTTTCGTATGCATCTAATTCTGTGAGGTTTTGTCTAAGAGTTATATCTTGTCTAAGAGTTATTTTATAGATATTTTGAAGAACTTTCATTTAAAAAAAGATTTATTAGTCTCGGATCAAATGTACCCTTTTTATTTATAAAAATAGATGACATAGTATTTTATTAATTGTCAGGTACCTAGTTTTTTTTAAGAGCTAAAATTGGACAAATTATTTTTAACATACAAAAGGCATCTTTTGCCATTGTTAAAAAAAAGTAATTTTTTATTTTAATCTAAAATTTTTGCTTTTTTCGAACTACTTTGGAAATTTTTTCCTCGAATTCTAATAAACCGATTTTAATGTTTATGGGCTCATTTGTTTTCTTTTTAACCCGACTTCAAAAAAGGAGGATGGTTCTCAATTCGTCTGTATTTTTTTATATAGAATTGAATAATATTCTATGTCATTTAAAATATTTAGTTTTAAAAAAGATATTAAGAAAAAACGCTTTTTTGTAATAAACAAATTCAATTTTGACCCTGTTCCGTCACGAGTTGGACCGTAAAAATTTAGGGTAATATTCAGGACGTCATGATGAATCAATTTTTTTTAAATGCTACTTTGATTCTACTATTTGGGAAAATATTTTTTTCTATTTAGCTAATAGTTAAATAAGTATGAAATCGGTTTTAATAGTACACCAGCTACAACATACAAACTATTCTCGAATAGTAATAATAGTAATAATAATAACAATTATTGTTAATTATTATGTAATGATAAAATATTTTAATATTAATTTACTTGTCCTTCAAAATGTATAAAATATTGTATTATTTGTGTGTTTTACTTTCACAAAGACGAGTAGTAGAATATATATAGTGTTGAATAAAATATAAGATTATATAGGCTAATGAATATCTCAATATACCTATCAATGTATAGTAGGTTCATTGAATGTTTAGCCTCGGTTTTGTACACGATTATTAGGCAAGTAAAGTTACAACAAATCGAATCTAAAACTACTAAAAATCGGTACAAAATCCCACAGAATTAGATGCATACGAAAGTATCTACATATACAAATTGAGAAAACAGATAATGAACTTAGACAATGGCCCAAATCCAAATTCTGATTTAATAAAATTAAACCATTTTCAAAAAAATCTAATACTTGAATATCAAGGTTAGCTTCGATACCCTCACTTTAGTGACAAAAACAACGCCGCATAGTCACAAAAGGATACAGTCAATAAATAGGTGGGGCTCTTCACATACCTAATCCGTTTGTCAGTCAACTCAAATAATCCTCAGGTCAAATCATACCCTCAGTCAAATCATATAAAAGACAGAAGTTTTTTAATATCATTGTGAGACACGCACCAAATTAGCAACAAGCAACATATCTCTGAATCCATATCCCAGAGATAGTTACGATTAGCTAATTCATAATGATGATGACTACATTGTACTCGAAATACGTATTTATAAAATACAAACAAATGTTCTAGGAATTGGGGCAAAATTTGAAATGTAATTTCAAAAAAACCAAGAGCTCTCTTTGATTATTTTAATAATCTTTACACCTATCAATATATAGTAAGTTCATTGAATGTTTAGCCTCGGTTGTGTACCACCAAAAAAACCACCAGTAAGTCACATTCTAGGCTTATATGTTACTAAATATATGTTTGTTACATACTCAAAAACAACTGATTCAATTTTTATAAACGGGAATGTACCTTTGAACAAATGGTACAAGTTGATCGCGAAATATTTTTAAGATAAAAAGTGGATCTTATACACAATTCAACATTAATATAATAGGGAATATGCATGAAAATTTTTTTTCACATTTATTTTCAGAATATGAAAATACTGTTAATACTGTAATAATATTTAAAAACGAAATTAAAATCCGACAAATATCAAGGAAGCTATAAGCTTTTAAAGATTATTATCTGTCTCTTTCTTGCAAAAATAATAAAAACGGAGTTTTACGTGTATTATAAATGATGAAAGTGTAATATGACGTCACATTCATATCTCGCTTATTTTTAAAGTTATTTAAAAAGTAATTTTACCTTGATATTTGTCAAGTAAACATGCTTCAATTCAAATGAAAAAAAATTTTCATACATATTCCCTATTGTATGAGTGCCAGACTTGGGGATGACCTCTCTTATCAGACCTGCTTATGACGGGCGGTTAAAAGTCTTTGTTTTTGGATTTTAAAACTCAAAACGTGATTAAATCAGCTTAGTAATCAATGCCGCTTTTTTGTGAAATTTCACTACGGGAACCAAACAATTATCAGGTAATTAAGTTTTATCAAGTAAAAAAATCAGTGTTTAGCAATAATATAATATACGCATATCGGGAAACCTTAAAGGCATAAAGAATAAAGAAACAATTTAGCTTGTGCAATTTATTTTAAATAACACATTTTTATGGAATTATGGAGTTATTTTTAAAATCACTAAAATGATAAACCACAAAGTAACGTAATTAAACTTAATAAACCATTGTATTCAACCTACATTTGTAAAAAAAATATTAGCATTCATCATTGTTAGAAACATTAAATTACTTTTTATACTCGGTATACATACGAGTATAACGAGAGTATTATACTCGTAGTCTACACTTTGTAACGATTGAAATTATTGATCGCAGAACCAAAATTTGGTATAGGTGTTCATCAAATGGCCTACTTAGCTCATTTTGCTTGTTCATCCATCTCTCCATCTGTCCATCTATCTGTCCTTTTGGTTGTCTGTCTGCTCGTCTGTCCGTGAACATGATAACTCAAAAACGAAAAGAGATAACGAACTGAAATTTTGTGTGTGTGTTCTAGAGCTAACATGTATATGAAGGATGAAAACTTTATAAAAAAAACTGAAGAATGTTCGATGACGGAAATATGGTTTCATACTCTTTCAAACCGGTGGTTGTAGAAAACCTTCTCAAGCATAGACGGTTACTTCGTTCTTGTCCACACGCCGACAGTTTAGTCAATTAACCGCCCCATTTTTTTTCTCTTCCAGTTTCCAAGTAGGCATACTGCGCAGACATAACGCTTTAGACGGCTCGGCCACTTGGACTGGTTTTATTTGAGCAATTAACTCAATTAGTTGTTATTTGCACTTGTTTTGGCCTGGTGGTATACCAACCGGTATAATCCGATATATTAATATATACATAAATAAATGAACACCTTAAAAATAAATAATAAATAAAATAATTGTTTGCATATAAATCATGAACAATAGAAATCTTGTTATGTGTACAAAATAATTATTTATTTATGATTATATATATTTTTTGACACTTGTACACTACATTATTTTTAATAATAAATAATTTTTCATGATATATAATCAGCATGACACTGGGGCTTTACAATTATAACAATAAAATCAATTGTTTTTAATCTGAATACCATAGCCAATATTTTTAGACGGCATTTATAAACACAAATATATTATACCACCTATACGTACATCGTAATATATGATTTTGTTGAATATCCGCATTATTCAATGCCTGATGTACGCCGCGCCGCGTATTCTTTCATATCTGACAAAATTTCATTCGTCATATAAGAGCTACCACGTAAACTAATTTTCACATTCCAGAGCGAGGCATCGTTATGAGTTTGCAACCAAGTTACCAAATTGTGACTTTAATGTCACAACTTGCTAACAAATTAATTTCTTCAGCTAAACTTTTTCATTTTACAAATACTAAAAAAGATATTCCCTCTCTTTCCCGCCTTGACTAATTTTATGTATTAACGAACTTGGCCCTATATAAACTTTAGTAGTAGAAGTAGTGAAGGGGAGGTCGCAGCCTGGCAAGTAGGCATTTTGTACAGACCCCAAAAGGTCAGGGAATTTGTATGCAGACTAGTAATTGGTAGGTTGTGCGACTGCACGATTTTGATAGGAACTATGCCAATATTCATCTGGAGTTTGTGAAACCAAACTGCAGAATACCTTCATAAGCATAGCCGGTTACTTTCGTTCTTGTCCATTAACCACCCCTTTTTTTTTCCTAATAATAATTTTTCGAATCCCGATGTCGGCATACTGCGTACTTGGAACTTGGACTGGTAATGAAAGTATAACTACAATAGTTAAATTATATTAAGAAAGAAAATTCGCTAAAAATTATCTTTAAATGTTTGATATTTTCACAACGAAAATTCTGAAAGTTTGAAGTTATTTTCATCGTTGAAGTTATTTTCAACGGGTTTTAGCCATATGTATATATTTTATACTATTTTATAAATATGTTATGATTTTTCTTAACAAATCTATATTCGCGACTTACAAAATATTAAACGAATTAACAATAAACGTCTTAAAAAACAAAAAAAATGTAACTGATTGTATATTAGGGCTAGCACTTTAAATGTCATTTTCATTGACATAATTTTTAAAAATTCTTGTCTTGTCACTTCATGAGAAATTCTATTTTGCAGGAAAATCCTAATTTTAATTAGTATTTCAAATGTTTTATAAGAGAAAGTTTATTGGAAGGTCGACTGTTTAAATATTTTCTGCAAAGTATTCGTTTAATTTGCTTGTTATGTCATCTGCCGAAATAGCTCAGTTGGGAGAGCGTTAGACTGAAGATCTAAAGGTCCCTGGTTCGATCCCTGGTTTCGGCACTTAATTTTTTTATTTTTATTTTTTTGTTAATCAAAAGATATACATGAGAATTTAAATGGCAATGTACTGAAAGTTTAATAATCGATTCCTTAAGTTTGTTTTTGTATTATTCCCTTTTATTTCCCGAGTCACCAATGTCTGAATATAAATAAAAACTCGGGCAGGTTTTAAATGTTTAAGAAATTCGATTTATCGCTTTATCTTAATTGTATTTCATAGAGTCTTTATCATTGAAAACCTTTATAATTACGCGGCCCAAGCCTTTATTTATAATCACAAAATGGCCACTCTGGAAAAAATTTAACTTTCTACTTTTTTAGTTAATTAAACAAAAGCTTATTTTTATAAATAAAATAATATTTTATATTTTTAGTGGCCTTACAAAGACATGAGAGTATTTTACTGAAATAAAATGTAATATTATGATTTTCTATATTTCTCAGCATTGCCGTACCGGAAGTTCTTGAGCAATTGATATTTCATAATACCATTGAAGCTCGCAAGATAGCCAATATAATTATGATGATCAAAGTATTGATCACCTCTAAACTTCCCAGCCTAGAAATTTATACGCAGGGTGTAATCGTGATGAATGTAATCGAAACACCATATACGAGGTCTGTCCGAAAAGTATCCGACCTACCTTCATATCTCCGCGCTGGCATTATTTTTCGTCATCGGGCGAGTGGCATCCTTCAAAGCAATCCTCATTTGATTGAATAACATGCTCCCAGCGATGTTTCCACTTTCCGAAGCAGTCCTGGAAGTCAGTTTTTGGAATAGCCTTGAGTGCCCTCGTTGCATTATCTTCAACCGTCATTTTGTCGTTGAACCGGTATCCTTTGAGCGGTTTTTTTCAAATTCGAGAATAACCAAAAATCACAGGGGGGCTATGCCGGGATTGTACGGAATTTGGCGATTCAGTGCGATATTGTGTTTAGTTAAAAACTGCTGCACAAAATTCGATGAGATTTCCCACCGCTTCCACGTTCTAAATTTGAGGTTAAAATTTCGCAAATTTTAGTTTTTGGTATTCCAAGATCATCTTCTAATTCGCGCACAGTCAAACATCGATCTTCTTCAATCGCAAGTCGCACACGCTCCTATTATTCGGTGTTGTTGTCGTCGAAGGTCGGCCAGAACAAGGATCTCTATGAACAGATGGGTGGCCACTTTTGAAACGATTATACCACTCTTTAATTTGTATTTTGCCCATACACTCACCCCCATTGGCCATCTGCATCATTTGAATAGTTTCCGAACTAGTTTTTCCTAGCTTCAAGCATAATTTGATGCAAATTCGTTGATCTGATCTTTCATTTTTAACAATAACAAAATCCGACCAACGCAAAAAGGCTATGTAGACAAATACACGCTGCGCATGAACTATACACCATGTAGGTATCGTCGAGCAACCGATAAGTTCGTGAGGCTTTACTGTTGACGTTCATGCCTCGCAGAAGTCGTTCGAACACTCTGGTGCGAAGATATAAACGCTGGTCGGATACTTTTCGGACAGACCTGGTATATGCGTATAAGACAGATATAAGAATCAGAAAAAATATATTTGATGGCTGTCTCCTTTTCTCTTTACAGATAAATGTATGTCAATCTTATATTCATATATACACTGTTGCAAATTTTTATCTCAATGGCTAATCTTAACTATGACAGCCTGTATAGAAGTCTATGATTTTAATTTTTAATATGGGTTTAAAAGTGTTATATATGCAGATAACACTTGTATGTAGCATTTAAAGCTGCATATTATTTATAAAAATAATATTTTATATTCCTGAGAAAATTATACGTTTCATATAGTTTTTGTTTATTTTTATTTAACAATATCTATATTATTTGCTACTGCAGTAATTGCATTATAAATCAACCATTTCCTAGATTGTAATATTGAATATAAATGTTTAATTCCTACATTAAATAGTTTTTGACAATATTCGAAATTAACTCTTTCGTATTATAAAGTTCATTCTGCCGTGTCATATTTGATTTATGAACGGGGCGGGCCATCCTTTAAAGAAACGTTTAAAAGAAAGGAGTTAACCGACCATTGAAATTCGTCAACAAAACGCCTAAATAAATCGAAACTATTTGTTAAGAAAATTGATTAAAATTTAAGTTACACTTATTATTACTCAGTTATTACTCTTGTACCAAAGTTTGTAACCCTTTTTCATTTCAACTAGGCCTACAGAATCAGGTTCTTTAATGTTTTGTTCTTGATCACGCATTTCTATGAACTCATCAATTGTCATCTTCTGGGTCAATTCAACTGGGTGTACCTACAGAATCAGGTTCTTTAATGTTTTTTTTTCTCGCTTACGCATCTATATGATCTCATCGATTACGCATCTCATCAATTGTCACCTCCAGATAATGTGATTTCAACAATTCTTGAACATCATCACCATCGAGTCAAGAATCAAAAAATACGCACACCTCTCTGTATAATGAATGATATGCAAAATTATCCAGGTAGGCCCACGGACTATAATTGATATTACGTGGGTTTACACCACCTATTAGTAGATAAATGAAACTAGAAAATTATACATAATGGAAATTTCTATATTAAAAAAGGACGGCGGTTCCTGTACGTCATAACATCACACAACCAAAAAAAAACAAAACGTCATAACAAACGCAAAAATTGAATCTATTTCTAAAATTAAACACATTTTATTTTATATATATATAATATATAATAAAAATAAAATAAATATATTTTAAGATGAGTTGTTACGAATTGGCAAGAAGATTGGAATGTCGGCCACTTCCTTCCTTTCAACAACACACACACACACACACGTCAGAGACGGACATTAAACAGAGTTGTGTATGTGTCCGTCCATGTGTGTGTGACTCTGTATGTGATTGCTGCGATGTTGTAATTTAGATGTGATATTTATTATGTAGACACATATCTTATGATATGTACGATAAAGATAATATTATATAATTAGTCTATAAATTGAATAAAGATAGTGATACTAGTGGAATATGTGCTGGCTTACTAGTAGTAATGAGTATAAAGTTTTTAATTTAGTTATATACTACATGCCAAAGTGATTGGTCACAATATTAACAAACATGCGACGAGGCGAGCGAACGAGCAGCGGCAACGAGCGCACAGCAGCACACACAAACAACTAAAACAGCATTTTGTAGAAACCACGACTTTGTTTAATAAAATGTTTTATACTTACTTCTTACTTTAATTCTATTATTAGAAATGACTTAAGTTGACCGAACTAAAACATTTTGTGTGTATAAAAGCTGTTGTTTACATCATGTAAAACGTATAAACTTTTATATATACCCTCAATGTACATTTAATAAGGGGGAATAAAGGTTTTTGTCACAAGTTAGAAATATTATTTGGAGAAAAAGAAATTTGGAAATAGGGTATATATAAAAGTTGTACAAAATTTTATAATTGAATCAGTCATTTTAAAAAGGTCGTATCTCCTTCATTTTTCCAGTTTAATTCAAAAACACATTTTACTTGAAGAGGCACATGACTGACTCAATTGATTTGTGCCTTATTCATTCGGTTTTTGAAAAAATGTTTCGGTTAAAATTTGTTGTTATTATAAATATACTAATAACGTTTATTCGAAACATTTTTCCACAATCCGATTGCACAAGGTATAAATCAACTATAAAATTTTGACGAAAGACTGCTACATTTGTGGCTTATAGTACATTAAAAAAATGTTCGAATTATACGAATTTCTAGACATGTATCTATCTATTTGTCTCTCCACCAACATGGTAACTTAAAAACCAAACAAGTGAATAACTATTGGTAAAGTTACTGATGATGTGATATTCCAAAATGGCGGCTTAATTCAGGCTACATTTCAACAATTAGTAATATTTTCCATAAAAAAAGATGAATTTCATTAACAAAATAATATTATTTTTTTATTAACGTAATCCTAGTAACGCATATGTAACTATGACAGTTGAGCCTGACTACTCTGTTTCTAATTATTGCCACCAGATGCCATAGGCCTAAGGAACAAACACCAATAGCTGAGTTAATTGTTTACATAGGCTATGTCAGTGTATACATGCTGTATATACTGATTACATTAGTAATACGTGCATTGTTTGTTCTACTTTTTAAACACGCATAAATGTATAAAAACATACCTATTATATACCTATGCATATGTCTGTAATATATACCTATGCATATATTACAGACATTGAAGTAAACACATGTTGCTGTAATCTTCAGTAATTACAGCAGTCAAGTTGTTTGTTTTTAAAAACAAAACATTTAAACTTTTTTATTTCTCTTAAAGATTGATTGACCGACTTCGTCATCAAATTGACGGACAGATAGACGGAAGCGATAAAAGAGCGGAATTATCACATTTTATAAAAATCTGTTACATAATTTTTTTCCAACGGTCCATATATATATTTCAGCTGTTACAAAAATCGGAACTACCAGGCGAAGCAAACACAAAATCTGATATTAAGTTCCTTTTGTAATTTTTGTCCGAGGGATTTTTTTTCTATGGACCCTTTGAGACTAATCAAGGTCAAAGTTTCAAATGTTAAAAGAAACCTCTGATTTTTATGACGAAATATTATAGAAGAAGTCATTTTATGAATCTTAGCTCCCTATCAAAAAATAAAACAGTATTTCCCGACTGTTTTTATTTCTGATGGAGGTACTGATTTATAACACAAATAAATTTTGGGTATGAAAAATATTGCTCTTTGACCTTATGGTCAATTATGCTCCCCCTTTTACTTCAGTTTGACGAGTTTCGCTTCTCCCATATCTTGGCAATAGCCAGGAGCTTGCTTATCACGCTTTCTTGAAGATGCGTATATTCGGGCACCCCGAGCGTATATTCGGGGTGAGATGCACGATAATAATATAAAAATGCAAATAACAAGGATTATTGTCGCTAGAGATAAATAGAAATATTTTAGCCAAAAGCCATGATAGTTTGATGAGTACCTCCCCCTTATATCTTCATACAAGACGTACTCATCAAATTATCATCGATATTTTTTTATCATGAAACTCATTCAGTCTCAAGCGGCGTTAGTCCTTGTTAAGGAACCAATATCAGATTTTATGTTTGATTCATCTGGTAGAAATAAATCTACCATTTGTCGGATTTTTTGACAACTCTGTATAAGGGTATCAGAGATATATACTTAAGATAAATAACTCATTATATAGTGGATTTTTAAACAATATGCTCAGTTAGTTGTTTGTTTTGTTTAATCTTAACATAATAAATTGCTAATTCTTAAGTAACAAAAATCATCCGGATATTATAGTATGTGTATTAAAATTTAAATATGTAAAACTGTATAGGACATAGGTACCTTTTTTTTACTAAGATTATAAATAACCACTTAAAATTTATGAGAATGGTTAAAAA
Source organism: Nineta flava (assembly GCA_963920215.1). NCBI lineage: Eukaryota > Metazoa > Arthropoda > Insecta > Neuroptera > Chrysopidae > Nineta > Nineta flava. Next base: position 90,061,238 of record OY986042.1, read on the forward strand.
TATTAAAAATCCAACTAAACATATGCAAATCTCTAGATAATAAAATCGTATTAAATCGTTGGTGGTCATTGGCCAAAAATGATTTTAATAAGATGACAGTTGTTGAAATACCACTTCAAACTTTACAACTTATTACAAATATATAAGTGGCTTAATCTCTGATTATTTTTATAATTTCTATAGAGACAAAGTTTAGTGTTTTTTACCTTTGTAAGTAAGCTGGTGACGTCTAGTCAAATACAATTTTTCCAGAGTTTTGCCTTAAAATCCGCAGCAGCATTATACGAATTATAAGAACACATTTACAAGTCCGTGTGTTCCAGTTGTTAAAGGCGTTCTGCTCGGAACTGGGGGATTGCTGGTTCGATTCCTAACACTGGCAGTTGTCCATTAAAAAATTAATAAAAATAAGAATTAATGGGATGGTTAATTGACTAAACTGTCAGCATATGGACAAGATCGAAGGTAGCCGGCTATGCTTGTGAAGGTTTTCTGCAGTTTCCTTTCACAAACTCCAGATGAATATCAGCATAGATATTAACCTATCATAGTCGGCTGCAGCCGCATATCCTAACAATTCTTAGTCTATACACAAAAATTCCTTCCACTCCACTCACATCCTCACATCCTTAGGCATCACAATGGATCTTATGGTCGAAGTGTATCCCGTCCAGGGCAGCCTCTACACTATCTATCTATCTAAGGGGCCTTTCACACCGAAGATGCAAGACGCAAGATGCATGCATCCTGGATTTTATTTCAGTTGTAGTTTCGCTTCTTACGTGTTTGTGTTATTCTTATTGGTTTCAAGTGTTTTTCTCGGGAAAAAGAAAGCAAATATACAAGAAAGAAAATAAATATATAAAATAAATGTATGTAAATATGTAAAATTAATTTACAGGATGCATGCATCTTGCATCTTCGGTGTGTAAGACCCCTAAGAGTAGCCAAATTTATTGTATTGTCATCAGAATTACATACGTATACAAAATTTTTAATCTTGACGACAATTAGAAATTAATAAGGAGTGTAGATTTGCTTACATAATAGGGAATATGCATGAAAATTTTTTTTCATATTTATTTTCAGAATATGAAAATTCTGTTAATACTGTAATAATATTTAAAAACGAAATTAAAATCCGACAAATATCAAGGAAGCTATAAGCTTTTAAAGATTATTATCTGTCTCTTTCTTCCAAAAATACTAAAAACGGAGTTTTACGTGTATTTTAAATGGTGAAAGTGTAATATGACGTCACATAACATATCAAGAGGGCTATCACCCTCTTTGTCTAATCGGGAATTTCAATCATTCATATTTCGCTTACTTTTAAAGTTATTTAAAAAGTAATTTTACCTTGATATTTGTCAAGTAAACATGCTTCAATTCAAGTGAAAAAAAATTTTCATGCATATTCCCTATTGCTATAGGTTAAACTAATAAAAGCTTGTTAAAAACAATTGAAAATGGTTCTAAAAATATTCTTACAAATTAATTTGAATGAAAGCTATCGCTAGCAATGATAGACTCGGAAGTAAAGTTAATTAAACAAATATATATATAATTTATATCAAAACTATTTTTAAAAACGTGATAACTCTGTAATATTATTTGTTCAAAGTATTCATTTAAAAATAATCATATTATTATTTATTCACTGTGTAATATATGAGTGTAAATATTAATTTTGTGGATAAAGTCACTATTATGACGTCAATTATCAGTCAGTCAGTCAGTTGGTATGTAAGTATTATATGAATGTACTATCGGCTTCATCAGTAGCGTTCCTATTTCTCAATTTTACATTTAATTTATGCTGAATTCATTCGAGTTTTCAAAAAACATTTCGAAACAAAAGCTATTAGTATTTTTATAACAAACAACTTTATTCTACATATTTTTTCGAAAAATGCCAAAGAATTTGACACAGATCAATGGCAAAAATTAATAAAAGCAAGAGCCACTTTTGAAGCCGATAGTACCATGATAATTTTTATAAACTGGATCCATTTTATTCACTTAACTATTACTAAAACACCAAATACCAAGTACATATTACTGTGTTTTGAAATCATATTCAAACTATGTTCAACTATATTCAAACTAATCATATTCAATAATATTCAAGTCAAACATCGAGAGGAGTTATCCTACTTATTTCCTATTGAATCTGGCGTACCGCAAGGTAGCGTCTAGGTCCATTTCTATATTTGTTTTATACTGAAGATTTACCTGTTGACGATTAAAACACCACAGCGACATTTGCAGATGATACTGCCATTTTATCCATTGACGATAATCCAAAAGTAGCTTCTAGAAAGCTACAAAATACGTTAAATCAAATACAACATTGGTTACAAAAATGGCGCATTCAAGTTAATGAATCGAAAGCCGTTCAAGTCACGTTTACCGTGCGGAGAGAAACTTGCCCAGTTGTTTGCCTGAAGAATGTCAGTTTTCCACAAGCTAATGAAGTTAAATACTTGGATTGCACCTAGATAGAAGACTTACATGGCGAAAACACATCTGGGTCAAAAGAAAACAACTAAACTTAAATCTCTTAAAATATAATTGGCTTATAGGACAAAAATCAAAGCTATCATTAGACAATATAGTGTTAGTGTTTAAAACTATATTAAAACCTGTGTGGACCAATGGGATTCAACTATGGGGAACTGCAAGAAACAGTAACATTGAAATACTTCAACGTTTTCAATCGAAAGTGTTACGAACAATTAATGTTTCTTCGTGGTATGTGCGTAATGATGACATTCATCGTAACATTTTTTGACATCAAATGCTTGATATGAAAAATCATACACATCTAGGTATGGGGATCGAACCCACGACCTCTGGCATTCTAGACCAATGCTCTACCAACTGAGCTACCTTGGATGTTATGGTAGTACTATGCATATGATCTCTCACTATCATTTTTGATGCCATTGTATTATTAATTTTGTTTATTTACTATTAACATATTTTTCAAATTGTTTTTTGTAAACTAGCGTCTATTTATTTCCATTGTTAGTATGGTTGCCTTTCGGTTATATTATACCAACGGAAGCGACTAGCGTTTACTTACTTTGACATTTAAGTAATATGTCTGAACATTGATAACATTTTTTGACATCAAATGCTTGATATGAAAAATCATACACATCTAGGGATGGGGATCGAACCCACGACCTATGGCATTCTAGACCAATGATTTCAATTGTTGAATAAAAAAACATCCCTTTTAATATCTAAGCACGTTGTGATTTATTTACAATCAGAAATGCTAAACAAAACAAGCAACATCCGCATTCGCAAAAATTCCGTAATAAGCATTGATTATTGCGGATACGGATGTGGTTGCTAAAATTAATGCGGAAGTTCCGCGATTGCGGATGCGAATATCCGCAACATCCTTGATTCCTAGTATCAGATGAATAACTAACATTCAATCATATTCTCACTCACTATATATTTATTCTTCTGAGCCTGTACAATTATTAGATCATCAACTAAAGTTTATTGTGTTTGTTATAAGTTTATGTTCGTGGTGTACTCAAGTAAGCCACACGGACATATCAATAATATTAGTCCGTTTGCTCTTTAGTTAAATATTTATTATAATTTATTTTTTCTTATTTTATTTTAAACATTTCATCATCGCATCTTTCTGTAGTCGTTTGTGTCATTAACTATATTTATTCTACTTCCGGTTTGTTAAATTTTATTGTCATTTATCATTTTAGATTATTTTGGTAGACATGCGTATACCAAGAAAAGACAGATTACCGGTTACACCATGTAGATATCTCTGTAAGTAAGCGAAACTGGTTCTGTACACTTGGTCACAAAATTACATTTCAAATTTTGCCCCAATTCCTAGAACACTTATATGTATTTGATAAATACGTATTTTGACTACAATGTGTGGGATATGGCATATACCTCTGGGATATGGATTCAGAGATATATTGCTTGTGGCTAATTTGGTGCGTGTCTCACAATGATATTAAAAAAGTTCTGTCTTTTTATATGATTTGACGGAGGGTAACATTTATATGTATTTGATAAATACGTATTTTGACTACAATGTGTGGGATATGGCATATACCTCTGGGATATGGATTCAGAGATATATTGCTTGTTGCTAATTTGGTGCGTGTCTCACAATGATATTAAAAAAGTTCTGTCTTTTTATACGATTTGGCGGAGGGTATGATCTGACCTGAGGATTATTTGAGTTCACTTACTAAAGGATTAGTGTGAAGAACCCCACCTATTTATTGACGGTATCCTTTTGTGACTATGCGGCGTTGTTTTTGTCACTAAAGTGATGGGCAGAAAATATGAGCATCTTTAATACCATAAGAGATTTTTTTAAAAATTGTGGGACAATTCAAAAATTGTTAACAATTCAAACATTGATATATTTGAACTCAGTATATACTGAGTATTCAATCAATTAACTCAGTTAGTTGTTACATTACTTGTTTTTAAATGTTTAGATCAAAATAGTAAGGTCAAGGTTTCCTCTTGGGCGCCAAGGGGAAAAATATTCATCTTCAAATCGTAAGAGATTGAACAAAAATTTAAAGACAATGTTCCTTTTTAAAAATAAACAACTTTTGTTTCAAACTTTCTTTTATAAACTCAGAATATACCGTGTATTTAAGCAATTAACTCAATTGTTGTTATTTTCACCTCTTAATAAAAAGAAATGTGAATGCAAATTTTCCTTCTAGATTGAATACTTATTTGATTGACGTAATAGATAGATTGTCTAGGCTGCCCTGGAAGGGCTACACTTCGACCATAAGGTCAATTGTGATGCCTAAGCATGTAAGGATGTGAGTGGGGGTGGAAGGAATTTTTCTGTATAGACTAGGAATTGGTAGGATATGCGGCTGCAGCCGACTATGATAGGAACTATGCCGATATTCGTCTGGAGTTCGTAAAGGAAACTACAGAAAACCTTCTCAAGCATAGCCGGTTACTTCATTCTTGTCCATACGCCGACAGTTTAGTCAATTAACTGCCCCCTTTTTTTTCTTAATAATTAACAAACTGACGATGTCGGGATTCGAACCCATAACCTCCCAGTTTCCAAGTAGGCATACTGCACAGACATAACGCCCTAGTCCGCTCGGCCACTTGGACTGGTGGTTGAGGTAATAGTTCAACATCCACATCATTTAAAATTTCTATACCTCAAAAATTGTGAATGCCTGCGCTTACTTAAATTTTTAATGTCATTTATTTTTTTTTTAAAATCATAAAAGGAAACACTTCATTAATTTCAAACAAAAATCAGTTTTAGCTTGTTTTTTATTGACACAGTAAAATTTATGGTTAGTTATTAAATATGCAAGAATGGTAATTATGAATAAAACAAAGGTTTTCCCCTAACAAAAAAAAAAATCATAATTTAAACATTTACTTTTGTTCAAAAATAGAATCAAATTGTTGATATATTATATGGTAATTAATTTATCACGTTTTTTCCTTATCGCCAAAAAAATATATATATTTCCATCGAATTATTAATTATTATTCGATTGGTTTTTTATCTGAATATTTTCAGTAAATATCCTGTCTTGGTGAATCTACTCTTAATATAACAACTATAAATTAATGTCCTTGAATATTTCATAGTAAAATATAAATATTTCCGTAAGATTTTAATAAAATTATACCTACACTTATAAATGGGGATTTTTTGTTTGTTAAATTCAGGTGGATATTTAAAAATCTGTTTAGAAATTTCCCATTTGAGTGTGTGAATACGATGTTTCCCGAATTTCCTATTACATGATGGTGTCGATTGAATCGGTTGTATGAAATTTGCCGATCTTTCTCTGATTATTCCCTGACTAACGGAAGAAAGATTAACTAATGATTTTTGTGATTACCAACTATAGAAAAAAAAATCCTCTTAAAGATGTACGAGCACTGAAGCTTAAAAAAGATTAACGCTTGATTTTTTATTTACATGTAATTTAAGTGCATATAAATCAATTATAAAAGTTTCAGAGGGTTTACGGGGGCCTTGAATTAATTATTTGTTGTTAAAGTTCGAGTTTTAATACATTGCTCTTATGGAGAAATCCATATTTTTACACATATTTTGAAAATTTTCACTTGGAATAAAATAAGACGAATAAAAAAAAAACTACGCAATATAAAATAGAATTATTAACAAAGAGATTGATCCAAAAAAATTCCGGTATGACGGGCCTAAAAAAAAGATATTTAAGAAAACAACTGAAATTTCGGATAAATTTTATTTCTGTCCTGGGCCCGGTATGAGGCCGCTATCAGGCCCGGTATGACGGACATAAATTAAATTTTAATTTTAACTTACGACAAAAAATAATAAACATTATTGTGTACTGTACTATATAAGATTTTGAAGAATTTTATAAATGAACTATAAATCAGTGCTGGTACATATTTAAGTGGAAAAAAAAGTAACTTAAAACAAGTGAAAATAACAATCTAATAGACTTAATTACTTATACACCCTATATATACTGAGTTTCTGAAAAAAAGTTTTATACAAATTTTTTTTTTCTTAGGGATATTTTTTGTCTTTAAATTTTTTTTCTATCTCTTACCGTTTCAAAGATAAATATTTTCCTTACTTCACCTTACTTTTGTTAGATTTTAACAACCAACTAACAAAAACAAATCTCCTTCTTATAGTTAATATCGACACTATACAAAGGGTAAAAATAATATCTACTAATATCCTGTTTTTACGATAATAAGAATATACAATTATACATTAATATTTCAAGTTCAAACTTGAGGACCATAAAACACAAATGTTTTCACAAAAGTAAAAGGGGGTTAAAATATGTGATTCATACCTCCTAGTTGGAATATAAACATCTTCGTTAACAGTTGGACAGGATATATCACATACGAAGGACATGCTTTAAGATTAATGGCCAAACTAGACGGAGAACATGGTTGCAGCAACATTGAACAGCAACTAGCTTGTTTCTCCGTGTGTGGAGTGGTTGCAGCAACAAAAAGTTTGTTTTTTGTTGCTGCAACCACCCCACACACAGTGCAACAAGCTAGTTGCTGTTCAATGTTGCTGCAACCATGTTCTCCGTCTAGTTTGGCCTTAGGACTGCGTTTTTAAACAATAAATAAATATATAACAATCAACATATAAGTATTATTATTTCTCAACAAAGATCACCCAAATGTCCAAAATCCTAACAGGTTATGGATGCCCAGACTTAATTAAAAGTGATCAACTAATTGTTGCGAAATAAATTTAAATTCAGCGTAAATTAAAATTATTGAAAAAAACGTAAAAGTGTATTTAAAAAAGTGCGAGTTAAATTATTACTACTGTTAATAAATAAATCAATATGGAAAGTTCAAAATAGAAGAGATAAATTCAAGAATGTAATGGTGAAAAATATATTGTTTGGAATTTTGGAATTCAATGTTATTGGATGTGTTAATGTGATTAATATGGCGATACCAGAAATATTAGATAACGAATATATGCGAAACGTGAATTTTCGACCAAAGATATTATTGATAAATTGGATAAGATTTTGAACAAAAATGAATACAGCCAAGCAGCTAATTGTAATAAAATCTTCATTCAGAAAGATAAGTATTTCAAATATAAAATTTTTTTTTGTTAATTAAATCACTACAAATAAATCACTATAGATTCATTAAATTTTTGATCAAGTCATTCTATAAACTAATGGTGAATCTTGGTAGATATTATATTATAGTAGATATAATATTAACAGAATTATGATATAAAAATATCAGTAATATTAATCGATCTCATTTATTAAAAATATCTTATTAACGATATATTATTATTAACGAAATTCCCTATATTATTTGTTAGTTATGCATTTAAAATATTAAAATTATTTTAAATTTTAAGTGAAAAGTTTTAACAGCTGAAACACTAAAGAATTAATAAATAAATAATAGTCATTAAAATTGGTTCTAATTAGTTTTGTTAATTTTTAGCATAGCAGAATATTATACGTAAAAGTCAATTTCAAATTGCACGAAACGAAGAAAACTGGCAAGAAATGGAAATCAGGATTGAATAAAACTGCCGACTAAATAAAACGGTTGGTCACAACGGAAATTTGAAACATCTAAGTAATGAGTAATTTGGATTCGGATTATTAAACTCAGTAGAATCCTCACCCAATAATATATCAAATAAAATACTACGACTTAAAAACACAAATTAGATAAGATAGAAAAGCATAGAAAAGTTTTCATCTCATGACAAACAGTTTAAACTGACTTTCTTAACGAGTCACTAACGGATTATTAAACTCATTAGAATCCTCACCCAATAATATATCAAATAAAATTACCACGACTTGAAAACACAATTAAATAAAATAGCGGAAAACTTTAGCGGATTATTCACCTAACGATTATTAAACGAGTGCTCAATTCGTTATATATATTATATCCCTGATTCGTATCAGAAAAATAAGAATAGAAATGACACTAAACAATGGCAACAAGTAATTAAATAGAAATTAATTTCTTTATTAGTAAATAACCGATTGTCTCCCTTAAACTCGACCTTACGCATTACCGTGCTCTAGATAGTAGAATACAAATAATAGATATTTACAATTAAAAAAATAACGAATTTGGAAATCCATAAAAGTATAAAACTTGTTTAGTTGTCAAAGGTTTTAGTCAAAAATATTTTATAGATTATAGTGAAAAATTTTCTCCTATGATGAAAATTTAAAGTTTTAAATTCTTGTTAGCTTCATCGGATCAATTTAATTTAATAAATTTACATTGACGTAAAAATTGAATTTTAAATGATTATTTAAAAAAGGAAACATATATGTACCTGGAGTGTAAAAAGCCAAATGATTCAAGTATAATAGTTTAATATAAAATGGATATTTACGATTGAAATAATGAATTTAGAAATCCATTAAACATATAAAACTTGTACAGTTGAAATATAACTTGAAACAAACATCTAGTTACTGATATGAAATATTTGAAAATACTCTCAAAGAACAAGGCTTTACAAATTCCTTTAGGACAAAATGTTAAATTTAATATACACTCCTGTTCATTGGAGTTTAAACAGTTGAATTATTATAAGTATTACTGTATGTAATATTATACAAATATTTAGTAATATGTACGCTTAAAATGTTATTTGTTGGTTCGGTTTTTATGAAGAAGAGTGTACATATTAGATAGACACCATGTGTCTGAAAATAGTGATGTTCTGTATTAAGTATTATATGATCTACTGATTTGCAATTTATATATATTAATAAAATAATAATTTTTAAAAAACAATATTTGATAAAAAATTTCAATTGTCCATTTAAATGATATTAAACTTGTCTTAAGAAAACTTAATAAAATATCATTAGATCAGAATACATAATAGAACAGAACTAAATAGATTCAATACACATATGATTGTATTCAATACATATGACCCTTAGAAAATAAATTAAATTTTATGGGTTTAAATGGGTTGATATAATTTTACATCAGGCCCGATAAAGAATAAAATTAGAAATATATTTAATAAATACATAAATAAAAGCTTTTATTTAACCTAGGTTATTAAAAATTATGACAAACTTTTAAATAAGTTTTTAGATATTTAAAAGGGTATAATTAACTTAAATTATGTACGAAAAATTTTTGTAAATTTTTGTAAAACTATGTAAATTCTGGTTGGAGAAGAAATGAAAAGAATCAAATATTAATTAATGAAAATAATAATGGATTTATTAGTGTAGCCATAAATATATATCAAAAGATTCAAACATTTTCACATTCTAAATCTTTTCTTCTGCGAACAGTGTCAGAAAATGCCAATAATTTTAAAATATATATTCCAATGGATAAACAAATAATAATATTACTGGCAATGTCACTACAACGAAAATATTTGTTTAATTGAGATTGGAAAAGTAGAAAATAAATAATTTAAATTTATTTCAGATAATTAATATTAATAAGTAAAATATTAAGATAATATGTTAATTTATATTGTAATTAATTATCAAAGTTTTAAGACATGATCGGTAAGGTTTTTGCTGGGTTTTCCCTTAACCCGCTGCAACGAATGTTGGATCAATATGTCACTACCCATGAAATTAAAAGCAGAAAATTGAAGTATGTCTTTCGTAATGAAATAGTTATTGATATTCGATTTATGATAAGAAAGGATGAGAGAAATATGTATTCACAAGTATTCTGTTTAGAAAAATAGGAGATTAATTTTTGAGGGGGTCTGTTAGATTTTAACAACCAACTAACAAAAACAAATCTCCTTCTTATAGTTAATATCGACACTATACAAAGGGTAAAAATAATATCTACTAATATCCTGTTTTTACGATAATAAGAATATACAATTATACATTAATATTTCAAGTTCAAACTTGAGGACCATAAAACACAAATGTTTTCACAAAAGTAAAAGGGGGTTAAAATATGTGATTCATACCTCCTAGTTGGAATATAAACATCTTCGTTAACAGTTGGACAGGATATATCACATACGAAGGACATGCTTTAAGATTAAGACTGCGTTTTTAAACAATAAATAAATATATAACAATCAACATATAAGTATTATTATTTCTCAACAAAGATCACCCAAATGTCCAAAATCCTAACAACTTTTAAGCTCTATAAAAAACACAAAATTTCAGCTCGTTATCTCTTTTCATTTTTGAGTTATCGTGTCTACGGACGGAAAGATGGACATGCCGAACTAAACTTATTAGATCATTTTATGAACACGTATATCAAAAATTTTTCCCTGCTTACAATATTTTAAACCGTTACAAAGTCGGGACTAAACCTACACTGGGTATACAAATATATCCAGCAATTCATTATATCGAACTATACGATAGTTATTTCAGTAAATATGTTCTATCGGATATCTTCGATCTTGAACCGAATTAATTACATCTCCCATCGAATACATCTTTTTTGTGACACTTTTTTAATGGCCCACAAAAGTGGATGTCAGTTTTTAAAATATTATAATTGATTTTTGTCTCTAAATCACTGTCTTTATATATATATATATATATATATATATATATATATATATATATATATATATATGAAATGGGGGGTTTAAAGGAAGGGGGAAACACAAAGTTTGGTATATCTGTCTTAATGTTGGAAAAATCGAAAAACGTCTAAGAAGTAAAGTTGTAGATAATTAATTTTACTATAATTTATTATCTATATTCTTAAAAAAGTTAAACTCCTCTCTGTACACATTAGAGAGTTTCAGAAAAATTATCAGGTAATTATAGCGAACATGATTTTCTACAACTTTACTCCTTATACATTTTTCGATTTTTTTAATATTAGGAGAGATATTTTATATTTTGTGTTTTCTTCTTTCTTTATGTCCCGCTTTCGCCTTGACCTATGCCATTTATTTAAAAAATTGAACTTGCAAGTACCAAAATCATATCAGATACGACATTTCATTTTGATCAGACTAAAATTGTGTCCGCCATGTATTCATCGCATCATATTTTCCGGGTATCCCGCAAAATTCAGGACACAATTGACAATCTTAAACACAAACGGTTTAAAAAACCCAAAATATTTATAGTTTTCAATCAAATTAAATTGATGAAATTAAGTTGATTCGTAATAAATAAATTCAAGAATATTTAATTTATTTACATAATGATGAATAATAAAATAATTCTTTATAAATATTTTTATAAAATTATAATTAATTTACATAAATTATGATTAAAAAACCGGATATGAACAATATATATATATATATATATATATACAAATGTGGAACTTGAATTGTCATCATTATAAAATTTCAAAATAATTTTGTGGTTACAAAAATCATCAGAAGCATTTATTCCATAATAGCTAGATTTTTTCATTAACCTATTTATTAAGTCATTTTTAATTCTACAAAATTGTACGAAAATAGATACTTCGATTACAATTTCGAGGAAAAACTTACTTTGCTAGACACGCGTCTTATAACTAAAATTAATCATGGCTGATTTTTCATGAAAAAGTATGTCCAGATTTTTGAGCTAATAACTTGCAATAGTAACTGGATCAATCATCTCAGATCCCGTTTTTGAAATGGACACAGATATACTTCCCAAAATATACTCCTTCTCAAAACCTTTTACTGCAGTATGTGATACGGAAGGAGAAATATGTCTTAGTACTTATAGTATATTGGGGCGAAAATTTTCAAAGTTGTGTTAGAATTAAAGGTATCACTTGTACTATGGATCACAAAAGTTGATGTCATTTTTTAAAATATTATAATTGATTCGGTTTTCGAAAAAATGTTGTGGATAAACGTTGTTCCTTATAAATATAGTAACAACTTTTATTCGAAAGTCGAAAGAATAAGGCACAAAATGAGACTACTGTATATTTTGAGAATGCTGTTCATGGATTTCCCAATAAGTTAAGGAAGTTCATGTACTACTAACTACGCTACAATCAAATGAGTAATATCTTTAATAAAATTTATTTAGGATTTTAAAAAAGTTGTAAAGTATATCAATAATCTTGCAACGATTTATAACCATTTTTTATTTGTCCTAAATATTTTAAAAATATTTATTGTAAAATATCAATAAATGTAAACTAGAAATTGGTTTAACAGACCTTGATTTGACAGAGTCTATGTGTATATGTATATGTATATGTATGTGTATATTTTTTTTACCGTGCGCTGTCACCAGTTTTAAAAATATGATGGCATTAATAAGCCTAACAAAACAGTTTTAATTTTATTAAATAATTAATTCAAACGTTCGTCAACACCATTTTTTTAATGCAATTATATAAAGTGTTATAAACTGCATATTTCAAAGAATATATATTTATTAACATTATTTATTATGGTGCCTACTTTAATAATATAGTTATTATAATTTTAAGAACAAAAAAATTATGTTCTCCATAAGACGCTGTATTAAAATTTTGATTTTTAATCGATAATACTCTTTGAAACGATCGTCAACAAGGTTTTAAATTTTTGAGAAATAATAACTACATAATTAAGCTATTCAATTCACTAAAAAAAACATTTTTATCTACTATCAAGCCTCATGCATGAACGTTTAAGTTAAAAGTAAGCTTCATAAAAGTACATACTTGTCTAACGGTTAGGCAAGAATGAACGTCCTCATGCATGAGGCTTGATAGTAGATAAAAATAAAAAGTTAACCTTTTAAAAATTATTATGCTTTTAAATTCTTTACAACAATTTTGCTGCACATTTCAATTGATTTAAAAATCCTTTCTTTTATTAGGTTAAACCTTTTTTCCTGACAGCAAATAGAATTTTTTTTTAAATTCAATTATAATGTTACAAATGTTATGTCGGAAAGTATCTTTTATCATTGTAAAAAGGAACAGCGTAAAATATAAATAGAATATTTAACTTACCTTACTTATGCAGTATATATTTATGGTTTTCCCAGTTTAGTAATTAGTTCAAAGAAAATACATAGTTTTTTTACCTGATCAAAAATGGGTCGCATTATCAATATCAGTCAGAATAATTTTTTTCCTATGAATACTTTAATAAAAAATTTTATTACCCGCATATACGTTAAATTAAATCAGTTACAAAATTATTTTAACTCATAACAAATATGTTTGGAATGCATATACCGTGTGTTCATTTTAAAAGTTTCCACCCAAATAGTTTTATATCCGGTATGTAAGTCCGAAGGGCTCTCCATAAGCTGAGTGAGAGTAAGTGAGAAAGGTATATTTTGAAGTAAGACCGAACGACGTTTCAATACAGGTTGCCTATCGATTATTCCACAATAATTTATTCAATCAATTTAGAAATAGTTTTATAAAATATTTATTGTTTAAGAAATATCTTTTACAATATTTTATTTATTTTTTTTTAAAGAAATTATGCGAAAAATAATTTCCGCTAGCACGAATAGTACTTTTCACTTTTTTAATTCAGAGTAGACTAGCTCGAAAATACTCAGTCAGGTTGAGTAAGCTAACATAAAATTCCCACTTTATGTAATTAAACAATTTAACCATTGAGAAATCAGTAAAAAATTACCCCTCCCCCCCGAGCCTTATCATTGGCATGTTTATTGTATCCAGATTCCAGTGTGAATACGTGTGTCATATACGTGAACATGATTTTAAATATTATACATTTCCGTCAAAATTCCTGTTTTTAAGTTATTTATCAAATATATGTAAAACTTTTACGAATTTTATTATAGATAAATACTTTTCCGGTTTGATATTTCCGGCGTTTATGTATATGTATACACAATTTATATCGTTCATTTATCACCGTATATTTAACATTATTTTGAGGTCATATCATTTACTTCTGAATCGACGCGGTTCACAAACCCCACTATTGTTAACGTAACCATAAAGAAGCCTACGTAGAGTGGCCACTGTCTGGAAAACCGGTATATGTTAGGGAAAAACTGGAAATGTTATGGAATTTGGTTCATGGCCATGGAAAATCTAATTTAACCCACTAATTGTGGTTTTACAAGAGAAAAAATTACTTTTGTAAAATATCAACTAAAATTAAAATGCACGCGCATTATATTTTGACTCTTAAGATATCTAAGACAAATATCTTAAATTCATAACAGGACAAAATTTAGCTATGATAATCAAAAAATTGATTTTTTTGAATCTGATTCCCAAAATCGAAAAAAAATGGTTTTATGATCTATCAATTCAATTCAAGAGAAAAATTTGCCGATGAGAGAAGATCGTTTCTTTGCAATACATGAATATCACGCAGTGACACGAATTTATAGACCTGGAAATTTATTTTTTAGCTACGAAAAACCTGGAAAACTAAAGGAATTTTATTTTGCTATTCTGAATTCTGTTTATTGCTCATTCAAATTTCAGCCTGGCATTCCGAAAAATATTGTCAGTGTAATGTAGCAGACATAAATGATAGAAAATTTTCTCCATTTTAATTTATTACATAACTATTTTCATAGTAAAATGAATCGAAATGGAAATTGTAAAAAAACTGTTTTGGGCGCCATTTTTCCAGTTTACCGTGACAAAGTGAAAATTCGAAAAGAACATGTCGAAATCTATAAAAATACCAATTTTCAAAACTCCCGGGAAATTTTCCAGGTAACTTCCTTTTTGGGCACCAAATTATTGTACTATACTAGTCCGGGCCTGCCAAAACTGTACTCTTTCGATGAAATCCGTTATATCCGATAGTTTATGATCTATTGTGTTCCCCACATAGCAGGTTCGTCACATCGGTCATTTTTTACTAATATAGATAGATTATACAACTCAACACTCGACCCCCTTGTATAACTATGTACCGCAAAAAAAAGGAAATCAGTGTCTACAAAAATAATTCAGGTCACTTGTAGGGTATACAAAAATCTACATAACATACTGCCTAACAGGAAGTGAAATCATTCGATAAAATAACATTCTTTAAATTATTCAATATATTTATAAAAATATATATATATATATTTATATCGATAGGGTAATTTATTACAAAATGATTTTATTAAATATAAAAAAAACAACAACACTGTATAAATATTTTAAAGGGTAAAGAAATTCCCATAATAAATTTCCATGGATATCAAAAGAAACCTCATAAAATTTAAAACACCTTGCAACCGATCATTATGATCAAACAGTACTACGTAACTACACTACTCACAGGTGTTCTTTACTTAGAATGGTATATCTATTGCATTCTAACATATATGTACATCTTTAATACTATCTTTGTTCAACGCAATAAGATAAGCAACATATCATCGTGATTAAACCTTAGAGACTATACAATTTTTATCATACAAATAATTATGATAAACTTTTATGTTTATCCCTATCTATTACAACCATAAACTAGCAATCTATTTCGCAACGATCTCCCTCTTACCTATTATATAATATTATAGTCATTTACTTTTCAAGTATGTTTAAAATTTGTGTTTCAATTATATTTTTTGTATTATTATTACTTCATAACAAATTTGTATATTTTATGTATGTCCTTTATCACACTTATTCAGTCGTGTATGTTGCTATTTCATATTTAATATTTTGTATTGTTTATATTTCTTTCTACCTTATTATTACATGTATATAGTTGTCTTTATTACATAAATTTAGTACGATACTTTTGTTTATATACTTGTTGGTCCCCTCATGTATTTACGGATATTTGAGAAGGAAGTGTCTGGTGTCATTTGTTCTTTGTCTATTTAAATAATGTTTTCTTTGTTTAAATGTATCACAGATTTATAAAAATGTAATATTTATAGAGACAGGTGTACAATATTTAAATTTTTGTAACTAATTTTTCTTAATTATTTTAAGCTAATTTATGCGTTAATAATTTTATCAGTTCATTCATTTAAAAAAAATGTTTTATTGATTAGCAATTTTATCCTCTGTTTCCTTATTGTTTATAACATTTAATGTTAATGTTCTTTGATTTTAGATATATAAAGAGATAATATTCAAATTCTTATTCAGTGGTTTCGGATAATTAGTTATATTTTAATAATTTGCTAGCCTTGAATACTGAATTAAAAAATTAATAAAAATTATAAGCCATACTTGTGACATCTCATTGACTATTCTTTAAATTATTTACATTTTAACAACTACCTAAAACGTTTAATTCGTTTCTTTTTTACTAAACTATCTGAAAAACCCCGGCGTCCCTCGGGCTTCTAAAAATCATTATATAGAATGCATTTGAATTCTGCTTTAAATATTGGGAATATGGGGTGAACGATACTCCACAAAGCTAGGTAGAGACCACTGACCCCCTTAGCTATACTATGGATAGCTGATACTTATGAAAAAGAAGTTCAAAATATAGAGTTAGACTGTGTGGAAGACAGTGCCTCACAATACTGAATTGGGAACTAAATTAAACGAAACATGACATGGGCACGCAAGCGCATTGAGCTACATTTAAATATAAATAATATATATAAGGATGACTTAGCTCAACAAAAGTTAAAAATATGGTATTCGCAAAACGATCTGGTATATAACAACTATAACTCTATTAAATTCTCCCTTAATGTGAATGATATTCCCGGAACCTGTCCCTACTCCAACACAAAAGCACCGACTATTTATTTTATATCTCACTCACTTAACACATTATCTAAAAACACATTTAAATAAAGAGACAAATAATGCATTTCATATAATTTTTGTACAGTATACAATGTAAGCATTTCACTCTAATGTACCTTTAGTTTGCAATATTAAACAAAGATACCACTATAATTATATCTCACATGTGTTATAAAATATATAAATAATGCGATCTCTATTTAACTAATACTATTTTATCTGGTTGATTAAACAAAGAGATATATACATTATACTATGTGTGATAATAGAGGATAGCAAGCGTAACATTACTTGTTTTACTGTATGCCACACACTAGGGGCTTCAAGCACCCACAAAATTCAAGTGTTTAGTTGTAAGGTGGCCGTCGAAGCGTGAGTACAAAGAGGAATCACAGTTACAACAATAAATTTGTAAGAAGAAGAACTAAGATTTTTTAACATATCTTGTGCTTTTTATTTATGTTTATTGTAAAAAACTGATGTTATTTTCATTAACGGCGCCTTATTTAAAATTTCTTTATTTTTTTGGGAAAAGTGTTTTCTTGATTTTTGCAATTAAGTGAATTTATATAAATTTTTTTTTTCGAAAAAGTGTCTTGTTTCAAATTAGTGTTTTGTGTGGATTTGATCTTCACAATTAATAGAATTCTTTGAAGCACTTAGTTTGGAAAAAAGTAATAAGTGAATACAGAATACATTTTTTTGTGGTGTTAAATTATAATTTCTTAAATTAAACAACATTAACAATTTTTTTATTTGTATCGGAAGTGTTTTAATAATTTTACGACAATCAAGGATTATTTTTGTGATTACTTCCAACATTATCAACTAACAAAGGTATGTATTATATTTTTATTGATGTTGTAAATTAATAAATAAATGATTCAGCGAATACGAAAATAAATCAGATTCTGTGATGTGATGTAAGATGAATGTTGTCCTAATAATATTTTATCAGAATATTTTAAAATTTTGTGAATCATTAATGGAAATTAAATGATGCGACATGTTCCTATTGAAACACTATATGTATTCAAAAACATTCTTTAAATAAGGTTTTGTATCGTATATATTTCTGAGAATTAGAAGCATTCCAAATACATAAACCTCAGTTATAGTATTGGTTTAATCAGTATAGAGCGGCACATATGCACTAGCTTACATTATAATGGCGCCAATAGATATAAATTGTTATAGGAATTTCCCAAGACATTTTTTTATCGTTTATTAATATATGTCTACTAAGACTAATTAATGACATTTTTATTTCACCAATAAATTTATATTTACTCCTAACTTGAGTTGTTCTTTTGAAGATTAATCCTTATATATCAGCTACTAGATCTGTAAAAGGTTCTTATGTCGAAGTGTTCATGAATTACTATTTTATTCACTAAGTAGTCTCAAGTAGAATTAAGGCTTCTTTTATATAATATTCAATGGAAGCTATGGAATAGAATTAACTGTTCTAATGGGTGAGGCTTATTCTAATGAATCGTGAATTTAAATAGGCTAACTATTTCTGCTATTCTAGACTTAAAGAACACATTTTGATTTGCATTATTTTGCATCCGCTAGATTTACTTAGCTGCCTGACCCCGTTTGTCTGGAATTTTTATTATTCTTCTAGAGGAACGCAATATGTGACTGGTTATGAACTCAGCTAATTATTTCAACCGAGTTGTATTGCCCATAAATCAAATTTATTTGATAAGATTAAATTAATTAATAATGATTAATTCCTTAAGCGGTTATTATTTTAATCAATGTTGAAATTTTCCATTTAAAGCGTATAAAATGAGATCAAATTCCCTCGGTACCGAATAACACTGAATTTCTAAACTAATAACAAAACAAATCTGCGTTCAATACACCGTCTTTTTAATGTATTTGAGTATCAATGTGCTAAAAATTTGTGTTAGGCATAAATCAGTTTAATTTGAGATAAGATTTTTAATTAATTTTAAGCAGTAAAATTAAAACGGTGTTGAAATTCTTTATTTCACGGTATATTATGACTATGATTTCCGCTTGTGTACGATATTCATTAGTACTACCAACATCCTGTTGCCGCGTACACAAGATAAGGATGTAAAGTTTTATGTTACTGTTTTTAAGAGCAGTGTTACCAACATATACACTCTCACATACACAAATGTTATAAAGCAGGAGGCGATAGTATAAAATTTATGTATAATTTTATTATGGGTATCCATTATATTTTAAATTTGTACATGGAGAAACATTAAATCAAGTTTTATCTTAATATTAAGAAGGCCCTTAATAACAACTCTCAGATGTATAATGAAGTTTATTTTTTAGATTGGTTGAATTTTAAACTATCGCAAAAACTAATCTATCTAATAGGTGGGATGAATAAAAAATGGAATTCTACCTGTCGATTTTCTAGACTAAAAGTTTAGCTTTTTCTCAAATAATCGCCCCTGAAAGAGGGTTTTTTCAAAACCATTTAAATTTAGCCTTTTTCCCTTAAAGCAACTATGTTCGCTTTACGTTTTGCGAAAGATGTCTGTAAAGCATTATTTCTCCTGCATAACATTATTTCCTACCGTTAGCTTTTTTTTTTGCATGCAAGTATAATTCTGGGCAATACGATTCTCCTGGACCGGTAAGAAATACTGACGTAACAGTTCTTGGCATAGTATGCTATTGTTTACCCTCCTTTTTCGGAAATTTCGACTAAAGTAGTCCTTTTTCAAATTTTTTGCAGTCGATTTGTACCGAATCCATTTCGTTTACAAATAAACTGTAAAATAATGAACGCAATCTTCGGAGAGTAAATAGTACCAATTATTTATTATAACGTATATTTAATCATGACGATTCCAGGCAACCAATACTCAGTATTAAATTTCAAAAACTGTCCCCTAATTCCTTGATAAATAATTGTTTCAATTGGTATTTCGACTACAATGTTGTCATCATCAGTATGAATCGTCGTAATTATCTTTCGGAAAGTTATTATATTTAGTAGTTCAGCCGGTAGGAAAATAATACCTGGGTATTTCTATGAAAAACATATTTAAAGTAACTGCCATGTCTAAAAGCGGTAGACAGACACCGCTAGGTATAACACAGTGATTCGAAATGATGAATGAGTTTTGTTGTACAATGACCTCCTGATTCACTCCACAAAATTCAATAAACAATATATTATTATTATTCAAAAATTTTTTAACGATCGTTTAAAAAATAATGCCCTGTTAAAAATTTATTATAACTATTTAAATTAATTGACAGAAACAATAATCAATTGTTCGCTTTTAACAAAATCGTTTGAATAGGATCATTATTATTGAATGGAATTCGTGTATTATGAATATATATGTGGAAGTACACAAGGCGACAAAAGTAGCGATCAATTTTCAAAATCTTTTAATTTATTCATTCGTTTTTTCAGGAAATTGTTTCGAACCAAAGTTGTTGGTACATTTTTAATGAACGACTTTTATTCGAAGAAGTTTTTCGTAAATAGTCTGAATATAGCAGAAATCTAATTACTTAAATATTTTGAAAAAAGAACACTACTTTTGTTGGTAATACTATGCATAGCCATTATAAGTAGCGATCATTTTTCAAAAATTTGTTTATTTGTGTCTTATTCAGTCGGTTTACGAAAAAATACTTACGGATAAAAGTTGTTCAATATAAATATACTAACAACTTATATTTGAAACATTTTACCAAAAACCGAATAAATAAGGTACAAATCAATTTAAAAAAAATTTGGTAAAAATGAGCGCTACTTTTGTGGCCCATAGTACTTCTTACATGTTTACACTAATGTGTGCATATGGATTGTATATGTGTTTGTATTTCTTATCCGGAAATGTTAAGTAGCAGTCATATGACATCATAAAAATATTTTAATTGTTTTCAGTTCTTAAATCGCCCCCATAGAGTATTTAATGATATTAATTGTGAAACAAATTAATTTCCTAGTTAATTATTTTTTGTTCGGGTATTTTTAAATGTGTTATGGACAAACAATGTTGACATTGAATTAATTCGACTAAAAACAGTACAATCAATAGAGAATATTGCACTGCACTAATAATAGGGGTGGCCAGTTGCGCTGCACTAAATTACAGGAGTTATTTTTTTTTCAATTAGGTTCGGTATCACGTACTGAATGTAAATGAACAAAATACTTACAAATTTCGACCCCGGAAGTGCCGTCATTTTGAGTAGACCTGTAGATATAGACCAATATCTCTATTACCGTGCACTTAAGGCCAAAAATGGTAATAACTTTTCTTGCAGATAATTGGATTTCCTATTTTTTTTTGTATATAATTTGTTTGTATCACTTACCGTTTACAACTTATACGACTATTACTATTTAATAATTGACTTTTTGACCGATATCTCTTCTAATAATTGTTTAAACAATAAAATGCTAATAACTTAACTTTTAAATCTACAAATTACGTACAACTTTTAATTAAAACTTTTTTGTCTAAAATTAATATTTTTAAAATTATAACGCGTTTAATGTTCCACTACCTGGTGTAAGGTTAATCAAAACGAGGTATGCATAGTATGATGAAAATTCAATAAATATGTTAAGAAATATGAATGATAGTGACATAATTAATAATAAATATTTTTCTTTCTAAACAATTATTAGAAGAAATATCGGTCAAAAAGTCAATAAATAAATAGTAATAGTCGTATTAGTCGTTAACGGTAAGTGATACAAAAAAAATGAATAAACAAAAAAAATAGGAAATTCAATTATCTACAAGAAAGGTTATTACCATTTTTGGCCTAAAGTGCACGGTAATGGAAATATAGTTTTATAGGCCGATACAGTTTTTCTCAACATAGCGGCACTTCCGGGGTCGAAATTTGTAAGAATTTTGTTCATTTACATTCAGTACGGGGTACTGAACCTAATTTAAAACAAAAAAACTCCTGTAATTTAGTACAATGCGGACAAGAGGGACTTCTCTATTGATTGTACTACTATTTTTGTGTACGAAGAACAATTTCATATTTACAAAATGATTAGATTTTTAATATTTATTTACCTCACGCTAATTAGCAGTCGTATAAATAATATTATTTAAATGTTTCCGTATATTAAAAAAAATTTTTTTGATAAGATTTCTGATGATGTAAACTCGTTAGTAGTTATTAAAATAAGTGATATTGTAACTAACAAACGACTGAGTTACTTGTTAAAATATCTTACTTATACTGAACTCATGATTATTGTCAAAGTGTGAACTGTTTATTTTTCTTTAAAAAACGCACAGGTGTATAAAAATATAAACGATGCATATCCCAATGTACATGAAGCTCGAATCTACTACAGTAATTTCCAATGTTTGGATTGAATTGGAACAAAACCGTTCAGTTTATGACAAAATGTTACAAAAAACACTTTTCGTTTTGAAAAAAAGAAATATTTTTTGTATTGAAATTTTTCTTCTATCTCTTACGGTTTTGAAGCTAGATATTTTCCTCCATAGCGATGTGAGGAAAGTCTCAGCCCTGGAGTTGTAGAAAGTTAATTTTACTATAATTCCGTTTCTTATCATTTTATTCTCTTACAGTAAATATTTACAGAAATATTTACAATTTAAGATTGAAAGTTAAAATCCTAAATATCTCTGTACACATTAGAGTTTGAGAAAAATGATTAGGAGATAATTTGTAGCAAACACGATTTTCTACAACTTTACTCCTCATAGATTTTTCGATTGTCCTAATATTAAGAGAGATATTTTATTTGTTTTCTTCTTTCTCTATGCCTCTCTTTTTTCTTGACCTATGTCATTTATTAATAAAAATTGGCCTTGCAAATACCAAAATCATATCAGATACGACATTTTATTGTGAGCGCTATGGAGTGATTTATATATTCTAAAGAGATTCGCTAAGTTGACACAGCTCCGGCGTAACGAATTTTTTTAAATTATTAATATTAAACCGCCATTATTATAATTCATGTGACGTCATTAGACATTAGAGACAGTCACAGTGTATATATTTAAGTATTAAATGTCTTTCTTCTATCAGAATATATTTAAATATTATTTAAAATAATATACTATGCGTAAACAATAGTCTCGGGTTGATTAGCCTTGCCAAGGTCATCATATGTCACTATATAATTTTGGACAAACCGTCATCTATATTCTATATATTGTGTGTAAATGTTTTTTTTTTTTTAGAATTTTGTTTTTATTTTTTGAATCATACCCAAAAATATCACCACCCAAAATTCACACAAAACTTGTCTGAATAGAATAACAAAATAAATTTTGGCTATTACATTATGCGATGACTATTCGATGACTGGTTTTTTTTTTTTGCAAAATACAAAAAATTTCCTTTCAAACTTTGTATTAAGTTTTTTTTTTCGTCTTTTAAATTTAAAATCCGGTTCATTTGTTGTATAATGTGTTCCAAGATTAAGTTGATGAGGATTTAAAAAAATTTAAATTGGCAAAAATGTTTATTACATTTTTGCTTCCGTATTATGATTTAATGGGGATTTTGAGTCATTTTGATTATCTAAATCAGGGATTTTACGGATACGAATATCCGCAATCGCGGAACTTCCGCATTAATTTTAGCATCCGCATCCGTAATAATCATTGCTTTTTACGGAGCTTTTCCGGATGCGGGTGTTGCTAGTTTAGTTTAGCATTTCTGATTGTAAATAAATCAGAGTCATTATATTGGATGTTTTTTTATTTATTTTAACAATTTACATTATTGTTTGAGTGTTTCGTCTTGAATTATACTATTTGACAAGTGAATCAACAATATCACAACTGGCTCAAAGTGTGATTTGATCTTATTTTAAACTGGAATAAGCATGTCCGAGATAAATCTCAATGTAAAATATGTAACAAAACATATTCTCACAAGGGCCGTACAACCATTTCTTTGAGGATTCATCTAAATTCGATGCACCCCGATCAGTTTAGTTTGTTTAGCGCGGGATTATTCAAACTCTGCGAAATGGGTGGAACCTGAAAATGCAACGGCATTGCTCTTTATTAAATATAATTCACCAGATTTTAAATTTGCATACTAAAAATTTGTTTATTATATAAAGATTAATAAAAATGATTACCATTTTTTTCCTTTATTCATGTAATTAAATTATGTATGTTTAGAGCTAAATAGTAAGGTCAAGTTAGTGAATAGGCAAAATTGAATAATACTTCCTCCCGCCAAGGGGGAAACTATCCATCTTCAAATCGTAAGAGATAGAAGTATATTCAATTGTAATGAAGCCTCGAATATCGTCACAGTTTGAGTGGATCAGTCAATTTTCAAAATGACGGGGAGGAAACATTAATGTTTCCCCACTTGTAATCCATTTATCATTTTATTTTTACGTGTGAAATATAACCAGTATAATAAGTTGCCCTTCTACTTTTAAATAAGTTACCCTTACACGCATATAATAGTCAAAACAAATGAATTCAGCTCTAGAACAAAGTTTAGCCTGCTTTTGTGACGCTAAACGCCTCTTAAGTGCATTTCTATGCTTTGAAAATTGCAACCTGATAAATAGTTTCTTCCAACATCATTTCTGCAACATTCTGTACTATTTTTCCGTCAATATTTCCTCTGATCATTAATTCATATACAAATAATCTTTTTGTTTTGTTGTTTTGATATAAACTGTTACTGAGTAATATGCAAATGAGTTCCATGAAAATGAATACATATTTTTTTTTAATATAAAAACGACATAAAAATACTTAATACGAATAAATTATGTTTTATTGATATTGAAAAAAAAAATCTATAAATTTTCCTCATGTCATCATCATGCAGAAGCTTTTTCTAGAAGTTTGTGTATTTGACATCATTTGTTTAGTTTGATACAAATTTTATAGAATAATTTTAAATCGCCTCCCGTGTGGGTATTCAACTAAAATTTGAATCCTTTGTAGATCGGTTTGTCTTAACAATAATAAAGTTGTGGTCCATTTTAAATAGAACTCGGGAGTCGGAAGATAGATGGGCAATTTGAAATATGTTACTAAAAAAATTTGAATACAGTGCCTATTTAAATATAATATTAGGTAAAATACACTAAAAAAACATATCATTCGTAGATTTGACAACCATTTTTATATTATTTCGACAGAAACAGAATTTTTTTAAGGAGTGATTTCTATTGAAATAGTCACGTTTTAAGGAAACGTGACTGAAAAAAAATAGTAAATGTTTATTAATACTTTCATTTAAGTTTTTTTCCAATGTTTATAAACAAATTTCATATTTGTTTTGTCTTTAAAAATTTATCGACTTCTATATCGAAAAAAATTCTTTTGGCAAAACATTCATGTAATTTATTATCAGTCATAAAATTGTTAAATAATTTGTTTATTTTATTTCATGCGGGTAACCGTTTATTTTATAAACTCAAATAAAGTTGTAGGCAACAATAAATTATATGGGAATAAAGAGAATTTTGGAAGACTGATATAGCCACAAAAGTAGCCATCGTATGAAAGTTGTTACTGTAGGGCGATTCGCTATAGACGATTTACGAAATTAATTTTTAAATCACATTATTTCTTACTTTTTTTCATAACAGCGCAAAGAAGAAAGTTTAAATTTAATATTAAAAATTATTTTTTCGATTTTACTTCATGTTTTAAATTTTTTGGCGCGCTTGGAAATATTACCTTTCGGACAATTGGTATAAACTTGCAAATCACACTAAGCAACAACACTGGCGCGAAACGGCTGTTTCGCACCATGTACATTTTCGACGAACATTGACGTATTTGAGGGTACTGATTAGTAATTAAAATGGTTTGATCTCTTATTTTGTTTCTATATAAGTTTTTATTGATGTTTATATTCACTTAAATTAGACGGGTTGCACCCGCGATTGCTTCAACAGCGAATAATTCAGTGTTTATTTTTGTTTTACATTATACTATTTTGTTTTTTTTAATTGATTAGTTTAACGCCTTACGAAATAACAAGGCATAACATAATTAACGTTCCACAATTCTCAGACTTATGTGTTTTTGTCTTATGATCCAGAAAGGTAGGGTCAATTTTGTTGCACCCGTGGTAGCACTTTGAACCTTCCTTCTGACTATGTAAATATCAAATTAAAATTCTTGTAAACGAATATAATAAAGTGAACATGTTAAAATATAATTTTTCCAAGATTAATTTCATTAAAAATGATCTTTATTTTATCGTTAAGGAACTTTATATGCACGTAAATGTTGCACCCGCGATAATGGAATCGTCCTGTATTTATAATGAACAACATTTATTCGAACGCTTTTTTCGAAAACCGAAAGAAATAAGACAAAAATCAAGTATACAATTTTGTAAAATGTGGTCCATAGCAACACACAAATTATATTAAATAACGATTCTTCGACAATAATTGCTTCCGTATACAAAAATATATAAAAAAATTACTTATATTAGTTCGGAAATTTTTGGAAAAAAAAATACTAATCTAATCAATGTTCGTTATCATCATACCACCTAATTCTAAACAAGCAATTCATAATGAAACGGTCAACTTCAAATAGAAGATAACATTTTTTTTCCTATAGATTTCTTAAAAGCCCTTCCCCCCCCCTAAATAAAATTAACTAACGATTACCTGCGAATTATTAAAAATATTTACGTTAACCAAGTAATATCAATTATATAACAAACTGATAAAATCTTAAATCTTGAATGCCACACGATCTCTATATATAGGCTAGAAATAGCATAATTGAATATTCAAAGGCGGTATGTATGTGGAAGTTCATTTATTCCTTCATTCCTCAACTCTGTCGTCTTAACATCCACGCGTATCATTGATATTTTTCTTATGATAACGTTTTTTCCCCGGTATAGTTACTAAATTTTTTGGAGAAAAAATTCCTAAATGTATTTTTTTCTAAAACAAGTATCCTATAAAGTTGAACTGATCTAATTAAGTAAAAAATACTGCGGATTTTTTTTTGAAAAGATATTCATATTTAGAGGTGATAATTTGCATCTGTGACACTAAAAATTATGAATAATCACTGTCAACACAAGTCTTGCATAGTACATTGACATTATACATGTTAAAACACTATATTGAGTAAATTTATTATTCTGTATTTTTGTATATATTGCTTGGACTGTCACGATTGAACTTACCTTAAATAAACGTTATTTTAATAGTTCAATGACGGAGATTAAGAGTAAAATTTCTTGTTATGGCTTTTTCACGCTCAAAACTAATCAAGATATAATTTTCTAATAAACTTTTAACTTTTATAGCTTTACATTTGGAAAAACATTTATTAAAATTCTCCATTTCTAGATGATTTCAACAATTTCAACAGAAACAATTTGTTTGTTTGTTTCTTAAATTAAAATTTATTATTTATAAAAACTTCATTTAAAACAATCAATTAAAAATGTAAATAAAATCAATTAAAATTAAATTACAACACAAATACAGAATTAAATTCTATAATAATATGAAGTTATATTGCAGAAATTTGTTCAGAAACATATAATATACAGGGCGGCCCAAACTAAAAACTTTTTTGTTTTCAATGTATAAGAGAAAATAAAGATTATTAAAATCGTAACTATCTCTGGGATATGGATTCAGAGATATGTTGCTTGTTGCTAATTTGGTGCGTGTGAGACACGCGATTGCCTTTTTACCTTTTCTTGTCTGTAATGATGTTATATCGAGGAGGTATATCGAAAATGCTACGAAACGGTCGAAAATTTAATAGAATACTGTGAAAATTTCAAAAAGGTTTACTAAACCGTTTAAAAGTTTTTGCAATTAAAAAAAAAAAAACAGTAATTTTACATGATTATGGGGATTTGTCCACCCAATAGATAAAATTCATTTCAAATACCATTAAAAAAGCTACGAAGCGTCCAAAATTTTCAAATTATATAACATGAACTGTATAGAAACAATTTTGCACAATTTTACTAACATTCACTAAACGGTTGTTGAGGAAAACGGTTGTTATCAACTTATAACGTATATGTTGTAGAAAGAAAAAAGATATACGTTTTTGTTGATTTAAATTAAAGATATATTCACTCCTAAAAGTTAGTTCAAATTTATTCATATGATTTGTTATTTTTTATTTAATTTAACATTAATCGTAAAATGTCTTATTTTATTTTAAATTTGTAGCGGTCTCGCTACTAAAATTAAATAACCTTCGCATTTCCACTGCCTACTCCCTCTGTTATTAGGGTAATTATTTATGTTTATTACCTTGGTAACTATCAACTCATAATGACTTTTCTACATATTTCATTTAATAAAGATTAACTAAACTCTATCGTTTCTTCTTATTTATTTTTTTGTAAGATTTTTAGTAATTGGATTCATTTATATTCATCTATTCACCCACAAATTCAATATATTTCTTTTAGTATTAACACTATTTTTTAAGCGACAAAACGTAGATATTCACGAATTTCTAATTTTCAGTACTTTTGTTTCTCAGTACATTGTATCTCCTTAACATACTTAAAATGGAATCACATCCCTGTTAAATGATAATTTATCCATCGATTATTATCATTCAATTTATCTGAGAAAAGGACTGTTTTTCCAAAACTGTGTGTGCCACCCTGTACAGGTAATTCATTGCGCTATAGGAAATAATATATAGGTAACTTACTGCTGTGTTGGTTGAATTTTTTTTTTTTAAATATAAAATATCTAGGAAATAAGTACGAATTAATGCTAATTATAATCTACACAAGAAATATTATTATGTTTAATTATTTTGTTTAATTTTATTTAATTTTAAGTAGGCGTCTTGGCATTTCCTTTGAAAAAAAAACAACATTTAACAAGTATTTTGTGTATGCCTGATCCATTATATATAGTAGCGAAAGAACAAAATCTATTTTAAATAAAATTTTTTTTTTTTTTAACTTTATTTTAAAAATATGTAGACGGATATAATATATAATAATATATATACCCAAGACCAGAATTTTTTTACATAATTTTAGCATATTAACTAAACACGACAACTGTGAATTAACGGAAATTTTTTTTTTTGCACTATTATGCTAATTTTTTTTTTTGGATAAGTACCGGGTCCTTTTATCAAAATTTTACAGCTGTTGTGTTCCGAATCGATTTAGGTTTCATAAACATGTTTAGAGCAAAGGTTGTTTGTACTTTAATGATGACTCACTTTTTTTTTCTTTCAAACCACTATTATCGATAATCAAAGGGTATATTAAAAGTCGATTTGTGCCTTATTCATTGGGTTTTCGAAAAAAATGCTTCGGATAAATTCATTCATTTGAAATGAATTTTGGTATATGCGGTGCTTTTGGTATTTGAAAGGCCAAGTTCGTGCATGGGAAAAATCGGACCAGGGAAAAGGGGGGTTTAGGGGGAGGGAGAAACAGAAAATTTGGCATATCTCCTTTAATATTGGAAAAATCGAACAATACATAAGAAGTAAAGTTGTAGAAAATTAGTTTTATTATAATTTTGTTTCTTATCATTTTTTCTGTTACATTAATATTTATAGAAATATTTACAATTTAAGATTAAAAGTTAAAATCCTACATATCTCTGTACACATTAGAGTTTGAGTAAAAATGATGAGGTAATGAATTGTAGCAAACATGATTTTCTACAACTTTTCTCCTCATACATTTTTCGATTGTTCTAATATTATTATATATATAACATTTATTAATAAAATAGACCTTGCAAATACCAAAATCAAAGCTGATATGACATTACATTTTGATCAGACAAAAATTGTGACCGCTAGAGAGAGTGATTTATGTATTCTAAAGAAATTCGCTAAGTTGAAGCAGCTCCTGCGTAGCGATTTTTTTTTCTTTCTGCTTTGACTATTGAACAATATTTCCTAATTGAGGAAAACTAGCTTCTCATTAAATTTTAATTTCCAACTTACTTTGTAATAAATTTTAATTAACAATATTTTATTTTTATATAATAAATAATATCAACCAATCAAGTATTACATTTTTATGTAAATTATATTTGTTATATATTATGTGGCAATTACAATCCAATATATATTAAAATAATAATGTAACACATAATATATACATACATACACTCACGTTCATAAAAATTTAACCATCAGTCAGTCACATTTTAAGCGTATGTATTTTTACTACATATATGTATAATATACATACAGTTACACTTAGAATGTTTCAATTGGTTCAATTTTTATGAACGGGAGTGTACATACAAACAAACATACATATAGATATAATTACGTAACAGTATATTTAAATTATATATACTATAATATGTATTTATGTAAAATTGTCCGTCGCATACCAAGTTATGTAAATTTTTATAAGATTATTATTAGTAAATAGTTATACTGATGCTAGAGCTAGCTAGTAGCTGTTAAGCTTGGTGCTAGGTTTTGCTCGTGTACTGTATGTATGTGTGATGAAAGCGGAAGTAAAACATGCACCAGAAGAATACTATAAAAAGTATTAATAACATTGTAACCTTGAACAGGGTTATGAATATATACTGTATGTATAAATATGTATACTGAAGTATTTATTTAATAGTATATAGAGAAAAACAAAGGAAATATAAGCTAATAATTCTAATAAATGTGATTATTAAGTTTGTTTAATCTTACACGTCCCTGCTCGGATGCCAATGTAATGAGTGAAGGTTCCAAGATATCCTATAACCTACACTAGTTATTAACAACTAACTGAGATAATTTCTTAAATACCCGGTATATGTAAAAAAGTTTATAACAAAAGTTGTTTATTTTTAAAAAAGGAATATTTTTTGTCTTTACATTTTTGTTCTATCTCTTACGGTTTCAAAGATGGGCAGTTTGGGCTCATTTTGCCCAAACAAGAACCGATTTTGCCCATTCTTGAACTTGACATCACTTTTTAGCTGTAGAATACACATACAAAATTTCAACTGGCTACCCTTTTCGTTTTTTAGTTATCGTGTACAAAATTACATTTTTTGTACATCCACAATACGTACACACCCGTTCATAAAAATCGAACTAGTAAGTCACATTCTAAGCGTATATATTACTAAATATATGTTTTAATATTACATACAGTGACACTTAGAATGTTTTAATTGGTTCAATTTTTATAAATGGGAGTGTATGTATATGTTTTTTAATAAATTCAAGCTTATAAGAAATTTGTTGCTGAAAGAAAATGTATTGAGAACTCTTGGCACTTGAATACGTCTCTGGCGGGTGAATTATAAACTAGAGCTAGTAGATAGATATTTCCTACCCCAACCCCCCTGGCATACTCTTTGACCAACAAGCTTCGTGGTCGTACTCTGGTGATTAACGTAGTAACTACTGCTAGAAGCTTTTAATGCTTAGCTCCGCCCACTGCAAGAGATAAGACCCCAATAGAAAATTTTTCTTGTCTTGGACAAAAATATGGTAAATACGGGTCGTTTGCGAATACCGTGCATGTTCAAAACCTCAACTCTGAAATATCTTGCTTCATAATCGGTTTCAAAATTTGTTTCTTTTGATAAATAAATAAAGGACAGTCAGCTATAAAGTAGTCCGGCCACGAACCATATATATTTAAACAAACAAAAAAAACTTGAAAATTCGTTTACGTAGATATAATTTTTAAATAAAGGAAATGGATGAATAAAAGTATTTAAAAAAAAAAAACATAATATATAATATTTGACTTGCGGTTTTTGTAATTTGAAAATAAAACCCGGAATTATCACCACCAATGTCTATATTATAATAAATGTATTCAATAATTTATGATTGTTTCTTTTTTTCTACTGAAAATGACCTTCATTTTAATTTATAATCTTCCAACATCGTTTGTATGTGGTGTCTCTCTGCCTGTTGTTGTGTTGTTCATTTTACGTTTCATTCTTTCTACTTTAACTTAATATAAAACGTGTCGTGTTGTCGTCAGACGATATAATATTTTACTTCCTAGTGCGTATATATTATGTATACAGGGTGACGCCACATCATTTTAAACAATGCACTTGAATATTTCTTCATAGAAGCGTTTTTTTTGAAAAAAAAAAGTAGTCTTCTTCTTCAAAGGGAGCCATTTATAGTGATCTTGATTTTCATGGCCTTCAAGTTTATTTGAAGATTAACTTTTGTTTTTCAAATGGCAACCCATATTTTGACGGAATCCGATAGGCGAGGAAAAAATAATGTTAAAACTGCGTAATAAAGTTTATTTTCGTTGAACAAAATGATTGTTTCAAAGATAAGATTTCATTTTTTCATTAAAAGAAAGTCTTTGAACTTAAACAAGAGTAAAAAGTTTTTCCTTTCTTCAATAAATAGGAATCCGTCTTTGTTTTTTTGTACAAAAATTATTAAAAAATGTATTTTGTTTAATCATTTGTTACATTTCTCAAAAAATTCAATTTTATTTTTTTTTATACGATGAATAAATGTATTTGAGGCCACCAATAACGAATATCCGCGGTAATTTTTGTAAAATATTAAAATTAAAAAAATTATTATTAGGAAAAGAATGACCAAAAAATATTTTATTAATAAATAAATATGTAGATTATTCTTTGACCGTGTAAGATAAATTGAAAGCATAGAGCAATCTTAAAGCGTATAACTGACTGAAGAAATTTGGAACACTCTGTACCTGTGTACTTCGTCTTTGTCTATTAAATATTTTATTATGTAGTCAGTTAAAATTTATTAACAACTAACATCACTCATTTAAGTTAGGTATTTTGATTATCATATGAGGAAAAGAATAATTACTTTATCTATTACAACATATTCTATTTATGTGTTGAATTTTTCCAACCTTCAAAGGTTTCCTCAATAATATTATATATATATATATATATACATATATATATATATATATATATATATATATATATATATATATATATATATATATATATACATATACAGTATGAACATTTAAATGACTTTCCATAGTGATAAGTAGTGTTTTTATTTTATTGTAAAAAAAATCGTATAACCTTGAGTAAAACATTTAGGAAAGTTTAGTGAAATGTATATTATTAGAAAAATTTTTTCTTGTGACACATTGAATACCTAATTAAAAACTTTTATGCAGTTAACTATGGCAAAACTAAATATTTTAGAATAGTATATGAGAAAATATCCTTTATCCTTTTTATTTATTAATTCTCTCAAAATAATTGAATTACTTTTATTCTGATCTTTTGATAAATCATGAGTATAAATCTTCAAAATCAGTCCAAAAGTTATGATACATAATATATAAATACAGATCAATGGACGAAGATGCATGTCATTTTTCAAAAACAATTTTAAATCATATCGTATTTTTAGAGAAAGATTTCCGATTTCCTAATCTCTGTTTTAAAAGTTACTTGAAAAAATTACCCGAGTATAAAGGGTTGTACATAAACCACGTACCTTGGAGGGGAGACGTAACTTTATGTTACCTTATATTGATAATATCTACGATAGCAGTAATAAAGAAACAGACAATAACACTGACGTGGTTCAAAGTCTGACGAAATGAAATTCGCTAAACGTTAGATGAGTTTTTTTTTATTAAATATTATTCGCTAGATACATTTTTTTTATTAATTTTATAATTGAATAAAACTTAAAACAAATTTTTCATTGTGCTATTTTATAAATTTTATACTAAACAAGCAGGTTGTGAACCAAATGTCTAAATAGTGTTACACGGAGGGAAGGGGGCTTAAAAAAGTACAAATACCACGTTTTGTGGTCTATGGATTGCCCCTAATATCTATTTTTATTGTCAAACTACTTTTATAATTTGTTATAATTATTACATCAATCGTCAAATATTGAGGTTAGCACACTACTCGATCATAAATCGCATAGTAATATATGTTTCAGTTTTTAATATAAAATTAGGTAGAAACAAATTTTAGTATTTACCACGAATTCGATACACTAATTATATCGTAAATATTATCGTTAAATTTGGGTTTTATAAACAAACAAACTCTGTTAAGAAATTTGTGTACAATCAAAAATTTAAAAGATTTTTAAATAAGAATTTAAACAGAAAACAAAACAAAAAATGTTTATTGATATTTGTTGAATTGGTTTCTTTGGTAAAAAATCATTGAACTATTGAGGAAGAAGATATATAATATTTCTATGAAAGGTAAATGAAAACGGTAAATTCATCTCTCGGTTTTATAAATTAACAAATAATAAGAGAATATAAAATAAAACGCTTCAAGCTATTGGTGTTTTTTTTTTATTATTATTCTTGTGAAGAGATTATTAGTTAAAAATTTTAAATTCTATACATTTTAAGGTGCTAATTGCTCTATAGTTCCTCTATATTTCATTAAACAATTATTATTATCTATTGAAAACTAAATGAGAATACAAAATAATTAATGACTTTTGTAATTTTATAACATCTGCAGTCAAACTTATGGAATTTTAGGCTAATAAATCAAATTTCTCTTCGATATAAAATTCCTTAAAAGAGTCACTTGGTAGGCATCTGATATATATACACTTCCGTTCAAAAAAAATGAACAGATCTGGACCGAATCAGTCTCTCGAAATTTTGATTATTGTAGTAAATGTTTTTGTTTACATAAATAAAAAAATATAAAACTTCCATTTCTTTTTTCACATTTAAAAAATATACTACATATCTTTGTTTATAAATAAATAATATTCAGAGAGTTACAAAAGTGAGGAGTTTTATGAAATGTAAGAAAATTAACATTTCAAGTCTGTTCATTTTTTTGAACGGGAGTGTACATCAGCGCCTACCCTTGCCTATGGTTTTCTATGATTGCCTATAGGGAGCAGTAAGGTTCATATGCGCTATAGTTCTTTATGAAGTCAGCCATAGATGCTCAACTTTCCTTTACTAACATTAAATTGAAAATTTTCAGTAGGGAAATTTCGTATTATTTGAAGAATTTCAATCGATTTGGAGAGTTAACTTATTTAAATAAAATTTGCCTAAAAATTATTAGAATGGTTACACTTTGTAATCTGATAGATGGATTAAAACACTTATTAACGGGATAGTTAAGTAGACTCTACTAATTTTCGCTAAAAGAACTGTATTATGAATTTGAAATGAATTAATGCTGTGTAAATATTAGACTTACTGGAAAAATTATAATAAAGATAGAAAATTAGTTTCAAATGTTAAGAAATACAATCTGCCACGAATACATTATGTAAATCCAACGACGTTTCAAAACGTACAACGTATCATTTACTTTGCATACAGTAAAAATCTAAAATATAAATTTTTCGAATAAATATTTAATTTAATGAAATGTTGATAATATCAAATATAAAATTATTATCTTTACGAGGAAATAATACCACCTTATATTGGAAATTTTATTTCATTTGAATTTTGAACCGGTTGTTATGATTCCTTATAAACTAAACTTTATAATATACCACATTATATTTTGTTATACTATATATAGAGGAAAGTCTAGTATTTTGGGCAGCACGAAAGTTAAAATTATATTCGTTTCCCAACGGCAATTGACGATATTTGATAGCAAAAGATTTCCAATCATAAGTAAATCACGGTAACTATAAATTTTGGATAGTGTCACCAAAGATACCTAAGGCTAACTTGTATCTTGAGACATAGAGCGTTTTATTGATACCAAAAGGTATATTGCGAAAAGTAAGAATTGATCGTGAAGTATTTGAGTTTGATCTCCACAACATATTGCACATTATTGCGACATGTTATAAATGTTTTTTTAACAAATTGATAACATTTGTATGGAACAAAACGTTCCATTGAATTCGTGTACGAACATTTTAATGTACACAAAATATTTGCGAATGCTTAGGAGTAGCAAATTTCAAATTCGGCGTGAATAATTTTGTATACTGATTACTTTTTAAATCAATTTTTACAATAATTGTTGTATTTGTATAGCTTATATTATAACAAATACCATAAAAAGTCCATATGAGAGACGGCCTGACTTGTCCGTTTTGTTAGCTGAGATGCTGCTATGATAATGTTGTAAGTTTTAATTACGGCAATCATGTTATAATAATTACTTTACCATTATAATAATATATATAATACCGGGTTATTAAGATAGCAATGTTTTAATTATTATATGGGTAGCTAACCTTCACTATAATATGCCCATGTTATGGCACCAAACATTCGTTCAATTCTTGCATATTCTTTGATTCCGAGCTAATATTTGAGATAACAAACAAGGTAACGCAAGATAACGTCGTCAACTCCCTTCCTCTATAAAGTAATATACAAACATATGATTAATATTGATTTTATTACTAATTAATTTTTTCTGTTTTAAATATAGAGTACTTCTACAATTTTATAGTTTATTTTAATTATATCATTGTTTTGTTTGACACACAACAAAAATGATTATCTTAATCAACAATTTTTATTAATTTTTTTTAAAATATAAATTACAAATTTTTTATTTATAAATATATTAATATTTGATTGTAACATAATAAATATTAAAATATTAATCAACATAGAAACATGATATTTAAATTAATACTACATGTAACGCCATCTGTTTTTATTCACTTTAATTTGTATTTATGAGTATATATTTTTTTATTATATTTTTATTTCAAACAATTTGAACAAAAATACAAATAGCAGAACTGTATGACTGTAAACAAACTGTAAGAAGTCTTACTTTTTAAAAACATTTTTTCTTAATGTATATACTATAATATATATATATGTATCGGTGAATTTGATTACTAGCTGCTTCTGTAGTTTTGACCCAAAGATTCATATCAGTTTTTTTCTCGATATCTATGTTTTGGTGACCCGGATAACAACGCTTAAATTTATCAATTGACAATATCATAAAATTCAAAAAAATACCTATTTAGCAAGAAATTTTGCCTAGTCTAGAGCTATCGAAGGATTCTAGTAGGGAGTATATATATATATATATATATATATATATATATACGTTGGTCATATTTTAAGAACATCTGCATTGATAGAAAGTATATACAGGGTATTTAAACAATTAAGTTTGTTTTTGTATCAAATTTCATTGGAAATAAGCAAAAATTCCATACATTGCGTATCTATGCATGGAATGTGATGTGAATCATCAATTAATAATTATTATATCAATAAATTTTTAAATTATTGATTAATTATATTATAATACGTGAGTTGTTTGGTCTTTGTAGAGAGTGAAAGATATATATATATATATATATATATATATATATATATATATATATATATATATATATATATATATATTTAAACTACTAATTAGTGATTATAATATATATAATCATTTCTATATTTTTTATTTGCATAGCCCTCAAGATGTAATTAGTGCTGCTTATATTTTTAAAATATAAATAATTTACATACTAATTATGATACACATATTATGCATAGTTTTTAAATACCTAAATGTGCGATTACATTATGCATCCAATTGTTGGTTCCTCATTTCAAAGAAACTTGTATTTTCATACAAAATTCGTGATTGTCTCAAATATTGATCCAATCATCAAGGAACTGCACTCGTGACAGTCGTAGCAAATAGTATAAAATAAAGTATCGTAAACAGTATATTAGACAATGTTAGATTTGTGTTAATAATGATTATTCAATATTTTTGATTAATTGCAAATTACCACCTATTACCACCAATATAAAATATTTAAATAAATTTACTTCCATTTTTGAACCAATATATTATCTTTATATCGATATGTACTAATAATTAAAAGCGACGCATTTCAATAAGTAATCAACGAATTATTTCCATTCTCAAATATTTGTTTTCAAGTGTTAACAATAAAATTTATAAATTAATTTATTTATATAAACTTAATTATCAAATATTTTGTTGAATATAGAATAGTTTACTTTTATAATAATAATTTGAACTAAATCAAAGGCCACTCACTGTTGCCTATTTAAAGATTAAATTATTCTTCTCTTTTAAACTACGCAATAGAAAATAGAAATATTAATAAAGATATTGATCCAATAAATTTCCTGTATGACGTACCTAAAAAAAAGATATTTAAGAAAATAACTGAGATTTCAGGTAAATTTTATTTCTGTCGACGGTAACTTAATTACCCGAAATCTCAGGTGTTTTTCTTAAATATATTTTTTTGTTAGGACCGGTATTACGGTCCAAAATTAAATTTTAATTTTAACTTACGACAAGAAATAATAACCATTATTGTGGACTTTTATGAATGTACTATATAAGATTTTGAAGAATTTTATAACTGGACTATACATCAGCGCTCGTACATCCTTAAACAGTGTCCGATCAGAACTCTTGAAATTTAGCAAATTTCAATGGGACGGTTATTTTTAACATATACCCAAAATTATACTCTGCAGAAAAGTGAGTTTACGGACATATTACCTTAAGAATTATTTAATAAAAAAAACTATGTTAGTTAAAAACTCGCAACAATAAACCAGGAAGACGGAACGACTAATATACTAGAATAATAGATTATTGTCAGCTGTATAATAGTTTTTACTGTTTTAATTTGTGTACGGCCTTTCGCATTTTTTTAATATAAAATAAAAAAAATAGTTCTAAACACACAAGAGAGTTGTTGTAACAAAATACACGTTATATACGCAATCATAAGCAATTCTTACTTAAGACATTACTTAGTGGTGTGTTTTGTTGGTTAGCTTGACGGTGTTGATATGCTGCTTATATTATACAACACCAACATATTATACAGAAAGATTAGAAATGATCGACCCTGACGTACAAATAGATTCCGCTAAAATGATGATCCCAATCAAAGTTGAGATTTGTAACATTCACGATTCGCGCATAACTTATTTTTTAAAAAAAGAAGTGAAAATAACAACTAACTGTATTAATTGATTAAAAACCCGGTATATACTGAATTTATGAACAAAAGTTGTTTATTTTTGAAAAAGGAACATTTTTTTTCTTTCAACTTTTGTTCTATACCTCACGGTTTCAAAGATGTTGTTCTTATCGTGTTGACGGTCGGGCGACAGATAGATGTGCGAAAATGGGCTAATAGGGAATATGCATGAAAATTTTTTTTCACATTTATTTTCAGAATATAAAAATACTGTTAATACTGTAATAATATTTAAAAACGAAATTAAAATCCGACAAATATCAAGGAAGCTATAAGCTTTTAAAGATTATTATCTGTCTTTCTTGCAAAAATACTAAAAACGGAGTTTTACGTGTATTTTAAATGGTGAAAGTGTAATATGACGTCACATAACATATCAAGAGGGCTATCACCCTCTTTGTCTAATCGGGAATTTCAATCATTCAATTTTACCTTGATATTTGTCAAGTAAACATGCTTCAATTCAAGTGAAAAAAATTTTTCATGCATATTCCCTATTAGGTCAACCGTGCATTATTTTCAACCGTTTCAAAGTCGGAACTAAAGTTAATATACCCTGATATATATTATATACCGGGTATAGAAACAGAAAAAAAAAATTTCGATAACAAATATTGTATAAAGTTGAACTAAACAATTTGATTTAAAAGAAAAAACTGTTGATTTTATTAAAGTTATTCATATTTAAAAGTGATAGTTTTTAGTTAAAACACTGTATATGTTATACTAGATGTGGCCAATTAGCATAGATGTATTAAATAACTTTTATTACACTATATTTTATAGTTTTTACTTTGATCGTTCCGATTTATCTCAAACCTTTAAAGAAATAAAAATTGTATCTAGGTCAATTTTGTGCATTTTAAAAAGGATTGCTAAATGTAAATACAATGATGCCATGTCAATAAAAGAGTTTCGTAAATTATTGTCTGATTTTAAATGATTGACGTTCATTTTAATCAATTATTTAAAATCACTCAGTACAACAACCAAACACTAGACTAATATTAAACAATATTATTTTATGTCTGTTAAGTTTTATACTTACATTGGTTTTTATCTAACTTCCTTATTTAATATTATTATTATTCTTGAATTCATTTCAAATCATAATTTTTATTACAAATCTGTTTGTAATCGATTAAGTAATCATTTTATATATACTGTATTCACATTATGTAGGTTTCTCATTTCATACATTTCTTTTTTTTTTGTTTGTTTTGTTCATACACTGATCATCAAAAGTTTGGTCAGGGTTCATCGATACAGAATATAATTAACTATTAAACATTTACCCAACTCGTTGACTTTGGATGTCGCCATCATGGTGTTACACAATTCTTTTTGTATATATAAAATAGTGACGCTATTGGACAGAGGCAAGCAAGCAACTTAGGTTAGACTATTTGTACGGAAAGTGGGGGGGGGGGGGAGTGATATAATAATTAGAAAGAGGGGTACCGCAAATGGGTCCCTAGCACCTAGACCAAGGGGTCCTCTGTGCCGAGCGAGTCCGAGCGGTCGAGCTGTTAAAAGCGCTCTGCTCGGAACTGGGAGGTTTCTGGTTCGATTTCCAACGATGGAAGTTTGCCAATTAAATTAATTTAAAAAAAATAAAGGGGCGGTTAATTGACTAAACTGTCGGAAAGTAACCGGCAATGCTTGTGAAAGTCGGCTGTAGTCGCATAACTTTCCAATTCTTCGTCTACATATAAGTTCGTTGTCCATAACGGTTCGATAAACAAGGCCTAGAAAGGCCTACTTGCCAGGCTTCGGCCTCCCCTCGGCTACTACTACAACTACTAGATCATGATACCTTTGTGTGAGCCATCTAGGATGGTTATTTTCGGTTTGTTAATTCATTGCCAATTGGTCGCGTCCAATTTGTAAGTTAGTTACCTTAAAATTGTCAAAAATTATCTTTAAATTAGTTTTGGGCTGTTTGGATAAACTCAGAACATCCTCCTTCGTTCACGATTAATGGATCTCGCTCGCTTTCCACGTCTACCTGTTTTAGATTATAATCAGAAATTTCGCTTACTTTCCAGATAAAGCCAAAGTATAAACAAAACATTCGCGTACTTTCCAGCTGCTTATCGCCATGAAAACATACTGCACTTCGTTTTGTAGTTTATGAATAAAAAAAAGTCTAATCTAACCTACTTTTGAAAATTGTATGATATAATTAAATAAATAATGTACAACTACTTCCCAATATTATACTACACAAAAAAAAAAATACACGCACTTACGTAATCATATTTCATAAGTCAAAACTTTTTTTTAATTAATGTAGAATCGTGATTGTATAATCATTTTTTTTATTTTGTATTTCCCCTTCCTCTCCATCTCAGTGCGAGTATATTCTCTCAACGTTCATTTCATAAATATATTAGCAAATAATCAACATATTTACAAACATTTTTATTTTATTTAGAGTTGTTAATTTAAAACATTACGTAACAATTTCTACAGCACCAAATCGTATTCATGTTTTTGTTTTAACTAAACCACAATTAATTTAATACGTTACACGGGACGGATCGATCGATCAATTTTTTTTTATCTAAATGACAAAATTCATCTTTTATGACGAAAAGAAACTCATTTTTAATTTGCAATTGAAATTAAATTATTTTTAACTAAACCAAAATTAATTTAATACGTTACACGGGACCAATCGATCGATCAATTTTTTTAAATCTAAATGACAAAATTCATCTTTTATGACGAAAAGAAACTCATTTTTAATTTTCAATTGAAATTAAATTATTCAAAACTATATAATTTTATTAATTTTTGTTTCTCTTGTTTACAGACGTTTACGGTGGTTAGGATCAATTGGTATGAAACTATTGCCTGCATTACCACCCGTATTTGCGGGCAATTCACTGCCAATACAACCATCAACAATGGATTTAAAGCCACAAACAACATGGCCATTAACATTTAATCCATCGGAATTATTATGGCGGTATCCAATTGGATTACCATCATCACCATTAATGGATTTCAAAACACATTTACCAAATAATCTAGCAACAGATCCTCGAATATGGACACGTGATGATGTAGTTTCGTTCTTACGTTGGTGCGAACGAGAATTCGATTTACAACCATTCGATATGGAAATGTTTCAAATGAATGGCAAAGCTATGTGTTTGTTAACACGTAACGATTTAGCGGAACGGTGTCCGGGTGCTGGAGATGTGTTACATAATGTATTACAATTATTAGTACGCGATGCTTCATTATTACAACGGTGTTTACCATCCAGTCCTGTGACTCCAACATCACGACATGCATACCCATTGTCACCGCATTCGCATCCACCCACACCAAATTGGAATCTCTTGTCACAAGGTGCGACAGCAGATCACTTCCAAAATGCAGCTCATGCAGCAAGTTTAGCACATTTTATTAATCAAGGCAATTCAGTAACGCTCAGTCCAGCCCCATCGGTGGATAGTCAATCGGGTAGTCCACAACATGCGGATAACAATAGTAATCCATCACAATTACCGCCCATATTTGTACCAAAAACAGAATGGCCGTATAATGGTAATGGAAGTAATCATTCAGATTCTGATGAAGATAGTTACCATGCAAATAGCCCACAAAATGGTCATCATACAGAAAGTCCACCGAATACACCAAATTTATTAGCACCACCACCGTTACGCAGTCCCAAAAAGGAGGCATTAACTCCATCAGCATATAGACCGGCACCAACGGCTGCACGAGAATTTTTCCCCAGTGATGCACCACCTGAACCAAATACAAGTAAGTATTGCTCTTCACCCAAATGAACCCTCCATTTTATTTCAAAAAGAAGAAAATAAATTATAAATTGATTACATACTTTGGCATCAAATGCTTGACATGAAAAATCATACACATCTAGGATGGGAACCGAACCCACGACCTATGGCATTCTAGCCCAATGCTCTGTCTCTGAGCTACCAGATTTTGTGATAGTGAAATGCATATGATTTTTCACTATCTTTGATGTCAATGTATTTGTTTATTTACTATTTACATATTCTTTAATTGTTTTTTTGTTAACTAGCGTCTAAATTTATATTTTTTTATTTACAGATGGCCGATTATTATGGGACTTTTTACAGCAATTGTTAAACGATCCATCACAGCGTTACACGAATTACATTACATGGAAGAATCGTGAAACGGGTGTATTTAAAATTGCTGATCCAGCTGGCTTAGCTAAATTGTGGGGTATTCAAAAGAATCACCTTTCAATGAATTATGATAAAATGTCACGAGCTTTACGCTACTATTATCGTGTAAATATTTTAAGAAAAGTTCAAGGAGAACGTCATTGCTACCAGTAAGTATTTTATTCTAACAAAATTCTCCAATTATATTGATCTTAAAATTAAAAAATTATACTGGATATTTAGATATTATAAGGGAGGCCATAAAATGTTACTTTCTTGTACCGATTTATTTCAACCACAATTTTTTCATCAGTTCAAATTGTTTTTACTATCTGTCAGATGTGTAATAAAAGATTCTAACATAAGTTGTTTGTCTTGTTGAACAAAACAGTCTATGTGTTTACAAGTTATCTCATTGTTTAAGTTGTTATTAATATATAGCTTATGTTCCCCGCCAATTTCACCAAACTAAAAGCTGATACAATTTTAAAAACATGTAGCTGTTCCAACAAATTCGTAGTAAGAAAGATTACTAATGCTTTTTTGTTTCTTTACAGATTTTTAAGAAATCCATCAGAATTAAAGAACATCAAAAACATTTCTTTGTTGCGCCAACAGATGTCACCTACTCAACAACAACAAAACCAATCTGTCCATCAAAATCAGCAACAAGCAGCTACTCAAAACGGTTCAATGATGTTGATAAAAAATGAACAACAAAATTTAAAAAATATTACAGCATTACGCCAACAGATGTCACCAAATAATCATCAACAATCAATTGCCATTACAAATCAATTAAATTCAACAAATAGTGCAATATTAAATAATAATAAAAATAACGAACAGCAACAACAAGCTGAATTAAAAAATATAAAAAATTTATCATTAATACGACCATCATTAGTACAAAATAATACACAAGTGACAATGTCCTTAAAAACATCACCAGAATTAACAATTAAAATGGAAGACCATCATCATTCACCACCATTATCGCATCATCATCAAATGGACACATCGTCATCCACGTCATTAACGTCAAATCAAAGGCATAAAGTGAACGCAACCTCGCCAGTTATGGACGATGAAGATATGCCAACTGATTTAAGTATGATCCATCCTACCGATTTAAGTAGTAA
This sequence comes from Nineta flava, assembly GCA_963920215.1. NCBI lineage: Eukaryota > Metazoa > Arthropoda > Insecta > Neuroptera > Chrysopidae > Nineta > Nineta flava. The sequence continues at coordinate 90,105,680 of OY986042.1, forward strand.
ATCCGATAAACATCGAATTAGTGTTTTATGTGCGTCAGAAATTAATCGAGACTCTACAGCGTATTCATCTAAAATGGCAATTAGTGATAAATAATTTAGACTCGAAATTTTATTGTGTCATAGACTGGCTTTTGTAGCCCTAATTGTGTATATTTTTGAACAATTGTAATATAAAACAAAAACATTGCACTAATTATTATAAACAATTTTTTGAAGAAAAAAAAACCTAGTGCCAACTTAGTTTTAGAAAAAAAATTGAAAAAAAAACCAATATGTGATTGAAAATAGTAACTTTAAACTAAAAATCGACTAAATGTGCCAAGAAAATTTTAACAAAAGAAAATTTATATTTAAAAAAATTATTTTTATACTAAAAATTTAACTTTTAGGTAGCTAAAAAAATTTTTGAAGAATTATAAAAAGTGATATCATATTTTTGAGAAAAGATTTTGTTCCAATTTGTTTTCGGTTTTTTTAGTTCTTCAACCAAACACACATTTTCGTAAAACAACGACAATAACAAAATTGTAAAATTCTATTTAAAATGAAAAAATGTACAAATTTTTTAATTGTTAAGAGGGGATCTCGTATTTTTAAAGGAAAGTGTGACACATTTTTCGGGGGCCAAAAGAAAAATGTCTTTTTTTTTGTTTTGAAAAGTATTTTTTAATTAATTTTATGAGTAAGCATTCCGTTTTTAGTATAGAAAAAAAAAACTTTAAAACACATTTAATTAACTTTTTCGAGATTTGCAATAGTGAATACTACCCTGATTTATTAAGTATGGAATAACTTTTTTCCTAGGTTATTCGGGTTGTGTTAATGAAAAAAAACTGTCTTCCATTCAAATGTTTTTTTTTTTGCCTAATTTTTTTTCGATTAGAAATGTTTTGGAGTATTCACATTTTTCTCTGTGATCTCTTTAAAAATGTTTTACTCATGTGATTTAAAAATAAAATTAAAATAGAAAAATATTAATTATAATTATAAAAAAGTATAAAAATTATTTTATTTTTAACTTATATAGATTTTTTTTGTACATAATTTAATAAATAAAAAATTTTTGTGTTTAAAAAGAAAAGATTATAATTATGATAATTAATTAAAGATAAGATTATATGATTTGTGTAAATGATAATACATCATCATTTTTTCTTTTTCTTTTGTGTCAAATGGTTATTTTTCCAAAAATATAAGCTTATACAATAATATAAAATTTTTATTTTATTTCGAAACTCAACAAAACTCATCAATCAGTAATCGAACCTCGGACCTCTGGATTTTTACACCAAAGATGACTTTAACGAATGAATCAATCTCTTCCTATCATTGACAGTATTACTTTGTTGTCAAGATTAACTTAGTCATATATTATTATTTGTGTATAATTAAGGACGTTCGTACATGAGGCTTGATAGTAGATAAAAAAATTTTATTTAGTGAATTGAATAGCTCAATTATGTATTTATCCTCCCTCAAAAATTTAAAACCTGTTGACGATCTTTTCATAGAGTAATTATCGATTAAAAATCAAACTTTACAGCGTCTTATGGAGAACAGAATTTTTTTGTAATTAAAATTATAATAACTATTATTAAAGTAGACAACATAATAAATAATGTTTATAAATATTCTTTGAAATATGTCGTTTATATATTTGCATTAAAAAATGGTGTTGACGAACGTTTGATTTATTTAATAAAATTAAAACTGTTTTGTTAGGTTTGTTTTTGCCACCATATTTTGAAAACTGGCGACTGCGCGCAGTTACACATACACACAAATATAAAGCATACTTTATTGTCAGAACTGTCAAATCAATTTCTAATTTACATTTATTGATATTTTACAATAAATACTTCTAAAATATTTAGGACAAATAAAAAAAGGTTATAAATCGTTGTAAGATTATTGATATACTTACAAGTATTTTTAAATCTTAAATAAATTTTATTAAAGATAGTACTCATTTGATTCTAGCGTAGCAAATGAACGCCCTTAAGCGTTACAATACAATACTAATGTCAATTTCCATTAAGGTTACGTAAGACATAGTACGAAACAACTAGCGTATACTATATAGACAAACATGTCATTGACTTCTTCGTTTGTGAGTTTAAAATTAGAAATATTAGTATTGGAATGAATAGGACAATTAACAAATCAAATTGGCAGGCCCTTCACATAGTTCATCTTCTTTAAACTTATTTTAATTTATTCATATCAATATTAATAAATAATAAAAATTCAATAACATGATTGTCTATACAGTATACGCTGGTTCTTTCATACTATGTCTTCGTAACTCTAATGGAATTTGACATTTGTATAGTATTGTGGCGCTTAAGTATACACAAATGATAACCCTCGCCCAAATAGACAACACTAATTTGGCACTTTGGTTTGTGACACCAAAAAATACATGTATACACAGGGTATCACGTAAGTAGTCGAGTTCCATAAGAGGGTAGATAGAGGGTACGATTTTGGAACGAAAAGTCCTGAGACATTTTTTATTAGACGCACCGTTAATTAATTAAGGAAACTAGGTTGAAACCAGAGTTGTAAAAAGTGCATTTTTTTGATAATTCGTTTATGATTTAATTATCAATTTTTGGAAAATTGTATTGTTGAAATTTTTCAAATTATCAATTTTATTTTTTGGAAAAATCCGATCGGGCTACCCCCGCCAAGGGGAAATGTTTTTAAGAATAAACTACTTTTGTTTGGAACTTTTTTCATAAACTCAGTATTTACTCAAGCCATTAACTCAGTTAGTTGTTATTATATCCGATGTGTAATATATACCAGGGTATATAAAGTTTAGTTCCGTTTATGTAACGGTTGAAAATATTGATCCCAGAAAACAAATTTTTGAATAGGTGTTCATAAAATGATCTAATTAGTCCATTTTCGCAAATATGTCTATCCATCAACATAAAAACGAAAAGAGATATCGAGCGAAAAAAAATTTTGTATTGGCTTTCTAGAACTAAAAAGTAAGGTCAAGTTCCTGAATGGGCAAAATCGGACCATATGTTTGGGCAAAATTGACAAAACTACCCAACTTTGGTACCGTAGATAGACAGATAGGGGTCTAAAAAAGATCTAAGGTCTTTCGACTTTACGGTCAATTGTGCCGCCTCCCCCTTATACTTCAGTCTGACGAGATTCGCTTCTCCCATATATTGGCAATAGCCAGGAGCTTGCTGATCAGGTTCCTCCTCCTGAAAGTTCATATATTCGGGTTGAGATGCACCGAAAAAAACCGTAAGATAAAGAACAAATAAATGTAAAGACAAAAAATGCTCCATTTTAAAAATTAAACAACTTTTGTTATATACAATTTTTTACATAAATTCAGTATATACCGGGTATTTAAGCAATTAACTCACTTAGTTGTTATTTTCACTTGTTTTTACTAACACACTAGCTTTACCCCGCCCTGTCTAATTGCTGTGGCTAAATGGTAAGAAAAAAAAGACGAAACATAATTTTCTAATATGTTTAATTTGACAATAAGTTTCATACAAAACTCACCCCCCCCCCATTTCTCCTCCTTAAAATGTGAATTTTCAAAAATCCTTTCTTAGCTAAGGTTTACTATCTATAAACTACTGACCTACCTGCCTAATTTCATCTTCATGAAGACAATTTCTCCATATTATCTTTACAACCCCATTCCACCCCCTTTTAGGGGTAGTTTAAAAAAAAAATATGCAAACTTTAATTATTTGTTATAAACAATATTTCTGCAAAGTTTGTAGAAAATCGGACGACGTAATAATTCTTAAACAAAATTCACCCCCCTCCACCCACTTTTAGGGGTAATGTTTTTTTACAAAAAACCTTCCCCTATATGAATACAACGTTGTATAAAAATTCCAAAACGATCGGTAAAGAACTTTAGGACAATTTAGAACTTAGGAACTTTTAGAACATTAAATTTTTTTACATATAGATAGATTTCTATTGGCTTGACTTGTATGTATGAATGTAATGAAAGTTTTCACTCACTTTCGGGGTGTCTGAATTTTGTCAAAATAACAATACAAGTCTTATCAATTACTTGATGTCAAGTTTTTTGGACTATAACTTCCAAAATTATCATGAGATTGTAGTTTAAGAAAGTAATATATGCGCAGGCGACTTGATTAAAATATGGCAGTTCATAAAGCACCAATTATGTGTTAATTTTTATTACATTTAGCTCAGTCATTGTTTACCAATCTTCTTATAATTTATGTTATTAATACTTTCTTAAAGGCCGTATCCAAAAAAATTCATTTAATTATTAAACAGTTTATTAATCATACTGGTTTTAGTCCATTTCTGGCATATTTTATCCGTTTTTGATGAAATTTTTTTTTCAAATCCACTAAATATAAAGAATTTAATTTTAGTAGAAACAAGTAATGTAACTGAGTTAATTGTTTGAATACCCAGTATACTCTGAGTTGTATACCAATGTTTGAATTGTCACACAAGTTTAAAAAAATCTCTTATGGTTTTAAAGATGGGCAAAAGCTTCAAAAAAACTTCTTGCGAAGTCAGAAAAAATAGACTCTAAAAGGCTCCTATTTCTGACTGTTTACGAAGACAGAAAAAAAGACTACTTAAAGGGCTTATATTTCTGACTTCTTGCGAAGTCAGAAAAAATAGACTCTAAAAGGCTCCTATTTCTGACTTTTTACAAAGACAGAAATAAAGTCTACTTAAAGGGCTTCTATTTCTGACTTCTTGCGAAGGCAGTAAAAATAGACTCTTAAAGGGATCCTATTTCCGACTTTTTACGAAGGCAGAAAAAAAGTATACTTAAAGGGCTCCTATTTCTGACTTCTTGCGAAACCATAAAAAAAGATGTCTTAAAGTCCACTCATTTGAGAATTCTGAAAAAAGAGGACATTATGACGTCATAATTGTACTTCCTAATAAAGTCTTCAAAAAGACTTCTTTTTAAAGTCTTTCTGACTTGTATGTTTGCTGGGAAGATTCTCACTCGGTCAAAACTGCCATACTCGTTCAAACCGTTTGTCAAGCGTGATGCGCAATAATAATAGGTTCCCATACACGATCAAACAATTTGCGCAAACCTCCTTTTATTTTGTTGTTTATGGTCAAACACTACCATACACGTTCAAATCGCTTGTCAGTTGTCAAGTGCTGAAATGTTGCGCAATAAAAATCGATCCAGACCGATTTCTTGCAATCCGTGCAACAACTCAATCCATGGCATACACCATCAAATTGTTTATCCAAACAAGTTGTCGCACATGTTTCAAACCATTGTGCAAAAATGATTGTTTCACAAATTGCTTGATCGTGTATGGGGGCTTTAAATGAGTTATATAACAATACCATATTATATGATATCACGTTCATCAAATAAAAACGACAAAGGTTCGGAAAGTTTTGAAATTAATAAATTTTAAAAATTAGTAAATCTTACTATCGCATATACCCAATTGAGAACAATTACATGCGCATCTGTGTTTTAAATTATTTTTTTAAATCATAAAATTACTACTTTAAAACGTGATTTTAATATGCGATCATAATGAACTATTCACAATTCAAGAATATCAAATTCCATTTTCAATCCATATAAATCATTTCATTTTCAAACTAGTAGTGCCTTTTATAATCTCCCACATTGTTTCAAGAATTTATCAGTTTGTGTACACTGCAAAACACAAAAATGCATTTTTATCTTTATTATCAATTTAAGTAATTAATAAGAATTTCAAACTACAGCAGTAAAATATAAAAGTTTCAATACAGAATTATAAATATGTTTCATATGAACCTTGATAAAGGTCACTTTATGTGATAAAATTTATAGTCGTATCAAATTGTCAGAATTGTAAAACCATTTCGACAAACCAGTTGTGAGTTTTCAACACAAAATTACATAGTGAAGAACAATGGTGAAACAATCGAAAGTGTTTATTGAACCACCGACTCCAATATTACAGGACACATATCGAATATTATTTAACGATGATGTCAAATCATTTTTATATGAATTGTTTACTGAATTCGAAGCTGGCATTCATGAGGTATGTATTTACTATAGGTCATGGGGGTGCTAAAATTTTTGTATGACCTTAAAAAAATTTAAAGATCAATCAAAATTTTTTTATCGCTGGCCAATTAATGGCACTACCTGACCATTTATGGGGTGCTAGCATCCTGAAGCCCTTTAATTAGGTCATTTTATGGACACCTATACCAACACTTTTTTCTGCAATAAATATTTTTAACCGTTACAAAATCGGGACTTAACTTATAATATCCTTGTATATAATATACCATATATTTAATACTACCTCGCGCAAACATTTTTAAAACACCACATCAAAATTGGTTCTTACGGGCTAAGAAAATTATAATTAAACCAAAATATTTCTTTTTTAGTTATATAAACAAAGAGCTATACGCCGCAAAGAAACAAATGCTGGAACATATAATTTAAAATTTCGTAATAGTCCACAAGCTGCTGATGTAAAATGGCGGGTTGCACCAGTCCCTAAACGTTTGGTAAACCGTCGATTAGATTTAGGTGATGTGTCACCAACATGCTTGGAACATTTTACAAGTGCACTAAATGCTGATGTTCAAGGAATTCAAGTGGATTTTGATGATGGCCACTGCCCCACATGGAACAACCAATTAGCAGGCTTACTAAATGTGTACAAAGTGGTACATAATCAATTATCAAATGTTCCTACTATTTCTAAAGCTCCAATTTTAATGTTACGTCCAAGAGCTTGGAATATGACTGAAACTCATGTTTGGATCAATAATAAACAAATACCTGGACCAATTTTTGATTTTGCATTGTTAATGTTTCATAATGCAAAAATTTTATTTGAAAATGATTGTGGACCATTCTTCTATCTATCCAAAATGGAAGGATCTAACGAGGCACGATTATGGAATAATATTTTTACATGGACTCAAAAGAAATTACATTTACCACATGGAACAATTAAAGCATGCGTTTTAATTGAAAATATTTTATCATCTTTTGAAATGAACGAAATTTTATACGAATTACGTGATCATTCGTTGGGTTTGAATTGTGGAATTTGGGATTATGCTGCATCTGTTATTAGCAAATTTGGTACGAAAAATTATCTACAGTACAGCTCTAACTATCCGGATTAATTGAGACCGGACCTGATCCGGAACTAGTTAACTCAAAACTAATTCATTTATTGTTGTCTTTGTAACAATATAACATCCTTTTTCAACAAATGAGTATATATACATTATCTGTTAATCTAACAAAAATACTTAAAGACACGCCGATAACAAATTTTGTATTTAGTAGGAATTCAAAGATTATAGATTTGATATTCTTTGTTGCTTTACTATTGTTGAAGACGTTTATTTACCAAACTTATTTTGTTTAGTTTAGTCTGAAATAATTTGAATGAGAATTATATTTTTGCATAATATATAATTCATTTATAGTTGCCTTTGTAACATCTTTATTTAAAAAATGAGTATACAGGCTGTAAGTGTCAAGACTAATCATTGTGATACGAATTTTGCAACAGTGTATATATGGGTATAAGACAGACATACATTTATTTGTAAAGAAAAAAGAGATATTTATATATATAAGTATAAAACGAAGTCGCCCTCCGCGTCTGTGTTTATCCGCTAACTCCTTCTAAACCACGCAACGGATTTTGAAACGGTTTTCACCATCATGTAGATAGTTTTTTCCGGAAGGTTTATATGTATAGTAAATCCTATTAATAATTTCCGTGCGAAGTCGTGCCTGGTCGCCATTATATAATATCGCTAATGAATTGTTAATAACAGTATTACATTTTTATTATCCGAAAATTAGCCACTGTTGTCTAAAATATAGGGGGCGCTATAAAAGAACTTCGCAGCAGGGCGTCGCAACTACCCTACGGCCGGTCCTAGTTGATAGAGTGATTCCAAATGCTCAGTCCTGAAAAAAACACTTGAATATGGCCTTTTTATTTATTCTTCAAAGCGATCCGGATAATTGGAGTTCTCTACTGTATAAAATTTTGATCGAAAACTTTATTTAATTGCAATTTTAGGACACAATCCAAAATATTGTCTTCCCGATAGGAATAAATATGTAAATATGAACCGACATTTTTTAAAACGTTATCTGCAATTAGTAGTTCGAGTGTGCCATTCTAGAGGAGCTCATGCTACCGGAGGAATGTATGCACAAGTTTTACCTGATATCGGCGATAAAACTGAGTATGATAAACTATAAATTAAATAAACCTTGTCAGAAGTTTTAATCAATGGTTTTTTTTTTAGAACTTTTTATTGTATACAAAAAGCGTTGAAAGCCAAACATACTGAAATAATCGAAGGTATTGACGGTTTCATGGTTTATGATATTGGATTGGTTCCATACATGAATGAGGTAGGTTTTAAGGGACACAAGTTTCGTGTTTATGATATTTTTTTTATCAGAAGGTATTTAACTTTCAATGTACCCCAAATTCGACCACAAGCAAATTTCCATAGTTTGAGTGCAACTCGTCTTATAGAAGCAAAAATATTCCCTGATGTCTAATTTAGTTAAGCGGTCTTTTGTAGCAGCCACACAGAACCCAAATAGTTTCACCCATGAAGCAAATGGGTCAATATGACGATAACTATCAATTACGAAATATTTTTAGATGTGGAATACGGAATGTGGAAAAAATCCAAATCAAATATCACAGACACCATTATTTTTGAAAATAGAAGAATCGGATTTATTACAAATGCCTGATGGAGGTGTAACAAAGGATGGATTAATTCATAATATTCGTGTTGGAATATTATTTATATTAAATTGGTTAAATGGTGTTGGGCATTTTATATATTTAGGCAGTGTTGAGGATTCGGCCACTGCTGAAATTTCAAGATCTCAAGTTTGGCAATGGATTAAACACAATGTATGTAAATTTTCAATATCAACAAAAATAATTACCTGGTTATTAGTTTGAAGACTGCAAAAAATAAAGACTTTAAAATTAGGAATTGGTAAAAAAGTGCATCTCAATTTCTAAATGCCACATGACTTTTCTAAGACTAGGTAGTTTAAATCGACTGATTGAACGGTCGAATAATGGAGCGAATTAGGGAAAGCTCAACGGTTCGGATAGAGTAAATAGTTAGCTTTAAAATAAATGTTAAATTTAAAAAATAGATTATTTAGATCAATTTTAGTTAATTTGAAACAAAATTTCATCGAAATCGGTAATAAGTAATCATTATTGTGGATCTTGATTACGTGAATAGTGCCTGCCGCGCAACCGATATTCTAAAATGTGCTCTTTGGTATGAAAAGGTTGGGAACCCCTGCAAAATAGACTATAATTAAAATATTTTATGATCATCTGAAAAAAAATTTTTTTTTAAATCTATTTTTCTATATATACATATTATTATATACGTATATACAGGGTATGAAAAAAATCAACAAACATTTTAAAATCAATTAACATCTTATTTAATATGCATAAAATAAATTATTTTTATTTACAAAAATTTTTGTTGAACTTTTTTCCCTCCAATATTTTATAGACTATATTCGTATTCCGAAACATATAATAGATAGCAGGTTGTTCAAACAAACTATCTTAAAATATGGTAGTAAAATATTATTAATTAAACTTTTATGATTATTTTAAAATTAGTATTTATTAAGGTAGTTGTCTTGCAGTATTTGTGTTAAAAAGTTTCAGCTCAGATCACACATCAACTATATGAATAGACTAAGATTGTAGTCTTTACTTTTTTGACTTGAATGTACCTCGTATACTTGGCGTCCGCTTGGATTATATAAAAATATCAATCTTTTCGTTAATCTATTATAATAATTAAACCATGGAGACTAGACAAGGAGCTCCATATAAACAAATAGTTGACAAAAATAAGTTGTCAGTAAAGTTCCTTTGGTACCGGTGACAGTGGAGGGAGTATAAGGCGCGAGTTTGAATTGAAAAACATGACGCATTTTTGTAGTTTTATACAAATTATTTGTAGCCTAAGTATTTTTCCAATAAAATACTTTTTTTAATAAATGAAATAAGTAATTAGTTGAAGTAAGTGATAGTTACAAAATCGCAAAATAATTACATAACAATAAAAAACAAAATAATTATAAAACATCGAATAATTAAATAGTAACCTGTAAATTTGGAATTGTAAAAATGCAAATAAATTAAGTAGAAATAAATTATATTAAAATTATTAAAATCAATTTAGAAGATTATTGAATCAGATTTAAAATTAAATTTTTATTTTTTAATAATAAGTCTAACAAAATGACAAATATATACTTCACTCCTATTTATTATACTATATTCACTTCGGTGCAAAAGGAAAATTAGCGACGCTAGTGACACAAAACGTAAATATAACTTCTACCATTACGTTGACATATTTTGTCAATTCTCCCGTTTGAATTCGGTCTCCTTGTCTAGTCTCCATGAATTAAATGTACAATATTTTTTTTCTTAAAATATAAATATAACATCATTTTACATTGTCCTAGTTTTTTTAGCCAAATTTAGCCATAAGTGTGGTGAAATTGCTACTCTCGTATATACCTGTAATGTTTGTTAATCGTACAATTTTTTAGAGCGACTTTTATCAAAACTAAACGGTAAATAATTTTGAAATTGTAAACGAAGTTAGATCCATATATTTTGAATAATTTATTAAAAATTCAGCCAATTTCGCCGACAACGAGTTTCATACGACAACTACCTTAAACTTTTATGATTATTTTAAAATTCGTATTTATTAAATGCAAGCAGTGACTTTTTTTTTTAAAATATTGTCCTTAATAATTGACACAACACAACAAAGTGATTTACAAAAATACATTTTTTTGCTGTTTAATTAACACTAATTAACAAATTGTAAAATTGATTAAAATACATTTAAAAAAATTGCATTTATTACATTTTTAGTCTGCAATTGAAGAAATGGACCAAACCGTAACATTATCACTTGTTACAAAATTGACATACGATTTTATTGCAATCAAAGAAGCAGAATCAACATGCAAAGTATTTAAAAAACATGTACATGATGCGGCAGCAATCTTTTTGGAAATTGTTTCAATGGATAACTTTCCGGAATTTATCACTAGTTATTTAAATGAGCATCCTGTATTTAAAACATATCATGATACTGGAGTTAGTACTATTAAACATAAATTGTAAACATTAAAAACAATCAATAAATTTGAATAATTTTAAATGTCCCCTTTTAAGCGCCTTCGTACTCGAAGCTACTCACTTTACCGATATTCCGCAACTAAAAGTGTGTTTGAATTGGTTATCGCCAAAATGTTGGCAACTTCTGTATTGTTTGAATATTTTTTACGTACAAAAATATTTATCTTTTAAATATGTTGTTTATTTCTTACAAGTTATATGCTTTCAACAATGAGGAGACAACTTTGACTTCTCGGCATGTCATTGTAAAAAAGCCCTTTGAAAAAAGTAGGACCACACTCAACCGTTTTCTGAAGTCATTCCACATAACTTTGAGAAACTATATATTATGTTTCAATACATTGACCTATAGATGAAAGACGATGTTTAATTTGATAATTAATATAAGTTGTCGATTCACAAATATACATAAAACTAGCTTATACAAGTGGCTTTTCTCGCGTCTTATTGTTAAATACATACCACTTTAAAATAAAAAGTTTCATCAAAATTGGTTTAGTGGTCTATTAGTGGAGAAGAGATAAATGTTAATAAAATTTGAAAACAAATAACTAAAATAATATAAGATTTGTATAAAATAATTTAAACACAAATACATAGTAAAAATTGATATTTATATTTAAATACCAATTCCATCTATCGATTAATGTGTTGAAAAACAATCTACATTTTCTCAAGGTTATGTGAAATGATTTTAAAAAAAATTAAAGTACAGACAAGAAATATCTCTTCTTTATTCGATATTTGTTCGTTGGCAATATCATCGACACTTAGGTCATGATTTCAAATTTGGTGTAACATGAACAGCTGATTTATGTTAAGAGGATTGATATTAAAATATTGGGAACTCTAGCACTTAAATAAGCTCTCTGGTGGACAGATTGGAAACTAGAGCTAGTAGGTTTATGCGTCCAACCCAACATCCTTGACTCTGGTGAACAACTACTACCAGTAGGGTGAAATATAAGCTCCGCCCCTGTCTTAATCATAAAATTAAATCTAACATCAGACGAAGAAATATATATACATTTTTGGCAAAGTATATAAATTTAGAATCGTCAAGTCTCTGAGATTTGTGGAGGTTCAATGTTTAAACAGTTTTGGGGGTCAGTTTTTTTTTTACAATTTCTATGTTCAATTCAATTTGATTGTTTTTCAATTTTTACACAGGAATAAATTGTATTATGTTAACTTACTTAATAAAATATAAATAATTAATTTTTAAACAAAATAAAATCAACAACTTAAGAATAATTTTCATTTTAAATTTGTTTGCAGTTCAAATGATCTAAGGCTCGAATTGGATTGTATAGCCTTGTTTACATAATGTCCAGGCTAAGAGTTCAGTTAGTCTCACAGGGCTAAGAGCGAACTAGGCGACCGGCCTTGCGCTCAGAGTACTACCGCACTTAGACACACAGAGTTGGTCTCGTGAATGTAGAACCTGACTTCTATAGGACGGGAATTTAATAAAGGAAGTAAGAACACTCATTCGAACATGAATAAACCGCTGCTGGGGTTGCTAACCCTCCAAAGGCCCACCTGAAGAGCATATAGCCGGGTAACCCACATATCACTGACATGTACACTGAATTGACAGCGTAGGCCCATTATTCATGCGGCGCCTTTACCACGAAGCCACTGAGACGAGTCCTAAATTGGAGCGATAATTTGGGACTTAGGTGGTTAGTCTATTGTGAACTCGTCTATACACTCCTCCCCTCTTGCACGAGCTCTTTTCGTAAGATTTTTGTCAAAGATCTTTTACAGTCTGTATCTGATCTATCTTGTTTTAAAGAATTAAGAAGATTTCGAGATTTCGTAGTTTTGAATCTGTCATCTGTAGTACCTACTTCCTCTTATTTATTAAATAGCGGTTATTTCCTTGATTTTAGGGAGATATATCGAAAATGCTACGAAACATACGATAATTTAGTATAATATTCCTCACTTAATGCTAAGCTTCTGTGAACATTTCAAAACGATTTACTAAACCGTAAAAAAAAACTGTAATTTATCACGTGTTCTTATGGAGATTTGCTCACTTAATAGATTAAATTCATTTCAATTACCATTAAAAAAAGCAACGAAACGTCCTAAATTTTCAAATTGTATAATTTGAACTTTATAGAAACAATTTTGCACAACATTAAAATTCACTCAACGGTTGTTTAGACAAAAATTATATATAAAAAGAAAATATAAAAAAATCTGTCTTTGTCACTTATACATAGATGGTATAGAAAGAAAAACGATATATGTTTTTGTTGATTTAAATTAAAAGTACATTCGATGCCAAAAGTTTTTCATATAATATGTTATTTCTTATTTAAAGTACTTTTACCTCCGATTGTTTCTCCCTAACATCGTTAAAATAAATTTGAACATTGTTTGTTTTAAATTGACTAAGATTTGTATAAATTATTTTGAAAATGGAATGTAATATCGGATAACAGGTTTTTCCAATACTATAACTTGTGTAGTTTTTTTTAAAAAATTATTTTTGAGGAATTCAATACATTACGATAAGTTACATCTATCACCGTTACGAACATTTTGACGATTATTTGCACCTCTGCTATTTCGTTCAGATTCTTGTAAAGCTTTTGCTAATGCACGATCACTCTCTTCTTGTGTCATTCCATTATTTTCTTGCATTGATAATGCTAAGGCCCTTGCTAAAGCTTCATCTTCTGACTGCGAAAGTAAAATATTTCAATTAATACTACATTTCAGTAGGAAACAAATTTTTGAAAATACTTACAAGATTTCCTTGTATTTTATTGTTAGGTGTATGTCGTTCTAATGCAGCCGCACTATAAAGGAAAAAACATATTAGACTCAATTCATTATAAACAAATGAAAATATGAACTAGTTATTGCTTTATATCCGGTAATGACAAATGTTTGAACTGAAATTGCGGCGAAACTAATCCATTTAAAAAAAAAAAAAAAAACAATTTTCAAACAAAAGTTGTTTATCTTTAACAAAAAGGAACATTTTTTGTCCTTAAATTTTGTTCGTATCTCTTATGGTTTAACGATGGATATTTCTCACCCTGGCGAAGACATGCGTGATACGATTTTGCTCATTCACGAACGAGAAGTTACTTTTGAAGCCTATGTTTGTCTGTCTGTTTGTCTATCTGTGGCATCGTAGCTCTAAAACGCGTGGGCCGATTTGAATGTGGTTTTTCCTCATGGTGATCAAAATCTGAAATTTCAGATGATGACAGATTTTAAAATCTAATGACAGATTATTCCTCTTTTATATTGGCACATTTGTTAGTTGAAAAAACAAAATAATTATTTAAACTTTGCCACTAGTAAAAATTCCGTAACTTTTCCAGATATTCCATGACTAAAAAATAATTTTCCTGGTCTATAATAATAAATCACACCCATGTATGATCTTTCAACTCCTTTTAATTATTCAATGAAAATGGGAACTCTAGCAGGGGCCAGAGCTTAATATTTGAAAATACTAGCAGTAGTTACTAAGTTATTCACCAGAGTACGACCGCGAAACTTGAAGGCCGAAAGATATATCAGGGGGGGGGGGGGCGGCAGCAAACATGGTCCTACTAGCTCTAGTTTATAATTTATCCACCAGAGAGTATATCCAAGTGCTAGAGCTCCCTCACATGATAATTTAAGTTGATATTTTAAACACGACTGATTTTCCCGCCCAAAACTTTTTTACTTGAATAAATTTATCTTTTCAAAAACATACCATTTTTTTGTAACAATTTTTGTATATCTCCGAAATTGACAAAAACCGCTAAACTGTAATTTTACCATAAATTATACATCAAATAAATTTTACTTACCCAGCTTTTCGTTGTGCAGCAGCTTTTCCTTCACATTTATGATCAGCAGGATGGCGATGTTTTAAACAATAATTTAATTTACAATCTTGACATAATACGGGTACAATTTCTTTAATTTTACATCCTTTACTAGAACATTTATTAACATATGCTTTTCGTCTAGTTTTTGCTGGATCCGATTGACAATCGTTATCTATGTGAGCTCCTACTACGATATCAGGTAACAAACCCCGTGCAACCGGTATCAATGTGTTACACAGAGGACATATAGGCACTTGAACATTTTTTTTATACGCTGATGGGCAGTTATGTTTAGAATAAGTGTAATGTTCGTTGCTAAAAAATTTCATGGAATAATTAGTAACATTTAAAACAAGATACGTAGAATATTTATATAGTATAGTACTTACCAGAATATTTGAACGCATGCATCACATTTCATAGGTAGAAAATCTAAAACGAAATGTTTGTTAGCAAAATATATTAATATATTGTTAAGTAATTGTTATTTTTAACTTACCTAATTTATTACAAGTAGGCTCCAAGCATTGTTTTCCTAAGTTTGGGAGTTCCATTATTATTAAATTTTACAAGTAATGCTTACTAGATACACAATGAATTAAAACAAATGACTAACATAAGTTAATGAGGGTTTTTATACTAACAATAAAACAAATGATTCAATACAATTAATTTAAACGTAATTCTAGAAAGTTTTTCAATTTTTAGTTTGTCATCAAACCCAAGTTCAGTTTGGTTGGTACCCTTTGATTATTTTAAAAACGTAAAAGTAACTAACAAATTTTTGAAGTTTCTAGAATGCTATGCTTTAAAACATGTTTTGTACCAAAAATTTGATACTAAAAAATACCCAAATAACAAGATCTAAAAGACTATTATAATGTTTAAGAAGATTGTAATTTTATTTTTAAGGTTCTCTTGCATTTTGCCAAACTTCAAGTATTTGACATTTAAATGTCAAATTGGCAACTAATCAATTACATTAGGTTTGTTGTATATAACAAAACGAGATGCGAGAAGCTATAAGTATAATAATATCGTATTTTTAACCACCATTTTGATGTACAATGCACTGTTGTGAGTTCCAAAAAATGTGTCGACTATCTTTTTCTAAATTAAATAGTTTCTCAGTAATTGCACTTGGAAGAGTGCCTGTATACGCAAGTAAAACAAATCTATTTGGTCAAGTAATAAATTTTCATGTGAATTACTCAATGCGGATATTATCTGCCAAACATCGCAACATAACATATAGAACAAACCTATAATCATTTTAAACTGTTTTTGTAGAAAGGAGCCAAAAAATAGTGGAAAATCAAATTGAGTACAAACATTTTAAACTGAAATTACTCAAAATTATTCACATTCAATGATATTTCAGTGTGGAGAAATAACATTCGCACTTGTTATTATTAAACGTCTATGATTTAATTTCCTTTTTTAAAGACGTTTTAATACGTTAAAATGGAAGTTGAGCCAAAAATTGTCTACGAAAAAAGCGACGGAGAGGTATTTATTATGATTTAACGAATAAAGAAGTTTTTTTTTTTAAAATATACTTTATTTAGATATCATCCGATCCTGAAGCTATTGAATACAATCCATTAGAAAGACCCATTCTAAATCAACCGAAAGTAAATCCAGTTCCACAATCATATAACTCTGACGATGATGAACTATCGAATCAAAGTGAATCAAGTCAATCTGATAGTGATAATGATCGCAAACAACCGAAACGACCAAAATTAAAACCGAAAAATATGCGACAAATAAATAAAAAGCATAATAAATATAGTATTTGGAATGCTAGAGCCCAAGAGGATTTATTAACTGAGACAATGATTAGTTGTGACGTAACTCAATTAGATCGTAGTCGTGACGTTGAAACGTATAACTATCCTAACAGAAGATTAAAAAGAACATTTAACGATCGGTCAAACGTTCATTTACGTCTTGGTAAAAGGGTTTTAACTGAGGAGGAAGAGGAGAAACGTATTGCTCCTAGACATTTGCTCGATTTGGCTGTAACGGTAGATAATGCGGACGATGAAGTTGCTACCGATATTTCGAATAAGTTGTATGAGGAAAAAGACGATATACTAAGTAAGTTGGGAAAGTTGAGTGGTTGTCAGTCAAGTAGATTGGCATGATTACCATTCCTTGAGTGCCAAGTTTTGACAATGAAATTTCATAGATATTTGAATTTCGATAATTTTTCTAGTATCGATAGTGAGAGTTTTAAAAATCGAATGTTAATTGAACTCATAAAATTATTTCCGAGTAACATCAGCGTCATGACATCTTTTGGTAGTTACAGGAACTCTTCATACCGATACCAATCATTTACTTATTCCGATATATTTTATGAATTAAAATTTGAAGCTTGGCGTCTAAGAAATTGTAATCTCTGCTGTAGATTTCACCGTAGGTATTAAACATTTTTATTGTTTTTTGTAAATTTTCAGAAAATTTGATAGAAGTCGCAGGTAAAGCTAAAGCAATTGAATTATTTAATGAAACGAAGAAAATTGAGGCCGATGGTGGAATGTTAATAATGGTAGGCAATTTTTCAATTCTCAAATGCAGATAATAAGTGTTAAGAGTGAAGTGCTACCATGAAAAGTCTTCAGTCAAGTGTATTTTCCGCTTTTAACTATCTATATTTACAGTTCGTAAAAATGTTTTGAAGCTGTGTGGCACTCACACTAGTTTTTTTCAATAATAATATTCCTTGAATTGAAGCTAACATTGTTTTTAAATTGTCTAGAATCAAAGAAGGAGGCGAACACCAGGTGGAGTTTATTTTTTTCTAGTAAAACGCGATGATGATATTACTGAAGAACAAAAAAAGGATATTTTCAAGGAAGACAAAAGGAAATTGAATCGAGAAAGGAAAAAAAGTCGTAAATTAAAAGCAGGAAATTCATCGAATAAAAGTTAGTTTCATATTACTATCACTTATTTATTAAACAAAAACTTGAAAACTTATTTTACAGATAAAACCAATTTGCCTAATTTATTAACTCGTGCTGAATTAGAAATATCTAAAGGAAATCGTACACGAAAAGATAGTGATCATACGGAAAATGTAAGCAACCCACCACCATCACCTGTGACCGATGGGCGAGAAAATAGTAGTGATGAAATGACAGACCATATTGAATCGTCAACTGTTTTTCCAACGAATACCACAACGATAACAGCACCGCCTTCAGATCGAAATTTACAAGCGTATGATGAGGATTTCCTTGAAATTGGATGTTCCGGCGATATGGATTTTTTTTCATAAAATTTGAACTTTGTATCCCATTTAATATTTTTTAAGTAATAGAATAAAATATTTTTTTTTACGGATAGTCAAGCATCTAAAAAAGAAAACAATAAAATAAAATGATTTTGATGTAAGATATGTTAATAAAAATGTATTGCGATTAAGATTTTCTTTATTTTGTATTCAACAATTCATCTTGGCTTAAGAGAGGTGTTGACCCGGAAAAGAACTACCTATCTCAAAAGGAGAAAAGTCTTGTACTTTGAGACAGTTTTGTTTCATTTTATTTCCGTTTTAAAATTACATGAATCGCGTAAAGTTACTAAAGAACAAACAACTAAACTAAACACTTCTAAAGTTTAAGAATATCAATTCTGGGAGATCTGTACTAGTTCCAGACCTGCATACATAGCGTACCAAACTCTGGCGTTAATTATCAAAATGCAATTATTTAAACTTATAAATATCATACAATTTGTGGGATGACCGCTTCAATATAATCGGCAGTTATTGTAGTTTTATGTTCTTGTTCAGCTAGTTGTGACGCTCGTAAGACAGCTTCGGTGGCCATTAATTTTATTACTTCATTCACCAATTGTGTTGAATCTTCATTAATTTTAGTTTTGTTATCTTGAAAATTTAATTTCAGTATTTCTTTGACTGTTTCCTAAAAAAATGATTAGTCATTTAAAAACGTACGCATGCTCAATTTCGTGGTCAATTAATATAGATTTTAAAAATAGAAAATAAATAATTAATCTTGGTCATTTTAGACTGTTCAAAATATGAAACCATATTTTAAATCATTATGACTAGAAGTCATAAATGTCAGGATTTATTGGATCGTTCCATTTTTAACACCAATAATTTTTGTTTTAAACATTTAAAACTGATGAATCCATCCTGTAAACGTCGGATACTTGAATTTTCGACCAAGTCGCTGATTGATTTCTTTCTCTTTTTAAATAAGACAAAGATATCGGTAGATTCGATATATATCCGACAACTGGAATGAATAACCGAAAACTCTATTTTATCGGCTCATTGCTTTCACTACAAGTAAGTCAACCTAACTCTAGACCTGAATCCTGGATTGAACCGTACTCGAAATGGTCACATGACACAATACAAAAACTTTTCATAAGACATCTAAAGTCTGAGAACTTTTAGGGACTTATACAGCTTATTGCAACTTTTCTTGTTTAAAAGATAGTGTGAGACGTAGGAGTCCGCATACAATGTTACTGCCTTATGGGGCCTGAGTTACACTATTGTATATATGTATTCTTTGACTATATATTCATCGGTTATATTTGAGAAGACCATAAACTTTAACCAGGCAACGTATTAGCTTCATTAAAACCAAATAATTACATTTTTGTACGACGCTGTAATTTCTGATAAAAAACTATTTGTATTATCACTATTACTACGTTTAATAGAACTGCTAGAGCTTTCAGTCATTTTAATAAGGATATTAGGTTAAGAACTTTTAAATTTTTGACCTAACGAATAAATTGACATGTTATTTGTACACATGGCCACAAAAAGACGCGCTCATTTTATAATTGATTTGTGCCTTATTCCATGAAGAATCTATTCTTCATGCTTATTCATACGGTTTTCGAAAAAAATCATTCGGATAAAAGTTGTTCATTGAAAATATACTAACAACTTTTATTGGAAACATTTTCCCAATAACCAAATGAATAATAAGGTACAAATCAACTAAATTTTTTTGTAAAATGAGCGCTACTTTTGTGGTCTATAATC
Organism: Nineta flava; assembly: GCA_963920215.1. Taxonomy (NCBI): domain Eukaryota; kingdom Metazoa; phylum Arthropoda; class Insecta; order Neuroptera; family Chrysopidae; genus Nineta; species Nineta flava. The sequence goes on from OY986042.1 coordinate 90,125,818, forward strand.
TATTTTTCAGTAATTTAAAAATATTAATGAAAGTATTGTTTGGAGTGTATTGAATTCTTTGACGTGGGATTCGGAAATAAATTGCCTAAAATAATTTTAATACTTTAGAAGGCTTTAAAATAAATTTAAACATTTTTAAACAATATTTTATTTTTTATTGCATTGTTTTTGTCTTAACCTTCATGGTTCTACCCATAGAGAAATGCTCTATAATTAAGGTTTGTGGTTTGCCTATGGTTCTACTGGTTCTACCCGTAGATAATAGCATGTAATAGATTGAAATGCATTTTTTATCATTCGCAATCGGATTTGGTTCATTAATTTTGAATAATAAAACTCAAATTTGGTAAAAATTTAAACAGTAATATTAACGTGTGATAGTATACAGAGTGTTTCATAAAAATGTGGACGACTTAAAAAATGTTTTTCAGAGAACCTTTTTTAGTTTTTCGTTTTTGATTTTTTTTCCCTTCATCTTCGCCATTTATTATTCAACTTGTAGGTTTAGCAAAGGAGTGTATTCTGTATGGCTTTGCATTCATAGCTTCTACGTCTTCGTTGAGGTTCTCCTAGCAGTTATTAATAATACAAAATTTGACAATTTTCTCATAGAATCGGTAAAGACCATTTTCCTTCTCGTCAATTGAAGGTCTTTTTAAGACGACAATGAAGACTGAATGAAGTATATGTTCTTTGAGAGTACCATATCATATTCTTTAAATTTTTTTCAAATCTTCTTTAAACATTCTGTACATTTATAGGTAAGAAATTACATTTATTTCTCATAACACCATTATAAAAATTGTATAATCATGAATTTAAAATTTAATTAATTGAACAGTGAAAGTTTTTAATATGTATCAACAGTGTGTATGTATAGTATAACAATTTTTTTAATTCAATAGTGTACAACTTTTTTGTAAATTTTTATTTCGTCAAGTGAAAGCATACATTTATTGCAACTACATATATATGTTTGAACTCATAACGTGAACTTACCGGGTGGATGAAAAAAATATATTAGAATGAGAAGAAAAATAACAGATGCTTAAAAAATTCTACGCATAGGTTGAACATACGTGAAAAAAAAGTCTATTAAAAATTATTTATTATGTCTCGTAACTCTAAGGTAGTCCGGCCGATCTTTGATTAGTCAAATTACCAATTAAATAAAACTTTATACTTTAAAATTCTAAAAAGAAAACTAGAGAGAGGAGGCCGAAGTCAGGCAATTATATCCACCTATTGGGTTACCCTATTTGATGTCTGTCAACCGGTTCGGAAGGGAAGGAAAGACCTTTCCATAGTTTCTTTTATCTGTCCATAGAATCTCCAACTGCTCTCTTTTTCTAGTCCTGATATCTTGAGAAATTCCTTGGTTTTGAAGTTCTTCAATAGGAAATCCATCTGTGAGTATGTTGCCGGCATCAGGTATAAAAAAAGAGACGCTGTTAACTTATTACAGAGACTTTGCATATTTTAAGACCATCACGCTAATGCTCATTTTCAGCATTAGACCTTTTCATTTCAAATCAAGATTTGTTTTTGTATTGGACAAATGTCAAAAAATCAATGTGAAGAAATGAATAAGCTTTACTATACATCTTTTTTCATCTTATTGAAGACAGTACGAAAATCGTATGCGCTTAAAACCCTATGAAAAGGTCTTAAGTATAACAAAGAAGATAATCTTTTACTTTTAACATGAAAAATCTATCTTCTCATTATAACCGTTTTTATAAGTTCAGCCTGTATCTATATATGTTACATACTGATACAATTTGAAACATCACTGAATTGTAATAAATTTCCTAGTATTTATCCGGAAGTTGAATGCGTAATAATTACAGTAATCTCTAAAAAAATAAAATTAATGATTGCACAATATCGTTCCTGCGAGAAATGATTTCATATTCATGATTACCTATGTTTATCAATTACAGTAAAACCTTATCTAGAAACTCAAAAATGAAACACAATCTTTAACAAAACAAATATTTATTAAAACAATTTTAACATGTAAAAGGACTTTTATCTCTCATTGGCCCCATAGGACCAGTTACAAATGTACACATATAGGGAATAAATCTTGAGAATATTGGATAACATTCAAATTTTCGATTACCCCATTTACCTTTAAAAAGTGTCCAATAATATTCTGGCTGTTTTGTATCAACGATTTCCACATTCTTCCAAGTTGCCCATGGCACACCATACCCCGTATCATCATGCAAATATGGATATCGACTATATACGTGTTTACCCGGTGTGCTCCAAAGACCATGTGAACCGTTTGCAGCAAACACAATTGGATGCGAATGATTATAAATTTGGATAGTAAATGGATAAATTGGATTTTGGAGTAGACCTTTATTATTACGAGAATTACGATAGCGAAACACGTTAAATTTGGGTTCGTAAACGTAATACGCTCCTACATCATGTGTTGAAATAAACAGTGTGGTTGGATAATTGCTTCCCTCAAAATGTAAACTTAAATGTTCCCATTCACCAACATGGTTGCCATATTGTTCCATTCTTCCAAAGCATTCATTTTCGATTATGGGTATTGGTATGGGCATTAATTTTATGTCTAACATACACACATTTTTACCTTTGTTGTATGGATAGAATAGCCAATAGGTAACATGAAAATGTAAATTACTTTTTTTTTGGAAATTGTTGCATGACTTGACAACAGCATAAATTGGAATATCATAATTTGACGGATTTATTCCATAAATGAATGAATTTTTATTTTTTAGTAATAGTTCTGTAAAAGATTAAATTAAAAATTTAAAAAAAATCCCTATAGAACTGAAATTTTTGGAAAAGGGATATATTCCCTCATTATTCTTGCTTTTTGTCAAATTATTGAGTCTACACGAATCATGTAACATTTATTTATAGACGTTTCTTAATCAGATCATTATCGTCTCTATAGACGTAACGTAGAATTTTTGCTCCTTTCCGATTTGCAGGAATTTTTGAAAATTCCAAATTTGTTTATTGATCATTTAGAACGTATATATTTCCATATCCCTACTTCTAAATTTAGCATTTATTAATTTGCGCACTACATCCACAATAGAAGATTAATGCCAATCATAATTTCGGGACAATTTGAACATCTAATAATTTTTTAATTGGTTTTTTTGTAAACTGGCGTTTAATTTTCCATTGTTAGTATGATTGCCTTTCGATTATATTATACCAACGGAAGTGGCTAGCGTTTACTTGGCATTTAAGTAATATGTCTAAACATTGATAAAATTCTTTGATATCAAATGCTTGATATGAAAAATCATACATATCTAGGATGGAAATTGAGCTGCCAGATTTATGGTAGTGGAAGGCATATGATCTCGTTATTTCGCTGTTACATAGTGAAATTATCCAAAACATTTAATTATTTTAAAATTGCTAAATGTATCAATACTTCTGTTTTAAATGTAAGATGGAAATGATTTTTGAAAATACATTACCCACTTACCCTTTTTTGGTAGACTGTTTAAAATTGAAATACGCACACGTTTTACAAGAATTATTCGAAAAACTATAGGCACTTACTAATATTATTTTTAGTTCTTAACACAAAATTTTCTTCATATTTCTTTTCGCTATTTTTATCCAAAACAACATTATTCAAAAATTTTGGCACATGTAATGGAAAGAATTCTTCACCTGGTGCAAGCCACACAAGTGGTGCCCATTGTTTCACAGTATCTAAAAAAATAAAATATCATTATTTTACATCTAAAACTTTTAAATATTCCTTCATAAAAGTATAAGGGTCCGTCAGACGCGCAGAGTAACACAAAAATTTAAATAGATCACTATGCAGTATAAAATTATAACTTTTGCATTTTTTTGGACTATATAGACCCTTATACTTTTCTACTGCGTTATACCTGTTAAATAGTCTTCATTTGTTGACGATAATCTTAAAAGTGAACTTAAAATAATTATTTTATACATTGTAATAAAATCATCTAAAAAATAATCACAAATTAAAAATCAATGTAAAACATAAAGGAAATCAAATAAAATGAAAAACAAATAAGTGTAAAATCAGATTAAAAAAAAAAAAGATTTTAAAATTTCATAAATAATTATTACTTACAGTTATTAATACCTCCAAAAATTAAATGTTATATGTGTAGGAGAAATTGTATTAACAATTATTACAATCATATTCAAATCATCAAAGTAATTTAATATTATAACGATGCTAAATAATTTCACTCATTATTGTAGCCAATTGCCAATAAATAAAATATAATATATGAAATGTTACATTTGTGTATGTATTTAGAATTGTTAAAAAAAATTATTAACTTATTTCAATATTGTTGTATATTGATTTCAGTTCTATCTGAATACTGAAATTGAAACATATTCAACACAATGCAGTTATTGCATTGTATATCTGCCTATACCATATACAATTGATGTAATTCAATCGAATGTATCAAAAATTTATTTTAAAACTGCATCATATCATCATATAACAGTCCAAGTAGCCGAGCGGTCTAGGGCGTTATGTCTTATGCAGTTTCCTTGTCTGCGCAGTATGCATACTTGGAAACTGGGAGGTGATGGGTTCGAATCCCGACATCGGCAGTTTGTCAATTATTAACAAAAAAGAAAAGACGGTTAATTAACTAAACTGTCGGCGTATGGACAAGAACGAAGTAACCGGCTATGCTTGTGAAAGTTTTCTGCAGTTTCCTTCACGAACTCCAGATGAATATCGGCATAGTTCCTATCAGAGTCGGCTGTAGCCGCACATCCTTCCAAGTCCTAGTCTACACACAAAAATTCCTTCCACTCCACTCATAGCTGAAATGTAGCCCGTCCAGGGTAGCCGCTTCAATCTATCTATCTATATCATCAGATATGGACTAGAAAGGATCTATGGATGTGAAAGAAGCTCATGTGCTCATATAATGGACAAGTATGTCCTATACCTTATTCTGATGTACTATTCAGCCCTCTCACAAAGCGTCAAAAATATCTTTTGAAAGAAGAATGATTCCTTACGTTTTCTTGATTCGGATGCCTTTCAAGAAGCCTCAAAGCAATCTTCGACTGGATAAAAAATGATCCAATCGTAGGAATGGTTTATGATCATATGTCGTGCATATGAATTATATAGACCATTTGACGTTAAAATATATGACAGACCGTCGTGGGAGAATGGCGCGATTCCCTTCGACACCCAAGATATAATATGATATACAGATGGATCGAAAACCGATTCTGGAGTACCCCTGACCGACCAAGTACGAATATCTATGCCAGTCTTGGTAAATACGCCTCGATATTCCAGGCTGAAGTGTATGCTATGAATAGATTTGCAATCGAGAACCTTCAACGAAACTACAAAGGTATAGAATAATATATATTTTATCCGATAGTCAGGCCGGGCTCAAAGCGTTAAGTTCACCTGAAATAAACTCCAAAATTATCCTGGGGTGTATCGACTCACTGAAAATTTGGGTAAGCATAACAGTCACTATTGGTTGGATGCTTGGCTATTCAGGAATCGATGGAAACGAGAAGGCTGATGAATTAGCCAGGGTGCTTATACATGGGTGTTAGTGCCCCACTAAACGGTCCAGAACCGTTTCTTGGAGTGTCGAAAAGCACAATAAATTATAAAATAAAAGAATGGGCGGTACATGAGTCAAACCGTTCTTGGGTAAATACTCATGGCCAAGATCATGCGAAGGCTCTTATAAAAAGCTTTCAATAGAAAAACGACTCAGAGCATTTACAACTAGGAAAAAAGTAATCAAGAATACTTACTTACTGACCTTCTTACGTAGTCAAATAAATCGCACAGGGAATGATCTCTGCAGATTTTGACAAGAGGAGAAGGAAACCGGAACTTCCATTAAGTATGTATAATGGATGTAGTGCGCAAACATGACATCACCAAAATAAATAAATAATGGTTTTAGGTTGTATGGTCTAAGATCCGGCATTAGAAAAATCTTCCCTCATCTGTTGAATGAAATAATGTTTAAAAGGCAGATAACAATATTATAAATGTATGAGTGCAATGTCTGCCATCGTAGTCATGCTGGCTATTAAGCTTAATTAATATGATAGTGTTTTTGTTTGTTGGTCGAACAAATATAATTGTCTCTCTCTCTCTGAGTAGAACACATTTTTTGAAAATTTTATTACTGTGATATTATAAAATATATTTTATATAATAAATATATAATTAAATTATTTGCAGCCTATATAAAATTTGTAAGTAATAAAATTTTCAAAAAATGTGTTCTACGCAGAGAGAGAGGCAATTATATTTGTTCGAGCAACAAACAAAGACACTATATCATATTAATTAATTAATCTTAATAGCCAGCAGGACTATGGCGGCAGACATTGCACTCATACATTTATAATATTGTTATCTGCCAGATGAGGGAAGATTTTTCTAATGCCGGATCTTAGACCAGTAGGAGAATGGAAGTATTAAATGAATCCAGTATCTGAAATCTACTATTTAAAAATGTAATTATAAAGACAATTTAGGATTCAATCTAATCTTTATTTTTTTCCTAATAAAAAAAGTCTGAATATGTTTATTGATAGTTCCTGAGGTAACAAACATATAGTTACCTAAATAACAGAGGGGATACGTAGTGATTATGCAAAGGTATAAGAAAGTATATTGAGATTTAGTAGCGAGTCCAATACAAGGTCCATCTCAGGCCTATTTAATCCGATTTTCATGAAATTTTCTTTCAAATGTATTAAATTTTAGTCAAAGAATTAAATGTTGATAGAAAAGGGGAAATACCTGTAGTAATTTTTGAGATGGTCGATACATGGGTCTTGTATCTTGAAATCGATAAACGCTTTACAATTCTATGTTGTAGAATTGGAAATAACACTCCACATCCCTGGAAGTATTCAAGATATTCTAGAATTGTACAAACGTTGAAAAAGTATTTTAAAAAAGAAACAAAAACACATTTTTTAATTGGTCTAATTCTATATTTTGTATGTATAATAAAATGCTTTAAAAAACATGGTTGATTGATTAATAGTGAAAATATAGGTAAAAGTATCCAATATATTTGTATATTAATTATTATTAATTAATCAATGAAACCAATATGGGTAATAATTAGATGTAATCGATCATTAATATTTTATTTACGCATATATGTCTATACCAAACTTACATTGTTAACAAGAACAAAAAAATGTACCGCTCAGTATTTCAACTGTCATAAATTACGGTTGGGGCTACAGGTTTTATTTTAATTTTTGCGATTAAATAATATCAACGATAAATATAAATTTACGCACTAGTAAGATTTACAAAAATTAAATTTTAATAGATATTATTAACATACAATGCTCCCAAAAATATAACCATACGGCCATGAATCAATTAAAATTTATTAAATTCAAATATCTTCGATTACTTTGTAGAAAATATTAATCATAGACAACAATTTTTGGTGTTCATAAAATGGCATAAGTAGTCCGTTTCCGTATGTCCGCCTATCCGTAGACACGATCAATCAAAAAACGAAAACATAAGTTGAAACTTTCAAGTTCGTGAATGGACAAAATCGGTCTATCTCCTCGCCAGGACAGAAAATCTATATCTTTAAAACCGTTAAAAACAGGGAAAAATTTAAAAACAAAATGTACCTTTTTTTTTTAAATAAACAACTTTTGTTTAAATTTTTTTTTCATAAACTGAATAATTTTGTCAAAACTTGAGTTCAAATTTCTGTAAACAAAAGTTGTTTATTTAAAAAAAACAAAGGTACATTTTGTTTTTAAATTTTTCCCTGTTTTTAACAGTAACCACACGGCCTGCCAGTCATAAATAATATTTAACATTGATTCTCTATTGGAAAAGCAAAGCATTCCAACACAGTCTGTATATATTTTAAATACAATCGGTATAAAATGACAATAGATTTGTTTATCAAGAATATTTTTTAAATAATAACATTGTCCATGAAATCTATAAAATAATCAAATTTTAAAATAATTTTAAAAAAATGTGCATGTGCTCAATTATTATGTCGCGGAGACAAAATTATTCAATCGCAAAAACTGAAAAATAAACTATACTCAAAACCGTAAATTTTTCACATTCAGTATAGAACATTTGTGTATAATTACGACAACTTGATTATTTATTCGATTTGAGTATTAAAATTATTAATTATATAGGTTAATTTTAATTATAATTAATTATGTTATAAATATATACAATTTAATAATACTTATTAATTAAAAATTTATGGGTATATACATATTATATAATATATACAAAAAAAATTTTTTATATAAATTATCTTTGGTGTAAAACGTAGAAAATATTTATAATACAAAATATTATTTTGAAAAAAAAATGGCACTTATTAATAGGTGAGTCAATGGAATTTATGAAATGTTTTGAGCGTCTAGTTCAGGATGTTTCTGTCAGGATACACTTGCTAACTTGTCAGCAGTGTTGTTAAATTGGAAAATTTCTCCCTAATTTATTGGATTTAATAAAATAATGCATGCCATCATATATCGAGTATAAATATTTTGTACTCTGATTCGTTTTACTCAATTTGAATACAAAAATTTGAAAATACAATCCCAACAATAAATTATCTAGATTTTCTACTAGACTTTATATCCACTAAATTTAGGGGAAAAGTCTCCAATCTGGTAGAACTTACGAAACAAAATGGCGTCACAATCTAAATTGCTTAGTATCTGTCAAGTGTGCTAATAAAAAGTTAGATAAACCTTTACTAAGGACTTAGTTCTTCTGAACACGGCCATTGATAATTAGTTTAGAAATAGATAAAATTAAATTATATTTTCGAAAATACTTCGAGGTCAGGTTAATAAAATGAGAAAAATTAAAGTGATGACTCAGCTGACAAAGTCAGGTTGTCTAGGCGAGTGACTAATGTCATCATCAGTACTATCTTTTCTTGAAAATTTTATTCTTTCAGAAATCACGAACTGTTATTGCAATTGCATCTTTAATTCAATAATTCATCACTTAACAACCTTCGTAGTTTCAATTTTCAAACAATATGTTGCTATTTCAAGCAAAAATATTAACAAAATGTTCAAGCTTTTATTAATATAGTCGAAAGCAATAAACGACATTTAAAATTTATCTTTGATCATCCAATGGCTAACCTATTAAAATATTTGAAATACACTACATACAAAATTAAATACAAAAAATATTATAAATCAAAATGGTAGTTTTACGCCTTTCAGTCCCGATATTTCTGTTAACCACTTTGTACACTTTCCATCGCTGAAAAGTACTTCGTTCCTTCGTATTCAGAAAACCAACGAAACAAACTATATTTCATCATTATTAACTGGGATGAATATGAATACTTGAACCAGTAGTTAAGTCACTGTTTTCAATGGAAATTCTAGAATTGTGGAATAAAATATTGTACGAATTTTAAAAAAACAAATGGTCATCTTTGAAACTCATTTCAACTTTGATCCAGTTAGGTCGGAATTAATAAAAGAATTCATATTGGAAAATTTTTCTAAATCAATGATGATGTATGCAAACGAAACGTTTCTAGATAACATAATAAAAATTGTTTAGCGTATTTTATGGTACCAATATGTTTTTTGATATATAGAAATTTCTGTCCAAAACGTATATATTTAGAGTATAATTAATCAAATTACGCAACTTAATTAGAATGGGTAATCTTTTATGAATTTTTTACAGAATAAAAGTCCATTTTCCAAGCGCAAAGAAAAGTAAAAAACATCTGTCTATTATTTCAACAAAAGAAAATCGCAACTTATATTTGAAACAAGTATTAAAATATTTCTTGTAACCTCATGATGGCACCTTTCAAACATAACAATCTTTTATACAAAAATAAATATGGCTGAAATATAAGTGCAAAATATTACGTACTAGAAGGAGCCAGCCGTCTATAGAAGTATTGTACAGTCTTGTTCATAAATGTTGTACATTTTTCAAATTATTGCAATCATTCTGCGCTGAATTCATTCGAATAAAAGTTTTTCTGTATGAAAACACTAACAACTTTTGTTTGAAACATTATTTCAAAAACCGAATGAATTTGACACCATTGGAAAATTTTGAAAAATGTACATCTATTATTAAGTCGATAGTACATTTCATTTTCGCAGAGAAGATCCATAAAAAGAGTAATAACAATTAGAAAGAGGGGTACCGCAAGTGGGTCCCTAGCACCTAGATCAAGGGGTCCTCTGTGCCCATAAAAAGAGTAATATAAATAACAAAGAAAGAGAAAGAACTCTGAATTGATATGCGTGTGTATCCGAAAAACAAAAAGTTCAAGTTGATTTATTGAATGGTTTTCGAGATACACTTTTTTCGTGTACCATTTTAGATGCTAGTTTGTAAATCATCAAACAAATACGTATTCGTATTTTTTAAGTCCAATTTATTTCACACAATGAATATCAACCAAAATCGTGTTTATTTGACGATTTGACAAATGGTTTATGATGTATCGTATACGTAGAAGACATTCTCTGGAAAATACTGTTACGGAATACATCCAAGAGGCTGTTTCTCGATGCACCTTAACAGGATATAACTTCGGAAGGTTATCGGATTCATCACCGAACATTATCATCTACGAAAGCATCTGCACACAATAGGATTCCACAATGAATCCATTATGTGCAGACTGTGCGGTGAGCTACATCATCTTTAACTGCAAATCTCTCGGTTACAATAGATATAAGATATTCGGTGCATATCACCTCGAGTATATGAACCTTTAGGAAAACCTGATAAGCAAGCTCCTGGCCATTATCGAGACTATATATTTTTTTACCCCAAGATATATCTATCTATCTACTCCGGAAACTATCTGTTAGATCAACTGAATTTTTCTGTTTTACGGATTGGAATTATCTTTGGTGATTTTCTGGACTTTTTCTAAAGGTTCTTCAAAACATCACCAAAAATCGAAAACAATTTTAAAGAAATATCCTGATTCATTATAGCTCCTTCTAGTTTTTTTTACACAAATACAATGTCGGACTGTTCATTTAATACATTAGTAGGGTATATTCACCTTGGATACGATTTCAAAGAAGGAAGGAATTATTGTGACATTTTAACTATTGACTAGGAAGTTTGCCTGTTCAAAGGAAGTGAGAGAAGGGAATATATTTTGAACAGTCCTAGTTGAATTGCAAGATATTACTTTTTTTTAAATTACAACCAATAATCCAAAAACTATGTAATACATCAAGTATGTTTCTTTAATGGAAGTTCTGGACAATATTCAATCATATCACAAGCTGGATTATCTATACTTGATACAAGCGTAATACCTGCTCGAACTGAGGTCGGTATTGGAATATGGTAATTATTTGCAACTGATTTTTCATTAACCGTTGATGAACTTTTCACTTCACGTAATAAATGTACTAATTTGCCTAAAGTATTTACACGATGCCAACGTTTATCCCCAATATTATACAATGCACCTAAATCCGTTGTTTTATTCCATCGAGATAAAATATCACTACTTTTTATCAATAAAATTGAATCTGTTGTTAATTTTTTATGTAGAACGTCCTCCGTAGTACACTGTACCGGATCGGTAAGATAAATACCTGATGAACTCACCCCAAACACTGTATGATGTTGCCATTCAAGAACTGTAATATCTTTTTGCAATACTTGTTGATTAATTGTGATAATAGGAATTACATTGTGCTCCAACCAATATTTTAACCAATGCGACAGTGAAAAATTTCGTTCAGGCCATGTTGGAAAAAATCGTGTATACACAGAGTTCTCACCGGCAACTTGTTTGATCCCCGCAATTAAATCTTTATGACTTGGTAACATCGTACTTTTTGCAATTAGATAGTGGCATAAATCTATATCTTGATCCGGATCTTCATATCGAATGTTTGGTATTAGATATTGATTCGCCCATTCGGGGATAATCCGAGGTGGGATTTTATCCAATGCAAGGAGTGCGTTCAAAACAGCATTTGTTACACAGCCAGCATGTAATAAATTAAATTGTTTTTGTTGAACATCTTTTTCTTCCCAAAACATAATTGGAGATAATGGCCGGGTATTATCGTAATGGTAGATGGAATACGCTAAACTTTGCTCTAGGCAATCGTTATACAATAATTGATCGGCGACCAATGAACATTCGGATCCATTATCAGGAGTTTGTTCCTCGGAATTGGTTTTTGATATGTCGGATAAGTCATAGTAATTTCTAGGTAGACTATTCGTATGGCGTATTCCTGTACTGGTACTCGGTAAATTTAATTCAAAATCAGCCTTAATATTCCCAACTCCTGCATGTGATGGTTCTACATGAATGTTTTGTTCATCTAAATCAATATCCACACTTGATTCAGAATCAGCTTCACACGATGGACCAGGATCAAAATCCATTTCAAGGTAATCCATCTCGGGGCTAGATTCTCTAGACCTTTGTCGTATTGCTGGTATTTCAATTCTTGGATAAAAATCCTCTTGATGATCGTCGATAAAAAAACTATCTGGTAAATCAGCCGACCCCCCTTTATATGTATACACACACCCGTCATCGGATATCGATAAACTCGTGTCCTCACTTTCAGTATCGCTTATATCACTTGTCGAACTACAACTACTTGAACTGTTTTTTATTTTACAATTATTTTCTTGTGAATTACTAGGTCCTGGTGGAAAATCATTAGCGGTAACTTCTAAACGATCACTTACTTCGATATTATTAAACTTTTTTATAAAATTTCGATCAAAGTCAACCGTTACTTTATTTAAACTATAAGGCTTAATTAGTTCTAAATTTGTGTCATCATTATTACAATTACCCAACCCCATTTTACAAATCCGGTTTCCAAAATTGTTATTTAATTTTGTGCATCGATTTTTATCATCTTTTAATATACGTTTTGGTATAGCACCACGATGATTTGGTGTTGCACTGTCTACTTCTGGTATCGGTTTACTATTTGCATTGCTGTCAGGTATATTTGATTTTGTGCCGCTTGGTTCAGAACAATTTTGTTGTTCTATGTTATTGATATCGTTCATTTTGCATAGTCTTCTGGAATAAATCAATTTATTTGTTGTGTTTAAGATTAATTTTCATCAACAAGATTTTTAAGAGTATTATGTGTACCTACCTATGTAGAAATATTTCATTATAAAAAAAATTATAATGACATGTAAATCTATTTAATTGTAGACATTTATAAATATTTATTTTGAAAAAAAAATGTTTTACTCATTTATATTTAATTTATAAACTGTTATAAATTATTTGCTTCACCAGCATAAATGTGTAAATTTGACATTTGACATCAAAGGACATTAATTTTATTTTCCAACTAACTACACACTTGCCAACTTTGTATAACATATTTCAGTATGGGGTCCGTTCTATTGGATCGTTCACTACATCAAGAATCAGTTAAGGCTCATAAGCCCTCACACTCACTATCACATTTCTAAGGCATTTCATTTGGATGTAAGCGCTTATGATAGATAATACATTGAGATTTATTGCAATTAATGACGTCACTATGACGTATTAAATGCATTTGTGAGCGCCTTCAGAGCTAAATGAAACGATGTTTGTAATAATATGCATATCATCGCTTCAAGCGTGTAAGTGTCCAAATGGAACGCAGCCACAATATCGGCAATCACCTCCAAAAACATACCAACTTTTAGTTTTCATTGCTCACGGAAATTTAAACAACATTAAGGGAGGTATTGTAAGACAATATCAAATGTTTCTTCAGATCAAATATTTATGGAAGTTTAAATCTTTATAGTTTCCATAAAATATATCGACCCGTGGTTTTCTTTGTATATACAAACTATACCCGTGGGAACTTAAACAGTTAAAAATTTCCAGAGATATAGTATGTTGGTTGATGATTAAATAGATTTCTACATTAAAAATCACAATAAAAATAATAATTTAAGATATAATTTTTTCATACACGTTCAGAATATCGCGGTCAAATATCTTCTAATCTTCCGATAAGTGATATCACGGTAACGTACATAGGCGAAAACCCCTTAAACCCGGTCTGTCACACACCGTGCTCTAGATATAATTATCTATGACTCGATTTTGAAAATTGGGGGATACACATATAACTGTTTACCGTACATACGAAATCGTGTATTCCACCAGTTACCGAACTACTTAAAAAAACTTGCAAAGTATCAAATTTTCGAATTCCCGTTGTTCGATTCCCGCTTATATAACTAAACGCGTGTAATGTAAAACAGGCTTTACATGATAAGTTTAATATTTTTATAAACAGGGTTGTATGAATGTGCCCATAAGACAAATTTTGAATTGTCAATTGAACTTGTCAAGCTTTTATTGTTGATTGTCACAATAGAAATATATATCGGATATGGCTTCAAGTTTTCTTGAGATTGATGGCAGCGTATTAGAGGGCGTAAGTAAATTTTAGTTTATGCTAATTGCCAATGATAAAAAATTTACTTTCGCCGGCAGGAAGGAATTGAATATGAGTGTCCTGAAATATATAAGTATCCCTATTTCTTGGGGGAGTTTTGGCCCGCGTGTTAATTGAGAGACTTGAGCGACCTTGTCAACAATAATAACTTCATTTAAACTAGAGCTTTTATACGATTTACAAAATAAACGGCCCATGCCCCATGGTCATAAAGCATTTTGCTAAATTATGGCCATACATCATCTTCCCCTTTCAATATTTTTTGTTTTAAAGTTTCTTAATATTTTAGGGAGGACAAATTTTACGGAATGCAATTGCTTATAGTACCGTATGTCATATACCCATTAATATTTCGAATATTCGAAAAGGAAGATCTTCGTCGGGTTTAAGACCACAACATTTATCAGGTAATATATCAAAATATCCAAAATTTATTCACATCCGTAAAAGAATTTGTAATTTATAGGCGTTACCTTAGTAAAAAATATATCAAATGCAAATGTAAATAATGCCGAGATCGGTTCAGAACAATTAACATTCACTCCTAATCAAATATCTGATGGTAAATATGAAATTGATACAAGAACAGCTGGAAGTGTGGCTCTACTATTACAGGTCGCCTTACCCGTATGCTATTTCGCACGTGGACCAATTACATTGAGCTTAAAAGGTGGAACAAATTGTGAGATGGCTCCACAAATTGATTTCTTAACAGAAATATTTCGCCCAAATTTAGAAAAATTTGGAGCAACATTTAATTTTGATTTGATTCGTCGTGGTTATTTTCCAAAGGGTGGAGGACACATTTCAGTATCATTAGAACCAGTAAATTTCTTCAAACCAGTGAATTTATGTAACCAAGGAACTGTCCAAGAAATTTTTGGTTGGGCTTTTGTAGCTGGAACATTACCTTTTCAAATTGCTCATGATATGGCAAATGGTGCAATTCGTCAATTTAAACAAAAATTTCCAAATTTAAATATTAATATAGAACGATACAAGGAGGATGGTCGAGTTGCAAGTGGTAATTGCTCGGGAATAATGTTAGTATTCGAAATTCTACAAATAGAGTTTGTAAGATCTTGGAGGTGAAATTACGTCTAATTAGAGTAATTAAGGAATTTTCAATTAAGGTAATTCGGTCACGCAAGCAGTGTTAAGAAATTTTCCAAACTTAAAATATAAGTCATTAAATGAATGATGCACACGCTCATTGATACTACACAAGGTTACCGAACTCCATGTAAACAAATAATTGGCAAAAAAAGAAGTCAGTACTGTCTCTTCTATGCCCAAACCAGTGATGGGAGTATAAGGCGCGAGTTTTAATTGAAAAACATTACGCATTTACAGTATTATAAAAATTATTTGCAGCCAAAGTATTTTTTCAATAAAATACTTTAAATAAATGATAAGTAATTTCAATTTTTCAATAAGGAATTAGTTGAAACAAATTGCATACTTCAAAATAATCGATCGCTACGAAATAAAACTGATTACTTGCGTACTTCACTCCTATTTATTATACTATATTCACTTCGGTACGGATGAACAACTAGCGACGCTAGTGGCATAAAAAGTAAATATTACTATTTCGTTGCCATATTTTGCCAATTGTCCTGTTTGAGTTCGGTATCCTTGTGTAGTATCCATGCACACGCTGTTGAAATTTGAAGATAATTGACTTTTCTAACCTGAGATAATTGCAATTAAAAATGACTTTTTGTGCGCGTAGCATGAAAAAATGACGAGATTTTTAATTTTTTCCCTTGAAGAATGTTACCGTTTTGACGAAAACGGTAACAAAAAAATTCCTCTTGAAAAACTTGGCCTATCATCTTAGTTCTGCAGATACGTATAACATGTAGTAAGCTAAAATTTTTTGTCTGGACTGTAGGCAAAGAACTCCCTTAATTGGCATTTTTAATGTTCCCTGTAGTAGAGATTTTGGTGTGAAAAATTTCCTTCGACATTTTAAAAACTCATTTATTAATTAAAATTGAAAAATTGGATTTTATTTATGTATTTTCATAGTTTAGTTTGTACCACAAGTACCGGTTGTGTTTTGGGTGGATCAAGTTTAGGTAATCGTAAAGAATCATCGGATGTAAGTGGTTCAAAAGCGGCTGACGAAATTCTTGAAGCTTTAAATCAAGGTGGATGCGTTGATAAACATGTACAGGACATGTTGATTATTTTTATGGCATTAGCTAAGGGAAAATCTGCAATTCAAGTTGGTGAAGTCACATTGCATACGAAAACAGCGATCTATGTGGCAGAGAAAATGACAAAGGTTTAAAATAATTTTCTATTTTCATGTAATGAATTTTTAATTTTAATAGAATGTCTGATTTTATTATAGGCAAAGTTTAATGTGAAAAATATTGGAAATGATACAAATATAATTGAATGTGAAGGAATTGGAAAGGAAAATAAATTTTAATTCGAATTTGAAAATTTTTATTATTTATTTGTAAATATATAACGATTCATTTGATAATAAAATTTATTCAAATTTACTATCGATTATTATTAAATCTTTTGATTATTATTATTATTCTTAATGATATTTTTTACTGAACATTCTAAATAAACAAACAAATCGCGAATGGGTTATCAATTATAACTACTAAGGAAGGGCCCTTATTAAGAACCTTTAAGGGGTAAAATAGGATGTATGTAGATAGATAGATTGTAGCGGCTGCTTTGGACGGGCTACACTTCGACCATAAGGTCCATTGTGCTGCCTAAGGTTGTGAGTGGAGTGGAAGGAATTTTTGTGTGTAGACTAGGAATCGAATTGGTAGGATGTGCGGCTGCAGCCGACTTTGGTAGGATATTCATCTGGAGTTCGTGAAGGAAACTGCAGAAAATCTTCACAAGCATAGCCGGTAACTTCGATCTTGCCCATACGCAGAAAGCTTAGTCAATTAACCGCCCCTTTTTTATCTTAATAATTGACAAACTGCCGATGTCGGGATTCGAACCCATAATCTCCCAGTTCCAAGTAGACATAACGTCTTGGACCGCTCGGCTACTTGGACGGTTAGAATGTAGGTATGTAGCCTCACTGAAAAATCCACGTGTATGAAGTCCCGGATGGAGCATCTTATAATTTATAATAAAAATGTATTAGATTCAGAAATACAAAATTTATATATATTTTTTTTCAATAAATATAAAAAAAAATTATTCAGTAAATTTACTTGGCATTAATAATTGTAGGTCTTATGTGTCAAGGTCAATGAATCTGTACTTAAAAATACTTCAAAAAAATCATGAAATTATTATTTGTTAAATTAAAAAAAAATAAAACTGTACAGCACAGAGCTTTCATTAATTTAATGGAAAGTTTTCATCCTTCCATATACAATGGGTTCAATACTCATTTCTACTTTTCCATTTTTCTATCGTTGCCGTATTTCTACACATTTCTTTCCATAATATGATAATACTAATTATAATATTATTTCTTTTCCGTATCTTGTGAAATATGATCATCGGGCATTTGAATTCCTATTGGAGTTTCATCAGTAGTAACGAATTCTTTCTTTGCAGTAGCTTCAGCTTTTAATTGTTCTTTTGTTAATAGTGGAACAGGAGAAGTATGGTTAGCGCCCAAAGATGGTGATGGAGCCGGTAAAGCTTCCTACAATTTGGATAAGTAAAAATAACAAATTATTTCTTTAACTTAATTTAACCTCAAAAATTAATCCTAAAAAATTATATTTTCGAACAGAGGGTCTAACTAAGCGAAGCCCTCTATTCGTTCGATGTTTGTCTCTCTGTCTCCCAGAAGCTTGCAGTATTATGTAAATGAAATAAATAAGGATTTTGAAATGAACTTAGAATGTGTGACCCAAAAATGGAAATTGTGTATAAAATTAAAAAAATAATTTCAAAATAATTTTTAAAACTGCAAAGTGGGACAAAAAAATCTTTACCTATGCATGTGGAGTATCTTCGAAAAGAGCTTTATGAGCAGAGCATGTATACGTATTTTGTTTACTTTTAAGATCATACACAAAGGCGTTAGAGCTTGTTAAAGATTCCAATTTCGACCTCCTATTATATTTGCATTTCAAAAATGGTAATACCTAGAAACATGAAATTTGATTTGACCAGACTTTAAAATAAAATTTTTGAGTGGAGGAAAAAGTCACAGAAATTGAAATCTGCTCATTAACATGCATTCAGTGGAAGCAATACTAGCAAATCTATTATAGATAGTAGGAATGTTATTTTCTAAAGTATACGTACAATTGAGGAGTCACGACTGGTACCCGGTTGCGATTTTTCACTTGCACTATACCATGCGTCAGCTCGAATACCGGAAATTCTTACTCGAACTTTTAATGGTGCTAATATTTTACATATAAGAGCACGACAAGCTGTCGATACTTTTGGATCACGAGGAAATGTTACTTTGTTCGACACTTGCTAAAATTAAAAAAAAATTGATTAGTCATTTTATCTTCTTAATTAAATTAAATACTGATATGAAAAAAATAACTCGTCAACCAGGAATCGAACCTCGGGCCTCTGGATATCTAGTCCAGTGTGCTCTCCATTACACCAAAGACGATTGTGATGCAACGGCCAACTTTTTCATATTATTCTAATTTTTTATATATATATATATTTTTTATATATTTATTAGACAGTATGAACTTCTGTTGAAGTGATATTTTTATTTAATATTTGTTTATTTGTGTATACTTTCGTGTCAACACACAATGTTTGTCCAAATTCCTTTCGGTTACGTATGATAAACTGTAGAAGACTATAGCGTATACCCGACACATTTCATTGTCATTGAATTTATTAATTAAATTAAAAACTGATATGAAAAAATTAACTCGTCAACCAGGAATCGAACCTCGGGCCTCTGGATATCTAGTCCAGTGTGCTCTCCATTACACCAAAGACGATTGTGATGCAACGGCCAACTTTTTCATATTATTCTAATTTTATATATATATATATATTTTTTATATATTTATTAGACAGTATGAACTTCTGTTGAAGTGATATTTTTATTTAATATTTGTTTATTTGTGTATACTTTCGTGTCAACACACAATGTTTGTCCAAATTCCTTTCGGTTACGTATGACAAACTATAGAAGACTATAGCGTATACCCGACACATTTCATTGTCATTGAATTTATTAATTAAATTAAAAACTGATATGAAAAAATTAACTCGTCAACCAGGAATCGAACCTCGGGCCTCTGGATATCTAGTCCAGTGTGCTCTCCATTACACCAAAGACGATTGTGATGCAACGGCCAACTTTTTCATATTATTCTAATTTTTTATATATATATATATTTTTTATATATTTATTAGACAGTATGAACTTCTGTTGAAGTGATATTTTTATTTAATATTTGTTTATTTGTGTATACTTTCGTGTCTTACGAGTTAATTTTTTCATATCAGTATTTAATTTAATTAATAAATTCAATGACAATGAAATGTGTCGGGTATACGCTATAGTCTTCTACAGTTTGTCATACGTAACCGAAAGGAATTTGGACAAACATTGTGTGTTGACACGAAAGTATACACAAATAAACAAATATTAAATAAAAATATCACTTCAACAGAAGTTCATACTGTCTAATAAATATATAAAATATATATATATATATATAAAAAATTAGAATAATATGAAAAAGTTGGCCGTTGCATCACAATCGTCTTTGGTGTAATGGAGAGCACACTGGACTAGATATCCAGAGGCCCGAGGTTCGATTCCTGGTTGACGAGTTAATTTTTTCATATCAGTATTTAATTTAATTAATAAATTCAATGACAATGAAATGTGTCGGGTATACGCTATAGTCTTCTACAGTTTGTCATACGTAACCGAAAGGAATTTGGACAAACATTGTGTGTTGACACGAAAGTATACACAAATAAACAAATATTAAATTTTATCTTCTGCTCTTTACGCCTTAAACTCTAAGGAGTTCTATAGATACCTTACTGCCGCAAAGGAATGGGTTAGATTGAACTTATAGATTTTTGGTCAGGATAACTACTACACAGAACTTGGGGCTGAGATTTCGCCTACAGCTCAATTTCCTGAATATGGATATTCCTCTTGAATATTGGATGTGTTTATAAGAAATTCTCAAATTGAAAGATAGATAAATATATAGATAGATAGATATATCTTGGGGTATAAAAAGGATAGCACTTCGATTGTATGGTCCATTGTGCTTCCCCTTCTATTTCAGTCGGCGGGATTCGCATTCGAACCTGAAGGAGGTTCATACACTTGGGGTGAGATGCACCGAATATCTTGTATCTGCTGTAACCGATAGATTCTCAGTTAAAGATGATGTAGCTCGACTTTTCTTCCTCCTCGCCGCACAGTCTGCCCAAAATGGATCTATTGTGGAGTCCTATTATTTACAGATGCTTTCGTAGGTGATCATGTGCGATGATGAATCCGGTTACCTTCCGCAATCGTATCCTGTTCAGGTTGAGTGTATCGAGAGACTTGGGTGTGTTCCGTAACAGCATTCCCAGTGATCATAGTTGATCACTTGTTTACAAATTGAAAGATGGCATAAAAAAATGCCACCACCACTTTTTGGCGAAACCTAGCTAAGCCCAGTGGGGTAAATTTAAATCATGTAGCTCCGACTCGAAATTTTACAGAGGTTTCTGCTATGAGATCGTTGATCTCGCAAGAGAAAGGCGTTAGTGTTGAACTGTGTGCGTTCACTAAGAACATACCTTAACCAATTGTGAATAATTTGTATCATCAAATGGTAATCGACCATACACCATGGCATATAAAACAACACCCGTTGACCATACATCAGACATTTGCGGTTGATAAGGAATACCTTTTAATATTTCAGGGGATGCGTACGCATAACTACCACAAAATGTTTCACTTAATATAATTGATCCATTTTTTGTTTTTAAATGACCTCTGGCAAAACCAAAGTCTGATAATTTTATGTTGTAATTTGTGTCCATTAACATATTTTCACATTTAATGTCTCTAAATATTATAGGAAAATATATTTAATACTAATAAGTTGTTGAAAAATTACATGATATGAAAAATTTGACGATATTCAGATTTCTGAGGTGACAATAAATAATAATGTGACAACTTGTGATCTTACTTCCAGTTTTTTACAATTTCGTAAAATATTTTTTAAAACAAAGCGAAATTGATATTTTATATTTTTGCTTATCTCGTACAAAGTTCATAATTCTTTGTCGCCTGAGAAATGGAAATTTTGCTAAAATATCGATTAGAAATACCTATGGACAACACCTCTTTCATGACAATACTCAATTGAATCAACCAATTGCCGAAACCATTTCCGTGCTCGAATTTCATCAATATGGGAGTCTCGACGTATCATGTCTAATAAACTACCATTTTCAGCATATTCCATGACAATATACACCCTAATTTTGAGAAAATGAAATCATACAAACAAGTCGTTACGGAAATAAAGATTTGAGATATCTCATGATTCAAAGTATTAAAACTATTCGCAATTGAAAATATGCCACATTTTATTTGGTAGTAAGCTTTAAAATAGTTTCAGTAGTAAATAAACAGGATAAAAAGGATTCTTAATGATCAATAAATAGTAAGATAAAAATAAAAAGGAGATTAGCTTACAATATAGATGCAACATAACACTAACTGAGTTTAATCAATAGAAAGTGTTGATATAACACGAGCTCAAGCTGTTTTTTACTACTGAAGCATGAGCGAAAAACTCCATTTTGGCGCTGCAATCTTGGAAATGTTTAATAATTTGAAGAAATAATTGTAATTGTGTCTTTTTATTACATTACAGAAAAAAGCCACTGACCTCTATATAACTGGGCAGATTATCTCATGTTACACCATTAGCCATTAGCCAAGGTACTTCACTAGCCAATGTATACTGCGCCTGCGTGGCGTTTATGTGTAATAAGTTTGTGTGTTAATGTATGTGTATCTATAGTTGAGGTGGCTAGACAGCGCTTCAATTTTGTACATTATTTCATGTTTAAGCCCATAGGGATACTCTGTCCAGCTCCAGTTATATAAAGGTGAGTGAAAAAGGCACATTGGTTCATGAGAACTTGGATGAACCTTAAATTTATTTTTGGATTTTATTGGATTGAATTAATCTTTCATTTTGACAGTTATTCTAAGATAGTGAATAAAAAGAAACGATACCTGTGTGTGGTTTCAATAGCTTGTAAAAATCGTATTAAATTTGGATGTTTTAAACCTTTAACAACTTCAATTTCTCTGGGTAAAAATTTTTTTAAATAGTCTGATGGTGCTGTAAATTTACTTACAATTTTTACAGCCACGTTTGAATGATGACGTTCACTGTATGCTACCTTTAACGAAATAAATTGAAACATAATCTACATTTTAATTTAACACAGACGAAAAAATTGGGGGTATTACGATTTTCCAAAACCACAAAAAATAGAAACATGAATATTTGAGGTTTAGTTCATTAGGTAAAACGTAGTATTACATATATGGGTAAAACGAAAACCATGGTTCGATATCCCTACCAATCCTTAGATGTGTATGATTCTTCATATCAAGCATTTGATGTCAAAAAATGGGTTCGATATAATGTTTTGAAGTTATATCGTTTCAGGTTTCTACTGGTGAAGATTGAAGTATAACGGAAATCTTTAAAACATATCAACATCAAAACAGAAAAAAAATTTGTGTTTATAAAATGGCTGAATTAGTTCATTTCTGCAAAGTTGTCTGTTCGTCAACACGATAACTCAAAAACGAAAAGAGATAGCGATCTGAAATTTCGTATGTGTTCTAGAGCTAAAAAGTAAGGTCAAGTTGGTGAATGGGCAAAATTTGACCATTTTTGGGTTAATTGGCAAAACTGCTTATCTTTGAAACCGTAAGAGATAGAACAAAAATTTAAAGACAAAAAATCTTTCTTTTTTAAAAATAAACAACTTTTGTTTGAAACTTTTTTTCATAAATTCAGTATACCGAGTATTCAAGAAATTAAGTTATTTATTATTCTCACTTGTTACTTTTTAGCTTATCTTTTTAGGACAATATTATCATTTCTTGGGTGACAGGTTTTGATTTTGCTTAAAACTTTAACTTTCGATATTTCGATAAACAAGATTTGGAAAACTTATATTAATATATATTTTTTGTTTACGTCGTTGTAGACAATTTCAGGTTCAAATTTCCAAACGTGTCGTTTTATTTCACATTGAACTTTCGATATCACGAAAACTAAATGAGATATCGTCGAGTTTTAATAGAAACTATTACCCGAAAACTTATTGTCCAAGAAATTGATAGTATCCTCTTATCAAGTTTTATTAGAATGTATTTTTTGTCGCCTCAGAAATCGTAATCTTGTCAAAAAAAATTTCGTAAATCACCTTCACAGTAGCATACGATCCTTGGCCAATATTTTTACCTAATGCATAACCATGTGTCTCTAACACAGTTGCCTTTTTCACTGGTTTTACTGGATCGTGTACTTCCGATACCATTGGATTTGTAGGTACAACAACTGCAGTGTGAACTTGTTGATTTGCATTGTGTAAGCTCTGTGGTCCCGAATTTTGATTATCTTTATTTGGCATTGTTTTTTGTGCTGGATGCTATGATATGCTTAGGTATTATTTTATTAGCGTCAACATAATTTCTTTTAATATCTATTTTTTTAAATTATTCTTGTCAATTACACTTTAAATTTTAAATGGAGAAAGATCATTCAAAACGAATACTTTCCATGGAAACGTTATTTTTAGTGCGTTGCAATAGAAACACATTTTAGAACAAAATCCCTTTTTCGAAATATTTTATGTCTACATTCTTGGAAACTATAAACAGTCCCGGATCTACGATATTTCCGAACGGGGCATACACTTGACATTGGCGCCCCTTACCTCCAGTATTTGATATGATGATTTGGAAAAACTCAAAAAAATATATTGGGCGGAAATTATCTATAACTTCATCAAAGTTCCTGACTCATTGTTGAACGTAGGAAGGCTTTAATTATTTTCAGCTTTGCTGAAACTTCGCTCGCAGCTTGCAGATGTCATCAGTAATGTACAGTATATTCTTAAAGCTATACTAATCTTGGGAAAAGCTTCTTGCAAGTCATATTTTGGAAAGTAATCGACATAATTTTACTCACTCAAATAATTTTTAGAAACGTTTTAAAAGTTTAGTTGTAATATGCTGCACTGCCTTTCTAAATGTACCCAGTAAAACGAGTTCTTTCAAAAATATATGAATTTGGTACCCCCTGAAATTTTGAAAAAAACGCCATTTTTGCGGCCATGTGCTCATACATTGCCGATAAAATAAATTCAATCAAATTAATCACACTTTTTATTAACATAAATTTTTTACATGAATCATAAATATTAATATATCACATTGATTAGTCTTTAAAATTAATTATAAATATTAATTAATTAGCTATAATACAATTATTAGCCTCTTTCAGTTAAATGTAAAATCCATCTGATGCATTTGGTGTAGTGTTAGTTGCGCAGGATTGCCAGAATACCTTTGATCAAAAGTAGCGAAATTTTCTAACAAATCATTTTTTAGTTCAAAATTGTTCTATCGATAACTGACCAATTAGATCAAAACGTCTGGTGGCCAAAAATGAAGCCAGTTTTATTGTGCAGAATAAGTTATAGCCGGTCCAGATATCTTATATAGTTTAAAGTTTCTATAGAAATACCTGCATTAACAACATTTTGGAAATAAATTATTTGTCAAAATTTAGAAAAAAATAATTATTTGATATAAAAAAATAGATTATTATTTCGTTGCAAACAAAAGTCAGTTACGTTTTTTAAGCCCCGCCCTCAGTAGTCGAACCTTTATTCAGCCGATAAGACTGCGTTTTAATGTAACGCGTAATTTAAAATCAAGTTCTTAAAGAGTGTCGTATCTATTATAGATTAATTAATATAACTAATTCACCTATTAGGAATTAGTTCAATGAAAAATTAAAACGATATGATCACGACTAAATTAATTAACATACTACAAATGAAATATTTAATTAAATAGTCGCCGAAAACAATAACAGTGTGGCACATGACAGACAATAAGGATAAACGAATAAACAACTTTTGTACTAAACATTTTTTCGAAAACTGAATGGATTCGGTATAAATAAAGTGTAAAATTTTGAAAAATATATTCGCTTTATGAAGCCCATATACATTCAGTGCTGCACCAAACGGATTTTACCCCGAACTAAGGATATGAAAGATAGCATTAAAATACACTGACCACATTTTTAAAAGATGACTTTGTACATAATATTTAATTATATCTTATAAATTAATACAATTTGTTTTTATAATATACTCATTTTACGTTTTTTTTTTAAATATTAATTTATAAAGTCTGTTCTGTTACTTTCTTGTTCAAATAGACATGAATAGACAAAATTTTCGACTATTTTATTTTTAGGAGGATTAGGCCTAAAGAACAAATAAATTTATTTACATAATCGATTTTTAATAATTTTTAAACTGGATTAATTTCAATTCTGAATAAATGAAAAAAAGTTAAAATAATGAAAGTGAAACAACTATATGTCACTAGTTTGAACAACTTCAGTGATTTTCGATAGTTAACGTTGGTTGTATTACTTTGTAAATGATGTAATTTACAGGACGGGTAATTGATTTTTATAGAAAATGTCAATTAGTAATACAATTCTGTAAACATTTTGTATTAAGATTTATAATTAAATAAAACAATAACTCGTATAATATAAAAATAAACAAATATTTATTAGTTGGTTAAATAAAACTATCTAAAAATGTTGAGTTTATTTCATGTGTAATTTGTGTATTTTGTGCAATAATGAAGTAAAGAATAAAAATTTTACAGAAATTTAATCGAATTTAATGATATCAATCTATTTCTAATATTTTAAAAACGTTTTCTATAGCTTTAACAAAATTTTCATGAATTCAGAAAAAGAAGAATTAATCAGAATTTTGAATCGTTCGGTGAAACGCGATATAATTTATCGTGTTAAGTGAACTTAGCTTCATTTGTGGTATTTATGAGGAGGGCTTTGTTTAGGGTATATCTCGTTGTAATCCATGAACGCACCCCAAATTGTTTAATAATTTTGAAATAGTTCTGTTTGCACTTTGCACTGCTTTAATGTATTCACAATTAAACAAGTAATTGAAAATAACTGTCAATTCTTATACATATCACATAACACTTTTTCCATTGGTGTATTCCCAATTGTACGATGAAAAAATACAGCCTCAACACGTGATGCTGGGACTAAACGTAGCAACGGCAGCATTAATAATAGTCGACCAAAGCGTGCTGGTTGTCCTGGCATTTGAGCTCGACAATGTTGTAACAACATTACTTGTGCTTGATCTTGTAAATTTTCAATTTGACTGGGATCTTTTAAACCACGTGTTTCTGGAAAGATCACTGAAAAATTTATTCTCATTTTGTCGTGCCGTACAAGATGAGTAAAAAATCAATACTTACCAGCACGAAATAATACAATTGCCTTTAAACATGCAAATTCAGCTGGATCAACTAGAATAGCTTTAAATCTGGATAATATATCGGCAAGTGTACGAACTTCTGCAGCAATTTGACTAGATTTTCCACCATTTC
The DNA here is from genome assembly GCA_963920215.1 of Nineta flava. Lineage (NCBI taxonomy): Eukaryota > Metazoa > Arthropoda > Insecta > Neuroptera > Chrysopidae > Nineta > Nineta flava. The sequence goes on from OY986042.1 coordinate 90,153,017, forward strand.
CAGAGCTTATCATATGTTCACTGACAGAGAATAGGGGTGAGGATGCCGCATCTAATGGCATACACCATTGTATTGCATTTAACAGAAATAATTCACTCCATGATTCTTCCAAAAGTATCACCTGAAATTAAATTCGATTTGTTACCAAAAAATTGTGTTATTGATACTCAAGCTATTTGTGTTTATATATAACACAACGTGCACGTGAATATTTGATCATTTGATGAAGCGAATTAAGTCATGTGAACATATTTTCTGCGACTGTGTCCATGGAATTGCATCGTCTAAAGTTTTTTTAAAAAATATAACGTCATTTTTATCAAGTAACTCTTCGTGGAGGTGTTCATTGAAAAGAGACATACAAATTTATAGTTACCTGATCACGAAATGGTAAACTAGCAAAACTTGGTAGATTTTTTGCCCATTTAACAGCCATAAATAATAATCGGGCGGATGTTTCATAAACAGTTTCATGTGCAGGATTGTACAAAGACGGATGTGGAGCTGGCGTATGTGGCTCTGGCCGTACAGGCCCACTACTAGAACTTACTGCACATGGCTGGACTGGTGTACCACCTGTGCTTGATTCTCGTAACGATGGTGAATGTTCTTCTTCATTTGTCACATCAATGCTGTCGTCTAGAAATAAAATTATTTTTACAGTCCGGATACACAGATTCTTTGTTTCTAAAATAAGTTATAACTGAAAGAATGCAGGTCAAACCTAGTTGGAAGCTTTTATATTTTTCAGAAAAGTGATGTTCATAAAAGTGAAATTGAATTTCATTTATATGGGGGTGTTGAACAACCGACCGGGAAAACATAATAAAGGTGATAAGGGAGGTCGTTTCATATTATTTGTCTAACGAGTTTGAGTTATCCGTGATTTTCGATTTTTTCGTCTTACATCAATATTTTCTTTAATATGTTGGTCAACGAATAGCTAGATATATTGTTAAGGCTGAACGGGCTGGATGCCTAAGGATGTGAGTGGAGTGGAAGGAATTTCGTGTGTAGACTAGGAATTCGTAGGTTGTGCGGCTGCAGCCGACTTTGATAGGAACTATGCCGATATTCATCTGGAGTTCGTGAAGGAAACTGCAGAAAACTTTCACAAGCATAGCTGGTTACTTCGTTCTTGTCCATACGCCGGCAGTTTAGTCAACTAACCTCTCTTTTTTTTAATAATTGACAAACTGCCGATGTCGGGATTCGAACCCAGAACCTCCCAGTTTCAAAGTGGGCATACTACGCAGACATAACGCCTTAGAACGCTCGGTCACTTGGACTGGTAACAAATAGCTATATCCAAATAAAATTTTTAACAAGTCCATGCTTAATAATGTAGTTTTATACCCAATAACATAACATTCAAAAATCGATATAATAACTTTAAATACAACCAAATGTTTTTTTTAATTTTTAGCAGTATTTCATTTTTATAATTTCTTATCGACGTGATTGCATGGAATGTTTAAGGTTATGTAAATATTTGCTATAAAGAAAAAAACTTATTGAAAATATCAAGTACAAAAATTTACTAAAATCGCTACAAAATAATAAAAAAAAAATACAAAGGCACATGTTATAAATATTGGTTTTGTTTTATAAATTTTTTTTTTATAAATTTGTATAAATATTGGCTCTAGATTTAGTTTGTTTATTGGTCACGCAGCGCTACCATCTTAAAAAGTTTCGCGTATTAATCCATATATGAACTAAGTTCAATGTTTTGTTAAGAGATGGCCAAGAACTAAAAACCATTGAATATAATTTTCTTGCTTTATTTTCAATTTAATTTGACAGATAATAATTGAAATGTGAGCTTAAAAAGCTCCAAAATAGATTCAGTATTCATAATAATATTAAAATAAAAGGGTGGTATGGCCATCTGAATCGATGTTTTTGTTTTTGTAAAGGTATAGTCAATATATTTTGGTTGTGATGTGACGGCCGTAGAATAACGATGATGATTATAGTACTACCCGTTGATGACGATGATTGGGATATAGTTGAGCTTTTAATATATTCAAAAAGTAAAATGGTTGTAGGATTATAAATGAATTAGTCCTTGTTTGGTGTGTGTGAGTGCCACTAATTAATCATTAGGGAGTTGTCGGTGTTTGAATGTTTGCATTAATTACAGAGGATTTCATATGTCATTTCTATAAAGGTATGTTGTTGTTGTTATGTTGTTGTTGTTCGTTCAATGCTGTTGTGAACGGATACTATATAACTATAGATATACACGAACAACCAATATGAAACTTGGATGAAACTAACAACAACAAAAACAACAACAATGGATATGATGTTGTTATTGTGTATAAAATATATTTCTACCATATAGAATACTATGTACGGCTAGACGGTTAACAGTTTTCACAATTATGGATATTGTAATAGAATAATCCAGCTAAAAATAAAAACCCTAATAAAAATTCTGTTTAATAAAATCTAGGGCTAAAAAATGTCAAATTAAAAAAAATATATTTTTCAAAAGTTCTTGAAAAGCGCGTCATATTACGTCATTAACCAGTGAAATGTCAGTCAATTGGGATGACAATTTAGTGGGTGAAAAATCCTTTTTCCCTATTTTTCTACCTTTAGGGGCGAAATTTATTTTTCAAATTTTATGGTACCAACTTCGAAGTATACCCTATCCAATTAAAAAGGAATTATTGAAATCGAAATACTCTATAAAAATTTATGCATGTTCATACATAAAATATATATATATATATATATATATATATATATATATATATATATATATATATATATATATATATATATATATATATATATATATATATATATATATATATATATATATATATATATATATATATTATGTATGACCATATACATTTTTTTTTTAAATTTTAGCTACAAAAAATAAAAATATATATATATATATAATATAATATATATATATATATATATATATATATATATATATATATATATATATATATATATTCAAATTGCGCCACGATATTGAGTGCTTTCAAAGTGTTTACACACAGACAATATACAGCGATTATGATATTTGTTCTTTAGTGGAAGCACTGGGTAGTCTTATTTTTTGTGGCTAAAATTAAAAAAAAATTTATATGGGACCAACTTTGAAGAATACCCTATCCAACAAAAAAATAATAATCAAAATCGGACTACTCTGTAAAAAGTTATGCGTGATCATACATAAAAAAAATATACAGGTTGAATTGAGTCCCTCCTTCTTTTCATCGGTAAAAATGATGCTAATTGAAATTAGAAACCTTTCTACGCACTTGGTTTGCTATAATTTACACAGCTAGATAAACCATATCTATTGTTGGACTAGTCTCTCTCGTATTTGTAATAATGGTTCTATATTCTACAACTATGTATGTAACCACTCATCATTATAGGGTTTTATTTCATACAGATAATATGTCATTGCCATTCTAAAGCAGGTACAGTTAATATTATTTACGTAATAATATCTATAACTCGCTGGACATTAGAATGAATATATTATATTTGTTTTGTTGTTCGAATTCGTTCAGACAATAGTCCGTCCTGAGTCCTTGCACATAACTTTGTTGAAACAATAATTTTAATGCATTCATCCTCCATATTGTTTGTTATATGTTCAGTAGTTTGAATGGTATTAAAATAACGTGGGTATGTATTTGATTATAATTTATTCATTCCAATTAGAAAAATAGAGTAGATATACAAAATTTTGATTTGTAAACATCTAAAAAAAACAACTAGGCTAGGGATAGGAAAAGCCTAGAAGTGTGAGAAAAAAGTATCTTAAGAAAAATCTATGAATCCATGTGTGAAAATGGAGTATGGAGGATAAAAACAAATCTCGAATTGTAGGACCTGTTCGGGGACCTGGACATTGTAACTGAAATTAGGAAAAGGAGACTGCGCTGGTTGGGACACATGGAAATAATGCCAAATGAAAGAGATGTAAAGAAGATTTACAACAACAATGGGAATTGAACATTGTATATAGGATTTTTATTGCTATTGTATATTGGATATGTTTTCACATCATATCTGAGTCCCGGACTCAAAACTATTTTTTTTAACAAGTTTTTATTTAATGAACTAAAAAGTAGAAAATGAAATTTTTTCGCTGAGTGACCAATATGTGACTATAAAGAAAAGCTTGAGGAGCTCAGGATTTAAAACTTTACCTCAAGCTGTTATTAATAGTCACATATTGGTGACTCGGGGCAAAATTAATGTCTATTATTTTCTACTATTTAGTTTATAATATTCACGGGTTTTAATAGTAATCGTCATAATTGGTATATATATATATATATATATATATATATATATATATATATATATATATATATATATTAGTGTTTACTTACCATCATTATCGGTTAATTCATGTTTAGGTGTTGGAGGTTGTGGTAATGTTATTGAAGGTGGCCCCAAAAGTCCTGGTGCATATCTAGCTGGTGATAATGCCATTGCTAATGATACTGGTGGACTGAAAAAAATTATAAAAATAATTATTAAACGTTAGTTAGTAAAAAATGCAACTTTAATTTAAAGTTTTGCTAGACCTTTAACTGTTTTTATATCCTTCTGTATATATGTAATACAGGGCTTCAAAAAAATGACTGACTATTATGTGCAACGAAAGGAGTAATCGTTTATATTCAGGAATCGTATTTGTTTTAATTAATTTATATCAAATAAATTTTTTCAAACTTTTGACATTTGCAAACGTCGATTTTTGTTTATATTTTAAATTTATAGACAAATAATTCATTACCAAATTTTGTTAATGCAGGATGTCTATAGAAACTATAGAAATAGAGATATGACTTAGGCTATAACTTTGGAACAGTTTCGAATTTTGAACTTCTGATAGTTTTTCTGGAAATTTGTCTAGGGCATTCTCTCATCATTATTTCACTGTCTCCTATAGTTTTCGCCAAACAATTCGGACAAACACGCAACATGTTTCCCTTTTATATATAGAAGATTATAATGAACACTAAACTTGGTTCCTTTTTTGTCAATAACAATAATATTCGAATAAATAGTAGATATATTAATTCGAATAATGGACTCAAAAACAACATTTACATAAAATTGTTTATATTAAAAATATTTTTAAACATATTTGTTTTTTTTTTTAAAATATAAAATACATGTTTTTTTTTCTTCATGATTGATTGTTAATATTATTAATAATAATAAAATTAAAATAATAATAAATAAACAATGAAAATGTTTGCTAGTTCAGGTGTAAAACATTTTTACAATAACATAAAATCGATGGATGGAAGTATTAGCAGAGCAGAGAATCTACTCGATATGTAACACAATATTAAGAGTACTCCAATACAGAGTTAAAACATGGTTTTAATAACAAAACAACCTTTGATCATTTAATTATAATATTATCAATCGTTCACCATTCCTGATGTATCATCATATTATACATTATCATACGCCATTATGCTTCCAGGTTAGGTTAACTAGTCTCTTTGTTTTAACGTGTAAATGTTTAATTACACGTTACCGGGTTGGTTGTTGTTTACATGAAACACTATTTACACGTATAAATTATAAGTTATTACTATGTAGTGTAAAATAACCATGTTAGAAATGCAAGAATCGTCGGAACATCAATCTTCCCAAAACATACTCCTTCTCAAAACCTTTTTTTGTAGTCTGTGATAGGAACATGCGAACGGAAAGAGAAAAAACCTTTCATTGTAGCCTGTGATAAGAACAAGTGGACGGAAAGAGAATCATCCTATCTAAAGAAAAGAAGCGTTTAGTATACAGGTGGCTCCAAAACTGAAGAAGGGACCGTGGTGGGAATATCCAGTGAAATTCCGGTGATCAATTATATCTTTCACATATATTTATTATTTATTTAAATAATAATTATTTAATATATCAATCTTCTACCTTTACAAATTGACGCCCGAGCAGGGACATGATCGTGTCAAATTTTTGATTCGCGAAATAAGATTAGGGTTAAAAAAGAATGTGCGTACTTTTTTCAAGGTTTGTCTAATTGATGGATGACCAAGATTATGGACAGCTTTCCATACATCTTCTATATCAATGTCAGGTACGAAGATTCTGGGAATTTTCAAAGAAGTCTCCATATAAACCTTAAAAAGAGAATTCGGAGGAGTACGTATTTCTAAAGAATATTTTGGATTTTTTTACAAATTGACGCCCGAGAAAAAATAAACGACGAGGGTGGTAAATTAACATATTTTTAAAGACAAAATCTTCCCAAAATCTTCCAACAGATGCCTATTGGATGATTGGTTTGGATGAATTATTATTTAATATTGTAATTCTTACAAAATATAGCATACCACCCACCAAATTTGACAGATAAGTCTTTCATTTCTGTTAAAATATTTATTTTTGCTCTACGCTTATAATATTTCGATTTCTAAAAAAAATATTTTTATTTTTTATTTTTTGACATTTCATTTTTATTATGCCTAGAAATCGAAATGAGTTACCGAATTTAGATGCACCTACAATACATCTTCCAAATTTACAAAAACTTCCACAATTTAATGTAACAGACATTGAATTATGGATAAATCAAGTTTCTCGTTTTTTCATTATTCAAAATATTATTGACGATGAAACTAAGTTCACGCTAGCTTCTTTAGCTATACCTGAGGATTACACTTCTCATGTTAGAGATATTATTGTAAATCCACCACAAGAAAATAAGTTTGACGCACTCAAAAATATTCTAAAGGAAACTTTTGGACTTTCTCGTAAAGATCGTCTAAATAAATTATTAAATTTATCTCAAAAAGATTTCGATATTCCTCAATTATTATATAATATTTTATAAATCAAATCAATAAAGATCAATTATATCTTTCACATATATTTATTATTTATTTAAATAATAATTATTTAATATATCAATCTTCTACCTTTACAGGTCCAAAGCAAACATTAGCCTCAACTTGGGGAAATATGTCTACACCATATTGAATACCTTTCATAGACCCAGTGCCTATTTTAGGAATTTCAAAGACAGCATGTAAACAAGTGATGATACACGAGTGGATGAACGTTAAATCCCGTGATCACTGGGAAAATATACCGCAACAAAAGTCGGGAAAACACTGTTACAGAATGCATCCAAGAGGCTGTTTGTCGATGCACTCAACCTTAACACGATACAACTTCGGAAAGTTACCGGATTCATCACCGGACTATCGACTAAAGAAAAACAACGAAAACTTGACTTTGACTTGATTATAAAAATAAAGTATATTATTAATTTGTTGTAATATGATGTTATTTTATTCCTTTAATTGTTATAAAATTGTCTACTGAATTAATCAACCTTTTTAATTTTTCCCGACGCTTCCGCTAATGTTATTTTGCTTCCCACAACCACCACTAAATTAAATAATTTGTTAATAATTTGATTACAGCGACGTCTATCGGATCCTAACATAGATATGAACCATCGTATCGATAAAACAAATATATTGGGTGTGTTTGGGCGAACAAATATCTTAGTATCCTAAGTTAGATACTCAGCATAAAATTAAGTTAAGGTCTTAGCGACTGAGTACAGCGCTTTTCGACCTGGGCAGACCTGACTAAGTAGCCATTTTTGTTTAGTTTACGTACAGTACATAACTATACCGTGTTTAATTTACATCTTCGTATCATAGATCCCACGAATATGAGAGAGTACATATGTACATATACATTAAGCAATGTGTATGAGAAGGAGGTCTTATAGGTTTGATAAACAAGCATATTTTTCAAAATAGTGAATAATATTCATAACGAGTATGAGAGAGTACATATGTATACATTAAGCAATGTGTATGAAAAGGAGGTCTTATAGGTTTGAGTGGTTGGTGACCACTCGAACAGTTATGAAAAATATGCTTGTTTATCAAATCTATAAGACCTCCTTATCATACACATTGCTTAATGTATACATATGTACTCTCTCATACTCGTTATGAATATTATTCACTATTTTGAAAAATATGCTTGTTTATCACACCTATAAGACATCCTTCTCATACACATTGCTTAATGTATATGTACATATGTACTCTCTCATAGTCGTGGAATCTATGATACGAAGATGTAAATTAAACATAGTGTACACATATATAAGTACCTAAATATATTTAAATAAATATATAATATATTTAATATAAATCTGTTTCTTTCTTTTTTGTCGATTATAAATTTATTTATATACTAATACGAATGATACTAAGCAAAATGGCGTCATAGTCTGAGTTGCTGAGTATCTGCAAAGTGTCCCGGATGAAAACTAAGTTAGATATTCTGAGTATCTAACTTAAGATACTAAGATATTTGTTCGCCCAAACACACCCATTGTGTCAATATGACCTCAATCAGTCCATTCGTTCAGAAGGTACACGCTTTCTAATAAACGCACCAACGATTTTATTAATACAGATATATTTATTGTACCATTTGTTCAATGTTACATGAAATATAATTTACACGTTAACGTGTAAATCGTTAACGTGTATTGTTTTAAAATGGTTAGTGATAACGTTATACCTACGACCCATATTTCTAATACCTTTTACTATATATACGATAAAATCATTCTTCTGTATGTTAATCATTACTAAAATCAAAAACACATCATCATTTAAGCTCTCTACCTGATGATTGGTTGATTACTTTGATGTTTTTGTGTATGAGTGTGTGTGGTTGGTTCACCCATTTTAGTAACGTGGAAATTTTTCCATTGTATTTTTTTTAACACTTTTCAAAATAGATTTTTCTGTACTTTTGAATGATTTAAAAAATACTATTAAATTAATACGGCATGAAAAGTATAAATTCACCAGGGCACGAATTGTGGGCATAGAGGAGTGAAATTTTTTTATATTTATGTTTTTGATGGGATATTACAAATTTTTGCAAGTTATTTAATTAATTATTATCTGAGCGATCAAGCTCTGCTTGAGACAGATGTGAAACTTTCAAATGTTGTTCGTTTATATAGTATAGGATACAAAACTCCTGTATCTTGCTAATTTTTGTCGTATTTACACAGCATTATCACATTAATATCATACAAGTTTCTTAGTTTTAAAGAAATTCACGCAGTTCCATATTTATCGATACTAATATAATAAAGCTGAAGAGTTTTTTTTGTTTGTTTGTTTGAACGCGCTAATCTCTGGAACTGTCAGTCCGATTTGAAAAATTCTTTTTGCGTTAGATAGCCACATTTATGAGGAATGCTATAGGCTACCTAGCATAACGTTAAAATTAAGTTAGCCATATTTAGTTAGCCATAAATATTGATATTTGTAAAGTAAAGTAAGTCGGAAGAAAAAATATATTCAATAGATACATAGGTCGCTGGTTCAAATCCGGCTGGAGGGAGAATTTTTTTATAAATAATTTATTTTTTTAAATTTAATTTTATTCAATTTATTTAATTTATTTTATATAAACCACGGGGGATAGCTATATAAATGCATTTTATATAAATGCGGACGAAGTTGCGGGAAATAGCTGTTTAGCTTTAAATTTTAAAATAAACCATATTTTGACAAAATGGAAACCCGACTTCAAAAATCAAATATTCTATAACAAAAAATGCACTAAAAAGTAAAAAAATAATTGCATATTCTTGTGCCAATTTTAGTTCACCTAAGCAAAAATTTTTAAATATATATGTACAATTATTGTTATTTTTGGAGTCGTTGTCAGCATAGAGAAATTCACATAACTTTTGGACACCGCCTCCAAAAATAACAAAAAAATTTTGGCTTAGGTGAACTAAAATTGGCACAAGAATATGCAATTATTTTTTTACTTTTTAGTGCATTTTTTGTTATAGAATATTTGATTTTTGAAGTCGGGTTTCCATTTTGTCGAAATATGGTTTATTTCTTGCTTTTTAGTGACTTTGAAGTTCTACAACTGATTTTAAATATAGGTAGATCTACTAATTTTTAGTGCATTTTTTTATAACACATTTTTTTTTACCCGTTTTTTTTTTTTTTTTAAATTTTTAGTGCATTTTTTTATAACAGATTTTCAGTTTTTTTTACATGCATTTTGTTTTTTTTTTGTAAAAATTTTTTTTTTGGGGTCGGTTTTTTTTGTAAAAAATTTTTTTGAAGTCGGTTTTTAAAAAATTTTTCTTATTTTCCCATTATGAATGAGTATAGCCTTTCAAAAAAAAAAAAAATTCTCAGAAATCGGTTATCACATATAAAATGAGGATTTTCCTCGATTTCCCGGGGATCCCCTCATCAGAATACTGGGACTGTGCCAATGGGACCAATGGGAAACCAAACCCTTTAAAACAAAAAAAAAAAATTCAAAATCGGTTCATAAATGACGGAGTTCTGAGGTGACGCACATAAAAAAAAAAAATACAGACGAATTGAGAACCATCCTCCTTTTTGAAGTCGGGTTAAAAAATTATAAAAATAGAGTATCAATGATTACATAAATATTGACTGACGAAGATAAAATACATATATTATTGAATTATTTTACGCAAATACATGGATATATATGTGTATAATTATTGATAAAATTCTTAGAAATTATAATTGAATTATTTTACGCAAATACATGGTTATATATGTGTATAATTATTGATAAAATTCCTAGAAATTATTACAATTGTTCAAATTAAAAAAGGGTATCTGTAGAATAGAAAGAGTAAACCATTAATAATTATTTGTGGTTGTGAAAACTCATAGAAAACGAGTTTCCCCGGAGATTAAACCTAGATCGATAAACCTTGTACATAATAGCTCCAAATTAACGAATTATATTGGTAATTTTACCATTAACAATTTTCGTTTTATAATAAATAATTTCAGGTAATGAACTTTTTCTTTTATTGGGGTCCACAAAACATACATTTCTACCAAATTTAAAGTTTTTAGATCCTCAGGAATTGATTTGGGAATTTTGATGATCGTATATAGCCACATACCCTATAACTAAGTACTCATCAAGACCAGTCCGAGTGGTCGGGCTGTTATAGGCGCTCTGCTTGGACCTGGGAGGTTGCTGGTTCAATTCCCAACGGCGACAGATTTGTCAATTAAATCTATTAAAAACAAAAATTAATGGAATGGTTAATTGACTAAACTTTCGACGTATGGACTAGAACGAAAATAACCGGCTATGCTTGTGAAGGTTTTCTGCACTTTCACAAACTCCAGATGAATATCGGCACAGTTCCTATCAAAGTGGGCTGCAGTTGCACCATCTCAGAATTCCTAGTCTACATACAAATTCCTTGTACTTTTGGGGTCGGTAAAATGGTCTAGAAATGCCTACTTGCCAGGCTTCGATATACTCTTTGCTAATACTACTAAGTACTCATCACGACCTTGAAGCTCAGGCAGCACAGGCATAGGGGTGTCGAAATTTCGGCGAAGTACTTGGGATACAAAATAATGGTGCAAATTTGACAGAGCACTATCAGCAGTGCACTCAGATTTTGTAAGAAATTGTGTATTTTTCAAAAACCTTATTTGAAACTTTTTGATATTTCATCAAAAATATTTACGCAAGTGTTTTCATATTTGAACATCAATCTATTATATTCATTTATGTCAAGTTTTTTCTAGTTATTTCTATTGATTTTACAAATAGTTTTCAATGAAATAGAAGAATTTGTTTAATTAACAGAATGTTTTTACCAATAATAAAGTAACAGTTAGATAAATATTTAACTTAACTGTATTAATTATTTAGATACTGTTATACAATTCAATATATTATAAATTAAATATATTTGAAATAATTATTAATACTTATCATTTTTTAAAATATGACCTAGTCTTATGTACAAATTTAGAGGAAGAATAAAACGTATCATTTTACACAAAATTGCATGAAAATTTGTTGATTTAAATTCTATGTGTATAGTACATTTAAGCTAGAGAGTCCATCCATATTCACAGGCGAAATCGAGTGATCATTGCACATGGTCTAACATGATTGCTTCTTTTGATAACTTGTGATAACTTCTGAATTAATACAAGTCTCAGTTCATTCATATGCGAATTGTTGTTTACTGCTATCAGTTTTGTGATTCATCATTTCGATTGTCTGTTTTGATTTTTTTTAAATATTTATTTTTAGTTTTTATTGTTATATTTGTTCTTGTGATTATTTTTATTGTTTCCATTCGTTATGTTCACAACAAAATAATATGAATAAAAAACGAAAACGATAGAACGAAGCCGGTCTGTTTTGACATATGTTCACGCGGTTGGTGCATGTATTTGTTGACAACGATGGGCTCTCCAGCTTGAGTTTAATGTAGATAGTTTTTAAATTTCGTTGTAATAAGCTCCAATTATTTTAGAAGAGTAACAAATCGTTCAGCTTTATTATCGAACGCATAGCCAAATATGATATTAACTTACCCAAATACACCAACAGCAACGGCTGCTTCACGCAAAGCTCTTTCTTGATCAACAGTCATATCACGTAATGTTTCTGGACGTATGGTGGCTGTATTTCGAGGTTGTCTTTCATTTTGAACAGCTGTAAATAAAATATATGAATAAATTAAAAACTATGGAAATACTACTTTTACTGGAGGTATATTATTCTAATATATTTAGAACTAGCCGTCTCGCATTTAAGCCAAAGCTATTGGATGCATGAAAACACGTTTTAAACAACAGTTGTTTGATTTTTGTGAGATTAAATATTTGCATCTGCCGATAGTTTGGCTCAGTTGCATGATAATGTATAGATTATAAATCTGAGAAATTTTCCTAACATTTTGGACAAAAGTTAATGTAATGTTGTTTATTATCGAACTGCTCAAGTCCAGCTATATTTTTCGCGGCTCTTAATAAATGGGGTGTCCTTATAAACGGCCTGATCTGTCCTTATAAGTGGCGAAACAATAAATATGGCAACCCCATTAGTCGTCATTTTATTGTAAATTTTACAATACAAATGTTAATTTCCATTAAGGTTACGCAAGACATAGTATGAAAGAGTATTGTTCGTTTGAGTATTTTTCATAAAGCTGCTGCAGTTTTCTTGATTCTGTTCTATAATGTCAAGTGGGAAAAACGAAATAGAATTAAAAAAAATTCGTTACGCAGGAGCTGCTTCAACTTAGCGAATTTCCTTAAAATACATAAATCACTTTCTAGCGGTCACAATTTTAATCTGATCAAAATGAAATGTCGTATATGATTTTAGTATTTGCAAGGCCAATTTTATTAATAAATGTCATACGTGAAGGGGAAATGGGGGCATAAAGAAAGAAGAAAATACAAAATATCTCTTTTAATATTAGAACAATCAAAAAATGCGTAAGGAATAAAGTTGTAGAAAATCATGTTTGCTACAATTTATCATCTCATCATTTTTCCTCAAACTCTAATGTGTACAGAGATAGTGAGGAATTTAGTTTTCAATCTTAAACCGTCAATATTTCTGTAAATATTAGTGTAACAGAAAAAATGATAAGAGACAAAACTACAGTAAAATTTCATACCTAAAACTTTACTTCTTATAAATTTTTCGATTTTTCGAATATTAAGAGAGATATGTCAAATTTTGTGTTTCCCCCTCCCTTTAAACCCCCCTTTCCCCTCGTCCGATTTTACCCATTAACGAACTTGACCTTTTGAATACCAAAAGCGCCTCAAATACCAAATTTCATTCCGATAAAATGAAAACTGTGACCGCTAGAGTGATTACAGACACATATATATATATATATATATATATATATATATATATATATATATATATATATATATATATATATATATATATGTATATATATATATATGTCCATAGATATATATATATAAATTTTACAGATGGTGATTTTTGACATCTACTAGGTAGGATCGATGGACATTTGAAGAAATTTTTGCGAAATTCTGACTTCGGTACGGGACCAATAGCTCTATTTCCTTTCAGGAAATTCGCTAAAAAAGAACTCCTTCACTGGTGGTGCTCGAATTACTTAGTATCTCTGAACAAAGTAAAATAATGGTAAAATTATATTTATCAAAAAACCACCTTGATTATAGTAATAATGATTTATAATACCATAGAAATGGTTCGAAAGTAAACATTTAATAATAAATCATCTTGGTACGGTATACTAAATGACATTATAGTGTATGTATAGAGGTATATAATTCATAAAACAAAATATAATGTCCAGCAGTGAACAATATAAAATAAACAAATAAAAAATAAATTTGTAAGTTTATTGTATGATAAATAAACTCTCAAAGGACAAAACCTACTCAAATAAATTACTCAACATAACTTTTCATAACCCCGTATTTAACTTTGCATCACCACACAGTATGCTCTGCTACCAATTCAACTAGCAGCTCTTCCATTAGAATGTGATTATACATACTTTGTGTATAGTTATTTATATAATCACATTCTAATAAACATTTTGAACATAATATGTTTGACTATAGAAAGCAAAACAGAGATAGACAAATGGATAGATGATATTGGGTATGGTTGGATATGATGGTACTCTATATATATATGTACGTACTGCACTAACGTAGTGTTTGGTGCGGATTAAATAGCTTTAAAACGCATTAATCAGTGTCATTTAAATCCGGACTATAACTGTTTGTTACTCTCTCGAGCTACCAACTAACTCTGAACGATAATAAAGAAATGTAGATAGATATAGATATAATATATATATATATAAAAGGGGTTGTTGTTGGTATTCAGAGTATGGTTTTGTTGTTTATATTGTTGTTTTGGAGTTTGTTGTATTGTTGTGTATATCGTTCTGTATTTGGTTTGTCGGTTGTTGGTATAGAGGATTTTAATTTCGCGTAAAATTACGATTATATGTTTTGTATCTATAGTTGATTTATTGCGAATAGACTCAATGCTAAATTTCTGAAATATTTATGATTTACGAGGAGTAATGGTAACGAACATATATATATATATATATATATATATATATATATATATATATATATATATATATATATATATATCTGATAAAGAAAGAACACATGCCGGTACTTTGATCTTTTTGAAATCATTTCACATAATCTTGAGAAAATATAGATTTTGTTCCAATACATTGACCGATAGATGGCAGGAATTAAAATTAAATTACCAGTCCAAGTAGCCGAGCGATCTAAGGCGTTATGTCTGTGCAGTATGCACTACTTGGAAACTGGGAGGTTATGGATTCGAATCCCGATATCGGCAGTTTGTCAATTACAAAAATAAAAAAAAGGGGCGGTTAATTGACTAAACTGTCGGCGTATGGACAAGAACGAAGTAACCGGCTATGCTTGAGAAGGTTTTCTGCAGTTTACTTCACGAACTCCAGATGAATATCGGCATAGTTCCTATCATTGTCGGCTGCAGCCGCATATCCTACCAATTCCTAGTCTACTCACAAAATTCCTTTCACTCCACTCACATCCTCACATCATAAGGCATCACAATGGGCCTTATGGTCGAACTGTAGCCCATCCAGGGCAGCCTTTACAATCTACGTCTACCTCTACCAAGTAGATGAGCGGACTAACGCGCTCTGCTTGTTTGTAACTGGGAGATTATGGATTTGAATTCCGTCGGTGACAGTTTGACAATTAAAATTAATGGGGTGAACCATAAAAAATAACCTTCTGCTGCGGACATAAAAAAATGCACTTTTTTACGCATATTTTATCAAAAAACTTAACAACCCGATGGTCATTCTCCCAAAGTTTTAAGGAAAAATATTTCTAAGGAATTGAGGAAAGTATGTGTCAAATTTTAGAACAACCGTGACTATATTGAGAGAGTTCGAAGTAAAAATAGTCGGAATCGTGCATTTTATTTCACCATGTTTATGAAGATGCATGTTAAATTTCTCCAACTTACATAACGATATTCTCAAAAACGCCATGGTGATAAATTCTCAACAAAATTAAGCTAATTTCTGAGGATTCATTTGACTAATATTGTGAATTTCGTGAAGTTCTTGACAACCTAATAATAGTTTGGAAATACCTTAAAAGATACTATGAAATCTTGATAGAATGTCATACTTTGTCACAGGATAATATCGTGTATCTACCTACTATATACTTTAATAAATGTAATACCTATAACACTTGAAAATAACTTTCTTTGTCTTGAGTAGAAAATATAATGCTAAAGTTTAATTTAAGATTAACCAATTCATTTATATTTGAAAGGCGACAAAGTGAAAATTGATTGTTGGGTTTTACTTTAATACAAATTAAAATAATGACAGTATAAGTTAAATTAACAAAATGGTATTATTGATTTTTATTTTGTTTAACAAATCACGCGCACTTAAGGACGTTCATCCATGAAGCTTGATAGTAGATAAAAATTTTTTTTTATAGTGAATTGAGTAGCTCAATTCAGTAGTTATCCTCCCTCAAAAATTTAACACCTGTTGACGATCATTTCAAAGAGTAATTATCGATTAAAAATCAAACTTTGAACACAGCGTCTTATGGAGAACGGAATTTTCTTTGTACTTAAAATTAGAATAACTATATTATTAAAGTAGACACCATCATGAATAATGTTTATAAATATTCTTTGATGTATGCAGTTTATATAATTGCATTAAAAAATGGTGTTGACGAACATTTGAATTAATTATTTAATAAAATTAAAACTTTTTTGTTAGGTTTGTTTTTGCCACCATATTTTGAAAACTGGCGACCACACACACTAAAATAATATACACATTCACACAAATATAAAACATAGTTTACTGTCAGATCTGTCACATTAAGTCAAATTAATTTCTAATTTACAATTTCCTGGTATTTTCCAATAAATACTTTTAAAATATTTAGGACAAATAAAAAAAGGTTATAAATCGTTGTAAGATTATTGACATACTTTACAACTTTTTTAAAATCCTAAATAAATTTTATTAAAGATAGTCACTCATTTGACTTCAGCGTAGCAACTGAACGTTCTTAAATCATATTTTTAATTATTCTTTGATTAAATTATCTCTGCTCTTCATAACATGTAAATGGAGACCTTATCCAAGCCTTAAGAACATTGGAGGAAATGGGGAACGTGATTAAGGTTCCCTTTCCAAGAAGGGACAAGGTTTGAAAAATCAATTCAGAGCGAAATTCCCGTTTCTTTTGTAGTTTTCCGAAAAAATATTTGTTACTTTCGCAAAATAAAATCTGGATTCATTCTAAAGTTCATTTTTTAAACAGTTAATTTATAAAACGGATAATTTTTAACCATATTAAACATATCAATCATTATTCAGTTAATTACAAATAGCCTTGAAAGCCAAGGTTAAGGTAAAAATCAAGAACACCATAAATTTCTTTCCTCTGAACAGAAGAACTTTTAAATTTCAAATTTTGCCCCAAATCCTAGAACAATTATTTGTATTTTATAAAAACGTATTTCGACTACAAGGTAGTCATCATCAGTATGAATTAGCTAATAATAATAATAATAATGGGGTTTTATCTCCGTTTCTGAGACACCACGGTCTATAACAGAGGCCACCCACATCATTATTTTTCAACCTTTATTAATTTTTTAAACTATACATTTTATATGATGTGAGTGGAGGATAAGGAATTCATATGCAGACTAGGAATTGGTAGGTTATGCGGCTGCAGCCGACTTTGATAGGAACTATGCCAATATTCATCTGGAGTTCGTGAAGGAAAACTGCAGAAAACCTTCACAAGCATATCCGGTTACTTCGATCTTGTCCAAACGCCGACAGTTTAGTCAATCAACCGCCCCATTAATTTTTTTTAAATTGACAAACTGCCGATGTTGGGATTCGAACTCATAACCTTCCGGTTCCAAGTAGAGCGTCTTAACAAGCGCGGCTACTTGGCCGGTCTGAATTAGCTAATCGTAACTATCTCTGGGATATGGAGTCAGAGATATGTTGTTCGTTGCTAATTTGGTGCGTGTCTCACAATAATATTAAAAAAGTTTTATCTTTTATATGTTCTGACTAAGGTAGTATCTGAAGGATTATTTCAGTTGACTGACCAATTAAGGGATTAAGTGTGTGAAGAGCCCAACCCATTTGTTGGCGGTATCCTTTTCTGACCATGTGATGTTGTTAATGTCAATAAGGTGAGGGTGTTGATCGAAGCTAACCTTGGTATTCAGGTATTAAATTTTTGAAAAAGGTTTAATTTTATTAAACCAAAATTTGGAAATGGGCCATTGTCTAAATTCATTATCTGTATTCTTAATTTGTATATGTAGATACTTTCGTATGCATCTAATTCTGTGGGGTTTTGTACCGATTTCAGTAGTTTTAAATTCGATTTGTCAATTTTGTGGTTGTTCTCAATAACGTGCGCAGCGATACATGATATTTCAGTTCTCCCAAATTTCACATGAGCCAGTTGTTCTTTAATTCGAGTTCCGATTTGGCGACGACTTTGACCAACATAAATTTTTGAACAGTTTTGGTTAGAGTATTATGCAAGCCACCCCCCCCCCCTATGTTGGATTTGATGTGACATCACACAGTTTATGACACGCGGAACTCTAAGGAACAGGAACAGGTGTCATCCTGACAGAAATCCCGACATACATAGACTGCTAAACACATAACCCTTTGTACTCGGGTAGAAATGAGACACTCATACAACAAACCATAAGTTTAATCTGAATTATTTTCAAATTTTGCCATATATATGGAATTTCGCAACTGGTGTGTAACATTTTGACATTAATAATTGATGGAAGACTCGATAAATTAAAACTGTAGAAATATTATTTATATATATTCAGATTTTTACCAACTATGTCGGTTGTTTTTTTGTAAAAAAATTTTTTGAAGTCGGTTTTTAAAAAAATTTTCTCATTATGAATGAGTATACCCTTTCAAAAAAAAAAAAAAAATTTCGCAGAAATCGGTTATCACATATAAAATGAGGATTTTCCTCGATTTTCCGGGGATACCCTCATCAGAAGGCGATTTGGTGCCAATGGGACCAATGAGAAACCAAACCCTTTAAGACAAAAAAAAAAAATTCAAAATCGGTTCATAAATGTCGGAGTTCTGAGGTGACACACATAAAAAAAAAAAAAAAAAATACAGACGAATTGAGAACCATCCTCCTTTTTTGAAGTCGGGTTAAAAATGGAGTAGAATTGAATATGATAAGCTGCCATATCTTATCTTCAGTTTTCTTTTTCAATAAAAATAAAATTTCATAACCGTTCCTTCTTTGTGTATAAAATAATAACCAACCGCCTCTACTCCAATTTTATTATGATATATTCTGCTGGTGTTTTTCATTCTTATCACTTAAATGTACAAAAGTACACACGGACACAAAAGTGGCGCTCATTTCACAAAGATTTATAATTGATTTGTACCTTATTCGTTAGGTTATCGAAAAAATGCTTAGGATAAAAGTGGTTCATTATAAATGTTCCAACAACTTTTATCAGAAACATTTCCCCAAAAAACTGAATGCATAAGTATGCCAATAGTACTAGATTGACTCGTCTGAAGGTATTCGTCGTTTATGCTGACAATAGCACAATATTTCCTGTTGTATGGATATATAGATAGATATTTATTTATTAAATAAAATTCAATTTTTGTTAGAAATAATCATCATTTTATTATCACTGTAACATTTATTATGTTTGATTTTAATTAATTTCTTTTGTTTTTATACCCGGATCTACATCGAATTGGAACCGGAAAACCAAAGCCCAGGACAATACGGCCATGGAGTTGTTGAAGTGAATTATAAAGGATTATATTGATAATTATGGATTGTGGAATAACTATTACTCAGGTTAAAACAGAGAACAGAAATATTATTGTTGTAAAACGTGTTGATGTATTGAACGGATGTATGCAACAGAACATGTATACAACAGAACTTGTATTGAACAGAACATATCTACTCGTAGTTACAAAGATAGACACTAGATGTCGCACCAAACACGGCATCCTGGCACTTCGCACTTATTTTAAATTTACTTTATCAGTAGTACTAGTAGTATATATAATATATCAGGGTGTATTAAGTTTAGTCCGAACTTTGTAACGGTTTAAAATATTGATCGCAGAAAAAAATTCTGGTATAGGTGTTTATAAAATGACCGAATTCTTATGTCTGCTAGATCGTCCGTCTGCAAACTCAATAACTCAAGAACGAAAAGAATGAACAAGCTGAAATTTTGTGGGTGTGTTCTAGAGTTAAAAATTAAGGCTTGTGAATGGGCAAAATTGGGTCGTGCCTTCCCCGCCAGAGGGTAAAGTATCCATCTTCGAAACCGTCAGAAATAAAACAAAAATATAAACACAATAAATGTGCCTTTTTGGAAAATTTTTTGGAACAACTTTTGTTTGAAACTATAAACTCAATATATACCAGGTATTTAAGCAATCAACTCAGTTAGTTGCTAGTTTCACTTGTTTATACAACATAATGTTTATTATTTTTGTTTATCAATAATGTTTTACAAGATATAACGACCTGAAATGTTATATGTGTGTTCTAGAACTAAAAAGTAGGATCAAGTTCGCGAAAGGGCAAAATAGAACTTTGTTTCCCTCCACCAGGGTGTAAAATATCCATCTTTGAAACGGTGAATAGATAGAAACAAACTTTAACAAATTTGTTTGAACCTTTTTTCATAAACTCAGTATAACCGGGCATTTAATCAATTAACTCAGTTAGTTATTATTTTCACTTGCTTATATAATATTGGTAATTTTAACAAGTTTACCAGTTTTATAAAAAAAAAATAGAGTTTGCGCGCGCTGTTTGCGTATACCGTTAAGAATCCCATCCGAGATTTCGAATATCTTACTTCACATTCCGCAGATTGCGACCAAACTGCACACAGGATTTATCAACGCTTTCACCAAATTTGTCAACGTTTCTAGCAAATTGCTATTTTGTCGAATGATTTCGTATTCCGACAGATTTTTTAAGATAATTTTGAATCCGGCTAAAAATTCATTCAGAGTCCACGCTATAGCGTCGATCACGGTTCCATCTCGGTCTGGTAAAATATTATCAAGCTCATGTTCACATTATAATGCCGATCACGGTTCGTTCTCGGTCTGATCTTGGTCTGATAATAATGGTAACATACACTTCAGTGGGAATTAGCTGACTGAACCGGGAACAGAGAACATTCACACTATCATTCACATGCCGTTACAAGTTCAATCTCACTCAAAAATAATTTTATTCTTCGTGACTGGAGTGTGATTAGACCGGAACTTGACTGTTATCGATAGTTTGAATGCACTCATTGTTGCTTACTTGATAATATTTTTTTTCAGACCGAGATCGGACCGAGGGCGAACCATGATCGGCACTATAGTGTGGATAGACCATTAAAGTCAATTAAAAAAAAATTTTTAACAAGTGTATATGAGGTTACGTGCTATGACAGAGGTGGGCAGGAGATGATCGGCCAAGCTCTGAGTGAGAGGTAGGGAAGAGAGATAGAGTTAATACAGGGTCCTACCAATTATTAATATTTTATTTTTTTAATTAAAACATTTTCTGAAAAAAATATAATAATACCAAATCTTTTTTATGGTCACTATTATACAAAGTAAATAATACAAGCAATCATTCAATACATACTCTGGAATTTTGGGCTGGTAATAAAAATATATAATATGAATAATGTAAAAAATAATATGAATAAAATAAAAATATATAAAAAATATATATAAATCCTTTGAACCTTTAAGTTTACCGCTGGACCATTGTAATAAAAGAGGGAAATTTTTGCAAAGGATAATTTAAATAGAATTAAAGTTTTGGAAATTCCAAATGATTTGTCTAAACATTTTACTATTCATATCCGAGAACTAATAAAGAATTATTTACCTGATTTCATTATTTTTTCTTCGTATGGAGTATGCTCAGTATAGTGTCATGGGAATTTGATGAATTAAGTTAAATTTTACATAAAGTGGGAATTTGAGTTCTTCGAGTTAGTCTACTTTGAATTGAAAAAGTGAAAAGTACTATTTGTAGTAGTGGAAATTATTTTTCGCATAATTTGTTTTTCAAAAAAAATAAAAGTAGTGAATTTAATAATGGAGAAGACATCGCAAGCAGTTATTATTATTATTATCATTATTGTTATTATTATTATTATTATTATTATTATATTTTTTGGTGTATCTCTCCATACTGTAAAAGATATTATTTAAACAATAAATATTTTATAAAACTATTTCTAAATTGATTGAATAAATTATTGGGCAATAATCGGTAGGACAACCTGTATTGAAACATCGTTCCGTCTTGCTTCAAAACATACCTTCTTTACTTACTCTCACCCAGCTTATGGAGAGCTCGTAAGGCATTTTCTCAGACGAGCTGTCTGAGCCCACCTCTGTGCTATGACACTCTTTTTATTATTAGTGTAATTTTTAAGTGTTATAAAGTATGTTTTTGTATGTTTAAAATTTAAAATATGTTGTTTGCAATATTTATAAAACTTTATATAATTTGTGTTAAGTTTCAAAGAGTATTTAATATAACATTTAGGATAATACATAATTCACTTTGTAATAATATAATGTAATATATATATATATATATATATATATATATATATATATATATATATATATATATATATATATATATATATATATATATGCTGTAAGTAGTATCTATAATGCGATAGATTTTATACATAAATGGTTTGTTTACTTTTAAAATTAAACTTAAATGTATAACCAAACGTTGTTATTTTATCAGTGAAGTTGTAAAAATAATAATTAATTTGATAAAGTGTTTGAAAAGCTACACAGAGGATTTTAGTGAATGAAGCGATTCTAATAAGATCTACGAATCTAGAGTGTATGATTCAGTATACTATAACCAGTGGCGTAGCCGCCCGGGGCGGAAGAAAATTTTCCCGCCCTCTTATTTAGGTATTTCAATTTAAAAGACTATAATATACACTAATTCTAAAGAACTTTTCGGCAAGAACAGTCATCATTATTGTGTATTGTACAGGTTACAAATAAAAAAGTCATATATATATATATATATATATATATGTTTTACAATATAATAATTGTAATTAATTTATTACAAAATTCGTACACGTATGCCAGTAACATTGATATAACAGGTATAGAACACTTATGATTATACCTTGACGATCAACAAGACTAAGTTATTAGCGAATTGAATATGAAACGCAAATCGACTTCTAATTAGAACTAGAACAATACTGTTAATATTTATATTTTTATTGAAAAATAATATAGTTGTTAGAATTAAAAACTAATACTTCTGTCTTTAACTAAAACTTGAAATATGAAATCAAAATATGAAATGGTTCAAATCTTTACAAGATATTATTATTATTTATTGTGAATTTTTGCCACCCCTGCCGCCCCCCACTACGCTACGCCACTGGCTATGAGCAACAAAATCTTGATCACTACCTTATTCATTCGGTTTAAAAAAAAAAGCTTTGGATAAAAGTTTATGCTTAACTATGTAAATTTCTTGACTTCTTAGTTCTTTCACTATCGAATTTTGGAGTAGGACCGATTTAAGTATCACGATTCTAATTTTTTGAGTTGAATGACAAAAAAAAATACTATGCCTTTTACTACTACACGCTTTTAAGCGCAATTTATGGGCTTTCGTATTGGCTTATGATACGCTACGTTACTCTTGAAAATGCCGTTCATTTCAGGTTTTATAAGTACGTGTAATCGTCAGTTGACATCAATATTCAATATGGCGGATGAAAACAGTCTAGCTGTTTTCCAAGCAATCAAATGTTTGTTTGAAATAGTTAATAATGATATTACCGATAGTATGTTATGTGGGCTTTTTTGTTTATTCAGAAAAAAATAATGATAAAAAATATTAAAAAAATTAAAAAATGCAATGGAATATCAACAATCATAGGCAAAAGAGTTACGCCCATAACAAAACCCTAAACATTCATCCTTCTCTAAAAAAACAACTAAATTTAGGGGCAAAAACCACTAAGTTGGCTACACGGCACATGACTGATAAATAAACAAACGCTTATACGGTATTCATTTTGGGAGTTAGTACGATCTGGTGCTCACGGTTTTGCTGTCCTACCTTGATGGATAAAGCGAATGTACGCGTGGTGTTTATCGTTTGAACTCAACCATTAGTGTGTTTTGTCGCACACATAGCGTCAAGTTCAACACTAAAGACACTTGTAAGAAAGTTTGTAAGCGCCCAAAACGAATGTACCCATAGAAAGTGTTAAAGTGGGTTAAGATCTCTTTCTCTCTCTCTCTCTCTCTTTCTCTCTCACTAGAAGGTAAAGAGACCTTTGTCTAAATGCAGAAAAAGTTATTAAATTAAGTTGAATGAATTTTAATAAAAATGCATAAAGTTAAAATGTTTAAGAAACACTGTCATAAATAATGCAACGTAAAATACAAAAGGTTGCTCTTGTTGCTATATATATATATATATATATATATATATATATATATATATATATATACTAACATCGTATATGTGGTAATGTTTTGTTGAGAGAAGAAAAGTAAATGGCGAAATAGCAAAATGGTTTGAGGAGAAAATAAATACGATGAAGTATATATATATATGGCGTATAGTACAGTCACAGTGGTGAAATGGCGATACGATTGGAGGTGGGTAGGACGGATTGAGGGTGAATTTTGTATGTAACAAAGTAGAAGAAAACGAATAAAAGATATGGTTAATGGCAATAGGGTACACTTTTACTGGCTGCTGTTTTTATATGATACCGAGTGTTTTATGTAAATCTGTAGTTTAGTGTTGTAATGTTTGAACTTTGGAAAACTCGTGTAAACTGTATTTTTGGAACCATTTAAACGAATACCGTTACAAACTGAACGAAATTATCAGGGAACTAGACTGAAACGGAAATTATTATGAAAATAATAGTAAGGAATTTTAATAGCAGCCTAATTTTATCTGAGAGAAAGTCCCGAAAGGTTTATTTTTAATGTTTTTTATTTTTTATGTTAAATCGGTAAATCAGTTTTTGGAATTTGTTTTTGGGACTTGTAGAATACTCCGATTGTACAGTGATTGAATTTGAAATAGAGTGACAATGTATTCTCCTTTAAACACGGCTTCATCACAGCTCAAAGCTCAAAAGAGGCGGTCAATCGACGAGCTCAACCTGAACTGGATACAACTTCGAAAGGTTACCGGATTTATCACTGGACATTATCACCTATGAAAGTCCCTACACACAAGAGGACGCCACAATGGATCCATTATGTGCAGAATCATTTTTAACTGCGAATCTCTCGATTACAGCAGAAACAAGATATTCGGTGCATCTCATCCCAAATATATGGACCTTCAGGAAAACCTGATAAACTAGGTATTGACAAGATTTGGGAGAGTGAACCTAGTCAGACTGAAGTAGAAGGAGGAGCTCAATGTTATTATATAAGATACTTATTCTTTACGAATTTGTTAGAAACAGTTTTTCTATTCTGAAATATGTTTTTCAGAATGAAATTTTATTTTTTTCAATGAAATACAAGACTATTATAGATTGACGTATTTTCAGAATTCAATTATACTGAATATTATTATTTAAACCTCATGGAGTTTCGTTTCCAAAATATCATAACAAAGTAATGTTTTGTACAAACACAGTAAGACGATTTTACTCAGAATATCATTTAGTGATAAGCAAAATCTGTTTTGGTCTTACAGTCTTGGTCTTGCGATTTTGCAAGAATAAGACCAAGACCAAGATCATACATACACTAGCAAGATCGAACGAACAAGAACAAGACCGACACCCAGACCGAGAATGCAAGACCAAGACCAAAGTGCAAGACTAAACTAAAAATTATAACTTCCGTTATAAATAGGATATATGAGAATATTTGTCGTAACTTTAATATATGCTTTTGTTGGAACAAAAATTTTGTGTGTTTAAGATTTTCAGTTTACTCCACTAAATTTAAACATCAAATATAAAAAAAGTACCAGTAAACTTTACCATTGTCTGAAAAAAAGGATCTACAAGAATATGCTTGAAGTAACTATTCTTTTCCGATCTGGTCTGGTTAACTCATGGTTGATGTAGACCTAAGCTAATTCTTTAAATATTTTTACTATAAAAAATTCGTTACGCAGGAGCTGCTTCAACTTAGCGAATTTCCTTAGAATACATAAATCACTCTCTAGCGGTCACAATTTTAGTCTGATCAAAATGAAATGTCGTATATGATTTTAGTATTTGCAAGGCCAATTTTATTTAGAAATGACATATGACATTTAGAAATGATATATGACATATCTCTCTTAATATTAAAACAATCGAAAAATGCGTAAGAAATAAAGTTGTAGAAAATAAAATTTGCTACAATTCATTACCTTTTCATTTTTGCTAAAACTCTAATGTGTGCAGAGATATTAAGGAATTTAAATTTCAATCTTAAACCGTCAATATTTCTGTTAATATTAGTGCAACAGAAAGAATGATAAGAAACAAAATTACAGTAAAATTTAGTACCTACAACTTTACTTCTTATAAATTTTTCGATTTTTCGGATATTAAGGCAGATATGTCAAATTTTGTGTTTCCCCCTCCCTCTAAACCCCCCTTTTCCCTAATCCGATTTTACCCATTAACGAACTTGACCTTTTGAATACCAAAAGCACCTCAAATACCAAATTTCATTCCGATAAAATGAAAACTGTGACCGCTAGAGTGATTACAGACACATATATATATATATATATATATATATATATGTCCATATATATATATATATATATATATAAATTTTACAGGCGGGGATTTTTGACATCTACTAGGAGGGATCGATGGACATTTGAAGAAATTTTTGCGAAATTTTGACTTCGGTACGGGACCAATAGCTCTATTTCCTTTCAGAAAATTCGCTAAAAACCAATAGAATACGGTTAAATTTTTTGATTATTGTAAAATAAAGCTTAAGTAATTGTAGATATTAATTGTTGATCATTTATCTTGAGCACGGTAGTGCGTAAGGCCGAGATTTAAGGGAGACATTCGGACTTTTCACTACAGTGTTATTACTACACCTTAATTTAGAGTCGTTTTTTAGGTGCTGTATCTTTTGAATGAAAAGAGATACAGTGTTGATATTTCGAATATAGATACTTTACGGAATTATAAGAAACGGTTTTTTCAATCAACGTTAACGAATTAACCGTTAAAAAGTTATTTCACTTCAAAAACGCAAAATTCGCGGGAACGCCTACAATTCTTGGTAACTAATAGATCAATATTCTACGATACTTCCAGATATGCTGTAAAGTTGATATTTGGCATGGAGGTAACTGTAGTACCCAAACCGACGGGAAAATTCCGAAAACTGGAAATTTGTATCGGAAAAAAGGAAATTTTTACAATTTTCGTTTTAATTAAATTAGCATTAGAACGCATATATTTATCTTATTCGTTGATATTTTTATAGAGTCCTATCTATTTTTATCGATTGGATGACACTTAGGTATTTTAATATTGATTGTATTAGACCATTTAAAACAAAACATCCATGTAGATAACACAATGAACTATATTATCACTAAAAATTTCTTTAACCTGTAGTAGTGAATTGGCTTGTAAACAGCAGTTGGCATATAGCATTTTAAAGTTTTCTACATATCATCACTTTTTAAAAAGGAACTATTATGTAAAGTCTAGAGCTATTTACTTTGTAAATAGCTCGGTCCTTACTCTCATATCATCACTTTTTAAGAAGGAACTATTACATTAAGGATTTTCCCGAAAACTCGGCCCTTTCTTACATTTATGTTTTTGGTCGGATAATTTATACTTATAAAAAGCATGAAAAATTTTCAAAACGACGTAAATAGTAAGTAACAGACTAAATGAGCAAGACCAAGACCAAGACTGAATACGCAAGACCGCGACCGATACCAAGACTATCTTGGTCTAGGTCTTGCTTTGCTCATCACTAAGATAATCCCACTTTACCCATCACTAATCTTCTTTTATATAATTTTAATGATGTTATTATTATGAAACAAATAATATTTAAACTTTGTCATAAGATCTAACAAAATGGTAAGATTTATATATAAAGAACTTTTTACCCGTAAGGTATTTTTGTATCTATTTTCTTAGAATATTCTCAATATTCTAAGTGTATGAATGTTAAAATTTATATAGAAGATATAATAATGATTATCAACTATAATAGTATATTCAATCATAAACCGGGTGTTTATTATTATGGTTTTAAGAAAAGCTGTACAGTATGCAATTGTATAGGTTAAATTTACACGTCAGAATACTTTGTAATACATGTACGATATTTAAAATGTACATTTAAAATGTACATTCCCTATAAATGTACTACATGTTCAAATCCAATTACTAAAAGAAATATATATCAGTGCCGTAACTAGCTTTTTAGACGCCCGGTGGAAGATTCTATAACTGCGAACTTGAAAAATTTTCGAATCTTACCCGGTTCTGACAATAAAATGGATTATGTTTATAAAAATAAATCTATCATTTAAAAACTACATTTTTGTATACTTAATTATGAGTACTTGCAGGTAGAGTTTTGAAAAAGGAAGTGTATATAAATTGCGTTGATGAATTAGGTGAAAAAACGTTTATTCGAAAATATTTGCCAAAACTCACAGTTATACAATACACAAATGACACCAAATACTGATTAGTACAGACTTCTATTTTCCAACCACCGATTCACCACCCAAGATGTACATGCATTATTGCATTAATAATTAGTTATTTCAGAAATAACCAGATCAGCTAGTTTTTATTACTTTGCGAGAGAACTAATTACTTTACTTTTTTTTCTGTCAAATTCACAGTTTCGTTGCTATCGCTCAAAAACCTCTTTCTTTCCGCTTCGCCAACTTTGAACGCGTGGCAAAAAAAATGGGTGGTAAATCGGTAGTTGGAAAATAGTAGGTCTTCATCTGGGTTATCAGCCCTACGAATATGCAATTTGGAAAAATTACGGAGAAGTCTCATAAAAATGCCTCTTTTTGAACCCATACTACAAATCCGTACAAACCCATACTACAAATAAGATTCTTGAAATTGTCCATTTTTTACGTCACTCTCTTAGAGCATAGTTTCTTAAAACGAATTGAAGAATATCCATTTTCAGTAAACACTATGTATATAGAAACATTATATTATATTATATACAATATAGTAAAAATAAAATTGTTTTATATAAAGACGTTTCATTGTATAATGTCTGTCAATGGATTGATGTAACCTTAAGTTATATAAAAAGGTATAGTAAGTTCAAACTTAAATGAGACACCATTCCCCTTTTGCGCAGAAATAAAAAATTGGAATGGGTAAAAATACACTAATGCTATTTAATATATGAAAAAGGGGAATTTAATATAATAATTCAATAAAGGGAAAAGATACACTTTATCAATTATATAAAAAGAAATGCCATTATAATAAACTTATCTTTTATTTTATTTCTATTGGCTATGGCCATCGACAAAGATATTCACATATGCAACCATCATAGTAAGAACGAGATGGCTATTATCAATAAAAGATTATATTTATTTATATACCAGTGGACATCAAACAAAATGCAAGTGAATCAATGATGTAAATAGTATGAAAATAAATTATAGAATTGATATTCAATAAAATTTTCGGATTTGTTATTAAATAAAATGTTTTTGAACAAGCAATTAAATTAATTTTTATTGAATAAAGCCGACAATCATAATTTAACCTAAAAATTATGACTACAAATTTTACCTGAATTAAAGAAAAATAATTTTTTTTTTTTGAAGCGGAGTATAAGTAAAAAATTCGTTACGCAGGAGCTGCTTCAACTTAGCGAATTTCCTTGGAATAAATAAACTACTCTCTAGCGGTCACAATGTTAGTCTGATCAAAATGAAATGTCGTATCTGATTTTAGTATTTGCATGGCCAATTTTATTAATATATAACTTACGTCAAGGGGAAAGGGGGGCATAAAGATAGAAGAAAACACAAAATATAAAATATCTCTCTTAATATTAGAACAATCGAAAAATGCGTAAGATACAAAGTTGTAGAAAATCATGTTTGCTACCATTCACCACCTTATCATTTTTGCTCAAACTCTAATGCGTACAGAGATATTGAGGAATTTAATTTTCAATCTTAAACCGTCAATATTTTTGTAAATATTAGGGTTACAGAAAAAATGATAAGAGACAAAATTACAGTAAAATTTAATACCTACAACTTTACTTCTTATAAAATTTTCGATTTTTCGAATATTAAGGGAGATATGTCAAATTTTGTGTTTCCCCCTTCCTTTAAACCCCCCTTTCCCCTGGTCCGATTTTACCCATTAACGAACTTGACCTTTTGAATACCAAAAGCGCTTCAAATACCAAATCTCATTCCGATAAAACGAAAACTGTGACCGCTAGAGTGATTACAGACACATATATATATATATATATATATATATATATGTATATATATATATATATATATATGTCCATAGATATATATATATAAATTTTACAGATGGTGATTTTTGACATCTACAAGGTAGGATCGATGGACATTTGAAGAAATTTTTGCGAAATTTTGACTTCGGTACGGGACCAATAGCTCTATTTCCTTTCAGGAAATTCGCTAAAACAAATGTTTGAAAGAAGTAGATGCCGTACATTCCATTGTATTTAAATATTTAAAAAAATATAAAAACTTCCAAAATACCACACACACGAAACTGTTTGAGATTCACTGGATTAGTTGTTAACACACAGAAGTGTAGAATGATAATGATATACTACTTCACCTTAAATATCATATAGACTAGGTCCAAAAAAAATGTGTTTCTGCGACTGTCTCATTTAGGTTTGAACTTACTATATATACATACATATTATATTATAAACACGATACAACAGTATATTATGTATATGTATGTTGTTCTTCGTCTTGTTTTTGGTATGGAGGACATTAAAAGAGACATACAGCATACAGAAGATGAACAAACAACAAACGCAGGCGAATACTAAAATAAATGATGTTAATTAACGCTTGAGTCTTTTAGGTGTATATGTCATGTATGTATAATAAATATATAGAGGTATTTTACTTCCAAGTAAATTGTCTTTAACTGTATATATAGGGTGGGACGTTTAACTTGAACCGAGTATTTTTAGTGTTGCCCATGCCAAACTGGGAAAAACGGAACCCGTATAGTATATTTATATACCCGGTATATAAAATATATAGGAGGGTATTATAAGTTTATTGCCGACTTTGTAATGAAAATATTGATCGCAAAAAAAATTTTTGATTCATAAAAATATCTAATTCATTTTCGCATGGCTGCCTGTCTGTCTGCCCATCTGCCTATCTGTATGTCCGTCTGTCGGCCTGTCCATCTGTAGACACGGTAACGCAAAAACGAAAAGAGATGCGAGCTGAAATTATATATATATGTATTCTAGAGCGAAAAAATAAGGTCCTGAATTGCATAAATCGGACTGGGCTTCCTCCCACTGGGCCCCCCCCCCTAGGAGGGTGGTAAACTTCCCTCTTTGAAACGGTAAGAGATAGAAATTGGCAAAACTGTTAATCTTTGGAACCGTAAGAGATAGAACAAAAATATAAAGACAAAAAATGTTTCTGTTTTAAAGTAAACAATTTTTGTTTGTAACTTTTTTTCTCCTAAACTTAGTATATACCGGAGATTTAACCAAATAACTATGTTAGTTGTTATTTTTTCACTTGTTTAAACATGTTTCGGAAAAAATTCTTAAAAATTGTTGTTCCACGCCCTTTTTTTCAATTTTGAAATTTGAAAAAGATTATTTAAATTAAGTTGGATTTGGTACAAAAACCATTAAAGTCGTAATAACTCATTCAATAATTTCTTATTAACTTTTCATTTATTTCATATAGGTTCAGTTTTTGACACAAAACCCGTTTAATTAAAGCGAAACAACACTGTTTTGATCATTTTTGTAGGATGACGAGTTTTAAAAAAAAATCTACGAAATCGAATATTTATTAGTATAGTACTGAAAAACATCAAATTTATTGAATAAAGATCGAATTTTGAACTCGTATATACGCTATCAATTCTGAATAATATTTTAGAATTTCTCTATCTTTTAATTTTATCTATAAGTACATTAATGATTAAACAAACACTTTTCATTTGAGTTTTATTATACAAAAAAACATAAACTGTAAATTTATATTATATACAGGTGATTCAAATATCGCTTTACATTGTCTGTTTACATTGATTGATTGAAAACAACTTCTATGCAAGCAACTCTTGCATCTCACTTTTTTGGTCCCATAGGCCTAAGAATCATCTCTGTAAAACATAGTACGGTAGGCGTCTATGCTTAAATTTGGTACATTTAGCTTTTTAAATATATTTTAAAGAGCATTTAACCATTTTCATTTTAAATATGTACAAAAAGGTATCTTATCCATCTCTGTTCTTATGTATTATATATATATATATATATATATATATATATATATATATATATATATAATATATTATACATTGATTTTTGAATCACTCTATATATAAAATATAATTGAGAAAAAGTATATGAAAGTTGAGTTGAGCTTTCTTCTTTATTTGAATACACCCAACCACAGTACAGTACATCACCCAGAAGCAATGTGTAGGTAGGTACTATGGGCTACAAAAGTAGCGTTCATTTTCAAAATTTTATAGCAGACTAGATTTTACTCGCGGCTTCGCTCGAATTTTATTGTTCTCCGGCTACTTCCTCCCCCATTTTAAGTCTAAAAAACTCAATGTAATTTCCCACCGCTTCCACTACTCCAAATATTTATCGTTACCACCGCTTCCACTATTTCAAATATTTATCGACACTTCCACCAAATTTCTATTTCAGCGAATATGTTCAAATTCTATCTTTAGTAGAGAGATAAAAAAACCAGTTTTTACTTTAAAACAAAATTAGTTTCATCAAAATCAGTCCAGTAGTTTTTGCGTGATGCTTGAACAAACAATTAAACAAAGAAATTTACAATTTTATAATAATAGAGAGATTTGTGTCTTATTCATTCGGATTTTTGGGAAAATGTTTCGAATAAAAGTTATTAGTACATTTATAATGAAAAACTTTTATCGGAAGCATTCTTTCGCATAACCGAATGAATAAGTCAGAAATCGATTATAAAATTTTGATAATAGAACGCTACTTTTGTGGCCATGTGTACATGATGAACATGAACTAACTGTCTCTTGTAACAAGTTTAACGACAACGATGTCGATCCATAACGCTACAATTCTCGTGTAAGTATGTATAGAAAGTATAATGAAGAAAACAGCGCAAAGCATTGGACAAAAGGATTAATAGCAACAACGAACGACACGGTACGACACGGCACGCCACACAGAGACAACATGCAAATAAGCAACAATGAACATACACGTGTTATGCTAACGGGTGTATGCTTTTTATTTTATGTTGAGCATTAAATGATGTGTCATGATTGTATATTGGGCACTGTACCACACGGTATATCATAATATGATGGTCTACCGTGTGTTGATGTACAAAACATAATATCATTATTTATTTAAGGATCATTTATGGAAAACTTGATTTTATTTTTAGGCCGACTTTTGAGTATAGTCAAATCAGCATTTAAATAAACATTTTTTGTATTTTAAAATTCCTTATGGATGTTCCCCAGCATGAAACCACTTTTAGACAGATTTTGCGCATTTTTTTTCACAGGCTAAAAATAACGTTTTCTAATAAATCCCAAAGTTTCCGAATTTTCGACCGTTTAGAACGCGAGATAATTAATAGCAAAGTAATCATTCTCTCTCACTCTCTCTCTCATTAGAAGCATGTAAAACTTCATGTCCGCCCAACTATTATCTGTTGTATTAAAAAAAAAACTCGACAGAATTATAAAAAAAACTAGGATAGTAAAGATAAATATTTATTAAATACATTTTTTTTAAATTGCGTTTTACCGTTTTTTTTTTCGAAATATAAAAGTTTAAAATTATTTCTTATTTCAAAATTACATGAATTTGTAAATATTAATAGTGAATATGTCTTGTGTATCAAAGCATAAAAGCAAACCGGTCTTTTGTCCTGCTTATATAAGACAGTGCTGGAAATATCTTAAAAGAAAACGTTTTTGTTTTTAAAACGTTTTTTCTAAATGACATTTTTATTCAAATCTATTTAAGTGGAAATAGTCAAAGGGTGCTCATTTTTAACCAATTCTTCATTAGAGCAGTGTATTGTAGTTCAAACAAAATGATTTGGTGATCTACCCTCAAATATTCAAAATCGATTCGTGAATAATTCAATAAAACTTTAAGAAATGTTTGATTTCTCTTCAAAGATTTTGATTTACGGCTATAGTTTCGGAAACATTGTTTAAATCTACGATTAGGTGTGACAATTCAATACTAACGTCAAATTCCATTAAGGTGACTTAAGACATAATATGAAAGAACTGGCGTATACTCAATAGACAAACATGACATTGAATTTTTAATTAAATATTGATATGGAAAAATTAACTCATCAACCAGAAATCGGACCTCAGATCTCTGAATTTCTAGCCCAGCGTGCTTATTGCTACACCAAAGATGATTCTAAAGTATGAGTTAATATTTTAATATCATTGACAGCATTTCTTTGTCAAATATCAACTTTATTATTCACATATTATTATTTGTGTATACTTAATTAGGTCAAATTCCATTAAGGCTACGTAAGACATAGTATGAAAGAACTATTGTATACTATATAGACAATCATGTCATTAAATTTTTAATTATATATTGATATGAAAAAAATAAGCTCATCCACCAGGTATCGAACCTCGGATCGCGGAAACTATGTTCCCGAAACTACACTCAAGAGCATAAACATTATTTTACAAAAAATTCAAATATTAGTTTAATTTTTTGTTTAACGACCCATTTAATAAAAAAAAAGATTTAATTTTTTAATGGCTACGTGATTATAAAACCATCAAAAAAACAGTGAATTAAATATATTTAATAGCATATATTTGTTTCTTTTGCACGAATGATACATTCATTAAAAATTTATATTATTTAAAATATATTATTATTACAAAAAAAAAAAAAAAAAAACAAACAAACAAAATTTTCACACATATTTAAATCAAATAATAATAATAATTTTAATAATATAAGAAGGGTAAAAATGACACAGTCGAGTGTCAATTATAACAATGTTTCATCCAGTGTGGTTAACCATAAACGGGTTAATTGTATGAGAAGTATCCTGCAGCGAGCGAATGTGTGCTCCAAACCGTACGACAAAGACAACAACGACCATATTATCACATAATTTACATATATGGAATATGCTGTATGTATGTAATATGTATTATATTATTAAAGACTTTGTATAATAATTATAATTACTGTGTTAGAACCATGATCATTTAACAACCATTACCGTTAGTATATTATTACGGAGAATAAGTCGGTTTTAACCATTCATTTTGTCGGACAATAAACTCATAATTTTGACAATTATTTTTTCACAATTCATTTTATTATACCCGGTATATAATATAAACCAGGGTATATTAGATAGATACACTTTGACCATAAGGTCCATTGTGATGCCTAAGGATGTGAGGATGTGAGTGTAGTGGAAGGAATTTTTGTGTATAGACTAGGAATTGTAGGATATGCGGCTGCAGCCGACTATGATAGGAACAATGCCGATATGCATCTGGAGTTCGTGAAAGAAACTGCAGAAAACCTTCACAAGCATAGCCGGTTACTTCGTTCTTGTCCAAACGACGACTGTTTAGTCAATTAACCGCCCCCTTTTTTATTTTTCTTAATAATTGACAAACTGCCGATGTTGGGATTCGAACCCATAACCTCCCAGTTTCTAAGTAGGTATACTGCGCAGACATAACGCCTTATACCACTCGGTCACTTGTACTGGTAGGGTATATTAAGTTTAGTCCCGACTTTGTAGCGGTTGAAAATATTGATCACAGCCAAAATATTTTGGTATAGGTGTTCATAAAATGATGTAATTAGTCCATGTCCGCAAAGTTGCCCGCCCATTCGTCTGTAAACACGATAAGTAAAAAACGAAAAGAAATATCCAACTGCAATTTCGTATGTGTATTCTAGAGCTAAAAATTAAGGTCAAGTTCGTGAATGGGCAAAATCGGATTATGTTTGTGCAAAATGGGCCAAACTGTTTATCTTTGAAACCATAAGATATAACAAAAATTTCTTTTTTTTAAATGAACAACTTTTGTTTGAAACTTTTTTTCATAAATTCAGTATATACCGGGTATTTCAGCAATAACAACTTAATTAGTTGTTATTTTCACTTGTTTTATTTACAATTTAAATTCATGACATGTTTCGGTGTGTCAAACTATTTTCAAACTGAGCATACATTTCGGATCCTAATTTCAATAACTACTATCAATTATTTTGTTATAATTAGTTACATTTATCCTTACAGTATCCTTAGAAAAAAAATTGACTCTTAATTAGAAAAGTTACTAATGACGTCGTATTCCAAAATGGTGACTCAATCAATAAGCTCAAGGTGAGAGACGGCAAATTTTAAACTTTCCTGAAATATGTTAATAAATACATAAAAAATCACATCAACTGAATGCGTGCTTTAATACGATTTTATCTGCCTTTTAATATTATCTTTTCCCAATAGGGAATATGCATGAAAAATTTTTTTCACTTGAATTGAAGCATGTTTACTTGTCAAATATCAAGGTAAAATTACTTTTTAAATAACTTTAAAAATAAGCGAGATACGAATGATTGAAATTCCCGATTAGCGAAGAAGGTTATAGCCCTCTTGATATGTTATGTGACGTCATATTACACTTTCACCATTTAAAATAGACGTAAAACTCCGTTTTTAGTATTTTTGCAAGAAAGACACAGATAATAATCTTTAAAAGCTTATAGCTTCCTTGATATTTGTCGGATTTTAATTTCGTTTTGAAATATTATTACAGTATTAACAGTATTTTCATATTCTGAAAATAAATGTGAAAAAAATTTTTCATGCATATTCCCTATTGGCCCACTGAAATTAACTCCCAGAATCAAAATTGAATTTTGTATACCTTATACGCCTGTAATTAAGCCATCTTTGTATTTCAAATTATTACCTAGAATAGTTTTAGAGAAAATTGCTTGTAAAAGACGGACAGGCGCCGAAGTAATTTCAATAAACTATGGTACTAGGAACCACAAAAGTCGTGTCCTTTTTTCAAAATCGTAGACTCGAAAAAGAAAATTTATGGGTAGAAATACGTTACCCTAAATTATATAGTACAGTAATATGATTGAATTTTTTGAGCTTTTTATCTAAATATGGATTCCACTATTTCAGACAAAGTAAAACGCACCTTTTCTTTTACAATTATAACTTACAAATGATATACAATTTGAAATTTCTATCTAGAATATTATATATTTCTATATAATATATATATATATATATATAATATGTTATAAATTTTCTAAATAGAATTAAACATTTCGAATAACAGATATATGATAAACGTGTGTTTTATATTTTGACCTAATAAATGTTACAAATATATATATATATATATATATATATATATATATATATATATATATATATATATATATATATATATATATATGTATATAAAAGCTCTTTATACCTTTATTTTGACATTTTTCCATTTTATTCAAAATTCTTAAAAAAATTCTGTATATAAATGTTCTGTATATATGAAGGGTGTGAAGGGTAGAATTTAGATATAACTATTTTTCAGAAAATAAATATGACAAATATTTTAAAACTTATTTAAAAGTAATTAATTTTACTGAAATAGAAATTCAGGTCCAAGTAGACATAATGTCTAGCATATACTTTCAGACAAATGTCATATTTAGTGTTTTACGAGGCACGAGGCGAGGCGAGATTTTGGTATCACCTCGGCTCGCCTCGTTTTTTTAAATATCAACCTCGCCTCGCCTCGGTTGGGTCAGCTATCAAAATTTTTACTAACCTTTATTTTACATGAATGTACATAATATGGTAAAAAAACATATATATATATATATATATATATATATA
Source organism: Nineta flava (assembly GCA_963920215.1). Lineage (NCBI taxonomy): Eukaryota > Metazoa > Arthropoda > Insecta > Neuroptera > Chrysopidae > Nineta > Nineta flava. Next base: position 90,191,242 of record OY986042.1, read on the forward strand.
TATATATGTATATAAATTTTAGAGACGATGACTTTCGACATCTACTAGGTAGGATCGCTGGACATTTGAAAAAATATTTGCAAAATAATCTATCTATTGCTTCATGTTTTTTTTTGTAAAAATACATGTTACTATATTATGTCCGAGTAAATACATGTTACGTCCGAGGCAAATTCCTCGCCTCGGACGAGACGAGGTTTCTGGGACAATATACCTCGGCTCGCCTCGGTTAGTAACGAGGATTAAAATTTAGAACCTCGCCTCGCCTCGTACCTCGTAACCCAGGGCTCGTAGCCTCGGTGAAACTCTAGTCATATTGAAATTTTAATTAAATGTTGATATGAAAAAATTAACTCGTCAACCAGGAATCGAATAATATTAATATCAGAATAGATATGAACCAATGGTATGAAAAAGTTGACTCTTACGTCAAAGTCCGCTTTGGTGTAGTGGTAAGCACGCTGGACTAGATATCTAGAGGCCCAAAGTTCGATTCCTGGTTGGCGAGTTAATTTTCTCATATCAACATTTAATTGAAATAATAATAAAGTTTTATCTCCGTTTCTGAGAGGTTTTGGGAAAATGACTGTACGGTTTAAAAAAAAAGAACACAACTTCTGTGGCTCACAGTACAGTAAAAAGTTGTAAGGACGTTCAGTTGCTACGCTGAAGTCAAATGAGTACTATCTTTAATAAAATTTATTTAGGATTTTAAAAAAGGTGTAAAGTATGTCAATAATCTTACAACGATTTATAACCTTTTTTATTTGTCCTAAATATTTTAAAAGTATTTATTGGAAAATACCAGGAAATTGTAAATTAGAAATTAATTTGACTTAATGTGACAGATCTGACAGTAAACTATGTTTTATATTTGTGTGTATGTGTATATTATTTTAGTGTGTGTGTGTCGCCAGTTTTCAAAATATGGTGGCAAAAACAAACCTAACAAAAAAGTTTTAATTTTATTAAATAATTAATTCAAATGTTCGGCAACACCATTTTTTTAATGCAATTATATAAACTGCATATTTTAAAGACTATTTATAAATATTATTTATTATCCTGTCTACTTTAATAATATAGTTATTATAATTTTAAGTTCAAAAAAATTATGTTCTCCATAAGACGCTGTGTTAAAAGTTTGATTTTTAATCGATAATTACTCTTTGAAATGATCGTCAACAGGTGTTAAATTTTTGAGGGAGGATAACTACTGAATTGAGCTATTCAATTCACTAAAAAAAATTTTTTTATCTACTATCAAGCTTCATGGATGAACGTCCTTAAGTCAAATTACTTAAACTAAAGTAAATATTTGAATTTTTGCATCAAATAAATAAAATACACGTCATTAGTTTTTTTTTGTGTGTACAAGTAGATATATGGAACAAGACTCACTACTATTATATGTAAATTTTCTCGTTAAATAAAGGTACTATTTAGAATATGTAATCACATGGAAATAGACGCGTGTTATCATTAAATAAAACAGCTTGTTTTACACAAACAGTGGAGATAGTTTTCAGTTTGAACTGATTGTGTGTTTGTTATATATATATATGTAGTTCAAACATTTGAAATGATCATTTACTTTAAAAATCTATTTTATCAAATCAAATTATGCATACACAAACAGGATGCATACGTATGTAATATGTATGTATATACAATAATTATATTCCACTTCATTTACAAAACAATGACTCGGTAAACATGTGCTCGATGGCTATTGTATCATCCCTAAATTTTATATGTTTGTTTAAAATAACTTGTATCTAGACACACGGCTATTAAGAGAAGCCTTGTTTAACCGAAAAAGTTGGCTTTTGTCTTATTTTTATACTCGGTGTATAATTTATACCAGGGTATATTAAGGTTAGTTCTGAATTTGTAACGGTTGAAAAAAAAATGACCTAAGTAATTAGTCCATATCTGCAAAGTTATCCGTCCGTAAACACGATAATTCTAAAGAGATAGCGAGCTGAAAAGTGTGTTCTAGAGCTAAAAAGTAAGGTCAAGTTCGTGAACGGGCAAAATCAGACCATGTTTGGGCAAAATGTGCAAAACGGTTTATCTTGGAATCTATGAGAGATCGAACAAAAATAGAAAGACAAAAAATGTTCCTTTTTTTAAAATTAAGAACTTTTGTTTGAAACTTTTTTCATAAACTCAGGCACTCATAAACTCACAAACTTATATATATCAGGAATTTAAGCAATTAACTCACTTACTTGTTATTTATTATTTACCAGTCCCAGTGGCCGAGTAAGGCGTTATGTCTGCGCAGTATACCTACTTGGAAACTGGAAGGTTATGGGTTCGAATCCCGACATCGGCAGTTTGTCAATTATTAGGAAAAAAAGGGGTAGTTAATTGACTAAACTGTCGGCGTATGGACAAGAACAAAGTAACCGGCTATGCTTGAGAAGATTTTCTGCAGTTTCCTTCAAGAACTCCAGATGAATATCGGCATAGTTCCTATTATAGTCGGCTGCAGCCGCATATTCTATGAATTCCTAGTCTATACACATAAATTTCTTCCAATCTGCTATATTATTGCACAGACATAACGCCTTAGACCGCTCGGGCACTTGGACTGGTGTACTGACCTAAGAATTAAATATAAATATTTTAAACTTTACTCACCATCTTTGTTCATTCCCATTGATAGACACTTTTTGAGACGGCATGCTTGACACTGATTACGATGTGCTTTATCAACAATACAACGCCCAGTACCCGCTTGACATCTGAAAATATTTAAAATAACAGAATTATAAAACTTTTTATAACTCTCAGCACTTTTTCTTTTCTGTTACATTTTCTGTTACCTTTTCTGTTACAGTTTTTATTCAATTTATAAAAAATTCCAAAAAACTCAGGAGGTTACAGCTGGATTAATTTAGTTAGAATAAATGTGCCATAATAGACTAAAATAGCACAAATCCGTGGGTTTCAAACATAGTTTTGAATATCCATTGAAATGATTATGAAGGACGTCTGGTGGTAATTCGCGATTGATAATTCTGTATATTTGATCCGCTGAGATATACTACCTTGACATTTTGTAACACGTATAACGTATAACCTAAAACGTGGTCCACAGAAAGTGTTCTAAAGGAACACTCCCGTTCAGAAAAAATGAACAGAGACGGAACCGAATCAGTCTTTCACAATTTTGATTATTCTTGTAGTAAATGTTTTTTATAGATACAGCATTTTATTTAATTTATACACGTAAGAGGAAGATATAACACTTAACATGTATTAACATTACATATATAAATATATAATGCATATATAAATAAAAAATATAAATTCAGTTTATACTTCCATTTCTTTTGTACACACGTAAAAAATATACTACTTATCTTTGTTTATAAATAAATAAAATTATACAGAGAGTTACAAAAGTGAGAAGTTTTATGAAACGTAAGAAAATTACAATTTCAGGTCTGTTCATTTATTTTGAACAGGAGTGTACATTTTGTGCACTTTTAAACACGCTTTTTAACCACGAAGCAACCGTTTGGTAAATTGCTGACAAAAGTGACCTATATTAAGGTGTTTTGTACTATAAATGAGAAAGACATATGATGGAACAAAGTCGAAGTTTAACAGTCTTTGAATTACATCCACATTTGCCTGTACATTTTTGTCGTATATTGATTGTGTGAATATTAAACTATTAAGTTTTGTTTAAAGAATAATGAAAATATTATATTCAGCTGCAAAAAATCAGTGGATTACGAATTTCGGCTCGTTATTTTAATTTAAAATTTTGAACACTGGTAATTACTATCACTTTCACCCTCTATTAGTAAATCTTGTACTTTTGAAGATTTATAGCCACCTTCTGTCGTATGGATTTATAAGTTTAAAAATGTAAAGTGATCATTGAATTACAAAAATATGCCACAAAATAGAAATTTGATGGAAGCATTGGTAAAATATGTTAAATTATTTTTTTTAAGTTCAAATTTGGTAAATTATGTTATATTCTGAAAATTTCATCATTAATTTTTTAATCTGAAAAAATTTATATTTTCGAAAATAAAAATAAATTTATATGATACTTTTATTAGTAGGTAACGGACTAAAATGCAAAAATAATTAAATGGTTAATTGTAAAAGCGTAGGGTATTTTGTTAATCATGACTGGGGCACCTACCAAGAGGTTCTGGATGATCATTTCAAATAATATCCAAAGGTATTTATTTTATGGGATTCTGGATTATTAAATACTATCTGGATTAATAAAATCCTGAGTTCTGTTGACATAGATTTCAAATCACCTCTATTTATTGTCTAAATGAGAAAAGTTGAAAAACTAAATCTGGTGTATACCTATATTGGTTAAGAGGGGTTGAGAAGAAATTTTTCCAATATGGATAATATATTTTATAACAGCGTTATGTTTCAAAATATTATACACATATATATATATATATATATATATATATATATATATATATATATATATATATATATATATATATGTATAAAACTTACAGTAACTTATGTAACTTTTTCTTTTAAGAGTTGTAATTTTTTTCATTGTATCTGACAACAATTTAAAACATATATTAGATCGTTCGTTGTAGTAAGTAAAAATATTCTTTACAAAATTCAATCAAAAGTATGACATCCAACAAATAAATAAAAGTATAAATCTTATATAATCCCAAAAAAAATCATATTTTTGTTTTTGGTATGTAAATTATGGAGAAGAACCGGGAGAAGGTAATGGGAATTTAGAATAATTTTGTCATTTAAAATGTTTTGTTGTTGAGTTATCGACATCGTAAAAAAACAATAAAATTTTCTACAGTTTTTAATGAAAAAAAAAGGCGTTATGCAGGAGCTGCGTCAACTTAGCGAATTTCCTTAGAATACATAAATCACTCTCTAGTCACAATTTAAATCTAATCAAAATGAAATGTCGTATCTGATATCATTTCAGTATTTTCAAGGCCAATTTTATTAATAAATAGCATACGTCAAAGAAGAAAGGAGGACATAAAGATAGAAGAAAACACAAAATATAAAATATCTCTCTTAATATTGGAACAATCGAAAAATGTATAACGAGTAAAGTTATAGAAAACCATGTTTGCTACAATTCATTACCTTATCATTTTTTCCAAACTCGAATGTGTACAGAGATATTTAGAATTTTAACTTTCAATCTTTAATTGTAAATATTTCTGTAAATATTTGTGTAACAGAAAAATAATAAGAAACAAAATTACAATAAAACTAACTACCTACAACTTAATTCCTGATAAATTTTTCGATTTGTCAATTATTAAGGGAGATATGTCAAAATTTTGAGTTTTCTCTTCCCTCTAAACCCCCTGCTCCAGTTCCTTTGTTGAGTCTATTACTTTTTAATTGATCTAGATATTTACCAGGTGGTTCAATTAAATATTATAGTTGATAACATTATATGTAACAAAGTAAATAATTTATTCTTCTCTTAATTAAAATGATATGCCCTAATTTTACCCCACCGATTATTAAAATCTAGTGGGTAATCCAAATTACCCACTAGGAAATGTAGGCAAGTGCCTATGAGCCCCGCGCTTTTTGGGGTCCAAAAGAGATGTGCGATTATGAGATATGCTAAATTACCAATGTTTTTTTTAAAAGACAACCGTAAGAACCATTTTGTTAAATTAATGATCGAAGTATTTTTCGCTACTGTTCCAGTTATAGTGATTCTTTTGTGTTTTTAAACTCCATTATATGAAAATAGGATATATAAACCGGATAAAATCATAAATAAACTTAAGTCAAAGTCAAAACAATCTGTTGCAGAATTTAAAAAAAAAGGACGGGCCTCGAGACTTGAAATGTATAAGGGCCTCAAATAGCTTATTCCGACCCAAGTTACATACATCAGGTTTCACAATGAAAATCGATTGATTTAAAAAAAATCTACACTAAATCGACGGCTCAAAATTTTATTTCTTATTAAAAAACTTTTAATTTTTTTGATCGATTGACTATCCATTTGTAGTCAGTCCTCGCAACATCTCTTTGAAGGTATCAGCAGAAGTCTGCTAGCATGACTGGTTCCCGTCTACCCTGATAACGCCTTTCAAATAAGTCAGGAGAATTAATACAATTGTACGTCAGTTTGTATATTCTAGATTAATATAGTCGTTTTGGCAATCTTTACACAGTAAAGAAACATTTTTATGATAACCCTCAAACAAGTGTTGCGAAGAGTAAATAAATAGCACACTAGTTGTATTTGCTATGAGAAGTAATATTCAACTAAAACATTATTTTCTTTTGTATACTAGGTGTACCTAATACGAATCACTATTAATTAAATACTGATATGAAAAAATTAACTGTCAACCAGGAATCGAACCTCGGGCCTTTGGATATCTAGTCCAGTATGCTTGCTCTACACCAAAGACGACTGTGACGTAACAGCCAACTTTTTCATATCATTCTTATTTTTTATTTAGACTACTGTCTAAAACTTACTTCTGTCGAAGTTATTATTCATATATATTTATTTGTGTATACTTAAGCGTCAAAAATACGATGTTCGTCCAAATTCCATTTCGGTTACGTTGACTCTTACGTCACAGTCGTCTTTGGTGTAGAGGAAGCATACTGGACTAGATATCCAGAGGTCCGAGGTTCGATTCCTGGTTGACGAGTTAATTTTTTCATATCAGTATTTAATTAAAAATTCAATGACAATGACATTTGTCTATAAAGTATACATCAGTCTTCTACAGTTTGTCTTACGTAACCGAAATGGAATTTGGACAAACATCGTATTGTTGACACTTTAGTATACACAAATAAATATATACGAATCACTATTCGATATATCGGTTAATTTTTTAGTGTTACATATATTGTAATTAAAATGACCAGACTATATTTTCAGTATTTAGCACTGGTGTATGTCATGGTGCAATCATTCATCCACATGTAGCTAGCTGGTGCTACTAGTGTGCTACCTACAATAAATAAGTTAAATTTGAGTAACATGTGTATAAGTAGTATCACCGTGTATTGTTGTGTTGCTTTGCTCATACATTGAGCTCATCCCTGTGTACAACCCTTAGGGAATTAACACACATACACTCATGTATTTACGCGATACATAGAGTATCATCACTGCAGAGGAATCATTTGGTGTATATACAGTCTGGATTTATTATATAGTAGATACATCATAGATACAGTGTGTCTAAAAAAAAACTTAAGGGAGTGTTGGGAAAACAGAGGATGTCGATATACTATCTGGAGGTATAAATTGAAACTAGCGATATTGCGTCTTCAAAATTAATGATAATCCGATAGTAGTAGTAGTAGCGGAAGGGAAATCGAAGCCTGGCAAGTAGGCCTTTCTAGACCTTTTTTACCAACCCCTAAAGGACAAGGAATTGGTATGTAGGCTACAAATTCGTAGGTTGTGTGACTGCAACCGACTTTGATAAGAGCTATTCCGATATGGAGTTTGTGAAGTGAAATTGCAGATAGCCGTCACAAGCATAGTTAGTTACTTTCGTTCTTGTCCATACGCCAATAGTTTAATCAATTCACCACCCCAACAACCTCCCAACTCCGAGTAGAGAGCTGTTAACAACTGCTAGACCACACGGATAATCCGGTACATACATTGGTGAAATTTAATCACAAAGTTAATTTTAATTGTTAGATAATTATTATTATTCATACAAGATATTTTTAACAGTGTTGGGGATATGTTAATTGTTGTTGCCAGGAGGCGAGAATATCGTTTTTCTCATCTCATCTCGATCGTCTCGTCTTGTCTTGTCTCGAATCTCGCGTCAAAAATCGAAAAAAGAGAAGCATTTATTTCACATGCTTAAGAATATAGTATCGTTTATCGTATTTTAAAATACTTTTACGTATAATCTCGACTCTTGATAAGTGTTTATCGTCACGTCTCCACTACGGTTTGATGACGGTCATTAATTATTTAATTCTTAAATTCAAATATCTCCGATCAAGTTATAATTGAATACGAGATATTTAGTGACATCATATTATCCAGTATCAGTCATTCAATCATTTATTACATGGGTGGCCTAAATATATCATTATCAATGTAAATTGTAGTCATTCAAACAGTATACATCAAAATATTTAAACAGTATCATTATCGTTATCTTTGTCTTTCCCATTAAAAAATATAGCAAATGGAAATACAATAGTAGTCAATCAGATGATGTAACGTTTAAGGACGTTCAGTTGCTACGCTGAAGTCAAATGAGTACTATCTTTAATAAAATTTAGTTAGGATTTTAAAAAAGGTGTAAAGTATGTCAATAATCTTACAACGATTTATAACCTTTTTTATTTGTCCTAAATATTTTAAAAGTATTTATTGGAAAATACCAGGAAATTGTAAATTAGAAATTAATTTGACTTAATGTGACATATACGACAGTAAACTATGTTTTATATTTGTGTGTATGTGTATATTATTTTAGTGTGTGTGGTCGCCAGTTTTCAAAATATGGTGGCAAAAACAAACCTAACAAAAAGTTTTAATTTTATTAAATAATTAATTCAAATGTTCGGCAACACCATTTTTTTAATGCAATTATATAAACTGCATATTTTAAAGAATATTTATAAATATTATTTATTATCTTGTCTACTTTAATAATATAGTTATTATAATTTTAAGTTCAAAAAAATTCTGTTCTCCATATGACGCTGTGTTCAAAGTTTGATTTTTAATCGATAATTACTCTTTGAAATGATCGTCAACAGGTGTTAAATTTTTGAGGGAGGATAACTACTGAATTGAGCTATTCAATTCACTAAAAAAATCTACTATCAAGCTTCATGGATGAACGTCCTTAAGTATTCAAAAATCAAGTATTAAAATATGTTTTAGTTTTATATTAGTCATGAATTTCAATAAACTCGAAATATCTAGAGAATGAAGAAAGCTAAATTTATATCGACTTTGTAGTTCGAGTGGCCGCGCGGTTATAATGGCGCTCTGCTCGGATTTGGGAGTTTGCTGGTTCCATTCCCAACGGAGGCAGTTTTTCAATTTAATTAATTAAAACAAAAAATTAATGGGGGGGGGGGCTGTTGACTATCGGCTATGCTTGTGAATATTTTCTGCAGTTTCCTTTCGCAAACTCCAGATGAATATCGGAATGTTCCTATCAATGTCGACTGCAATCGCACAACTTACAAAACTCCTAGTCGGCATACACATTCCTTGTCCTTTAGGGGTCAGTAAAAAAGGCCAAAAACAGCCTACTTGCCAGGCCGACGCTAGAATTACTACTTACTATTTTGAAGGAAATTCTATGTTTTATCGGTATTATCAAATATTTAAAAAATATTTAATATCTCAGAAACTTAAAAATACCTTATTTTAAATATATATTTTAATTTTTAATTGTATGCTATGATCATTTTTATTAAGCCACCTTGTATAAATTATACATGATATATACAAGTACAGTGAACCATAATTATTCAGTATTGTGTCTGTTTAAAATTATATTAGGGATGATAAATAAAATATCACTTATAATACCAAAATAAAAAAAAAAAGATACCAGAGATAGAAGAGATAATTCACTTAAATATAATTTTTTTCGTTGTAATTTTAATTAGTCAACAACCGTAAAATTCAAATTATATAATGGAAAAAAAAAGAGAAGATATTTTTTTAATCCAATGAATAATAATACATTTTTCATTTTGGTCCTGATTGTGAACAGACCTTTAGAAATAGTTTTTTTTGTGTGTGTGTGTACGCGAGTAGGATCAATTACAATAGTTTATTGATAATTCAATTACTTTTGGTGTTTTTCTATTGAAAATTGAACTTGTGTGTATTAGAAAATATGTTGTAACATTTATTCAAATATACACTTGTAAGCGATTATATACCATCTGTGTACTTTTTTTCCGGATTTACGATTAGAACCAGGCATAATTCATGGATTGGGAAAGTACTTATATTGAACTGTATTGTAAAACTTATTTCACGAATAGCCCTTAATGTTTAATGAAAATTTTATATGATTTTTTGGTCACAAAAACGAGGGAGATCTCTATTTAGAGCCAAATTATTCTAACGATCTTATTCTCTCATAAATAGGGTTATCTTCTTTTATAGGGTTTTTATGGTTATTAAGGATTTATTAAGAATATTCTTAAAAATATCAATCTCTTCGAGTAAACAAAATAGTTTCTATTAATTAAATTAAATACTGATATGAAAAAATTAACTCGTCAACCAGGAATCGAACCTCGGGCCTCTGGATAACTAGTCCAGTGTGCTGCCTCTACACCAAAGACGATTGTGATGTGACAGCCAACTTTTTCATATTATTCTAATTTTTTTATATATATATATTTTTTATATATTTATTAGACAGTATAAACTTCTTGTTGAAGTGATATTTTTATTTAATATTTGTTTATTTGTGTATACTTTCGTGTCAACATACAAGTGTTTGTCCAAATTCCTTTCGGTTACGTATGACAAACTGTAGAAGACTATAGCGTATACCCGACACATTTCATTGTCATTGAATTTATTAATTAAATTAAATACTGATATGAAAAAATTAACTCGTCAACCAGGAATCGAACCTCGGGCCTCTGGAAAACTAGTCCAGTGTGCTGCCTCTACACCAAAGACGATTGTGATGTGACAGCCAACTTTTTCATATTATTCTAATTTTTTTATATATATATATATTTTTTATATATTTATTAGACAGTATAAACTTCTTGTTGAAGTGATATTTTTATTTAATATTTGTTTATTTGTGTATACTTTCGTGTCAACATACAAGTGTTTGTCCAAATTCCTTTCGGTTACGTATGACAAACTGTAGAAGCCTATAGCGTATACCCGATATAATTTTTTCATATCAGTATTTAATTTAATTAATAAATTCAATGACAATGAAATGTGTCGGGTATACGCTATAGTCTTCTACAGTTTGTCATACGTAACCGAAAGGAATTTGGACAAACACTTGTATGTTGAAACGAAAGTATACACAAATAAACAAATATTAAATAAAAATATCACTTCAACAAGAAGTTTATACTGTCTAATAAATATATAAAAAATATATATATATATATAAAAATTATAATAATATGAAAAAGTTGGCTGTCACATCACAATCGTCTTTGGTGTAGAGGCAGCACACTGGACTAGTTATCCAGAGGCCCGAGGTTCGATTCCTGGTTGACGAGTTAATTTTTTCATATCAGTATTTAATTTAATTAATAAATTCAATGACAATGAAATGTGTCGGGTATACGCTATAGTCTTCTACAGTTTGTCATACGTAACCGAAAGGAATTTGGACAAACACTTGTATGTTGACACGAAAGTATACACAAATAAACAAATATTAAATAAAAATATCACTTTAACAAGAAGTTTATACTGTCTAATAAATATATAAAAAATATATATATATATATAAAAATTAGAATAATATGAAAAAGTTGGCTGTCACATCACAATCGTCTTTGGTGTAGAGGCAGCACACTGGACTAGTTATCCAGAGGCCCGAGGTTCGATTCCTGGTTGACGAGTTAATTTTTTCATATCAGTATTTAATTTAATTAATAAATTCAATGACAATGAAATGTGTCGGGTATACGCTATAGTCTTCTACAGTTTGTCATACGTAACCGAAAGGAATTTGGACAAACACTTGTATGTTGACACGAAAGTATACACAAATAAACAAATATTTAATAAAAATATCACTTCAACAAGAAGTTTAAACTGTCTAATAAATATATAAAATATATATATATATATATATATATAAATTAGAATAATATGAAAAAGTTGGCTGTCACATCACAATCGTCTTTGGTGTAGAGGCAGCACACTGGACTAGTTATCCAGAGGCCCGAGGTTCGATTCCTGGTTGACGAGTTAATTTTTTCATATCAGTATTTAATTTAATATATAAATTCAATGACAATGAAATGTATCGGGTATACGCTATAGTCTTCTACAGTTTGTCATACGTAACCGAAAGGAATTTGGACAAACACTTGTATGTTGACACGAAAGTATACACAAATAAACAAATATTAAATAAAAATATCACTTCAACAAGAAGTTTAAACTGTCTAATAAATATATAAAATATATATATATATACAAAAATTAGAATAATATGAAAAAGTTGGCTGTCACATCACAATCGTCTTTGGTGTAGAGGCAGCACACTGGACTAGTTATCCAGAGGCCCGAGGTTCGATTCCTGGTTGACGAGTTAATTTTTTCATATCAGTATTTAATTTAATTAATAAATTCAATGACAATGAAATGTGTCGGGTATACGCTATAGTCTTCTACAGTTTGTCATACGTAACCGAAAGGAATTTGGACAAACACTTGTATGTTGACACGAAAGTATACACAAATAAACAAATATTAAATAAAAATATCACTTCAACAAGAAGTTTATACTTTCTAATAAATATATAAAATATATATATATATATAAAAAAATTAGAATAATATGAAAAAGTTGGCTGTCACATCACAATCGTCTTTGGTGTAGAGGCAGCACACTGGACTAGTTATCCAGAGGCCCGAGGTTCGATTCCTGGTTGACGAGTTAATTTTTTCATATCAGTATTTAATTTAATTAATAAATTCAATGACAATGAAATGTGTCGGGTATACGCTATAGTCTTCTACAGTTTGTCATACGTAACCGAAAGGAATTTGGACAAACACTTGTATGTTGACACGAAAGTATACACAAATAAACAAATATTTAATAAAAATATCACTTCAACAAGAAGTTTAAACTGTCTAATAAATATATAAAATATATATATATATATATATATATATATATATATATATATATATATATATATATATATAAATTAGAATAATATGAAAAAGTTGGCTGTCACATCACAATCGTCTTTGGTGTAGAGGCAGCACACTGGACTAGTTATCCAGAGGCCCGAGGTTCGATTCCTGGTTGATTGAAAATTTTCAAACGGTAACCCCTAGTCATTTTCCCCGGTAATCAGATTTGAAATTTCAAATTTGCCGCCTTCTAGCGAAAGAACAAAGCGGTTTTAAGAAAAAGTTTTCCAACAAAAGATACGTATTTTTTTCCGTAGAATACGAATATGCAATAAAAAATATTGGTTTTCATTTAAAATTTCAAAGTTTGACTCTGTTTCGCCCTTATGGATCCACCGGACCCGAAATATAATTACTGCATTAGACTCCTCGGGAAAAATGACTAGGAATTACCGTTTGAAAATTTTTTGTTAGAACCACCTTATATGATTTATTATGTCGTGACCCTACTTTTGGGCTACCCTATATATATACATGGAGTATTACGTTCAAGAAGTTAGCGGTCTAAGGAACTGGTAGGAACTTGGAAACTGGTAGGTTATGGGTTCAAATCCCGACATCGACAGTTTGTCAATTATTAGGAAAAAAAAGAGGGCGGTTAATTGACTAAACTGTAGGCGTATGGACAAGAACGAAGTAACCGGCTATGCTTGAGGAGATTTTCTGCAGTTTCCTTCACGAACTCCAGATGAATATCGGCATAGTTCCTATCATAATCGGCTGCAGCCGCATATCCTACCAATTCCTAGTCTTTACACAAAAATTCCTTCCACTCCACTCACATCCTCACATCCTTGGGCATCACAATGGTCCTTATGGTCGAAGTGTAGCCCGTCCAGGGTAGCATCTACAATCTGTCTATCTATCTATCTAAGACCATTTAATCATATCCATTTTAAATATATTCCAAAAGATATTTTACCCATCCCCGATTCCTGCTTGCACATGACGTGTAAATTTTTACATACCAATGATATCATTCTTCAAGTTATTAACATGAATATTAGTGTCATAAATATTAAGATCTGTTTATCACATAAAAGGGAAAATCAGATGGCTAAAATTTTAAAACTTTTATATATTATCAGTTTTGTTAGCGATTTTAGTTTAATATATACATCTGTAACCTGTAATAATAATATTGCAATTATATTTTCAGTATATAAAATTTTGATTATTTAGCATGTGTTTTGTGTACATACTTGTTATAATAGATTGAAGCATATATAGTAGTTATAACAAACGAACCCCTTTAGGTCACTAATTTTCAAATGGTATTAATATAATAACCTGTTATCAAATATAACTTTGATATTTATCAGTATACTATATATATGGTATATGAAATCTCTTATACAGGGGTGCAATTAAATGCATTTTATGTTGGGGGTTTTTTTATAAACTAATTTGGTAATGAATTTTCAATTGATGTATAAACGATAATATCGTAACTTTTAAGTAAAGTTAAATTGCATGTCGACCAGCCCAAGTGTCCGAGCGGTTTAATATATTCGAATCCCGACATCGGCAGTTTGTCAATTATTAGGAAAAAGAAAGGGGCGGTTAATTAACTAAACTGTCGGCGTATGGACACGAACGAAGTAACCAGCTATGCTTGAGAAGGTTTTCTGCAGTTTCCTTCACGAACTCCAGATGAATATTGGCATAGTTCCTATCATAGTCGGCTGCAGCCGTATATCCTACCGATTCCTAGTTTATACACAAAAATTCCTTCCACTCCACTCACATCCTCACATCCTTAGGCATCACAATGAACCTTATGGTCGCAGTGTAGCCAGTGTTGCCCGTTTAACGGTAGATCTGCCGCTTTTTTAGTATTTCTACCGGTCTACCGTTTTTTTTCTTAATTTCCCGTTTTTTAGAAATTTTGTGAGTAAATAAAACAATTTTTAAATTTGTGTCATTTTTTCAATTTTCTATAATAATTATTAATTAAAACTCCCAGTCGTACAAGTACAAAATCAGTAATTACAGACCATATTCCATTATTTGAAATAATGGAATATGGATATGTAATTATTGATTTTGCCATGAATGTGTGTCTACATTTTAGAATGGAATATGGTTCTGTAATTACTAATTTGGTCATGAGCGTGTCGTACGTTACACTGTTACAATAACAGACCAGTGGCAATACATGGTAACAGTTTTATACTATACCAGACTAAGTTTTTTATGCATGTAAATGGTAAAATAATATATATTTTATATACAAAATACAACTTTTTGAATCTACCGCTTTTTTTCTTAATCTACCGCTTTATTTTGGTGGATCTACCGCTTTTTAAGAAATCAGATCTGGCAATACTGAGTGTAGCCCGCCTAGGGCATCTCTAGCCGGTTACTTCGTTCTTGTTCATACGCCGACAGTTTAGTTAAATAACTGCCACTTTTTTTCTTCTTGAAATTGACAAACTGAGCCTACTACTGATATATCATGTCTGTACGTGTTTGTCGCGCTGTTTTTTTTTTAATCTTAAGTTATAAACTGGTGTCGTGTGGAATCGCGTTTAGCTAGGACATTGATTCGGGTGTCATTGTAAAAAGTTTGCGGAGCTCACTTTTCAGAATTTACAATTGATTTGTGACTTATTCATTCGGTTTTCAAAAAAAGGCTTTCGAAAAATGTTTCCTACATCGGAATAAATAAAGGACAAATAAACTAAAATGTTTTGAATAAAAAGTTCGTCCCATTCATGCTCTTGAAATGGATGGAGTTTTAAACCAATATCTTTACAAATATAGGAGCTAGAACGTTTACCATAAATATGCCCATAACCCTAATAGAATTGTGACGTCACACTTTCACGGTCTTTTGAGGTCGATAGGCTGATCATTAACGATAGTGAATGAACTGTTATAAATGAATACCGACTCTGGATGGCCAAGTGGAAAAGAGAATGCTAAAGCAATTCCACCATACCAGAGTCGATAGCTCATCTCATAAAAGCATGCGACCAAGATTTGTACCCTAACATAAAAATTTTCTTACAAATACTGGCAACTCTCCCGGTCAGCGTAGCTACCACAGAGAGATACTCTTCGCAGAGTAAAATCTTAGTTGCGTGCCTCAATGGCACAGGAAAGATTATCCGGGCTAGCTTTTCTAAATATATACAAAGATGTGAACTTGTATATCGATGAATTTGAATTAGATTGAATTTGTAATCTAAGTAAGCACCTAAATACAATTATTGAATGTAAAATGTATACTAGCGTTTAATTTAATTTGATATCCTTTGAAGTTGTAAAAATTTCATCAAAATCGGTTCAGTAGTTTAGAGTCTAAATGTGACAATGTGATGTACAAACAAACACACATTTACTTTTGTAATTTTCGTGAGCGAACAAACTAACATTTTACAGATTTATTAATTTACTAGTGATAGTGTTCGCCCCACGGCTTTGCCCACGTGGAACTATACACTGTACAAAATCTTCGTCAAGGCGTCGTATATTTTGTAAACATCTTTGTAGGAATCCACTATATCGATCATGAGCTAGTTCATACTCCGACTCGTACTTGGCCAATTTTTGGGTGGCTGTGCCCACAATCTTTTTTGAGGTCTGTTTCTGCGCCTGACTCAAATATAAATTTATGATGTGTGATAAAGCATTTGTCAACAAAATCAAACTGAGTAAATAATTACAATTTATGTCTAATTAAACAAACTACTTGAAGTTAAACAAATTGTTCATAAAAACACAAACTTGGATCTTGGTCTTCAACAGTTATTAATTAATATCAATATTTTGCTTATAAGTAATTAATAAGTGTTATAATTTATATCGGAATTCAATGGAATCTATCTATAGATATTATCCAAATATTAGAATCATGACAGATCTCCAAGGTTCCGAACAAAATGAATTTGAAATTCAGAATGTAGGAAGGCAGCAGAGCCATATCTCGAAACAATCGAAAGTCCAAAGACTATCCTCAATACAAAGAACTTTAGGCAGGAGTACTTAGATTCGGGAGACATTTCATGGGAATAAGAAATAGTTCAACATTTTCAAACTGAAAGAAAGAGAAAGATACGCCGCTAGGTAGCATAAAGTTCACGAAGGACACCAAGGCGGTATGTTGGTAAGTAGTAGTGGAGGGTAGGTCAAATCTTGGTAAGTAGACCTTTTTTAGTCCTCTTTTACCATCTCCTAAAAGACATGGGATCTGTATGTAGAGACTAAAAATTGGTAGGTTGTGTGACTCCAGACGACTTTAATAGGAACTATGTGAAAAAAAATTACAGAAAACCTTCTCTAGCTTACTTTTGTTCATGTTCATACGCCGACAGTTTAGTCAATTAACCCCA
Source organism: Nineta flava (assembly GCA_963920215.1). Lineage (NCBI taxonomy): Eukaryota > Metazoa > Arthropoda > Insecta > Neuroptera > Chrysopidae > Nineta > Nineta flava. Next base: position 90,208,492 of record OY986042.1, read on the forward strand.
CCAATAATTTTTTTTAAATTAATCTAAATGGCAAATTGTCACCGTTAAGAAGTGAACCAGCAACAGCCCAGTTCCGAGCAGAGTGCCTTGGTATGGAAGTATATTACTTTCGAGACTAACGAAATTAGAGAAAAGGATCTTAAACACACAAAATGAAGAACTATTCTTCTATACGGAAAAAGAACAGGTATAATTCACATTGGAAATTTGACTGTGAATTCTACCATAGGGAAAAACGAAAACGAAAGCAAGGAATAGAGTACTGCAAGCCGTTGGCAAGAAAAAAAACCAAATAATCTTTTGCTTTCACTATTACCAATACTAAGTGAAAGCAAATGGAATCGTATTATTCAGTCAGTTTTTTCAAAGGATACGAAAATACAGCCCTGTATATTCACACACAAAAAAAAGATTAAATTGAATCTGAGGGTTATGTTGATTTTCTCTCTATATATACAGTATATACATACACAGAACATAATATTATGAAATCCAGAATATCATCATATGTGAGAGTACCATAAACCCCATAGAATCAATTAGAACAGTCCTTCGTATAATCTCTCTCAAAGGTCCGAGATTCATTCTATACATGTAGTACCCATATATATTGTAACTATATAATCTAGTTAGTAATATATTGAATATATCTATATATATATATATATACTACAATCAAATCATTCTCTATCTTCTTTCATTCAGATACAATTGATGATACTGCTATCTTTGTTTGATGATCAATTTATTTATTCCTGATTGATTTTATATCTCTCATTTTAGGAGGAATTAGATTAACAACCACGTTAAGTTGAAATTTATGTGTACCATGTAATTTCGAGTATACATGTAAAGAGCATACAATAGTTTTCAACACGCAAATGTTTTACAATTATTTCAGATATTGATTGAAAAACTTTTCGTGACACGAAACTGGTAACAGATTCTAAGGGATTTGTTTGTACTGAAATTGTAGATAGGAGTGTTTCATAAAATATATATATATATATATATATATATATATATATATATATATATATATATGTATATATATATGTATATATATATGTATATATATATATATATATATATATATATATATATATATGTATATATATATATATATATATATATATATATATATATATATATATATATATATATATATATATGCGTTTTTTTAGTTTAAATAACATAAAAATCTTTTTTATGTTCTGTTCAGTGTTTTAACTTTTCTTTTTTAGTATATCTTTATTTTAAAAGCTAAAAACGCTATCACAATAAATACGTCGATATGCGGAGGGAGTGTATTTTCGTTTTTTTCAAGCTATGGTGGTTCGGTATACCCGAACTCTAGGGTAACCCTGGATTGCTGAGCCTCTTTAAATGAATTGGCTGCAAGGTTCAATGTGCTCCTGATATGAGTGTTGGGATATATGAACCTACCGGGAAACTGTAATGCCGACGAGCTAGCTAAAAATAGAACAAAGCTATTAGACACGAGTATTACAAAAAATCTAGGTGTATCTTTTATGAGCTTCTAGATACTTCTGAAAGAAACCATATTAAGCAAAGGCAACAAGAGGTGGCAACAGGAGCGTACTTATGGCAGGTTAGGCAGGTCTACCCAGATTACAATTCAAGATCGTTTACAGGCAATATTATAACGTGGGCACGGTATGGGCAACAAACATGCTGAACGATTATGTATATAACGAAAGAGATATTGCAGGATCTGGACACCGGATCTGGACCTTTTATGTCACTACCAAGCTCTAATTATGAAGAGATTTACTCTTTAGGGTCAAACATTCTTTGATGACCTCTCTCAGCTAAAGTATACCGTCGTCAAAGCACTATTGTTGTACCTTAACAGCAGCGTCAAATGGTTTCAGGAGTAGTAGCAAGGATGGTTCAGCCCCATTTCGGTATCACAATGGGCTTCACGGTCTAAATGTGCCCCATCCAAGACAGCCACCCAAACTACCAAACCCAACCTAACCTAAGCTGTGGTGGCGTAATAATTTCAATTCTACACATTACGGGTGCTATTTTCATGCATCATCTGTAGTCTTTTCAACATTAAAAACAAAACGTTAACAGTCCAAATGTTGCAATCATTTGTTTCTCCTCAAGTAAACGTTGCTCCCTTAAATATAATAAATCCAATTTATTACAATGCCATAACTTAGATTAAGAAATTAGATTTTTCTTCGAGTTTAAGTTATGCTATTCTAAAAAATTCGACTTATTATACCAACGGGCGTAACAACATTTGAAAGTTTTAGGCTTAGTTTTATGTGTGAAATTTATTTATGAAATTTAATGGTTAAAAAACGCCAGTAAAACTGGAAGAGACATGAATTTAGTGATTAAAATGCCACCCGTAGAATCTGGAGTCGAACACGCTGTTACCGACGCTGTAACTTGAAATGATTGGAAAACGCTTCAGAGGATGATAACGAACATCGTGGAAGGACAATATCATACAATGGTCAAAAATGATTAACCTCATTGGAAAAAAATGGTCTCTAATGTTCCTTAGGGGATATGAAACTCTTTTTATATATTAATATGTGTATAAAGCTCTTTTTATATGTATGTGTATAAAGCTGGGATAGCGTTTGATACGTCTTCCTCGATTCACCTTATATATTTTTTGAATTTCGTACCGTATTCTTGGAGACTTTGATGAGCTAATACAGGGTGTCTAGTAATATTTTGGCAAATATTATATTCCCTGACTTTTCCAGGTTTTCCAGACTTGAATTCGAATTTTTCCAGACCATTTTTCCATATAATATTTTGATATTGATAGGAAAATTTAGACAAGTATACATTTGTTAATTTATATACATATTTTATGGATAATCTAATAAAACCTTCATATCCTTTTTTATGAGTAACATACATAAAACTTTTTCAAAAACCTCAAAACAGATAATTATTAGTAATAATTTTTTAGAAATAAGTTATTTTAAATACGATTATGCGAAATTCCATGAAATTCCCTGGTATTTTACGAAATTCCCTTACAATTCCATGACTTTTCCAGAAACTCAAAATTCCCTAACATTTCCAGGTTTTCCAGATTTTCCAGACAACTAGACACCCTGTAATAGCTAACTAAAAGTCTACTAGAAATTGTTAGGTGATAAACAGTTTTTCGACTTACCTGTAAATTAATTTACGACGTACAGACCGTTTAAAAAATCCACTACAACCATTACACGCCAGTATACCATAATGTTTCCCGCTACTGGTGTCCCCACAGACGACACACACCAATCCTAATGTATTTTTTTTCGCTAGTGCTGTGCAATTTGAATTTGTTGTTAATCCCCAATGTCCGACACTTGTGGTCGTATTATTGTTTGGTGGTGGACTTCGTGTTGCTTGCACTAATGTTTGTGCGCCTAAACACAATGCTAACGGATGTGGTGATGTATTTGGTGAATAATTTCGTTCCACTGGTGATCTTTGTAAAATTCGATCTGAAATTAAAACGGTCATATTTAAGTATACAGACAACTGTACAAACATAGAATATAATGTCTCTTATAACAACATAGAAAACATAAATGAAGCAAATATAAATGTTCTGTATAATCTTGGAAGCTTCTGAGAAATGTATACCCAAATTTTAAAACAAAATTCGTTACGCAGGAGCTGCGTCAACTTAGCGAATTACCTTAGAATACATAAATCACTCTCTAGCGGTCATAATTTTAGAGAGATCAAAATGAAATATAATATCTGATATGACTTTAGTATTTGCAAAAAATTCGTTACGCAGGAGCTGCGTCAACTTAGCGAATTACCTTAGAATACATAAATCACTCTCTAGCGGTCATAATTTTAGTGTGATCAAAATGAAATATAATATCTGATATGACTTAAGTATTTGCAAAAATTAACTTTATTAATAGCCAAAAAAACGGTATAACGATTATAGTTTGTAGTTACTATGGAAACGACAATCAAAATTTTATTACAATAAAATATATTTCATGTATTCGTGTCAAACAAACACAAAATATTAAAAATCGCTCTTAAGATTAGAATAGTCGAAAAATGTATAAGGAGTAAAGTTGTGAAAAATCAAGTTTGCTACAATTCATTACTCGATCATTTTTCTCAAACTCTAATGTGAACAGAAATATTTAGAATTTTAACTTTCAATCTTTAATTGTAAATATTTCTGTAAATATTAGTGTAACAGAAAAATGATAAGGAACAAAATTATAGTAAAACTTAGTACCTACAACTTAACTGATGATAAATTTTTCAATTTTTCAAATATTAAGGGAGATATGTCAAATTTTGTGTTTTCCCCTCCCTCTAAACCCCTTTAGAATACCAAAAGCGACTCAAATACCAAATTTCATTCCAATCGGAATAAAACTGTGACCGCTAGAAAGTTCACCAACATTTTAAAAAAGTACATAAGTATATATATATATATATATAAGTATATATATATACATATATAGAAATTTTAGCGATAGTGATTTTTAACATCTAATAGGTAGGATCGATGGACATTTGAAGAAATTTTTACGAAATTCCAACATTGGTGCAAAACCAATAGCTGCATTTCCTTTGGAGGAAATTCGCTAATATTAAAAAAAGACAAAAAGGTTCCATGGTGCACTAATGAAATAGCATGAATCTGATAAAAGAGCGAAAATCGTGTTTGAACAAATATAAAGGATCTAAATCTCAATACGACTTTGAAAAATATAAACTATAAAGAAGAAAAGTAAGAAGAGAAATTTCAACAGAAAAACAGAAATCGTCGAATTATTTTGTACAGTCCATAAATAAATACACTCCTGATAAAATAATATGGTCGAACATATGAAAAATTGATGGTCAACAAAACTACGAGGTCATGAATGCATTAAGATAGTTCCAGCAATGTCTTGTATAATCAGGATTAAAAACCGGTTTGCTTATATTATAGAACAAATACATTTACACACATATAAATATTTATATACAAATTAATGTAATTTTGAAAGAAAAACAAATTTTAAACTATTATATTTCGAAAACAAAACGGTAAAACGCGATATTTAAAAAAAAATTATTTAATAAATATTTATCTTTACTATCCTAGTTTCTTTTTAAAATTCTTTCGAGTATTTTTAATACAACAGATAATTATTGGGCGGCCATGAAGTTTTACATGATTCTAATGAGAGAGAATGAGAAAGAATGATTACTTTGTTATTAATTATCTCGAGTTCTAACCAGTCAAAAATTCTGAAACTTCGGGATTTATTAGAAAATGTTATTTGTAGCCTGTGAAAAAATGAGCAAAATCTGTCGAAAAATGATTTCATGCTGGAACTCCAAAAATATAGTAATGAATTACTATTAGATAATAAAAAAAATTGCTAATATTAAATATAATATTTCTCTGAAGTGATTCTCAATATAATCAAATATTTTTGAATTAAAAAACATGAAGCTAAAAACACAATAATAAACTTTCAAACAAGCACAAATAAAAATTCATATAATCTGCCTATTACGTTCCATGAGTTTACGAATGCACTGTCCAAAATTAAAAACAACAACATATAAATATTTTAACAACAAACTAAACTAAATTGCTCTAGTATTTCTATTCGAATTATTTAATGGAATCTGGAAAATGGGAATCATCCCTGATATATGTGGAAGCAATAAAGTGATATCTATACACAAACCAAAAAAAAGATAAACTAAATCCAAGCAACTACCGACCAATTTCAATCTCCATATACAAAAATTAATGGAGCGCATAGTGCATGAAAGACTTCGGTGGGTATTGGAAAGAGATCAACTTTTGCACGATAATCAATTTGGTTTCAGAAAGCACAGATTCACTGATGACTGCCTAACCATATTAGACACAAACATTAAAAATTCACTATCATCTGGGAACTATTTATATACTATATATTCTTCGATATAGAAAATGTTTTTGATACTACATGGCAGTATAAAATTTTAACACAATTACAAAAGTGGAACATTTAAAGGCAATTTACTCAAGTATATACAAAATTTCTGAACAAATCGAGTATTTAATGTGAAAGTTAACAATCAGTTATTTGATAAGTTTGAAGCACAAAATGGAACACCACAGGGATCAGTGCTTTCTGCAACTCTTTTTAATATCCCTATAAATGATTTATTGAGCGTGATAAATTTCAACATCCGATCCGAAATATGCACAAAAATATCTTCAGCAAACCCCTAGATAATATTACACTCTGGAGCAACAATAATGGCTTAAATGTATCAACGACCAAAATTAAAAACATGTGTTTCCATAGGAAATCTAAACAAAACATTAATATCGAAAAAATAATAATCAAAATGTCGAAAGTGTTAAGAGTCGTAAATTTTTAGGAATGCATTTTGATGAAAATATTAAGAATGTACGAGCACTGGAGCTTCAAAGTGGAACTTGAAGGGTATATAAATCAATTATAAAAGTTTTAGAAGGGTTACGGGGGTTTCAAATTAATTATTTAATGCCAAAGTTCGAGTTTTAATGCATTGCTCTTATGGAGAAACCCGTAAGCGTCGACATATATTGATAATTTTCACTTGGAATAAAATAAGACAAACAAAAAAAAACTACGCAATAGATCAGAGAGATTGATCCAATAAAATTCCGGTATGGCCTAAAAAAAAGATATTTAAAAAGATTTCGACAAAATTCAATTCCTGTCGGCGGTAACTTAACAACCCGAAATCTCAAGTTTTTTTCTTAAATATTTTTTTGGGGGCCCGTAATACCCAAAATAATTAATTTTTTTCATTTAACGACAACATTTCCATTTAACATTTTGAAGAATTTTATTAATGGACTATATCTATAGTGCTCGTACATCCTTAATTGGAAAGAACATATAAATAATCTAAAGGGCGAACTCATCTATAAACTTAAAATTTTAAAAATAATATCGAATAAAACTACTGGAGCCGACAGTCTTCACTTAAAAAACTATATGATGCTTTGATAAAATCAAAACTTGATTATGGATGTCATATATACGATAGCGCTAAATCTTCAATACTTAGTAAGTTGGATGTAGTAAACAATAAATATCTCAGGATAATATCTGGAGCCAATCGAACTACACCTATATGTTGTATTTATGTTGATGCAGGACAATACAATCTATCATCCATTAGAAGACAATATTTAACCCTCAACTTTTGTCTCAGTGCTATGGAAAAACAAAAAGGATATTTAATTAATAAAATAACTCATAATCCTTACAAACATATATATGAAGAAAAAAAAATTCCTACCAAAACCAATACCTATCATAATAGAACAAATCTTACATAAATATAGTCTGAACGATCAATTAACTACCCAAATCTACAAAATACGATCCTTACTTTCAATATGTTTCACCATAGTCTAGCAATATAATAAACATTAACCTAAAATTAACCAGTCCAAGTGGCCGAGCGGTCTAAGGCGCTATGTCTGCGCAGTATGCTTACTTGGAAACTGGGAGGCTATGGATTCGAATCCCGACATCGGAAATTTGTCAATTGTTAAGAAAAAAAAGGGGGTGGTTAATTGACTAAACTGTCGGTGTATGTCCAAGAACGAAGTAACCGGTTATGCTTGAGAAGATTTCTTGCAGTTTCCTTCACGAACTACAGATGAATATCGGCATAGTTCCTATCATAGTAGGCTGCAGCCGCATATCCTACCAATTCCTAATCTACTCACAAATTCCTTCCACTCCACTCATATCCTCACATCCTAAGGCATCACAATGGACCTTATGGTGGAAGTGTAGCCCGTCCAGGGCAGCCTTTACAATCTACATCTACTTCATTATATCACATCAATCAAATTTGAATTACTAACGATACACAGATCTGGTTAAACAATACACATAATCAATTAAAAAATATAAAGTATGATATGACTTTCTGGAACACATCAATACAAAATAACAGAAAAGATGACATAATCCTTCCATGGCTACGTACAGGGCACACCAAGATTACACACAGCTATCTTCTGAACAAAACACCAATTTGTCAAACATGTAATATCACAATGACTGTATGAACATATACTAATTCACTGTACAAAATTCAACAAACACAGGCAACATGTGAATCTCCCGAAAACCCTACAAGAGATATTATCAAATGAAGAAGACAATGTTCAAAAACTGCTTAACTTCATCCAAAACATCAAATTCACAAACAGTATCTAACCACCACAAGTCATATTATCATTATATCATAGTTATTATTTAGTTATCATAATATATAGTTATCATACACTGCACATATGAGATCATAGTTGTTAAAAGTACATAAAATTTAATCAAAAAATATGGGCGCTTAATGGGCGCTTTGGTATAGCGGTAAGCACGTTGGACTAGATATTCAGAGAGCCGAGGTTCGATTCCTGGTTGACGAGTTAATTTTTTCATATCAATATTTAATTAGAAATTCAATGACAATGACATTTGTCTATAAAGTATACACCAGTCTTCTACAGTTTGTCTTACGTAACCGAAATGGAATTTGGACAAACATCGTATTTTTGACGCTTAAGTATACACAAATATAATAAATATATGAATAATAATGTTGATATTTGACAACAAAAGTAATACTGTCAATGATATGAAAATGTTGGCTCCGCTGGACTATATATCCATAGGGCCGACGTTCAATTTCAGGATGATGAGTTAATTTTTTTATATCAATATTTGCTTACCGGTTTTATTTTATAAATGTTGAAAATTACTCTGATCAGCTTATAATCACTAGGAAAAAATTATTTTCTACTTTTTAATACAATATGGTTTTAAAAGAAAATCATTAATTATAAAAAGGTTTTTTTAATTAATTAATTATATTTTTAAACTAAAAAATCAGTTGAATTTTCCAACGCTTCCACAACTTCTCAATATTTATCAACGCTTCCACTAAATTTGTATTTCTGTGAATATTTTTGAATGTCACCATGAGTTAATCTAGATGATACCAAATCAGTGTATTGTCGTCAGAATTGCTCACATTTGCATATTTTGGAACGAAAGCCCTAAATTCGTCCACTAATAAAAATATTTTTCGAAATTACGGCCCCAAAAAGAAACTTTTGCTTGGGAATTCGATAATTTTCAAGGTAGAAACGGGAAAATTTTCAAAAATTAGGTTTGATTCTTTATTAGAAAAAAAAAAAAATATGTTTCAGCATTTTTTTCAGAAACCTTACTGAGGCAGAAGCTTTATATAGCAGCTCCGTCAGTTTTAAAGAGACATGAAAATGTATTAAGGTTCTTGGTTCCAAAATAACAAAGTCGTGTTTTACCCTTTTTTGTTAAATCAACCATTGAAGGAGTGAAACTGTGCTGTAAAGTCTGTATAAGCAAATTTTCCTATTTTCTCGATGATACTTCTAACATTTACTTAAATATTTTCTAAATAATTGGGTTCATTTCTATATTTTTTATATATTTACCTTCTAAAGAGATGTAAAGGTTGTAAAAGTTTTAATTTTCAACGCCCATAATTCTTACGTTGGCAATGATTTTATCAATTGTTTATTGTATTGTGTGCTCTTATTTCTGATGGTCTTAATCTTTTTCTAAGCGTAATTATCCAATTTTGATTGATTTCGGCTTCGAATTTAGTCTTTGAATGACTTTAAGACAGTGGAATTACTTGTGCTTTACCTATTATTTGTCAAACCAAAAAATAGTAAAGATTCGTGTGATCCGTTACGCAGTCCATCGGTTTTTATGTTACAGATAAATATTAAAAGTAAATCATTGATCATTTAAATTTTTTTTGTAAATTATTGTATTTATTTAAGAATGCCATATTTAAAAAACCCTTTAAAAGTTCAGACAACATATGTAGAATGATTTTTATTACTTTAATCAAATTGAATTAAATGTTTAAATATAATTAAATTAGCATAAAATATCACTTTAAAAATATATAAAAAATATATATATATTTCCCTACATTTAAAAATAATTTAATATATTTAAATATAAATATAATATGTTAATTATACACAAATTGTGTATATGTTCCCGTAGGTTATATAGCACACACGCACATATTCCTTTTTATTAAATAAATAGAACATATGAAATATCAATTTGTCATGTATATTTATTTTAACCAGGATTTAACTTACGAGATTGAATGTTAAATACTAAGTTGATCCACGGATTAGTATAAAGATTGAACACGAGAATATATTTTGACGGGAATATTATTTATTAATATATGCTATAATATTTTTCAGTATATATATATAGGGGACTGAATTTAGATGGTAGGTACAATGTTTATCTTTATATCGAATATTAATAGAAGATTATTTACCAGAATATGTCATATGTGCTCTATTGCAAAAAATATTTAGAACGTCTTTCATATGTTAATATGTTCCTAACAAAAAAAAGCTAGTGGATATTTTAATGTAATTAAATGTAACTTCCATCAAGGGATTTTTATTTATTTATTTTTATTTGTATAATTTTATTTTTGGTGTTATTTTGATTGAATTAATTTTTAGTAAGTTAATCTAGACACGACCTCTTTTTGTTTTGGGGAGAGAGCCAAGATTTGAAAAGTAAAATGTTATTTACTTGTCGCTTCTAAGGTTTGTCTGTATTTAAGGACATTCAAGTGCTAGACATAATACATCCATAAAACTCTAAAAAACCCACTATAATATTTTGAACTTGTAAACAGTATATTTGTTTTGCCGAGACGATGGATCATAGAGTAGATCCGATAGTCGGCGCTGTAGTCAAGTTATTAACAAATTCTATAATTTGGTGGAGGTTCTGGGAAAAAAAAAAAATTATTAATTCTGATAGCGGAAGCGCCGGTAAAAATAAAAAAAGTTGAATAATTCAATTGACAATATCGATTTTAAAAGTGGAGTCGATATTCACAACTGATATTCACAATATATGTTGGTTTAATGCCAATAAGCAAATCCACGTTTAACGCCGACGAATTGACGTTCAACCAGTACATGGTTAAAATTCTAAAATATCCACAATATTCTGTAACATTGTATATCGTAAATTAAAATTAAAATTCAATGAGTATATTTGTACTACTCTGTACATTTTTTTACCTAAAAAAAAATAGTTTCAATTATGCCGATTAAAATAATTAATAATTAATTCTAACGTTCGATAACACTATTTTTTTAATTCAACTAAATAAAATGCAAAGAATATTTTACAATATTTATTACATTGCCTAATTTATTAACACAGTTGGCATATGTTTAAATATAAAAATTATACATCCCATGAAGATTAATATAAAAGTCAAATCGAGGAAATAAATTTGGTTCTTTTGTATTTGTATGTATCATTTTTCTGGGGCTGGTAAATTTTTACTTGGATTTCGTCAGCGGTCTAATTCTATTATATTTAATAAATTAGGTACAAGTCTGCTATCTGGTCAATCCTTTTCCACATTCAGAAGACAGTTATACTAAGATATTTGATAAAATCGGGAGAACGTCATCTTGAAGGCGAAAATCTTTAATGCGCACTGTTAGTTCAAAAAGCATCTATTCTTTGTGAGAAAATAATGCAGATCAATGTGTTTGGACTCTTCAGAAGAAGAGGTCATGCCATTTTCACCAATATTGAACTTGGTAATAAAAAACCTTCAACCAGAAAAGTTGGGGGCTCGTAAACACCATAGAAAAAATAGTTTTCTGGAAATTCAAACGCTGGCAAAAAAGAACTAGATACATCAAATAGCCAGGTCTTTTATTGTGTCCATGACAACTTCTTTTGGAAATCATTTTATGTTAATACTTTTCTATTTTTAACATGAAAAAATAAACTAATTTGATTTAATTGTAAATATTATTAAGATCACGATATTTATCATTTCTAATTGTTTCCAAGTTGGAATAATTACTACAGCGCATTTAAAATTGTAAGTATAAAACTTGTTCAAAATTTTGTTTCAATTTCATAATCATTACCAAAGGTGTACCAACTAAGAAATTTATAAAGAAACAACAAATTTGATAGTTTTTTGGCTACAGAAAACTTAGCCTTACGTCTTTCGAAAATAAGAAAACTTGATTTTTCGTTAGTATAACTTATAGTAGAAATGATATGCGATCTTCTACGTGGTGCGGCCATTTATTTGAACTTTTTAGTTATACTGGACTAACTATGAATGCCACGAGACGAGACGATATTAGCATGTCTCTTGTATTGTATTGTCTTGTAAAAGTACTATCCTAGAAGTACTAGCGTCTGTCTCTCAAATATTTATCGTAAACAGGATTCTAATTTTCGTCTTTTTTCGTCTAGTTTCTCTCGTCTCTCGCGCCATCACTACGACTAACTTTTAAAGGTGATTTACAAAGTGAAATTTCCTTGTAAACAAAATATTCATTTCTAATGAATTTTGGGATAAATTTCTAATCAATCGGGTCCATTGTGTGAAGATTGTGTGGCGAGAAGGAAGAAACATCCAGCCACATTATCTTTGACTGCGAACCTCTAGGTTACAGTAGATACAGGATATTCGGGGCATCTCACCCCGAATATATGAACCTCACCCGAATATATAAGCAAGCTCCTAGCTATTGTCAACATATGGGAGAAGCGAATTTCGTCGGACTAAAGTAGAATGGGGAGCACAATGGACCATAAGGTCGAAGTGCAATAATTTTTAGACCCCAAAATGAATCAATCAATCATCAATCAATTTTGGAATAAATTTCTTGATATTTTTGATTTTGTCCGATTCCATTTGTATCGAACAGAAAATCGATCTTTCAAATTTTATTAAATTACATAACATTAACGAAAAAAAATCCTATATATACATAATTTTCTAATGATTTTGTTAAAATATTTTTTTTCATCCCTAATATTCTTTTCATCCCTCTAAATAAAAGGGTAAAATGACTACATATACACACACAATATACATATAGAAGTACATATACTTACAATATTATACAAGCGTTAAATTATAATTGTATTTTTATTAGGGTATCACCTAGTACCAGAAAATGTTGATTTAGATTTAGATTTTTATTTTATTTTTGTTGAGAAGAAAAGGGAGAGAGAGAGAGAGAGAGAGAGAGGAAGAATCGCTATTGCTAAACCAGCTAGCTCTTTACATTATAGTCAAGAGAAATGATGATATTTTCATTAATAGCAAGTGTTATCTGTTTTGTTGAGTTGATGTGTACCAGAGTTGATGTGCAACCCTCTGCTGCTATAATAATAATATGTAACAGAGGGTGTGATCTATACAATTGAGGGTTTTTTTTTGTCAAATTTTATATTAATAGGTTATTTATTTTTATATTAAGGGTAACAAACAACAGATATAGTGGTTACATCAAGTTACAGTGGGTAATTTTATAACAGGTTAATGTTTATTAAATGTTTGACATATTTCATTTGTTTATTAATTGATTTTGTTTGCTGATATCGATTTGGAGTTGATTACAGGCATTTGAAAGGGGTTAGCTATATATATATACACAATTTTATGGAATATTCTCTGTCCCATATCCAATGTTCTCTGATATTGCCAAAACTGTAAGACTGTTTTTTATGAAAGTATAGATCTTGCCTCAAAGATGTACATGAGAACACATTTCTGGAAAGGAACAATTCTTAGAGTCAAAAGCGGAAAAAATACACGTTTTGTAAAATATGAGTTTTGGTTAAGTAGTAATTTTTTAAAATTACATTTCAAATTTTGCCCCAATTCCTAGAACATTTGTATGTATTTTACAAATACGTATTTCGACTACAATGTAGTCATCATCTTAGCTAATCGTAACTATCTCTGGGATATGGATTCAGAGATATGTTGCTTGTTGCTAATTTGGTGCGTGTCTCACAATGACCTTGAAAAAGTTCTGTCTTTTATACGATTTGACTGACGGTATAATCTGACCTGCGGATTATTTGAGTTGACTGACTAACGGATTAGGTGTGTGGAGAGCCCCACCTATTTATTGACGGTATTATTTGGTGACTATGCGGCGTTTGTTTTGTCACTAAAGTGAGGGTATCGAAGCTAAGCTTGATATGCAGGTATTAGATTTTTTTGAAATTTTAATAATCTTTATTAATTTTTCATCCATCTTTCATTGTAAAAGACAAAACAAAACTAGTATTTAGGGAAAAGTTGTAGATAGTATAAAACTACAGATATAATATTTTAAATTATTCGATTGAAATTCACCCCCATTAAGTATAAACTATTTGATTTTAATCAATATTTTAAAATTTTATAATCTATTTTCTGAGGCAAATAAGGTCTTTGGTATATTATTATGTATTTTATTAGTGAAATGAACAAACCAAATCCGTTATAGAAATAGACTTGTAAATTTTTGTTACCGAACGTATTACCCATGAAAACCATTACGCTGAAAGTTTCCACGGTTACAGCTTGTTGGCCCAACCTTATGGGTCCACTTTACACTTAAAATATAAAATATATTCGAATCAATCGCACTGATCAAAAGTTGTGTGAAAAATGTTGGTAAATATATTCATAATGAAATTCTGGTAGCAGCCAATAAGCGTTCAGTAGGGTAGGACCATTAATCATAAATTTTTATTGCTTTAAAAACATTATTATTCTTAAGTATCCATTCCGAAAGGGTAGAATAATTTAAAAAAATATATGGCCCTACCTTACTGAACACTATATTTACGAAATTATCGAAATAAAGTCTTCGATCAAATTTGCATATTTTGTTACTTTTATATTGGTCTAGAATTCAACAAAAGTTTTTTCAGCTTTTTAGATGCAACGTTTATGATTGTTTTTTACTAACGTTAGGTTTATATATTTTACAATATTTTTGCCAACTTTTATAAAATATTCATTAGTTGGTAGCTTTAATAGCTTTGATAATACGTATTTCTGTTACAATATAGTTATCATCAGTATTAGTTTGCTATCGCAATTATTATCCGACGAGATTCAATAAAAGGGGTACAGAGTTGTGTCTGAATATGCATTTATTTTTTATCCTAGACAACAGTTTAGCTATATATCCACAAAATCAAAATATGTTCGAAATTTACCAGCATACGTTTGGGTGCGTAGCAGACGTCTTGATCCTCAGACAAAATATCCCCGACAAAATATCCCAGGATAAAATATCCCCAGGACAAAATATCACCAGACAAAATATCCCAAGGATAAAATATCCCCCGACATAATATCTTTTGATAATGAAAAAAAATACTCCGAGTTGGTCGGGTTTGCGTGTTTTTGGGTCCCGCACTAAAAGGCGTACTATATATTTCAGATATAGTGTCAAAAATTATTATTATTATTATTGATATTATTCTGTGATTTCAAAGTTTTCGAGATATTTTGTCCTTGGGACATTTCGTTTGGGATATTCAGTCTGGGGATATTTTGTCTTGGGGATATTTTGTCTTGGGGATATTTTTCTGAGGATAGTTTGTCCTGGGGATATTTGGAACAAAGACGCAAATAACCGTTTGGGTGCACTAAAAGGCGTTCTATATATTTCAGATATCGTGGTAGAAACTATTATTATTACTGATATTATTGTGTGATTTCAAAGTTTTCGAGATATTTTGTCGGGGATATTTTGTCCTTGGGATATTTCGTGGGGGATATTTATTCTGGAGATAATTTGTCTTGGGAATATTTTGTCTGGAGATATTTTGTCTGGGAATATTTTATCCCGAGGATATTTGTCGGGGATATTTTGTCTGGGGACAAAGACGCATGTAACCGTTTGGGTGTATGTATTGTACGTTTTGAAAAGTGTCTATGCGCGGTTCGTATCAGGGCCGTGCCTGGCCAGCGTTCTTAGCGTAAACAGCACGCAGGCGGTCAAATTAAAAGGCGGCAAATTATAATATTTTTTTTTTGTTTCTTATTTTTTAATGAAATTAAAAGATTAAACTAAGAAAACACAAGTAGTGAATTGCAAGTACTTCACATACTCTTTAAAATTAGCTCTCGGTCAAATTGGCTCAATTTCAAGTATGTTGATAACCCCACAATCAAAAGTTCTCAGAGAAACAAGTCTCTGAAATCCTCAGTTTCTGAGCAACAAGCTCCAAAAGGGGCATAATCTGGATTTCTATATAAGTATGGATTACGTGATTCCCATAAACTACTAATCTATGAATATTCTAACTAAAAATGCCTTTTTTTCTTAGCTATGCAATTTTATCTTAGAGGCGGCCATACACACTGGCACCCAGGTATTCAGACACGACCCTGATTCGTATTTATATTTTTTTACGATTTTTACATTTTCAGGAAATTAATCCCTAGTTTTTATTTTGGTTAAATTCGTGTTTTACTTATCTAAAATTATTTAAAAATTGAAGAAAAAAAAAAACATTTTAAAGTAAATTCTTATAGAAATCTAATTTTCGTATTTTAGTACTTTTTTTTAAAAATATTTATAACAAAAAAGATTAAAAATTTTCAAAAATATATAATTTGAATATAGTTTGAACTGAATTTTAAAAGAAATTTTCGAACATTTAAGAACCATTGGACTAACAGTTAATATAATTATAAGATTTTTGTTAAAATAATTGTTAATTCAATCAATTTAAAAAAAAAATTGAAAAAAATAAATATTTATCAAATATTTGTCAATTTTCGTAAAAAAATCTTTTAGTTTTGGCTATAGTTTCGAAAACACAGTTCCTTCATCTAAGTACTATAATTATCATTTTCATTTCTATTATTTTTATCCTTTTACCTGATGAAGAAACTGCAGTTTCCGAAACAATTGCCAATCATATAAATATTTTTTACGAAAATTTCAAACTGTTTAATTTAATATTGGATTTTCGTCAAAGTAACGATCCATTTATTCAATACAAAAAATAAATATTTCATTCAAACACAATACCTGTTGTCGCACTTTGTAAACATCCGTCGGTAGAATCTTGTTGATTAAGCGTCGGCTGAACTAACGAAACCACTTCCATTTTTATTATTAAATTAAAAAACAATATACAAATAAATAGTTTCTTTTTTTTAAACTTTCGTCACTTCTTAATTTTTATATCAGAATAATTATTATTTTACAAAAATTTGCTTACACATTTTTATCCATCCAAAATTTAAAATTAATTTAAATATTTTTTAAAATATTTTCCATAGTTTTTCAACATTATTTTTAATTTTAGAAT
Source organism: Nineta flava (assembly GCA_963920215.1). NCBI lineage: Eukaryota > Metazoa > Arthropoda > Insecta > Neuroptera > Chrysopidae > Nineta > Nineta flava. The sequence continues at coordinate 90,225,726 of OY986042.1, forward strand.
ATTTTAAAAAAAATTTGTATTTAGATAACTTTTTTTTGTTAAATTAAAATTAATTTATTACCCCAAAAAAAACAACATTATTTAAATTTTGGTATAGTATAAATTAAATTGTCCACATATTTTATTTTGTGAAAAAATCGTCCAAAAATTTAACAAACAATTGCCTTGAATATATTATAGCATAAAGTACAAGTATTAACCAAAAAAATAAAATAAAATAGAGAATGTTCAGTTAATGTTTTGAGCTTTGAAGAGCTTTTGATGATAATATTATTTTGGTAGGATTATTACACACCCAGAGACAACAATAATTTGTTTGTTTCCACTTTAAAAGTGAAATACTATGGACACAAGATAGATATTATTATTATTATTATTATGTTGATATGTATGTTGGAAAAAGCACATAGAAGCCGATCAAAGATCTAAGCGCGCGATCACACATAAGTGGGCGGGTTCAGTGTTTAACTTCTGTCGCATCAGCATCGTCACACATGCGCTTTACCGTACATAGATGATGGTGATACACAATCTAGTTATATATTTGTGTTGTATAAAACATTTTCATATAATATTTTATATGGCGTCTTATCATCCCCCTCGAAACGAAATGTTACTATATGATTGCTGGTGCCATGTTAACGCGTTTCTGTCGCCTATCATACATACCAAAATATTATATCTGACTGTGAAAAACGTTTAGAATGTGATTATATATTAGGCTTGAATTTTTCTCAGAACACTTGCATCATATCAGGAGGGATTTTTCTTTATGGTCTTTGATATTGGGATTTGATCTTCTGGTTATCCAGGGATTATTATCTAAAAATTAATTTGATGCCAGTTTTACCAAAACAAGAAATTTTTGTATTAAATGGATCGTTACTTGACATAAAAATTCCATTTTAATAATTGAATTAAACAAATAGTTGAGATTTTTGTAAAAATATTTTTTTTTTTAGCTCCTTTAGAAAATATATAGTAATGATAAAAATGTACAAATTTTAACAAAAAGGTAATCTTAGGATAGGTACTCGTATAAATTACATAATTAAACATTGCATGGATGGAAACAAATGAGAAGTCCAGGTAAAACCTAAAAAATAAAAAGTTAGCCAAAGAGTTAGCTGAAACAAAAATAAAACAATAATTATTGTCATAATTATGCAAATAAACAAAAAATAAAAGTTTTACAAATAAATTTTTATTATATTATGTAAAGTGGCAGGATGATTTATGTATTATCTACAAACAGATTAAGGAGTGGAGAATTTGGGAAGGTAAGTTGGTAAATTAAAATTAAAATCACAATTTTTGAATCGATTAATTTCTAATTTTGCTACATTTGTGCAAATTTTGGATTGGTTATGTAAAAGTTCAAATTTATCATTGAAAGAGTGATTTTCAGATATTAGGTGTATTACCCATGAGACAAGCTTTATGAGGAAGATTCCGTATTGACCGTATTGACCAATGTAAAATTTATTACATGACATAAGTTTATATATAAACTCCGCTTCGTTGGTCTGTTTTTTGTTTTGTATTGAGGATGTATTTTCCCAAAGAGTTGTTTAATGCTGTTTTAAGATTCAATGAGATGAAAAATTCAAATATTAACTGTGACAAACTCCCACAAAAGATGTTGTAATAAATTTAAATTCATGCATGTGATGAATGGCTTGTTGAAGAAGTTTCTTATCAAGCAGGTCATCGACTAATTTATGGGGTTGTAGCTATTATTAATAGCGATTTGTTTAATGATATTTAATTCTGAATTAAATTTATCAATATTTAACGACGGACGGACACCAGTAGGGATTATTAAAAGCTTCCATTTTATAACTTAGAGGGTGGAATGATCAATTGTGGATTACCATTTCTATACGGTTTATGGAAGATAGCGAATTAATGGGAGTTAGAATTTCTGGCAATTGCTAGGTCAAGAATTTATAACTATTTTCATGCTTACATTTCATAAAATTCGTTTTCCAGTATGTTTCTTCAGTACTTATATATGGTTTGTCATCCTAGCGGATATAATAATCATAATTAGAAAGAAGGGTACCGCAAACGGGTCCCTAGCACCTAGACCAATGGGCCCTCTGTGCCTCGATAGCGAATATAAACTCTAGATTTTGCCAAATTATACTCAACATTTCTAAATATATTAAACCTATTCTGTATTAATGAACTAATTTTGTTAAAATGTTTAATTCCAGTGGCGAATTTACGTTCGATGCCACCCTAGGCCCCGTCCGATATGTTGCCCATTTTGCTTACCGGTATAGTGATTATTATAATAAAATATTTAATTTATAAATATTAAAAATATTATATTTTGTGGTTTATTTATTTAATTGTAATTATAAATTTCTTAAGATTAATATAATAAATAAGTACCTATTTGTATGACTTATCACATATTACAATTAACTTTTTTTTTCTTGATTTAGCTCGCGCTTTTTCTAATTTTGCTTCAATTGACAACAATGGTGGAAAAATGGTTTAAGGGTGGAAAAAGATCTTTCTCCTGAACAATTTGTTGATGGAATACATAAATAAATGCGTAAACCAATATCTACATTAGGGTAAACTTCTTAAAGATTACGTGAATGTAAAAGATTGCATAATTTTAGTGCAGAGTGCATATTTTCATTATACTCTGATCAATCTTTGAGTTGATAATGTATTCAATTCATTTAAGGACGTTCGAATGAGTCATTTTGGGGGGAAAGGCGTAAGGGTGGAGGGGATCAAGTGACTGCGCATGCCCGCAGCGTTACAGATTTAATGTATACGTTGAAACTAGATTTAAATAGTCTATGGTTATTTGGTAAATAATAATACTCGTGAGTCGTGACTCGTAATGTTTCTTTTATTATAAATAAAAAAGTAAAATCTTGTGTTTTGCTTCTCTAAAATGATAAAAGTACTTCATCTTTGGCTCAAATAAACCCTTGTTTATTTAACAACAATTTACAGAGTTTTATAAAAATTTCTCTGCATTTTAAACTATAATGTTTTATTTGATTATACAGATTAAATTTGTAGTTTCTCCATAAGACCCCCAATGTTAAAAGTATGATTTTCAATATCGAAAAAAACGAAAAAATGCATTTGAACTAATATTTTGAAGCATACTAATGAATTCGTATTGACTTTTTTTATAACATATTTAATTTACAAGAACTTCTCTGCTATTTTTTTGTCTCTTTCGAACGTCCTTAAAGTATTCATATTTGGAATACTTTACTGAAATTTGTTCATATATTAATAGCAAAACTAGTGCAAATTGATTTTTAAATTTGAATCGTTCATTGAATTATTTCATCTTTAAAATTGAAGCATCTCTAAAATTTTGGCGCCCAAGGGGTCTAAGCGTAAATCCTCCACTGTTTAATTCCAATCCTTAATTTTCACAAAAAAAAAAACATTTTCTTCAATTCTTACATATTTTTTCTCAGCTCAGCTTAAAAATAACATTAAATATAATAACGACTAAATAACCAGAAGAGTAAAACGTTCACATTCTAAACGAATAAAAATACTTTAGAATTGTTGAAGTGTATTTTATATATGTGTTCGTCTACATTCTACAACATAATATAACACATATTCAACCATTGGTTGGCTTTCATGTATTAATCCCATTGGTCTGATGTGATGCCTTTCGATCTCATTGGACAACACCCTATGATTCCTGAACAAACAAACGTTTTGTTTGTTTTTTTATATTGTTGTTGTTATTGTTGTATGTTTGTTCTACATAAAAATCCCCGCTAACCCGCTAGCCCCATAGTTTCTATTATGTATTATATAATCGCTATAATAATAAAAACAGGATAATATTTTAGTTGTTAAATCAATTCAAATTATAGTTTTACGTATAATAAAAAAACAAACAAAATTACATTAAATAAAAATAAAATCAATTACTATTTAGGTGCCTAGATATATGTATTTGTATGTTATTGGAGACAAATCAATAAAAAATATATATATATATATATATATTCATTCGTTGAATATATGATATTAAGTATTATTGAAAAATAATATGGAAAAATAAAAATAAAATAAAAAATATTTATTATTGAAAAATAATTTGCAAAAATTAATTTCAACATTCAATTGATATTGTGCTATTGGCAAAGTGATTAGTCGATATAGTGTTGACGCGACAGATGAAAATGTCGTATTTCCTGTGCCATCTCGTACTGCGAGAGAAAAAACTGGCCTGTTACTCGCCGAGAAAGAACCATCTCGTTTCGATTCTGTAGTCAAATATTCGGAATTTAAGAATAGCATTCTCCCCAAACTCGAGAGTATAGTATAAGTACATAAATAGATGGTAGAGGCTGCCCTGGGCGGGCTACACTTCGGCCATACGGTTCATTGTGATGCCTAAGGATGAGAGGATGTGAGTGGAGTGGAATGAATTTTTGTGTATAGACTAGGAATTGGTAGGATATGCGGCTGCAGCCGACTATGATAGGAACTATGCCGGCATTTATCTGGAGTTCGTGAAGGAAACTGCAGAAAACCCTCTCAAGCATAACCGGTTACTTCATTTTTGTTCAAACGCCGACAGTTAGTCAATTAACCGCCCATTTTTTTTCTTAATAATTGACAAACTTCCGATGTCGGGATACGAACCCATCACCTCCTAGTTTCCAAGTTGTAGTAAATAAAATTTACTACAATTTATATACTGATCATTTTTTTGTAACTCTAATATTTACAGAAAATTGCCGATTTTATGTTCTCTAAATTGTAAAAATGAATTTTTGTCGCCATGTATACCAATAAATATTGTTGTTATTCATTATTACAAGCTTTTTATTTAACTTGCAATGCATGTATGTATGTATGTATGTTCGGGTCAAATCTTGCAAGCTGAATTAGAACCACTTCCTCTTATCCTACGGAGTTAAATTTTTACATGTTGATTCAGTTCCAATGGCAATGCATTTTTATAGTAAGCATGACAAGAATCGACAAGGGGAAAGGAAGGTTTAGAGGGAAGGGGAAACACAAAATTTGGTATATCTCTCTTAATATTGAAAAAATCGAAAAACACATAAGAAGTAAAGTTGTAGAAAAATAGTTTTACTAGTGCAATGAGGATGATTTTTATATCATATTATTAAGAGCTCATATTTGGAACGGCCTCATTGAGGTGCCCAGGAACCAATTTTTCAAAGTACCCAGTAAAATTTAAATATGTCGATACCCACTCATTGAATACCCATGCATTGAATGGGATGGATTTAGGAGAGGGGGTTTATTTGTCCCTCTAAAACAAAGAACAATTTATTGTTAATTAGTGCATTTAATTATCTGAAGCACATTACCATCATTGCATAATTACTTTTTTTAATTTTAAAGTATTGCTCTGCTAGATCATCCTTCAGCTAGCAGAGCATGTGGTTACACAGTACAACAAAGAGCAGTTAATTTTAAATTAGGCATTTAATTAGCTTAATAATTGGACATTAAATACAATATAATTAATTGGTTTTTTAAACATGGCACAGCTGGTTAAGCTAGCAGAGCATGCGGTTACACAGTACAACAAAGAGCAGTTAATTTTAAAATAGGGCATTTAATTAGCTTAATATTTTGATATTAAATACAATATAATTAATTGATTTTTTAAATATTGCTCTGCTAGCTTAACAGTAAGCTAGCAGAGCAGGCGGTTACACGATTCAACAAAGAGCATTTAATTTTTAATTAGGGCTTCTAATAAGAATTTAATTAGCGTCTAATTATGAGACTATTATAGTTGTGTTCTGCTCAGGTTGCTCTGCTGACTTAATGGACATTTAATATATATATATACAAGATATTGAGGATATAAATTTTCAATCTAAAATCGTAAATATTTCTCGAAATATTTGTGTAATCGTAAAAATCATAAGAAACTAAATTATAATAAACTATATATCGTATCAAATTTTCGATTTTTCCAATCCTAAGAGATATAATATTTATTAAGTTATATTTTGTGTGTAAGACCTTTAGGCCTTATTAAATTTTTCCTATTAACTTAAATTTCACGTACCCAATTTCATTTGAGACTACAATAGGGAATATGCATGAAAATATTTTTTCACTTGGATTGAAGCATGTTTACTTGACAAATATCAAGGTAAAATTACTTTTTAAATAACTTTAAAAATAAGCGAGATATGAATGATTGAAATTCCCGAACAGACAAAGAGGGTGATAGCCCTCTTGATATGTTATGTGACGTCATACTACACTTTCACCATTTAAAATACACGTAAAACTCCGTTTTTAGTATTTTTGCAAGAAAGAGACAGATAATAATCTTTAAAAGCTTATAGCTTCCTTGATATTTGTCGGATTTTAATTTCGTTTTTAAATATTATTACAGTATTAATAGTATTTTCATATTCTGAAAATAAATGTGAAAAAAATTTTCATGTATATTCCCTATTATGCCTTTTAGAGCACGTATAGACATATTAGAGCATCAAGTATATCGTTATAAAGAGATTCCACTGTATTAAGAAATCATTCTATAATATTATAGTAAACTTGTTAGTATAATAAGAAATTACAACGAAGACAATTTAAAAGACTATTTAATGAGATTGATTGTCATATTGGTACGTGTCGTTTTGATTGATTTTGATTGATATTGTAATGTTGCCATCTACTATATACGTCCTACGATACGAACAGTACATCGTCTATCTGTACGATATGCTAAATACGATATATAAATAATTTTCACATATTCTATTCTAGTGATATTAAGAGATATATATTTTATCTCTTGTGTATATGATAGATGATATGGGATAATAATAATATTTGCTATTTACAAGTGAAAATTATCATTTTATTTTAATTATTTTTAACCTCTATGCACACACACACACACACACAACATGCGTAGTCTATAAATGTAGGTATGACAATGAATAAGAAAAGTGTCTATCATCAAATTCATATTTTGTGACAAGTTTTTGAATTTTATTCTAAAGATCAGGGATTTGTTTACCAAACTCGATGCGCTTTAAAGCGCGCCAATGCGCTCTTATCGACTATGACGCGTTGCGAGTATTTAAAAAATCAATCACTGTTCATTCGCTGTACAGAAAAAATCAATGCGTGTCGACGCATTTTAAAACGCATCGAGTTTGGTAAATATATAGCCAGGGTTTGCTACCAATATCCAACAAATGGTTTTTGGACTATCTCAGACATTATTTTTTCGATTTTAATGGAATTTTTTTTCAAATTCATTAAATTTTAAACAAGGTATTCAATTTTGAGAACCTTGAAGAAAAGTCGAGGTATCTTTATTAGTTTTTAAGATGATTTGTGCATGGTTCGTGTATCTAGAAATCCATAAGCAATATATACAATTTAATACTGTAGGAATGTATAGTTCATTCCAAAAAAAAAAAATACTATATAATTTATTAAGATTTTAACTTGCAATATTATTAATTGTAAATATCTCTGTACACATTAGAGTTTGAGAAAAGTGATCAGGTAATGAATTGTAGCAAACATGATTTTCTATAACTTTACTCCTTATTCATTTTTCGATTGTTCTAATTTAAGAGAGTTATTTAATACTTTGTGTTTTCTTCTTTTTCCATTAACCCTCTTTCCCTTGACCTATGTTATTTATGAATAAAATTGGCCTTGCAAATACCAAAATCATATCGGAAACATTTCATTTTGATCAGACTAAAATTGTGACCGCTAGAGAGTATTTTATGTATTATAAGAAAATTCGTTAAGTAGACGCTGCTCCTGTGAAACGAATTTTTTTTTGAAATTTATACAGCATGTAGAATTCGAAAATATTCAATGAAATAGCAATTTGGTGGAAGTATCGATAAATATTTGAAGTAGTGGAAGCGGTGGGAAGATAAATATTTGAAGTAGCCGAAGCGGTGGGAAATTTCATTGAAGTTTATAGTCGTAAAATGGCGGGATCCGGAGTTATAACAATAGCCGCGGGTATAAGCTAGTATAGTATAAAAACTTAGTATTAAGGTATTTCCAAACTATATCAGCTGATCGGATACCCGCGCGAAAAGAACTATATAGAAAATCATATGCGAATCAGGGAGATTCCGCAATAAAACATCATACATATACTAGTATATAATTTCAAACGACTTTCAAGCAGCGCGCCGGTACTCAGTATGCCAACTGAACCATAAAAAATAACCTTCTGCTGCGGACATGAAAAAAATGCAATTTTTTATGCATATTTTATCAAAAAACTTAACAACCCGATGGGCATTCTCCCAAAGTTTTAAGGAAAAATATTTCTAAGGAATTGAGGAAAGTATGTGTCCAATTTCAGAACAACCGTGACTATATTGAGAGAATTCGAAGTAAAAACAGTCGGAATCGTGCATTTTATTTCACCATGTTTATGAAGATGCATGTTAAATTTCTCCAACTTACGTACCGATTTGCTCAAAACCGCCATAGGGATAAATTCTCAAAAAAATTCAGCTGACTTCTGAGGATTCATTTTACTATATATTGTGAATTTCGTGAATTTCTTGACAACCTAATAATAGTTTGGAAATACTTTAAGAATCTTCAATAAAAAACATTATGAATGATTCTTGAAAATGTCTATTTTTTCACGAGTGCATTGTAAATTTTACAAATTATAAATTACTTATTAATTTTATTGTGAGCTTATATTTATTAATTGCAAAGTATATATATATGTATATATATGTATATATATGTATATATATGTATATATATGTATATATATGTATATATATGTATATATATGTATATATATGTATATATATGTATATATATGTATATATATGTATATATATGTATATATATGTATATATATGTATATATATGTATATATATGTATATATATATATATATATATATATATATATATATATATATATATATATATGAATATATATATATATATATATATATATGTATATATATTATATAAATATATACAAATTTTAGCGATAGTGATTTTTAACATCTAAAAATTCGTTACGTAGGAGCTGCTTCAACTTAGCGAATTTCCTTAGAATGCAATACGTAAATTAAACTCTCTATCACAATTTTGGTCTGATCAAAATAAAATGTCGCATATGATTTTAGTATTTGTGAGTCCAATTTTATTATTAAATGACATACGTCAAGGGGAAAGGGGGGCATAAAGAAAGAAGAAAACACACAATATAAAATATCTCTCTTAATATTAGAGCAATCGAAAAATGTGTAAGGAATTAAGTTGTAGAAAATCATATTTGCTACAAATCATCACCTTATCATTTTTGCTCAAACTCTAATGTGTACAGAGATATTGAGGAATTTAACTTTCAATCTTAAACCGCCAATATTTCTGTAAATATTAGTGAAACAGAAAAAATGATAAGAAACAGTGAAACTTAGTACCTACAACTTTACTTCTTATAAATTTTTCGATTTTTCAAATATTTAGGGAGATATTATGTCAGATTTTGAGATTCCCCCTCCCTTTAAACCCCCCTTTCCCCTTATCCGATTTTACCCATTAACGAACTTGACCTTTTGAATACCAAAAGTACCTCAGAATTGTGACCGCTAGAGTGATTACAGACACATATATATATATATATATATATAAAATTTACAGATGGTGATTTTTGACATCTACTTGGTAGGATCGATGGACATTTGAAGAAATTTTTGCGAAAATTTGACTTCAGTACGGGACCAATAGCTCTATTTCTTTTCAGGAAATTCGCTAAAAACACGAGACGGCGCAGAGGTCACCCGCCAAAAATACTTTACTAGCGTATAAAATTAAAATTAATTTTAAAAAGAAATTTTAATAAGAAATATATATTATCGCGATGGAATTAGCTTATCGCGTTCGCATATAATATGATAAAATAATTTTAAAATGTGTAAAGTGTATGTAGAATAGTATAGTATGTAGCTCTTAATTCTAAATAGGATCAAAAACAATTGTGTTAATATATTTTAACAATGATGAATAATGTAATCCCATATTCATGCTGTATATTTGTTAGGCCACTTCTGTGTTAAATCTAGTGCCATACCATATACAGCCAGCCGTATATACCTAATACGTGATGTGATTTTCTATTGTCTTTTATTACACTATACTCATTTCATCTTTGCCAAAATAAACTGTATACGAAGAAATTAAATTTCAAATTTTGCCCCATTTTCTAAAACAATTATTTGTATTTTATAAATACGTCTTTCGACTACAAGGTAGTCATCATCAGTATGAATTAGCAAATGGTCAGACTAGGATACAGCCAATAAATAGGTTGGTCTTAATGGGCTTAATAGGGAATATGCATGAAAATTTTTTTTTCACTTGAATTGAAGCATGTTTACTTGACAAATATCAAGGTAAAATTACTTTTTAAATAATTTTAAAAATAAGCGAGATATGAATGATTGAAATTCCCGATAAGACAAAGAGGGTGATAGCTCACTTGACATGTTATGTGACGTCATATGACACTTTCACCATTTAAAATACACGTAAAACTCCGTTTTTAGTATTTTTGCAAGAAAGAGACAGACAATAATCTTTAAAAGCTTATAGCTTCCTTGATCTTTGTCGGATTTTAATTTCGTTTTTAAATATTATTACAGTATTAACAGTATTTTCATATTCTGAAAATAAATGTGAAAAAAAATTTTGATACATATTCTCTATTGGTCAGTCAACTCAAATAATCCTTCAAGTACTACACCTCAGTCAGAACATATAAAAGACAAAACATTTTTAATATTATTGTGAGACACGCACCAAATTAACAACAAGCAACATATCTCTGACTCCATATCTCAGAGATAGTTACGATTAGCTAATTCATACTGATTATGACTACCTTGTAGTCGAAATATGTATTTATAAAATACAAATAATTGTTCTAGGAATTGGGGCAAAATTTGAAATTTAATTTCAAAAACCAAGAGTTCTCTTTGATTATTTTAATAATCTTTGTATGTATATACGAAGACTTGAATGGAATATTTATGGTGGCGCGTTGATTGTTCAACACTGAACAGTATATACAAGGGTGAATCGTTGCCAATTGTGATTTTACTTGCTTAGTGCTTCATTTTTAAATGCACATAAATATTTCTCATTTATTAGTTGTCAATTTCATAAATAAGATTTCAACTAGAGATTGTGTCAAATTTTTCTCATAGTCAATAAGATAACGACAAAGTTTTGTAGCCCACGTCGCAAAAAGAAGAGTGTTATAAGTTTAATATCTATGTGTGTTAAAAGTTTGATTTTTAATCGATAATTACTCTTTGAAATGATCGTCAACAGGTGTTAAATTTTTGAGGGAGGATAACTACTGAATTGAGCTATTCAATTCACTAAAAAAATTTTTTTATCTACTATCAAGCTTCATGGATGAACGTCCTTAAAAAAACATTTTTAAAAACAAGCTTTTTATAGTAAAATTAATTTTCTACAACTTTACATCTTATGTGTTTTTCGATTTTTTTTAATATTAAGAGAGATATACCAAATTTTGTGTTTCCTCCTCCCTCTAAACCCCTCTTGTCGGTTCTTGTCATGCTTACCATAAAAATGCATTGTCATCGGAACTGAACTAACATGTAAAATATTCAACTCCGTAGGATAAGAGGAAGTGGTTCTAATTCAACTTGCAAGATTTGACCCGAACATACATACATACGTTGCAAGTTAAATAAAAGCTTGTAAAAATCGGTTCAATCGTTTGAAAATTATCAGCTCCTTTCCAAGATCATGTATAGGTATATTATCATTTTTCACATAAATTTGGTGGAGTAAACGGGAAGTTCTTATGATGTTTCATAATTTCATATGTTGAGTTTTTTTAAATTTTATTTGTTTACTATTAAATCTCGTTTTCCATTAAGAGATCTCAATTCAGCATTTACAGTCTAAGTGTTAGTTTATCGAATCGTATATATCGAAACATTTTTAATTATTATGTCCAAAAATAATTCGATAAATCAAATTATCGCCAATGATTTTTGCCTACGAATTTCGTTTGATTATTGTCCAAGTGATTATATATAAGTTTGAAACTGTCACCAAATTAGTAGCAAGTAACATATCCTGCGACAATATAAGAGTAATTTTAATAAGAGTAAAATTAACAGGAATAAATGTGAATGAAGGAAATTTTAACAAGAGTAATTTCAATATAATTTAAAATTTATTATATTTTAAATCTAGTATATTTTAATCTGGATAATTTTCTATTTATTTTTATTTTTGTCTATTGATCTCGACTTTATATCTATTTCTAATTGTCAAAGAGTAAAGGACGACTAGCTAATTTATACTGATGATGGCTACATTGTAGTCGAAATACGTATTTATAATACAAAATACTGATCTAGGTAAAGGGGGCGAATTTGAAATTTCATTTCAAAAACCTAGAGTTCTCACTAATTATCATTCGATAATATAATGTTTATATAAGTGCTCTTTCTGTTTTTATTTGTTTGTTTGAGAAGGAAAAATCTTACAATCAAAATTCCAGTTAGTTCTAACTACAGCTACAGCTTTGAAATTTTGTACAAAAGTCCTCTGATAATGTAATATAGTATATGTAATATATTATAATTATTCTGTATAGGAGAAATTCGGAAATATTCCTTGAAACAGAAATTTGGTTAATATAATAAACTAAAAAGTAGAAAATAATAGACATAATTTTTTTTAACATTTTAGAAAATTAACCGTCAGCTTTTTTTTTCTTAATAATTGACAAACTGCCGATGTCGGGATTCGAACCCATAACCTCCCAGTTTCCAAATAGGTATACTGCTGTGCAGACATAACACCTTAGCTAGTAGAGCATTACCCATTTAATGATGGACAAATTTGATATGATTAGACTATAAATAGTGCTTATACTTTTCCAAAAAGCTCTCTTGCTACTTGATATAAAATGAATTTGCATGTGATATATAGTTAAAGCACATAGAATCAGTAGTACATGTTGTATATAGATGGATAGCATTATAAAGCATAGTAGCATACATAAACATAACATACTATACTTACTACCTACTGTATATAGTAAAATACAACTTTAGAATACTAAACAGTTACCAGTAGTAGGAAGGAATATGTTGAATAAATGGGCAAAATAATATTCATTCATTCACTGCTTTTCAATAAGGTCACTTTGTATACATGCTGCACCTACTAACAGTACCTACAACAGTAGCATTGGGTTCATCAAATCACCCCTTTTATTATATATTTATTATTGCCAGTTCAGTTCAGTTGCATTGTTGTAAAAAGTCTTTATTGTGGATACTAATTGTAAAAAAAAAAAATTATACATACTATTTTAAGTAATCAGTCCTAAGTGACTGTGCGGGATCAAACTTGCTCTGCGTGGAACTAGAAGGTTACGAGTTCGATTCCCGACGGTAGCAGTTGGTCCTCCTAAAATTTAGGAGGCCGTTAATTGAGTAAAACTGTAAAGTAACCGGCTATATGATTGTGAAGATTTTCTGCAGTCTCCCTTCGCAAATTCCTTGAGTATCGGCTTATTCAAAGTCGGCTGTAGTCAAAAAAACCTACCAATTTCTAGTCTGCATATAATTCCTTTTCCTGCAACCAGATCATTAATGTAAAGAATTTGAAATTCATAAAGGCTGAAAAAAATGATGTGGGTGACCTCTGTCATAGACTGTGTGTGTCTTAAAACTACATTATATTATTTTAAGTTATTGCTGTTAGAAAAATTTTGTTAAATTATTTTGATTAGTTTTATATTCACTGAAAACATTTCTTCTTTTTGGTATAATTTAGTTTTATAATAAAACCATTGATTAAAGAAAAATTGATTCTAACTAACTTTTTTATTTTAAAAATTATTAATATTTTTTGAGTTATATGAAGTAAAGCTATAGGAAGTAATACAAATTGTAGCTTTTTTTTAACAAGTGTAAAAATAATAATAATTTTGGAAAATTTTTTGATTGTTGGTGATTTGTTGAACAGGACAAAGATATTTAATTATTAAATAAAACAATTTTCGTAAAATTAATTTAATTTTAACTAGTTTTGGAACACAGTTCCTTCATCAGAAAATATATAATAATGACATAAATATACAAATTTAAACAGACAACTGAAAATAACAACTAACTGAATTTAAAAAAATTTCTAACAAAAGTTGTTTATTTTTAAAAAAGAAACATTTTTTGTGCTTAAATTTTTGTACTATCTCTTACGGTTTCAAAGATAGGCAGTTTTGCACATTTTCCCCGAACATTGTCTGATTTTGTCAATTTACGAACTTGACCAAACTTTTTAGCTCTAGTTTATACGCACACAATATTTCAGCTCGTTATCTGTTTTCTTTTTTGAGTTATCGTGTAGACAGGCAGACACTCCTCAATATGCTCTTGTGTATATATATTTCATATATACCGGGTATAAAACGTAAACATATTTAGGTACTTAAGGTTTTTATGGAAGTGGTGGGGGTAAATCAACCAAAATTAATGGTAAAATTCGTGCAACTCATACACGAATTCTAACCACGTTAGAAGATTTTTAAATTAATTATTATCTAATTATTAATAAAATTATTATCAAATAAAAAAAAATTAAAAATTGAAAAAAAAATATATTAATAATAATTTAATTATTGTTTGTTATTTTAATTTTTATTAATAATTATTTATTTAATTTTAATTACACTGACGTTGCCAAACCTACTGTGACAATCTAAAATAAAAGCAGCTTTAAAAGCAGCATTTTTCGATCTATAAATTTAATTATCTCAGAAACCAAAAAACAGGATTGTTTTGCAATTTGGTCCAGGTATTTATAAGACTTTGATAATTATTATTTTCATAAACCTGGCATTTCTGGTGGTCGAGATATAGATTTTTGTATTCATGTTTTTACCGCCGAGTCCATGTAAGCTATGTCAAAATCTCTTAAAAATCATAACTTTAACATTTTTTTACTCAAAATCTAAAAACAGGATCAAGTTCAAACATTGACAGGACATTCTTTATTATTGAAATAATAAGCTGTCAAATTTTGAAGAACCTGTCATTAAATTGAATTTTCTTCATAACAACCTTAAATAAACTGCATAATAAATCATTGAATGAATGAAAACATCTAAATATGTTTACCTTTTTGTGTTAAATTTGTGAATTCTTGTCATTATCAAATATTTCCTGACGAATATTATTATTCTTACGAAAATCTCAAATATTAGTTTTATTTAATAATTATAATGGATTTTCGCGAAGTAACGACTCATTCAATATACAGATATTTAATATATGAATATATAAATAAATTTATAAAATTTAAGTAAATCATTGATATGAAAACAACAATTATTGGCTTGGTATTATTCGTTATACGAGAATACATGTTTGAACAACAATAGAATCGTATGGTACCATTATTTACTTAGGTACACATATTACATAGGTAATAAATATACCTTAACATACGAGGTGTGTTCAAAAAGTAAGGCCACGTACATTCGATTTTCGATTTTTGTGTGTTGGTACACTCGCCCCGAACATATGTTCACAGTTTCAACTGTATAGCATTCTTTGTTTGTTAGTTAGAGGCATAAAGGTGAGAAGTGTTTGTAATTTGCATCAAATTTTGTGTAAAAAATGGAATTAAGTGCTCCAAAATACTCGAAATGTTGACAGTGGCATACGGTGAGTCTACTCTGATTAAAACAAGTTTATAAGTTTCCTACAAGCTCTTCCTAGAAGGTCGAGAAAATGCCATTGACGAACCTCGCTCTGTCAAGGTTTTGCTCAATGTTTTCTTCAATCACCGTGGTGTAGTGCTTCAGGAGTTCTTACCACAAGATCGTACGGTCAATAAGTAGTATTACCTTGAAGTTATGCTCCGTTTGCGAGAAGCAATTCAAAAAAAACGCCCGGAATTGTGGAAAAACAATTCTTTGCTTTTACATCACGATAATGCACCTGCTCATTCATCGTTGCTTGTGCGTGATTTTTTGACCAAAAACAACACCATAATCATGCCTCAGCTACCGTATTCACCGGATTTAACCTTCTGCGACTTTTTCCTATTCCCAAAACTATAGAGATCCCTGAAAAGAGGAAGATTTGCAACGTTCGAGGAGATGAAAACTGCATCGCTGGAAGAGCTCAAGGCTATACCAAAAAGTGCTTAGAGGATTGGAAAAAGCGTTGGCACAAGTGTATTATATCTGAGGGGGATTATTTTGAAGGAGACAACATGAATATTGATGAATAAATAAAAAATTTTTGATAAAAATATAAAGTCTCCTTACTTTTTGAACATACTATGTATCACACTCTGGATCATAAAAGTAGCGTTCTTTTTTCATAATTTTATACTTGATTTGTGCCTTACTCATTCGATTTTTGGTAAAATATTCCGAAGTCAAATTGTTAGTATATTTATAATGATTAAATTTTATCCAAAGCCATTTTTTCGTAAATTGAATGAATAAGACACAAATCAAAAAGTAAAATTTGGAAAGAAGAACGCTACATTTGTGGCCGTGTGTACAATGTAGTAGCATGCCTCTAGCTACTAGCTAGAATCTAGTAATTCACGTGGTAAGTACGAGTTGCTTGTTTGTTCAACCAGTCCACATAGATGTGTATAGTTGATTTCATGCTGTGTTTATAATTATGATATTGATGTTTTTTTGTTCATATGGCTATGTCAAAAACAGATCTATCTACTTAACCTTTACAATATCATATATTTTATTTATTTATTTATTACATTTTCATCTTCAATTATTATTTCGAAAAATTATTAAATATACAAATAAAAAAAAATAAAAAAGAATAAAAAATATTTATGTAAATAACATTTACACGAATCAACAAGGAAATGATTTGGCTGACGTATTTCCACCCACTAATTGTTTACTGACGATGCTTGTTAATGACGAAGTTTGCAAATTAAACATTGATATACCAAGAGACCATGGTAAGATTGCATTCATCGTCGAACATTATCAATATGCGTAGTAAATTAATAAGTATACATAGTCGTCTTTCGAGCGAAATCGTTTGCCCTAAGTCAATCCTGTGCAAATTACTGTAATTAAGCTAATTACAGTCGAAAAAATGGAACTTAACTAAAAAAAGCATAAAACATCCGAATGATATTAACGTGGTATGATAGGGAAATATGTTTAGTTTCATAATATATTGGTTGTCTTTACTCTATGCTGTGCAAACTACCCTGGCAACTGGTTTGAAAGAGTGGTTAATCGAGACCTTGCCCCTTGTCCCTCATCGAACATCCTTAAGTTTTTTTAAATAAAAGATTTCATCTTCCAGAAAAGGAAATTAACGGTCACCCATTGCGAAATTTGCTAAATAAAAGAGGGACTGATTTGAATGAGTGGTTAATCGGTACCTTACCTTCCTCATCGAATACCTTTGTTTTTTGTAAAAACAGTAATTTTACAAGTGTTCTTCTTATAGAGATTTGTTCACTCAATAGATTCAAATTATTCTATTAAAAGACAACGAAGTTTCCAAAATTTTCAAATCATATATAACACTATAGAAACATTATATAAAACTATAGAAACAATTTTGCAAAATTTTATTACCATTCACTAAACGGTTGTTGAGAAAATTCTAAACAGAAATATAAAAAATCTGTCTGGTATAGAAAGATATATATATATATATATTTGTCGATTTAAATTAAAGTATATTCATACATATATACAGTGTGTCTACTTAAGTTGGCTCCACATGGAAAACTTTTTTATTATAAGGTTTACGAAAAAAAGTTATCCTTTATAAAAATCTCTGCTTTCGAAAATATTAACATTCAGCTATTTACTTTTGACATCGAATGTACAGGATGTGCAGAAAAATGTGAAAAATTTAATGAATGATATGTAACAAAATAATGAATACAGAACATTTATTTTTCATACATTACATTACAAATACAATTATTTTTCTGCACATCCTGTACATTCGATGTCAAAAGTAAATAGCTGAATGTTAATATTTTCGAAAGCAGAGATTTTTATAAAGGATTTTATAAAGGATTTTTTTATAAAGGATCCTTTTTCTCTCTATGATATTTTTAAGTTAAAATAGCCCAATATGTAAGTACATCCCAGCGTGAAGTACTAGGTGGCACAATTTTTTTTAGGATTGTTTGGTATGGTGAGGGGAGCCTGAAACTAAGTTTGAGTCCTTGAAAGCCCCTGCAAGAACTTTTGGTAGGCGAAAAACCTCGAAATTTTTTAACTTACTTCAGATTTTTGCTTATAACTCAAAAACTACATGTTCTACAGAAAATTTTACTTGAACCAAAATTAAACTACATAAAATTCCCTATAAAATGCATTGGTCAACTTTAATTTTATATCATCTTAATCCATTACCTAAAAGTGTTTGAAGTGTGAAGCCTCGTCCACTAGACAAACCCCCTTTAACTTTGCTGAACCTCATCAATGTCGATTCTATGGTCATATCAAACCAAATACCATTCCATAAGTTTCCACTTCGCCTTATGATAAAACACCCTCCACTGTATCGGGTGAAACAGTCGAATTCGTCTCGAAACCTCGAAAATTTCAAGGTTTTTCGCCCACCAAAAGTTCTTGCAGCTCGATGCCACTCAGGTTGCTCATATACTGGACTCAAACCAAAAGCTTAATTTATCAAAAAGCATACCTACCTAATATAATATAAGTAAATAAAAAGGTTTTTGGAATATATTTTCTCATAAAATATTCAGCACCCTACTTATGAATTAAATGCATTTATTAACTTTATAATAAAAAAAAAACTACCTTTTTATTTTTGTTCAAATAAATAAAATGATTACACAAAAACATTATGAAAAATGGTTATGACAGTTATTTTACGCCTATTAATCAAGCATAAACAGAGATTGGAGAAACAATCATAGGACTATATACAAAATATATATTAAACGATGATGAGATAAATTTGTTGATGGGCGTTTTAGTTTCAGTTAGTCGATCTCAAATATATGTATTATTTTCGGAGTTTTGTTGTATAATACAATATTTGTTAATATGATAACTGTGATTAGTTTAGTAGCTACCTATTGATAACTAACCATTTTGGTCACGACCAAATCACGCTCAAATTATTGTGCATTATTACCGTTTTTTACAAATAAAAGAAAAAATGTCGAATTGTTTGGGGAAAACAATAAGAGATAGCAAAATAATGAGGAGAGAAAACTTTAGGTAAATTTTCTCTACAATTCCAGAAAAAAAAAACATCTACGATTCCACAAACTATCAGAAGTTCAAAATCCCAAACTGTTCCAAAGTTATAGCCGGCCCAGATCTCTAATATAGTGTATAGTTTCTATAGAAATACCTACAATAACAAAATTTTATTTATTACGGTTTCAAAGAAGTATATACCCAGTGAAGGGAAACACGTTCCAACGGTTTCAAAGACAGTTTTGCCCATTTTTTCCAAACATAGTCCGATTTTGACCATTAACTTGACGTCACTTTTTTGCTCTAGATCACATAAAAAAAATTTCAACTCGTTATCTATTTTCGTTTTTGAGTTATCGTGTCCACAGACAGACAAACGAATATGGGGAAATGACCGAATTTTATGACAAACATTCATGTCTACGATCAATATTTTTAAGCGTTACAAAGTTGTGATCAAACTTAATATACCTTATATATTTACATATACTGGGTATACAAATTATACGTAATAGGTTTGGACAAGAATTATTTTGGATTAAATTTGTAAATTGTTATTTTTAACTTAAGTGTAGTGAGTTTTTGAGTTTTTGAAGTCGGTTGAATTTTTTTTTTAAAAGTTTTTTACAATAAAATATATTTCATGTATTCGTGTCAAACAAACACAAAATATAAAATATCTCTCTTAATATTAGAACAATCGAAAAATGTATAAGAAATAAAGTTGTAGAAAATCAAGTTTGCTACATTCATAATCTTATCATTTTTTCCAAACTCTAGTGTGTACAGAGATATTTAGAGTTTTAACTTTTAATCTTAACTTGTAAAAATTTTTGTAAATATTAGTGTAACAGAAAAAATAATAAGAAACAAAATTACAGTAAAATTTAGTACCTACAACTTTACTTCTTATAAGTTTTTCGATTTTTCGAATATTAAGGGAGATATGCCAAATTTTATGTTTCCCCTTCTCTCCCAACCCCCTTCCCCCTTGTCCGATTCCATCAAACGTGACCTTCTGAAACCAAAAGCGACTCAAATACCCAATTTCAGTTCAATCAGAATAAAACTGTGACCACTAAAGAGTACACAGATACATAAACTTTATATACATATATATACATATATATATATATACATATATATATATATATATATATATATATATATATATATATATATATATATATATATATATAATATATGTATATATATATATATATATAATATATGTATATATATATATATACATATATAAAAATTTTAGCGATAGTGATTTTTAACATCTAGTAGGTAGGATCGATGGACATTTGAAGAAATTTTTACGAAATTCCAACAATGGTACAAAAACAATAGCTGCATTCCTTTGGAGGAAATTCGCTAAAAATAAATTATAATTTTTGCTACAGGAATGCAAATATGTTTAAACCGAGATAATTATTCCTTGCATTAAAAAAATTTGATTTCATTTATACTCCCAAATAACAAAATATATGTCCGAATTCGTGAATTTTAAGATTTTTTTCCCATTTTTCCGAAAGAATACCATAAAGAAAATGAAAATAAAATAAAATAAAGTTTGTTTTACTATAACGACAATACACCACCACCATTAAATGGTATGAGCTCTGATGAAGTTCTGTGTGAGTTGTGAGGTCAATTCACAGTATGGTTTTGCCTATTTCACGACTGGTCGCACATCCCAACACTGCAGGGGTCTCAGTTGGCATTGACAATTCGCAACCAAACAAACAATAATAATAATAATAAATACGTACATATATAAGATATATTCTGTTACTTGTACATTCTACGTAACAGAATACAATACAACATAACATAGAAAGTACCAAATATTGTATCTAAGTCTGCTGTTGCTTGTATATGTTTGACGACTGATTATTATCGTCATATTTCTGTAAATCAGATGGCTAGTATGAGATAGTATTGGCAATTAACTCTGTAATGTATAATATCGGTTACTGGCGCCCAACGTATAAAAAATGCGTCATTCTTTTGGATTCGCACGGAAAGTTTGAGATTAAGTTGTAAGGGGTGTCTTTAACCAGTCTGAGTGGTCCAGTTGGTTAATAACCTCGCCTCGCCTCGGTCCTCGATTACGAGGCACGAGGCTAGGTTCAAAATTTTAAACATCGTTACTAACCGAGGCGAGGGGAGGTATATTGTCCAAAAAACCTCGCCTCGGTCGAGGCAAATTTACAAAAAGTAATTTTTATTTTTTTTAAATAATATAGTACAATGGATAGATAAGATGCATTTTAAAGGAAAAAGAAATTTTATGCCATGATTATTTTTTATAATAATAATAATCATAAATTTGTTCATCGCCGGTTTGCAAATTTTATAGAGAAAAGTAAATGTATTATTTTTAACCCGACTTCAAAAAGGAGGATGGTTCTCAATTCGTCTGTATTTTTTTTTTCAGAAACTCAGAACTCATTTATTAACCGATTTTGAATTTTTATATATATATAAAAATTTTTAAATATATATGTACGATTATTGTTATATTGGAGGCGGTGTCCAAATTTTATGTAAATTTCTCTATGCTGACACCGACTCCAAAAATAACAATAATTGTACATATATATTTAAAAATTTTTGCTTAGGTGAACTAAAATTGGCACAAGAATATGCAATTATTTTTTTACTTTTTAGTGCATTTTTTGTTTTAGAATATTCGATTTTTGAAGTCTGGTTTCCATTTTGTCAAAATAGGTTTTATTATTTTGTTGATCGACTGCATATTCTAATTTTAGAGAAGAAACAAAGTTCTTTACGTTATTTTTTCAACTATAAACGTGATTTAATATGTAGATTTCTATTGATTAAATTAATGTATTTTTGCCACGCCAAGAAGCGCAGCCCTCTTTCATTCAACTCTCTAGTTTGTATATTTTATTTTAGCGAATTTCTGGAAAGGAAATAGAGCTATTGGTCTCGTACCAAAGTCAAAATTTTGCAAATATGTTTTCAAATGTCCATCGATCCTACCTAGTAGATGTCGAAAATCATCGTCTCT
Source organism: Nineta flava (assembly GCA_963920215.1). NCBI lineage: Eukaryota > Metazoa > Arthropoda > Insecta > Neuroptera > Chrysopidae > Nineta > Nineta flava. Next base: position 90,248,055 of record OY986042.1, read on the forward strand.
AAAATTTATATATATATATATATATATATATATATATAGATATATAGATATATATATAGATATATAGATATATATATATATAAGTTTTTTTTAACAATATTATGTACATTCAAGCAAAAGAAGTCAAAGTTAGTAATAATTTTCCCTCGCCTCGGCCGAAGCGTGGCGAGGCGAGGATGTTAGCTAAGCCAACCGAGGCGAGGCTAGTCAACATTCTGCTTCGGCCGAGGCGAGGTTGTTATTTAAAAAAAGCGAGGCGAGGTAATACCAAAACCTCGCCTCGCCTCGTGCCTCGTGAAACACTAGTTAAGGCACTCTACTAGGAACTAGGAGGTTGCTGGTTCGATTTCCAACGGCGGCAGATTATCAATTAAATTAATTTAAAAAAAAGAACAATTAGTGGAGCGGTAAATTGACTAAACTGTCGATGTATGGACAAGAACGAAAGTAACCGGCTATGCTTGTGAAGATTTTCTGCAGTTTCCTTCCACAAACACCAGATGAATATCCACATAGTTCCTATGAATGTCGGCTGCACAACGTACCAATTCCTAGTCTACATAGAAATTCGTCGTACTTTAGGGGTCGATAAAAAAGGCCTAGAAAGGCCTACTTGCCAGGCTGCGACTTCCCCTCCGCTACTACTACTACTACTAAGTGATGTTTTATTAAGTTTATCGCATAGATTACGAATATACTGCGGGAAAATAGAAATAAGTAGTTTTGTTTCTACCCGGTACTAAAGTAGTACTTTTTCTTCCATTGGAAAATAAGTAAATTTTTTTTCCCATGGAAGAAAAAGTAAATTTAATACGTATCCTAGCAACACAATCAAAATGACATTTCTATTTAACAAATTTTTACTTTTTCTCCCATGGGAAAAAAAATCTACTTTTTCTCCCATATAACAAAGCTACCAATTTCAAGTTCCTCGTTAAAATATTCGTAATAAATGAGAAAAAAAAACCTGGAAAAAAGAAAATCTACACCCTGAGTTTACTGCATAAATGATACAATTTGCACAGATCTACGGAACTTGCTGATACACTAAATACATGAATTCAAATCGTTCTTTTAAGCAGTAATTTGACAATTGGAATCGGTCATACCAGAATGGCTGGGTTGGTTTCTCACCGTATACACCATAACACACCTACTCAGTTTTCTGAAGTTTATCTCTAAAAACATATTTTGTTAGCGCATACTTTCTAGATACGAAAGTTCAACAAACAAAAATCAGATCTCGATTTTCGACATACCAGTGCCAACCCCTACTCTTCTATTTAGTCAATATGTACGTGATACAATAGACTTTTATTTATCAATAAGAATAATTATAATATTAAATTATGAAAACATGATTTTATTGTATGCAATTTTGTGACGCCTATTTTAATTTTTATACGGTTCAACCTTATTTATCAAATCACCTCAAGTCATATTTATTATGGAAATAGCGTGTGGGAAACTATTGATTAATCTGACGGTAGTGAATTGTTCAAGTTCCTGGTCGCACTCTTACTCTTTACTAGGATTGCGTTGTAGCTATTTATGCACTCCTCAGCCTTAGAATGTACTGGCAATCCGATTTTTAGCGAATTTCCTCCAAAGGAAATGCAGCTATTGTTTTTACACCCATGTTGGAATTTGCACCAATGTAAAAATTTCTTCAAATGTCCATCGATCCTACCTATTAGATGTTAAAAATCACTATCGCTAAAATTTGTATATATATATATATATATATGTATATATATATATATATACAGTATATGTACTTTTTTAAATATCTGTGGACTCTCTAGCGGTCTCAGTTTTATTCCGATTGGAATGAAATTGGGTATTTGGGTCGCTTTTGGTATTCTAAAGGTCAAGTTCGTTAATGGGTAAAATTGGACGAAGGTAAAGGGGGTTTAGAGGGATGGGAAAACACAAAATTTGACTATCTACCTTAATATTTGAAAAATCGAAAAATTTATCAGGAATTAAGTTGTAGGTACTAAGTTTAACTGTAATTTTGTTTCTTATCATTTTTCTGTTACATTAATATTTGCAGAAATATTTACAATTAAAGATTGGTTAAAATGTCTGTGGACTCTCTAGCGGTCACAGTTTTATTCCGATTGGAATGAAATTTGGTATTTGAGACGTTTTTGGAATTCTTAAAGTCAAGTTTGTTAATGGGTAAAATCGGACGAGGGGAAAGGGGGGGTTAGAGGGAAGGGGAAACACAAAATTTGACTATCTCCCTTAATATTTGAAAAATATTACATTTTTCTGTTACACTAATATTTACAGAAGTATTTACAATTAAAGATTGAAAGTTAAAATTCTAAATATCTCTGTTCACATTAGAGTTTGAGATAAATGATCAGATAGTGAATTGTAGCAAACTTGATTTTCTACAACTTTACTCCTTGTACATTTTTCGATTATTCTAATATTAAGACAGATATTTAATATTTTGTGTTTGTTTGACACGAATACTCGTTCCTCCTGATTAGTTGATTAGAGTCTCATCTCTTTCTTCCTTCTTTGTCATTGCATTTCAAAATTTGCCCCTATTTCTAGAACATTTGTTTGTATTTTATAAATACGTATTTCGACTACAATGTAGTCATCATCAGTATGAATTAGCTAATCTTAACTATCTCTGAAATATGGATTCAGAGATATGTTGCTTGTTGCTAATTTGGAGCGTGGCTCACAATGACATTAAAAAAGTTCTGTCCTTTTATACGATTTGACTGAGGGTATCATCTGACCTGAGTATTATTTGAGTTGACTAACTAACGGATTAGGTGTGTGGAGAGCCCCACCTATTTATTTTCGGTATTCTTTGGTGACTATGCGGCGTTTGTTTTGTCACTAAAGTGAGGGTATCGACGCTAACCTTGACATTCAGGTATTTAGATTTTTATTTTTATTTCGAAAATGGTTTAATTTTATTAAATCGGAGTTTGGAATTGGGCCATTGTCTAAGTTCATTATCTGTTTTCTCAATTTTTATATGTAGATACTTTCGTATGCATCTAATTCTGTGAGGTTTTGTACCGATTTCTGTACTTTTAGATTCGATTTATCAATTTTGTGGTTGTTCTCAATAACGTGCGCAGCTATACACGATTTTTCGGTTCTCCTAAATTTCACATGATCCAGATGTTCTTTTATTTTATTTTTATTTCGAAAATGATTTAAATTTATTAAATCGGAGTTTGGAATCCTTTTTTGTCGCTACTCTTGTTCCGTCATCATTTCTGCGGTGGTAAATCCTCATTCTTTCCTCCGCCAAGAGATCTATGGGAACCGTGGCCGCAATGATCTCTCTACTAAGATCTCTCTACTAACGTCTTCAAAATGGTTCTACTATTACAAGAGTCAGTAGAGAGTACCCCATGCTTTTGTTTACGTTAAAGTTAATTTTATTGTCAATATTTTTATTCTATTTTAAATTATATTGCAATTTTTAGTTCATATTACAATAAAAGCATGTTTTTTTAGTTTTTTTAAACTTTAAATTTTTATAACTCCTAATTAATTTATGTTTCATAACTCTAAATATCTATGAGTGTGAAAAAGACAACTGATAAAAAAATTGAATATATATAGAATATTTAAACAATTAAATCAGTTAGTTGGTAAATTCCTTGTCTTTATTGTTACAATTAAAGCGCCTCCCTTCTCACGTAATTACAGGCTACACTATTATAGATATACATACTTGTACATATATGCATTTATGTATAACAATTATTGATGTATGTAATAATAATATATATACTAACAAATATGAATAATATTTAATAATAATATATGCATGCACATATAATTTTAAATTTATTGTTTGCGATTTAAATGGGCATGAAAATGTGACAGTTGGATTGACTGGTCATATTATAGTTTTAAATAATAGGATACCATTTATACAGCAATATAGAATAGGTACATCCATAACAATGCAATGATCACTTTATATCAAAATCTGTATTGGACATTATAAACACATACATAACTACATTTATGACATGTGGAACGTATATAAATTTATAATATTTAGAGGAAAATTATAAAATTCCATCAAAAACATCACATTGAACTAGGTTTGCGACAGGGATTTTTGACATCCGCGGGCGCGGATGTGGATTTAGATGTCAAGTTTTTTTTTAACAGATACTTAATTTAGGCACATGAATAAAGGAAAATGATGGTAATAATTAGCGAATGTCCTCCAAAGGAAATGCAGCTATTGTTTTTGCAACAATGTTGGAATTTCGTAAAACTTTCTTCAAATGCCCATCGATCCTACCTATTATATGTTAAAAATCACTATCGCTAAAATTTGTATATATGTATATATATATACTTATATATATATATATATATATATATATATATATAACACATATGTACTTTTTTAAATGTCTGTGGACTCTCCAGTGGTCACAGTTTTATTCCGATTGGAATGAAATTGGGTATTTGGGTCGCTTTTGGTATTCTAAAGGTCAAGTTCGTTAGTGGGTAAAATCGGACGAGGGGAAATGGGTTTTAGAGGGAGGGGAAAAACAAAATTTTACTATCTCCCTTAATATTTGAAAAATCAAAAAATTTATCAAGGGTTAAGTTGTAGGTACTAAGTTTTACTGCAATTTTGTTTCTTATCATTTTTCTGTTACACTAATATTTACCGAAATATTTACAATTAAAGATTGAAAGTTAAAATTCTAAATATCTCTGTTCACATTAGAGTTTGAGAAAAATGATCAAGTAATGAATTGTAGCAAACTTGATTTTCTACAACTTTACTTCTTATACATTTTTCGATTTTTCTAATATTAAGAGAGATATTAAATATTTTGTGTTTGTTTGACACAAATACATGAAATATATATTATTGTAAAAAATTTTGATTGTCGTTTCATAGTAACTATAAACTATAATCGTTACACATCGATTTATTTTGGCTATTAATAAATTTAATTTTTAGCGAATTCCCTCCAAAGGAAATGCAGCTATTGTTGCAAATACTAAAGTCATATCAGATATTATATTTAATTTTGATCACACTAAAATTATGACCGCTAGAGAGTGATTTATGTATTCTAAGGAAATTCGCTAAGATGACGCAGCTCCTGCGTAACGAATTTTTTTTTAAATAATATTTATATTATAATCAAATTTTTAAAATTTGGTGCTTTATATTTAATAAAGAGCAATGTCGCTGTCTTTTCTGGTTCCATTCTGTATCGTTGACGTTCATAGATTAAACCCGCGCTAAACAGGATGAACTACTCTGGATATACCGATTTAAGATGATTCCTCAAAGACATGGTGGTACGGCCCTTGCAAGAGTTTGAAGTATCGCGATTGCGGATGCGAATATTTGCAACATCCCTGATCTGTGAGCCATTAGAAGTGTATAAATTTCATTACTGACATTACTAGTTTTACTACTTTTATTAACTCTGATATTTTCATTCAATAGCTTTCTTAAACCAATTTGATTTAATAGTACCTACCATTCACAGCCGAATCTTAATTTTTTATAAAAGCGTATGTGTGCACTCCCGTTCATAAAAATTGAACCACCAGTAAGTCACATTCTAACACACACAATAACACTTTGAATGTTTCACCTGGTTCAATTTTTATGAACGGCAGTCTACTTATATACGCACGTAAGAAGTTATACTTCTTTTTAAATAATTTATTAAAATAATATTCAATAAGGTCAACACTCTATTAAGACACAAAAGTTTAATAAAATGATATGGCAGTGAAAAACTAAAATAGAAAAATTATTTATTGTATCTAAAACTAATGATTCTACATTTTATCATGGTAGAACAGAACCAGCGTCACTTCTTCCGTTAAAATTAGAGTTTGAAAGACTAAATAGATATTAGTTATTCGTTACTTGCTGAAAATACATTCTGATTAGATTCTCATAACGCACCATTAGAAGTATAACTTCAAAAATTTTTGATCGTAAAAAATCTTTAAATCCTTCGATTAAAGAATAGATTTGAATGTCTAGATTATGCTGTATAAATATAAAAATATTCGCCAAGTAGTTTTTAAAATACAGTTATATCACCATTTTGAAAAAGAACGCGTTTAAACTTTGACACTAGCAGTCTGGAATTTTATATGTCCATCACACATTTTCCACTTGGTTAGAAATCGCATGAAATATTATAATAAAGTTTATACGATTAATATACCGAATTCTATACGGCTATCTTCCGGTACAGCATCGCCTGTTTGTTATTTTTATTGTTTAGGCTGATAACACCGTTATTACCGTCATTATTGTTAAAATTATTAATCGGATTAATTCGATAATTTCAATAAATATTTTTGGAATATTATGATGATGATGATGATAAGTACCCTATCTCCTGGGAGACTTTGGCAACCACGTTTTTCCATCTTTTTTTATCATGAAGAATTGATTTCAGCTGCATTAAGTTTAAGTTAGTCCACAGTTTAATGTTGTCGAGCCATGATGTTCGCCTTCGACCTCGTTGTCGCTGTGACTCTAACTTCCCCATTAATACAAGCTGTTGGAAACGATATTTATCCGAACGCATGATGTGTCCGAAATACGAGACTTTTCTTCTTTTAATAAGTTGCACTAGTTGTTTCCTTGTACCAATTTTCCGTAAGACTTTCTCGTTCGATGTGTAAGATGACCATTTTACATTCAAGATTTTTCTGTAACACCACATCTCAAAAGCATTAAATTTGTTTATGACGTCGGACTATTGGCCACACATAGCACTCCAAAAACCTGATTCTAACACTCTTATTAATTTTATTGTTAGTCAAAAATTTTTTAAGTTTAAAGAATACACTTTTAGCACGAACTATTTTATTTTTTACTCGTAACGATTGATTATTTGTCAATTTGTTATTATTTGGAATATTATAATTTAAGAAAATTCAAAGAAATTCCATTCCATTGCTAAGTGCACTTAACCCCTTAAGCAAAGTGTTTTATTTAGACTCGCAATCAAAAATCTTCTGACTAAAAATGTTACACCATAAAGAGTTTCATCGTTTCATTTTACCCAAACTTACCATACAGATTTTAAAATGTGAGTTAAACTATAACATATCAGTAGACAAATAGACATATTAAATATGTCTACAAATATGTGAAATGGTGAACGCATCAGATTATATTCAAAATATTCAATATATTAGGTACCAACAAACCAAACGAAACAAAAATACAATGAATCATTAATTGAATAATATACAGGATGAAAGGGAAATACTATGCCAAACTTCATCAGATAATAGGCCTTGGTAGATCTAACCGGAAATGCTGCATGAAAAATATTTCAAATATTCAGAGATAAATAAGATTTTAATTATGAAACCACCGTTTTGTTAAATTAACGAAATCCTTATATACCATAACGTATTTTGTATTATAACGTTTAAAAAAATGTTTCATCATCGGTACCAAACCGCTGACTTACTAGATAAGTTACGGCTCCTTTTTGAGACCAATTTTAATTTTTTTTTATTTCCTAATCTTCATACCTTCAAAAATCATCCCACAAACTTTGGCATACTATTTTGCTTCCACCATATTCTTCATGATGATGAAATGATAAAAGAGTATATAGGATCAAAGAAATGTGCTAATCAGCTAGCATTCAAATTCGCAACGTTTCGGTGTTTATTTTCAGCTTCTTCAGGCTCTGTACGTAAAACATATATAAAAAATTACAATTCATTATTCATATAAAATTCCAAATTAATACATATAAAATTAAAAAAAGTTTATATGAATAATGAATTGTAATTTTTTATTTATGTTTTATGTACAGAGCCTGAAAAAGATGAAAAATAAACAGCGAAACGTCGCGAATTTGAATGCTAGCTGATTAGCACATTTCTATGATCCCATATAATACTTCTTATCATTTTATCATCACACACGAATCGGATCTTAAACACCACTAACATATTCTTAATGTGATTATTTTCTTTATTATTCGTTGAATGCTTTTACGGAGCTTTTGTGGGTGTGGATGTTGCTTGTTTTGTTTAGTCTTTCTGATTGTAAATATACGTGTTTAGACGTGTTATTATATGGATGTTTTTTTATTTATTTCAACAATTTACATTATTGTTTGAGTGTTTCGCCTTGAATAATCTATTTGACAACTGAACCAACAATGCCATCACCTATGCAAAGTGTGATTTAGTTTTATTTTAAACTCGATGAGCATGTCCGAGATAAATTTCAGACTAAAATATGCAATGAAACATATTCTCACAAGTGCCATACAACCACGTCTAAGAGGGATCATCTAAAATCGATGCACTCGGAGCAGTTTAGTCTGTTTAGCGCGACATTAGTCCGTGAACCTCTGCAAAACAGGATGGAACCTGAAAAGCGATATTGCACTTTATTAAATTTAATGCACCAAATTTTTAATTTGCATACTAAAAATTTTATTATAATTTAAAATTATTAAAAATTATTATCATCTTTTTCCTTTATTCATGTACCTAAATGAAGCATCTATTTAAAAAACAACTTGACATTTAAATCCGCATCCGCGGATGTCAAAAATTTCGCATTTCGCAACATGCCTGTTCAGAACCATAATAGTAGAACAGTATCTTAAGGATAAAAATACCAAAAAAAAGGGTGAAATTAAACATAGTGATCCTTTCTCTTCTAAAAAATAGAGATTAGTAAATTTTTCAGAACCTTCACTCCTTAGAATCCACAAATTAACCAAAAATGTATATTAATTATCCAGTTTATCTACAGAATAAGTATATCTATAGTACTCTTAATTTAAAAAGGAATATAATACTAAAATTTGATTCCAAAAGTATTTTGTCCGTCAATACAAAACAGTTACCATATTGGATATGGAATTACTGAAGAAAAAAAAACGTTTGGTCCACGTAACTATTACAAACGAACTTTTTTGAACCAAATTCAATTGCACACTTAATAAATGTAAATGCCATTATTTCATTTGTTGGTACTACAAGTAAAACAATAAAATTATAACAAAGCTTTTATCAAATTAAGGACGTTCATCCATGAAGCTTGATAGTAGATAAAAATTTGTTTTATAGTGAATTAAGTAGCTCCATTCAGTAGTTATCCTCCCTCAAAAATTTAACACCTGTTGACGATCATTTCAAAGAGTAATTATCGATTAAAAATCAAACATTGAACACAGCGTCTTATGGAGAACATAATTTTTTTTGTACTTAAAATTATAATAACTATATTATTAAAGTAGACACCATCATGAATAATGTTTATAAATATTCTTTGATGTATGTAGTTTATATAATTGCATTAAAAAAATGGTGTTGACGAACATTTGAATTAATTATTTAATAAAATTAAAACTTTTTTGTTAGGTTTGTTTTTGCCACCATATTTTCAAAACTGGCGACCACACACACTAAAATAATATACACATACACACAAATATAAAACATAGTTTACTGTCAGATCTGTCACATTAAGTCAAATTAATTTCTAATTTACAATTTCCTGGTATTTTCCAATAAATACTTTTAAAATATTTAGGACAAATAAAAAAAGGTTATAAATCGTTGTAAGATTATTGACATACTTTACAACTTTTTTAAAATCCTAAATAAATTTTATTAAAGATAGTACTCATTTGACTTCAGCGTAGCAACTGAACCTCCTTAAATCATATTTATTGTATTCATAAAATTGCAAATGTTGTACAATTCGTTATGACAGACATATTTCAAATGGAGCAAAAGCCAATTAAAAAATGAAATTATAATTTTACAAACTGATGTAATCTTGCAAGCCAGAAAATTTGAAAAAAGCTTTTGGAAATATATCAACTGAGAAAAATATCTTAATATTACCAATTGTATAGCGAATATATTTATTCTTGTTTCGAGTTTACTACATATCTGTGCGAATCGGCATTTTCATACTTAACTTAAGTTAACGAAAACTAACAACGTTCTGTCCTGACTAATTCCCATACGGAAGACTCATTATTATTATTTTTGTCAGGATATACACCTAATTATGATTCCTTGATTAGATTCATTCAAACTCAGTCTCCCCATTAATGTTAAAGCAATAAAATGAATTCTAAATCTGTCTTTATCTGTAACTAACTGTGAATTAATTTTGGTCTTCTAATTAATTATGTTGTTTTTTACGTAGGTGGATATACATAGTGATTCAGTACGAGGGGCACACCCGCGATCTATTGATAGATTAGCAAATAATAAATCTGAAAATCATTCTTCCATGATATATTTTTCTGACCCAAAAAAAATAACGAAAGTGAAATCTTAAAATCAAATTATCAGCCGTACTGTGAATTTTTATATATACGAACAAATATTACAAGTGAATCGCGTCACATTTTTAAGATAGTAGAAACTTATGCACACAAAAGTACCTTGTAGTCAAAATACGTGTTTATATAAAACCTATTTTGACAAAATGGAAACCCGACTTCAAAAATCAAATATTCTATAACAAAAAATGCACTAAAAAGTAAAAAAATAAATGCATATTCTTGTGCCAATTTTAGTTCACCTAAGCAAAAATTTTTAAATATATATGTACAATTATTGTTATTTTTGGAATCGGTGTCAGCATAGAGAAATTCACATAAAATTTGGACACCGCCTACAAAAATAACAATAATTGTACATATATATTTAATAATTTTTGCTTAGGTGAACTAAAATTGGCACAAGAATATGCAATTATTTTTTTACTTTTTAGTGCATTTTTTGTTATAGAATATTTGATTTTTGAAGTCGGGTTTCCATTATGTCAAAATATGGTTTATTTCTCGCTTTTTAGTGACTTTGAAGTTCTATAACTGATTTTATTTGTCTAAATATGGGTAGACCTACTAAACGACCTACTAGTTTTTAGTGCATTTCTTTATAACACATTTTTTTTTATCCGTTATTTTTTTTTTTTTTAATTTTTAGTGCATTTTTACATAACAGATTTTCAGTTTTTTTTACATGCATTTTGTTTTTTTTTTGAAAAATTTTTTTTTTTTGGGTCGGTTTTCTTTTTGTAAAAAATTTTTTTGAAGTTGGTTTTTAAAAAAATTTTCTTATTTTCCCATTATGAATGAGTATACCCTTTCAAAAAAAAAAAAAAATTTCGCAGAAATCGGTTATCACATATAAAATGAGGATTTTCCTCGATTTCCCGGGGATCCCCTCATCAGAATGCTATTTGGTGACAATGGGACCAATGAGAAACCAAACCCTTTAAAACAAAAAAAAATTCAAAATCGGTTCATAAATGACGGAGTTCTGAGGTGACACATATAAAAAAAAAAAAAAATACAGACGAATTGAGAACCATCCTCCTTTTTGAAGTCGGGTTAAAAATACAAATAATTGTTCTAGGAATTGGGGCAAAAATTTGAAATTTAATTTCAAAAAACCTAGAGTTCTCTTTGATTATTTTAATAATCTTTATATATAAAACGTATAAGAAAAATATTTTTTTTTAAATTTCTATTTATAAGTTTTTTTTCTCACAACCAAAATTTAGTGAATATTAATAAAATTGTTTCTATAGAGTTCAAGTTATATAATTTGAAAATTTGGCACACTTCGTAGCTTTAATGTGAATAGAATGAATTTAATAATTTAACTCTAGATCTAATGAGTAAACAAATCTGCATAAGAACACATGGAAATTACAGTATTTTTAAATTGCAATAACTTTTAAACGGCTTAGTAAATCGTTTTGAAATTTTCCTTCCCAGTAGCTATATAGCATTAAGTGAGAACATTCTACTAAATTTTGTAGCGTAGCATTTTCGATATACCTCCTTAGAATCGTAAAATATAGTAGAGTTTGCTGTAAACATTTCGTTTCCTAGCATTTTGACACACTTGGGACTAAACTTAAAATAACCTTATTGCTATATGCTATATTATTGCTATATGTATTCAGATTATAAAAACAGGTTTTAATATGTATAAATTCTATTTGTGTAACTGTGTAAAACCGAATCTTAAACCAATAATTTTACATATTTTAATTGTCTTTATAAACATTACATCTATCCATCATTCATTCAACTTCTACACTACTTAATAATGGAAAATATTTTTTTAAGTATATTTTAATAATCATTTCAACCAGAAGAATCCGAGAGAAACAAGACATATATTTTGTTTATTTATTTATTTATGTACTTCTTATTTGACAATTTATAAAATAAAAGTATAATTTTTGAATATCATCAGCAAAATAAAATATAATAAAAAAACGCTGTGAATGACGTACACGAGAGTTTATTAGTATATATATATATATATATATATATATATATATATATATATATATATATATATATATATATATATATATATATATATATTATATATATATATATATATATATATATATATATATATAACCTTAAAACCTGAAATATGGAATCCTGTAAACCCGATCCGATTATTTTAAGTAACTATTTACATCCCCAAATTTTTCACATCCACTAAATTAAATCCTATTAATCCACCAAAAAATGTTGACCATCTAGTTTTCACCCACTCTAATTTTCTATCCATTTGATCAATAGTGTAGGAGAAAGAGGCGAAAGACTATATATTTTCAAAATTAATCAAATTGACCAACTTTTCTCTGCAGCTATGAGCACGAAATATGTATATTCCTTTCCCGACCCGATTCGCTTAATTTAAGCCAATTTTTTCGCACCCGTTTTGTATACCCTTTATAAATTTCGATCAAGTCTCCAAAAAATTGTTATCTTTTAGGTTCTAACCTCGAGCTGCCTACAAATTTTCAGCCCATTTGATTGAATAGTTTACGAGTCGATCAGACTACACAAAATTTCGGATGGCGTTGGAACACTAGCGGACTGACTGCTTTTTATTCGTTTTTCGGATTTTACGAAATTAAAAATGTCTAATATTGTGGGAGGGATTAAAGTTTTCGTTAAGCCCTCTACACACGAGGAACATTGAACAGCAACATTATGCAGCAACCTAGTATGATTGCAAATGTGTATAGTGGTTGCAGCAACAAAAAACATGTCCTTGAACGGTTGCTGTAAAAATCAAAAATATTAGATATTTTGTAGGAGGAGTTAAATGTTCATATAAAAATTGGTTATATTATCTGAAATGTTATGCTTTACTAATATTTTATTATGTTTTATTACCTAGATTGGTTAAAATTTACATTATACACTTTTATTAGTATAGAAGATATTATCCAACAACCAGTTAAAGGTCTTAACTAGAGATACATACATATAAATAAACTATACAAATTAAATGAGATAGATAGAGACAAGATGAGAAATGATTGAATTTTTATGACTTGCGTCATAAAATAATAAAATTAAATTTTATGTTCCCAAACTTTGGTTGCAACGTCTGTACTGAAAATATTTTTGAAGGTGGAGTTCAATGTTGCTGCTCAACGTTCCTCGTGTGTAGGGGGCATTATACGATTACTTAAGTTTATTTTATATTTATTATATATATAAAATAACGTTAAATTATTATATTTATATATATATATATATATATATATATATATATATATATATATATATATGTATATGTTATTATCATTTGAATAGATTTTGAGTAAATTTCATTTGTTTTGTATTATGATTGTGTGTGTCCCCTCTTTATTTTATATTGTAAATAATATTATTTTATATGTATGTCGGTATGGTATGTGTTTGTGTATATTTAAAATATAATATAAATCTATAAAAGAAAATTTTTTTTAATAAAAAATGCTATATTATATAATATTTATACATGCATACATTATATATTACACAGTATGATTTTTTATCAAGGAATGTTTACCTTAGCGCACGTCGCAGTGCTGGATTTGTCATAAGGCCGTATAGGCCGAAGCGTTGGTGCTGCATTGGCCTAGATTCGGTAGATTTTATAGGCCACTCGCTCGTTTGCGCGGCTATGAACGTAATACTCAAACGAGTCATTTGTGGTAGAGAGTTTTTTCCATCTTTCAAATGTTAAAATGCATTTGGGTAAATACTTTAAGTTCACATCTAGCCAAGAACCTTTTGAAGCCCGTGTTTTCTTGGACGTTTCAATGACGAAATTGGAACAACCTCTAGAGATTCTTTCAGAGTAAACCCATTTTTGATTATCCTAGATAGACTAAGAGCTGAATTAGAGAGGTATATGTAAATTTAAATTTAAAAAAACAGTAGAACTATTATGGGTGAACTTTCAACACAAAGAGCTAGTCTCTCGTGCAACATTATTCCAATGATTTAGAGGACGATTTAGTTCAGGAATATGGACATTTTCACTTTTTTAATGAACTAGTCTCTGTGCAACTTTTTGCAAACTTGGATATAGATATCAGTATCGCACTTTGCACTCCAACCACAGATTCTTCTGGAGAAAGGAGCTATTCTTATTTAAAACTAGTATAAAATTACCAGAAGTCTTCATTACTTAAGAAAAAATAAACTCTTGATGAACTAAAAAATGCAAAATAGTTTTAAATAGAATAGAATAGAGAGATTGAAAACAAAATTACTCTTGTAAAATTAGAGCCATTATATCGCTGTAAGTAGAGAGCACCCCATGCTATTCTATTTCTGTTTAAAATTATTTTGAATTTTTAGTTCATATTGCAATAAAAGCCTGTTTTTTTAGTTTTTTCAAACTCTAAATTAATTTTTTGTTTTTTAGTCTAAAAACAAAATTAATTTTTGTGTTGTAATTTCATTCTTCATTATTACTCCCACGAGTAATGGAATGAATCCAATTCTTACCCAAGCAAGATAATATCGAATATAGCATAGGAAATTTATTTCAAATAATAATGGTTTTCTAAATTTTGAAAATATCATTTTTTATTAAAATTTTGTTGAATACATTTCCATAGAAACTAAATATAAATCAACATCAACACTATAAATTTATTTTTTACTGTTAATTTTTTTATTTTGTTTTTTGTAATTTTTGTTTAATATTATTGTATTGTCATCGGTTCTTAGTGGGTGTAAACTCACTTAAAAAATTCCATTATATTCATACATAGATAGATAGATAGATGGATAGATAGATAGATAGATAGATAGATAGATATATACAAGTTAAGCTAATAAAAGCATGCTAATAAAACAGTTAAAATACAAATGACTAAAATTGATGATAAAAGTAGAAAAAACTTTATTTACAAATTTGAACAGTTATAGATGCATTCAGATAGATTAGATAGATTGTATAGGCTGCCCTCAAGGGGCTACACTTCCACCATAAGGTCCATTGTGATGCCTAAGAATGTGAGGATGTGAGTGGAGTGGAAGGAATTTTTGAGTATAGACTAGGAATTGGTAGGATATGCGGTTGCAAACTACTATAATAGGTACTATACCGATATTCATCTGGAGTTCGTGATGGAAACTGCAGAAAACCTTCTCAAACATTCGTTCTTGTCCATACGCCGACAGTTTAGTCCATTAACCGCCCACTTTTTTATTCTTAATAATTGACAAACTGACGATGTCGGGATTCGAACCCAGAACCTCCCAAATTCCAAGTAGGCATACTGCGCAGACATAACGCCTTAATCCCCTAAGCCACTTGAATTGGTAATATGCATTATACTAGCCCTATTTAGTAGATCGATTACGATTACATTGGCAGTGCAATCTTAAGTTATTTTATCTAAATGCATTTTGACAATATTCATTAAGAGTATTAATGAAAACAGATCAGAAAACGGGTAGACTCAGATACAAAAAATCACTTCTATATATAAATATCTTACATTTAATATTATAATCCTATCGTTTTAAAAACGAAGACAAAAAAAAAACACTCAAATGTCTCAACAATATTCTCTATATGTTATGTGTCTGTTTGTCTGAATACCGTCGTCTGTCTATCTATATTATAGGTGAAAAGAGAAGAAATATCAAAGTGATTTTAGTTAGTAAACGACCGACGTACATTCCTATAGTATATACAATTTTATTTCAGTTCAAGATACGGTATAGAAAATGGGGGAATAATTGTATTACTACCACCCCCCAAAAAAACCTTTAAATCAGTGTATCTGTATATATAGATAGTATTTAGTCAGTCTGTATTCAGAATGTTTCGCTAAATGTATTTTAGCTTTTCATACTCGATCCATTGCTGCAGCAATTCAATATTATATATATATATGTATATATATATATATGTATATATATATATATATATATATATATGTATATATATATATATGTATATATATATATATATATATATATATATATATATATATATATATATATATATATATATATATATATATTTATACAGAGTGCCCATAAGTAGTCAAGTTCCATTAGACGGTAGGTAGAGGGTACGATTTTGGAACGAAAAGTCCTAAGACATTTTTTTATTAGACGCACCATTAGTTAATAATTAATTAATTAAGGGAAGTAGGTTGAAACCAGAGTTGCAAAAAGTGTTTTTACTTTTTGATAATTCATTTTTGATTAATTTATCAATGTTTGGAAAAATGTATTGCTTAAATTTTTCAAATTATTAATTCCTTGAAAAGTGCACTAATTAAATTTTTTAATTTTTTGAAAAATGTACTAGATTAACTGTTTTAATATTAAATTAAAAAAAAAAAAATGCGCAAATTAAATTCGTTAAATTATAAAGTTTTCTCAAAAGTTCATTAATTAAATTATTTTATTGAAAAATTTAATTATTGCATTATTAAAAAAATTAATCAATAAAATAATTTAATCAATGCACTTTTGAGAAAACTTTATAATTTAACGAATTTAATTTGCGCATTTTTTTTAAAATTTATAATTAAAATAATTTATTTATTACGATTTTCAAAAAATAAAAAAAATTAAATTAATGCACTTTTCAAGGAATTAATAATTTGAAAAATTTAAGTAATACATTTTTCCAAAAATTGATAATTAAATCAATAAAGAATTATCAAAAAAAAATGCACTTTTTGCAACTCTGGTTTCAACCTAGGTTCCTTAATTAATAAATAATTAATTAGCGGTGCGTCTAATAGAAAAATGTCTCAAGTCTTTTCGTTCCATAATCGTACCCTCTACCTACCCTCTTATGGAACTCGACTACTTTTGCGACATCCTGTATATATATATATATATATATATATATATATATATATGTAGAGACGGATTTTTTATATCGTTTTCTATGCTTTGAATGTTAAATGTTACTATTAATATGCAAGTGATTGTCAAACTGTTTATTGTCGTTTTTAGTTTCCTAATTAAGAAATCTTTGCATGGAAACAGATTACCTTGTGCACATTTCTTGACATTGAGGGGGCCTTTAATAATGCTTCTTATATTTCCATGATCAACTCTGCAAGTCAGTACGGAGTGGAAGACACCTTCTGCAGGTGGATAAACTTTATGCTGGTAAGTAGAAGAATACAAACTTCTCTTCTTGGCAA
Source organism: Nineta flava (assembly GCA_963920215.1). NCBI lineage: Eukaryota > Metazoa > Arthropoda > Insecta > Neuroptera > Chrysopidae > Nineta > Nineta flava. The sequence continues at coordinate 90,265,567 of OY986042.1, forward strand.
GCCTGCCACTGTAAGAGCCACTAATGGAGGTCCACTGGGTGGTGTCTAGACTCCTGTGGAGTCTGGCCGTGAACAACTTACTATGCACGAAACTATACCCAAGGAGGATACTATACACAGAGATATGCGGACGATATTACAATTGCAATCCAAGGACCCTGTGAAGGCACAATCTCGGAGCTTATGTAAAAGGCTATAAGATTCACACAGGAGTGGTGTAACAACGAGGGATTAAGAATAAACCCTGGTAAAACCACACTAATTCCATTCACACAAAAAAGGAAGGTGGATAAAATAAAACCACCCATCCTCTTCGGTGAAAGACTTAAGATTGCAAGGGAAACCAAATTCTTTGGAGTAATGTAAGACTCTAAACTAAAATGGAACCCTCATCTAAAATACATAACAAATAAGAGCAAATTTTGTCTCATGCTTTGTAAGAAAGCATTTGGAAAAGTCTGGAGTATAAAACCCAAAATAATCCACCTGCTGTACACAACAGTAGTTAGGCCCATTATAACCTATGATGCTCTAGTGTGGTGGCCAAAGGTTAATCAAATAACGGCATGCACAAAGCTATCCAGGATCCAAAGACTGGTCTATTTGTGCATTACTGGATCCACGATCAGTACACTGAAAGAATAAAAAATCATTTGTTATTAATACGCCGGTCAAAATCAACAATAAATCAACAAAACATGATGTATCTCCGATTTTTTAGTATGTTGTTCGGACCCATTGGGGCTATGTATATCCAAAATTGCAACTCCCAAAAAGTGATGGAAAAATTTTTTCCCGCACAACTTTTTGGGAGTTGAAAAAATCAGAGATACATAATGTTTTGCGAATTTAGCGATTTTTTGTGTTGATCTTGACTGGCGTATAAGGACGTTCATTTGCTACGCTAAAGTCAGGTGTGTACTATCTTTAATACAATTTATTTTGGATTTTAAAATAGTTGTAAAGTATATCAATAATCTTACAAACGATTTATAACTCTTTTTTATTTGTCCTAAATATTTTAAAAGTATTTATTGTAAAATATCAGGAAATGTAAATTAGAAATTGATTTGACTTAATGTGACAGATTTGTGGCAAAAATAAACCTAAGAAAAAATTTTTAATTTTATTAAATAATTAATTCAAATGTCCGCCCACACCATTTTTTTTATGCAATTATATAAACTGCATATTTAAAAGAATATTTATAAACATTATTTATTATGGTGTCTACTTTAATAATATAGGTATTATAATTTTAAGTGCAAAAAAATTCTGTTCTTCATAAGTTAAAAGTTTGATTTTGAATCGATAATTACTCTTTGAAATGATCTTCAACAGGTGTTAAATTTTTGAGGGAGGATAACTACATAATTAATCTATTCAATTGACTAAAACAAAATTATTTATATACTAACTAAGCCTCATGCATGAACGTCCTTAATCGTAAGTTTCTATTTACTACTATTGAATGAGAACTATACCAGAATAAGCATTTGAAATAACCAAAATCGCAATTGCGATTTTTCTTCAATATATTTACTTTAAATACAATCTCACGCTGTGTAATGAAAGATAACAATACGACAATTCTAAGGAAACATAAAAGATATGTCTTTTTTTTGTCGGTAGTTACCCTTAAAACTAAACGACTCACAATAAATAACTATTTTCCGAAAATAAAAAAAACAAATTTTTCTTTTTTAGAAGAATATATTTTTCATTACTGAAAGTCATAACTTTCGTATTAAAACAAATTATATATATATATATATATATATATATATATATATATATATATATATATAGGATGGCGCATAAGTAACGTTATGATTTATTTAAATTTCGCGCAGAACAGCCATAGATCGGTTTTAACTCGTGAACCAATTGAATCTTATATGGGAAAAGGTGTAACATATGTAAAATTCTTTGCAAAGACCGCCTAGACATAACAAACTGCTGAGACTGTCGCCTGGTGAAAGTTTCGGGGATTTCCTCAACACTTGCTTGCGCCCGAGCAATGTTCACATCACAGGCACAGGCAGCCCCAAGTTGCCGAAAACGCTGAACCAATCAGTCAATTGTTGGAGCGCTAGATGCATTTCGATGTGATCTTTGTGCTTGAATAATCGAATTCTGACTTTAAAAATAAAATTGAACAACTTTGGTTCTTTGTTCTGTGTTGAGTCTTTCCATCATAAATTTCCCAAGTTTTCCCAAGTTAATTCTGAGAAAAATAGAAAAAAAATACGTAAACAAAAAATTTATTCACTAATTAAATCATAACGTTACTTATACGTTACCCTATATATATATATATATATATATATATATATATATATATATATATAGGGTAACGTATAAGTAACGTTATATATATATATATATATATATATTTATATATGTCTGTATGTTTTTGAAATTGTTACTACTAAAAATACAATTTAAATTTTATATCCTAGTTTCAAGTTAAGGAGGAAAATAAAGGAATAGAAAGATAAAACTGTGTATGGATGGGGTTTGAAGATGATGGTGGTGTTTTGTGTGAAATGGTTATGTGTATGTGTCTCATCGTGACGATGGTATATGGTAGACGCTCAAAACATTATCAACGTAATGTTATAAATGGTAGAGCGTAGAGGCAAAGAAGAAAATGGACGACATACGACAAAAAAAAAATTATATATATATATATATATATATATATATATATATATATATATATATATATATATATATATATATATGTATACATGGAGAGAGAGTTCTATGTGAGACAAACTTCCAAAGAAAAGTAGTAAAAGATAACAATATATAAAAATGTATATTAGAAGAAACAGAAAATGTTATATAACAGTTGTAGAATACATTTTTAATATGATTTTACAGATGATTTTAAATTTTATGGCCACATATCCAAATAAATATAGCCCTAAGTTGCTCCACCTGAGGATAGGATTGCCACCTCAAAATTATGAAAAGTTGGGACATCATTATATATTATGTCGATCTGCTCTGGAGATCGAGAGGTCCATATATTATTTAGTAAACTGGTCAGTGGAGGATTTATCGGGTAGACATGATAGGTAGCTACGTACAGGGGAAAATTTTGATCGTTTACATTGAATATACCGTTAATTGGGTGATCAAAAATATAATTTTTCACTTGAAAGCGTATAAGCCTGATACATTCTCGAATCATTGAATATATTCTAACTTAAAATGTTTTCGACGATGGCGTCAAAACAGATCCAGTGATGAAAGTGTCTCTTAAAGCGGGCGTCAATTTGTCAGCTGTCTAGGGCGGCGAATTGTCTTAACCTGCCTCTGAATATAGCATTGCACAATAAATTATATATTATTTAGACATATTAAATCTAAATGAACAAGGATTACTTTTTCTTAAGGATGTTCCAGCATACTACCACTTTTCGATAGATTTTGCTCTCTTTTTTACAGGCTAAATATAATGTTTTCTAATAAATCCCGAAGTTTCAGAATTTTTGACCGTTTAGAACGCGAGATAATTAATATCAAAGTTATCATTCTCTCTCACTCTCTCTCTCAATGTAAAACTTCATGCCCGCCCAACTATTATCTGTTGTATTAGAAAAAATACTCGACAGAATTTAAAAAAAACTAGGATAATAAAGATAAATATTTATTATATAAATTTTTTTTTTAAATCGTGTGTTACCGTTTTGTTTTTGAAATATAAAAGTATAAATTTATTTATTTTCTTCAAAATAACATTATTTTGTATATGTGAACAGTATTTTTGTCTATATGTGTGTTTATGTATTGGTGCTATAATAAAATCAAACCGGTTTGTTGTCCTGATTGCATAACACAGTGCTGGAATGTCCTTAACATTATTATTTTCTTAACATATTATTTTCTTGTATAATTTAACGTCACAATACTATAGCAATATCAATCTGCAGTACGATTACGAACTACGAAGACACAAGTATGAAAGAACAGGCATATAATATAGACTAACAAGTCATTGAATTAATTAATTAATATCAATATGAAATAATTGGTAAATTATTGTTACGTTTAAGTATACACAATAATAATATGTTGGAATAATAAATTGACAAACTAATCAAGCGTCATGTAACGGTTAGCGCACTGAGCGCGATATACTGAGGTCCGGGGCTCGTTTCCTGGCGGATTATAGAGATATTTTTTCATATTAATAATTAAAAACAATTTTTCTTTTTTTGGATTTAGATTCATATTTAGAATTGTTTTTGCAAAATATATTAATTTTGCACATTATATTATCGAATGATAATTAGTGAGAACTCTAGGTTTATGAAATAAAATTTCAAATTCGCCTCTTTTACCTAAGATCAGTTTTTTGTATTATAAATACGTATTTCGACTACAATGTAGTCATCATCAGTATAAATTAGCTAGTCGTACTTTACTCTTTGACAATTAGAGATAGATATCAAGTCGAGATCAACAGACAAAAATAAATAGAAAATTAACTAAATTAAAATATACTAGATTTAAAATATAATGAATTTTAAATTATATTGAAATTGCTCTTTCACAGTGAAACTGTCACCAAATTAGCAACAAGTAACATATCCTGCGACAATATAAGAGTAATTTTAATAAGAGTAGAATCAACAGGAATAAATGTGAATGAAGGAAATTTTATGTGAAGAGCAATTTCAATATAATTTAAAATTCATTATATTTTAAATCTAGTATATTTTAATTTAGTTAATTTTCTATTTATTTTTATTTTTGTCTGTTGATCTCGACTATATATCTATTTCTAATTGTCAAAGAGTAAATTACGACTAGCTAATTTATACTGATGATGACTGCATTGTAGTCGAAATACGTATTTATAATACAAAAAACTGATCTAGGTAAAGGGGGCGAATTTGAAATTTTATATTAATTTTGGTTAGCAAAATTTTTTTCCACTGAACTCGGGAAATCGGGAGATTTACCTTTTGAGAAATTTATGCTCATATTATATACAATAAAATAAAAACTACTTGAACTATAGAAGAAAATAGGAATTGTGATAGACTGACAAATCTAATGGTACACAGGCAAACAGACAAACAGACAGACTAAATGTGAATGAGGATTGTTGGTGTGGTGTTGTTATATAACGGTGGCGGCAATCGTATCGTAATAGTATATAGAAAGAGTGAAATGGCGGCGAGTCCCATCTGTGTGGCGGCCCAGGATTAACCCCAGCACCTCTACACTACTACAACTACACCTATTACTACCGTAACAGCACAGTAGTCCCAAAACTATACTAACACGAACGAAATGAGAAAAGCGATCGATATTATCGTTATACTACACTAATAGTAGAGATAGACGACTATATATATGATATAAATATGTGTATATACATACGTATACCGATTGTTTAGTTTACATCTTCGCATAGAAGATCTCCCACGAGTATGAGAGAGTACATATGTATACATTAAACAATGTGTATGAGAAGGAGGTCTTATAGGTTTGATAAACAAGTATATTTTTCAAATCGGTGAATAATATTCATAACTGTTCGAGTGGTTGGTGTTTGTCTACCTTCAAATGCCACAATAAATAAATTGCCACATTCCTGTGCGGAATGTCCGGAAAAGTACCATTTAACAATTTGCAATTTTTCTTCTTTTGTGTAATAATAACCTATTGTTGTAATAATACCAATAAATAAAATACACAAACACGAATTTTCCAAAAGCATTCACATAGTAATGATTGCATATTATCAAAACAATTAATAATATTTGTATTCGACAAAAAATCGCCACTATCTAAAATTTATACAGGCACATAGAACACAACAGTAACAAAACAAACCTATAAGACCTCCTTCTCATACACATTGCTTAATGTACATTAATACATTAAACAATGTGTATGAGAAGAAGGTCTTATAGGTTTGTTTTGCTACTGTTGTGTTCTATGGAACAGGCGCGGCTGGGGGACTTTATTTTATACTATGTAAGGATATTATATTTTATATTTATAAATCATACAGTAATTTTTTTTGAAAACGCATCAGTTTTGAATATTGGATACTTAACCTGTATTGGATACATATTGTAGTATGTATATGTTTATATAGACAAAAAACCAATTATAATAGTAAGAAAATAATTAATATTTAATTAATATAATAAATAATTATGCATATATTTTATCTAAATGGTTCGTTTGTAATTTATATTATTATGAAACACCAGAAAATACATTAGAAACCATAACTTTCATAGTTAGGGCACACGACAATTAATATTATATAACAGGGGTGGACAACAAATGGATTACAATCAATCGGTCGATCGTTCGCAATGTCTTGACAAAAAGTAATAGAAGAATTTGAGGTTAGATTGCAATATTTTGGAAAAATAAAGAAATTATGGAATTTATATCTTTTTCTTTAAAAAAAATCTTTTTCTGTGGCGGTATGTTTGATAAAAATCGGTTCAGTCGTTTGAAAATTATCAGCTCTTTTCCAAGATGATGTATAAGCATATTCTTAACATTATCATTTTACATATACATTTGGTGGAGGTAACGGGAAATTCTTATTATGTTTCATGTTATTGTATTTGGAGTTTTTGCAAATTTTTTATTTAAATATTAATACAAACAATATTTCCTTGGTTTGAAAGTCTTTTGTAATTTTTATTATTATTGATTAAACTATGGAAGTTATCTATATGAACTTAAGGCAGTTGTAGTGGTAATGGATATAATTATAGAATGTTCCAAATTTTTGCACACTTATTAAGGGTAATACTTATACACTCACACTTAAGATTTGAAATCGATTGACCGTCTCAAAAACTTAATTGATGTTCGAATAATTAACATGGGAAGCAATGGACAATACCCATTTTAAGCAGTATTTCTACCAATTTTTTAATAAAAAAACGACAGTTAAGTACCTTTTAAAAAAATAGCAATAAATTATTGGATTTGCTCTGCGTATTTAAAAAAAAAAACGAGAATAATTAACCTTCTCATTTTTTAGTTATAACAACGCTAAGTGAAGCATCTTATAAATAAATATACGTGTCGGCATGCTGAACAGATACAACTTGACAACACTGCACGTCACTATACGTTGTATAGTGTCACTTTACTATATGTAAACAAACAGTATATCAACTGGTCAGACTGATCTGGGTACCGGGTCACTCTGGTATTAAAGGGAACGAAGCAGAGGACTCATTGGCACGAGAGGGGTTGTCTCAAATGCCCCTTTCACCTGAGCCTGTCATTCCTATAGCAAGATTCTCAGTTATTTACCGAATCAAGGAGTGGCTACGACAAGCACATCTCGATTACTGGAACTTTGCGCAGGGCTTGTGACAGGCCAAACTGTGTATAACCACAGCTAGGCCATTAGACTGTGCTCGATTGAAACTCACTAAAACACAGTTGAGAAGGGTGGTCTTGACAAGACACTGATGATTAAACTACCAACTTCATAACTTGGGGATGATCCCACTTGTTGGGCATGTATGGAGGATGATGAAACCTCCATACATATCATTTGCACCTGTAGAAACCTGCAGGGTATCAGGTATAGAATGTTTGGGTCCGAAACGCTGGATCCATCAATCCTGGGAGCAATTTCGGCGTAGAAGCTGTGGGTTTTCTGTTCGGCTTCTGGCCTCGACAGAATGCCATAGCTTGATCTGCTTAAAATAGCACCTCTTACCCGGAGACCTCTCGCCTTCAGGTGACAGAGTGTGCTCGAAGAGGGCACAGAGGACCCCGTTAGGGACCCATTTGCGATACCCCTCTTACGTATTATTATTATTATTATAGGGTCACTATACTATATGTAAACAACGTTATCGTTATATAAGCAACGTTACCGGATTGTAACTTATAAAAATGTTAGGTAGTATTTGTATATACATATAGAAAAGTATCGTATATAAAACGTGTCTACCGGTACAGTCTTGGACTAAAATTATGTCTTATTATGCTATACACTGCTTCACTGTTACTATACGCATACGCTCCACAACTTTTTGGCAATATTGTATCACGATAACTACCTTAAGTTCACTATATGCTATAAGGTTGTCAATCTATGTATATGACATCTTGTTACAACCAAGAATAATAATTCAATTAATGTTAAATATTTAATAGAAAGTAAAGGATTTAAATTAAATTTTAACTTTTCTTTCTGTATTATTTATTATGTAAAATAAAAAGTTTGATTTATATTTACATTTTTCACTTGATAATATAATAACACAATTAATTAATTTATTCTTATTTGTATTTTGTATTATTTTTTATATTTTAATTATTAAATTTATAATATGTTTTTTATTTATTGTGTCAATATTAATGTAATTTGTCATTGTTTGTGTTTTATTCAACAATAATTATTATTAAGTTATTTTTATCAATGATCGGATTTAATTTGTTTACTTCGCTAAATAAACTTTTTTGAATAATCAAATAAATACGAATAATATAAAATAAGTATATCTTTAAATTCCCCTTTCTTTACTAGTTTTTATATTGGTCGTGTTCAGCACGACCGAAACTAAGTGCTTGAAATACATAAGTAACTAAGACGCGTATTCATAGTCCGGTCTTAAGTTCACCTTAAGCATGATCTTAAGACAGCGTTTAGATTCATAAACGCAATCTTGAGGCTAGCTTAAAACTTTGATCTTAGCTAAGACACGTGTGATTGGATAAATATTCATAGTCATAGCTTAAGACGATCTTAAGAATTCAAAACTGTTGATGTGTTCACAGTCAAATAAGATAATCTTATTATTGACGTTAACCTTTTTTTTTTATTAAAAAAAGATGATTTTATTTAAGTCAACATTTTAGTAGACTTAATAAAATCTTACATAAATTTGCAGTAAAAAAAGTAGTGAAGATGAAGGATTTTTTGGGTTTATAATATCAATATTGATGATAATATTGATATCGATTTTGATTCTGACGATGAAGATATAATTATACGTATTCCTAAACGCTACATTTGAGGTAAACAAGATCCTTTTGATTTTTATTGAGACATCGAATTTAAAAAATGATTTAGGTGCGATTTAGGTGATTACCACGAATAGAACATAATTTAGCTAAGGTGAATCGCCACGGATTACCTATTCCACCAGTGTTTCAATTATTAGTATGTTTGCGGTTTTATGAGAATTTTCTTTTATTACCAATTTTATTATTATTTTATTTTCAATCACATGAGAGTATTACTTCAAAGTTTAATGTAAATACTTTTCTTCAACCGACGTATAATTTTTACTTTTACCTTTGTCCGTCATATTTTTCTTACTTTTTATTTCAAAAACAATTTTTTTAACTTAGCTACTTTTATGTACGGCCTTACGAGGTCGGTTTGTTTACATTTGTAGAATAATATTCAGTATCACTGACATTAATATGATACATTTCTCATCAAATCAGATGATCGGATACATGAAAATTATTACGAAAATTGACGAACACAAAATAAGACGATCTCAAGATTTGTCTTACTAAAGCAAATCTTATACCAAATAAGATCATGCTTAAAAGCATCGTCTCACCAAAGATGATCTTAATGTATATCTATGAAATTATCATGTCTTCATTAAACCAATAAGATGGTCTTCATGAAGGTAAGCTTAAGTACTTGCTCAAGACTGAACTATGAATACGAGCCTAAGTATAATTAACTCACTTGTTTTTAAACACATTTAACAGATACTAAGCAACTTAAATTGTGACTCCATTTTGCCTAGTAAGTACTGTCAGATTGGAGGATTTTCCCCAAAATTTAGTGTTTTTAGAAAATCTTGTAGAAAATCTAGGTGATTTATTCTTTGGATTGTCGTATTTTAAAATTTTTATATTCAAGTTGAGTAAAACGAATCAGAATACAAAATGTTTATTTAAACTTGATGCTTATTGACATGCATTATTTCAGTTTATTGGGACTGCTGACAAGTTGGTTAGTGTATCCTGAGAGAAACAAGCTGAACTAAGATACTCAGAAGTTTACATTTTATCTTTCAAATGGCATGATAGCTGGGTATAATGCCACGTGGCCTACCTGGCTTATTGACAAGAACTAAAAAGAGATAAATCTTCTAGTTGGGGTAGAAGATTTCTACTTATCTACTTATCAGCACTGCATGATCAAGAGGCATCTGTCTCTCATGAGGTTAGAGGACACTGTCCGGACTGTGACGTGGATGATACACCTTTTTACCTTCTGGCAGAATGCTATTTAAGTCAAAATGAAGTATCTAGCCTTCGTCTCAACCAAAATGGGGGAATCTGAGGTAAAACAACTAAAGTGGAGCTCAATCCTGTCATTCGCAAAGAAAAAGGGTAGGTTCGACAACGAACACTGGGCTATAGGAAACGAACCAGAAATAGTAGAGGATGAGGCTGAGGGGATGGGTTTCATAGAGACCGGTAAAAAGACCTACAAAGGTCTACTTGCAGTGGCGGGACAAGACCAAAATTTGATGTGTAAAAAACAGTTAAAACATAGCTTTTTACTTTATTACAGTATAGACAATGCAAACTAAACTATATGCTTAGACTAATATTAAAGAAACAGAAATTTCCTGCTTTTAGCTTTACTAAACTTCTTAATGATTGTGTCGTAATTCAGCTTAGATGCTATATCTGCTTCAAGATAAAACTGCCAAAGCTGAAAGTCTTTCCTGACCCAGCGTACTTCTCAGTTAATTTTTTATTAGTTTTAATTTTGAGAAGCTCTCTTCAGCGGAGACTGTACTTCTCGGTTTTGTCAACAAAATTCGATAGACAAGGTAAATATTTGGATCTCTTTCAAGTTATTTTCTATTATGTATTGAAGCAGTTCTTTCACATCTTTTCATTAAGTCTGGTACTTTTAGGATCATAGTATGTAATTCTTCATACAGTTCGTAAGGTTGGAAGTCACTACTTTCACCCATTCGCAAGCCTCTGTGTAAATCTTAACAGTTTTTTAATATTTGCTCTTTTGGTATATTTTTTTATTTTCTCAGATCATAGAGAAAACCAAAATTTTCAAAATGTTCATTTAACGACAAAAATCGTTTTATGACGAATACATTTTCACGTTGCGTCCGAGTTATGCATAAACCATTGACCACGTCACCCACGCCTAACGCCGCCTCTGCCTACGTGCCAGACTTTGGCCTCCCCTCTACAATTAATACTACTACTTCAAACGGCAAAAGAGTAAGAAAGTTTTCAAATCGTAAAAAATTTGAATTTTTCATGAATTCTGTTTCATTTGAGTTTAAAAAATACAGTAATAAAAAATTGTTTGCATTCAATGAGTCATTACGTGACATAAATCCATTTTAAATTAATAAATATTTGAGATTTTGTGTAAAAACATTTTTATTTTTTGACTATAGTTTCGGGAAACACAGTTCCTTCTTCTTCAAAAAAAACAAAAGAATAATGTAATTCTAATCTGAAAAATGACGTCATTTAAGTACATACTATATTATTTTTGAATTAATGGCGAGTGCAAGTACATTCAGTCGTTATTTTGAATAGACTTTTTTTTTGTGTATAATATTATTTAAGAAGATAAATTGGTATATGTTTGTTGAAAGTTGATAAAGTAATCAACATTAGTGCGGAATCGTGTTATGTGGTTTTACTATTATTTACTATACCTATACATATACGAGTATACCTATACATACATATACGAGTATATACCTACTATTAAATATAGTATCTAGTTGCTCAGAGTATTTACTATTATATACACTTGCCTATTCTTCATACACAGAAATGTTTCTCTATGAATTATTCATTAAAAACATCGGAGCATTTCGTTAAATTGAAATTAATTTAAATATTTTTATTATTACATTTCTAATTCTAAGCAATGTTAAAATTTTAGATTTGGAAACATAAATTTTTATTTTATTTATTTAAAACTTGTCTTCTATCTTTTACTGTTTTCGAGATATAAATTTTCGCCATCCCTAGACGGGAGAGGGGGGGGGGGGGATCTCAGAACTATCCTCCTTACAAATATTAACTTTCTAGGACAACTGGAAGTACCCTAGAATATTGATGATGATGATTTAGTCAGTCCAAAAATGTCGATTTTTCGGTTTAATTAACTTGGATTAACTATTAAAGCTGTACTGTTGAAACTTAGTATGTACCGTCAGATGTTTTAATTTTAATGAGCTTTATAGCTTTTTTGATTATTGAAATACAGAGGCCTAAAAATCGTCTCTAATCGTTTCTGTAAACCGAAAAATAGTGTATAGCTGTGCACGTTATTGAGAACAACCACAAAATTGACAAATCGAATATAAAAAAACTACTGAAATCGGTACAAAACCTCACAGAATTAGATGCATACGAAAGTATCTACATACACAAATTGAGAAAACAAATAATAAATTTAGACAATGGCCCAATTCCAAATTCTGATTTAATAAAATTAAACGATTTTCAAAAAATTTAATACCTGAATATCAAGGTTAGCTTCGATCAACCCCCTCACCTTAGTAACTTCACACACTTAATCTTTTAATTGGTCAGTCAACTCAAATAATCCTTAACCAAATTAGCAACAAGCAACATATCTCTGACTCCACATACCAGAGATAGTTATGATTAGCTAATTTATATTGATGATGACTACTTTGTAGTCGAAATACGTATTTATAAAATACGAATTAATGTATTTATTCTGAGGAAATTCGCTAAGTTGCTGCCAATTTGACTTTTTTTTTTAGTACAGAACAATAAAAATAAATAAAACTTTCAAATGTAAATTTGTTTGTAATAAAATTTATATAACTTAAATTGTTTGATTTCATTAATATATATATATATATATATATATATATATATATATATATATATATAAATCTGTCATTATTTATAACTTTGATTGTCCTGATTTTATTTTCTGTAAATGTGATTTGATGACACATACAAAAAAATAAAACATGGAAACCAGTCAGTACCTATCTTTTGTCTCACTTTAATCTTTCGAGAATCAGCATTATTGTGAAACGTTTTTCTTCCTTTTCCTTATACATCCATCCATCGACACCGATGTGTTGCAAGTTGGATGACATAAATTGGAAATAAATAGTAAAGTCGTTGGTGTTAAAGTGACAATCGGTGTGAGTGTGTTGTGAAATGGGCATAGTAGAAACACGTAATTTACTAAATTTTACTGAGTGTTTCAGGAAAATATGTTAAATATGTAATATTGCGCAATGCCAATGGTAAACTCATGGTAGTTATGTAAAAATTACAATAAATTTGTTGTATATACACTTCCGTTCATAAAAACTGAACCAGCAGTAAGTCATATTCTATCAGTCCAAGTAGCCGAGCGGTTTAAGGTGTTATGTCTGCGCAGTATGCCTACTTGAAAACTGGAAGGTTATGGGTTCGAATCCCGACATCAGCAGTTTGTCAATTATTAAAAAAAAAGGGGCGGTTAATTGACTAAACTGTCGGCGTATGGACAAGAACGAAGTTACCGGCTATGCTTGAGAAGGTTTTCTGCAGTTTCCTTCACGAACTCCAAATGAATATCGGCATAGTTCCTATCATAGTCGGTTGCAGCCGCATATCCTAGCAATTCCTAGTCTATACACAAAAATTCCATCCACTCCACTCACATCCTCACAACCTTAGGCATCACAATGGACCTTATGGTCGAAGTGTAGCGAAGGGCAGCCTCTACAATCTATCTATCTAAACTTACCGTTATAAAAGTATTAAAAGTATCAAACTATTAATAGTATTAATACCGTTATAAAAGTATTAAATATTATCATTATGGAGGTTATGGGAAGTATATTTTTATAATATTATGTTGTATATTAGAAAATGTACTTCCCTGCGCTTCCACAAAATATAAGCACAAACTAATTATACTAAAAGAAGAATATTACAATTACTTCAAGAATGGACACGGCCATAAGAGCCTATCAATTAATTAGAGTAATGCAAATTTGAGTTTAGGTCTGCATTATTATGCTTAATCTCAAGTTTGTGTTGGTTAGAAATATTGATAGGAGAATAAAAATTTTGATATAGATATTTATCCATCTGTTCGGTATAAGTATTTGAGCGTATGTCTATTTGTCTATTAGTCTATTTGCCTGTCTGCCTGTGTATTCATCCGCCAATCTGCTGGTCCTCCTGCCCGTATGCCCATCTGTTCGTCAACATGATAACTCAAAAACGGCTATGAAAGATAACAAGCTGAAATTTTTGTTGGGTTCTAGAATGGATGAAAACACTAAATGCACCCTCCCCCTTACTAGGACGGAAAATATCTACCTTCAAGACCGTATGCGATAGAAGAAATGTCCCTTTTTAATAAACAAACAAATTTTTTTTCATAAGCTTTCATAACAGTTTTGGTCCAATTTCAACTCAAACAGATTTGTAATTACTATAGATTACAGATGCATGTGTTTAATACATATGTATATGGTACCTTGGTGTATGCATCAGTCATATTTTTATACATCTGTGCGTGTGTAAATAGTAAAAGATACTGTTCACGCAGTGATAATCAACTCGGTGTATGTAAAGAATTTAAATAATAATATCAGTCAGTTGTTACATTTTCATTTGCTACAAGCTTTTGTTTAACTTCTCTTCCTGTTTGTTTATTTGTTTGCTTGTTTATGAGGGAAAAATCAAAATTTCGACTATTTCCAATTGAGCTGGAGCTTTGCAATTATACACACAACTTTGAATTTTACTACAATACACTTATTTGGTACCATCTAGATGAAGTGGTGATGAAACTCCCTGAAATAGAAATTTTGTTGTTGATAAATATTGGGAAGTATAGGAAGCATTGGGAAATTAAATAAATAAAAATTTATATATACAATTAAAAAGTTTAAGGTACAATTGAATCGCCGAGTTATTATTACGTGACAATAAATAAAAGCTTGGTCCGCTCAAGTCTTAAATGTTTAAGACCTGATATTAATTATCAAAACATATAAAACCTGAGCGCCCCAAGCTCTTGTTTATAATCACGTAAACGGTAGCCCTGGGGGAAAATATTATTTTCTACTTTTTAGTTCCTGAAATAAAACCTTGTTTTCATAGAATTTAAAACCTGAGCGCCCCAAGCTTTTGATTATAATAACGTAATAATAACGTAATAATAACGTAATAATAACGTATATATATATATATATATATGTATATATATATGTGTGTCTGTAATCACTCAAGCTGTCACAGTTTTCATTTTATCGGAATGAAATTTGGTATTCGAGGCGCTTTTGTTATTCAAAAGGTCAAGTTCGTTAATGGGTAAAATCTAACAAGGGGAAAGGGGGGTTTAGAGGGAGGGGGAAACACAAAATTCCTACTTGACCTTTTGTTATTCAAAAGGTCAAGTTCGTTAATGGGTAAAATCTAACAAGGAGAAAGGGGGGTTTAGAGGGAGGGGGAAACACAAAATTTGACATATCTCCCTTAATATTCGAAAAATCGAAAAAATTATAAGAAATAAAGTTTTAGGTATTAAGTTTTAGGTATTAAGTTTTACTGTAATTTTGTTTCTTATCATTTTTTCTGTTACCGTAATATTTACAGAAATATTGACGGTTTAAGATTAAAAATTAAATTCCTCACTATCTCTGTACACATTTGAGTTTGAGCAAAAATGATTAGGTGATGAATTGTAGCAAACATGATTTTCTTCAACTTTATTCCTTACGTATTTTTTGATTGTTCTAATATTAAGAGAGATATTTTATATTTTCTTCTTTCTTTATGCCCCCATTTCCCCTTGACGTGTGTTTATTAATAAAATTGGCCATGCAAATATTAAAATCATATAGGACATTTCATTTTGATCAGACTAAAATTGTGACCGCTAGAGAGTGATTTATGTATTCTAAGGAAATTCGCTAAGTTGAAGCAGCTCCTGCGTAAAGGCCCAAATAGACGCAGAACATGGTTGCAGCAACATTGAACAGCAACTAGCATGTTGCTCTGTATGTAGAGTGGTTGTAGCAACAAAAAACAAACTTGCTGCAACCACTCTACACACAGAGCAACAAGCTAGTTGCTGTTCAATGTTGCTGCAACCATGTTCTGCGTCTATTTGGGCCATAACGAATTTTTAATTTTTTTTTTGTACTCAATTATTGAACACATAGTAAATAAGAGTGTGTAAGTATGAGTGTATAACGATAGCAAGAGCAGCGTAGATATGTGCATTCGAGTACATTGATAATGGTCGTAACTGTTACATTCTGTTAGCCTTGTGCTTGCTCTCTAGTGAACCTTTATTATTGATTGTATTTGGCTGATTAAATTATTCTTTGTATTATTATTATATATGGAGAGAGAAGAATGAATTGATTGTGGAATGAGACCAACAAATATATACCTACTAATACAATATGAATGCGTGACAGAGATAGATGTAGTAAATCTATCGACTATACTACTACAAGTAAAATACTAACCATATAAATATATATAGGGGAACCCGGGGCAGAACGGTGTACGAGGTTGAAAATATGGTTTAAAAGTACAAAAGGGTTTATTAAGACAGTTGCAAATTTTTCTATATTTTTCTATAACACATTATAATGTTATAATCACAAAAATACAATAATATTGTAAGAAAATGATGAAAGAACAATTTTTTTTCAAAAATAGAAAATTATGTCATTTGCCCCGTTCTGTCCCGGGCATGGGGTAGAACGAGGTGGTAAGGTGGTATTATAAACACATATAAAACTAGTGAAAATGTAGAAAAAATAAGTTTATGCACAAATTTCATACACTAGGACAGCCTCATCATCTTCGCTATCTACTTCCGTAGGGGAGAAATGAAATGAAGAGAATCTGTTGTCAGTTGTCATCAAAGAGCACCCAGGGGTAGTAAAATTAGCCTCTTCACTTGAAAGCCTATTAAGTCGATATCAGTTGTGTCTATTGGAAGACATTGAGAAATATTGTGGTAGAATTGGGTACCCCATTCCGCCACACCTGTTCCATCCCAAAGACACGATTCAGGTTAAGGAGGTGCGATCACTCGAAAACGATGCGTAAACAAACATTTAATTACATCATACTAAAGACAATTAAATGTACTTCAGGCACATACTGATCTGGGTACCGGGTCATCTCAAACGCTCCTTTCTTTAGCCTGTTAGCCTGTAGCTCCTTTCATGAGCCTGTCATTTCCATAGCAAGATGCTCCGTAATTTACCGAATCGACAGGCCAAGTTGTACATAAGCACAGCTAGGCCATTCGACTGTGCTCGGTTGAAACTCAATAGAATGCAGTTGAGAAGGGTGTTGGGGCTCTTGACTGGAAACTGTCGATTGAACTACCACCTTCATAACTGATGATCCCGCTTGTAGGGCCTATATGGAGGACGATGAAATCTCCATACATGTTATTTGCACCTACAGAAACCTGCAAAGTATCAGGTATAGAATGTTTGGGTTTGAAACCTTAGATCCATCAATTCTGGGAGAAATCTTGGCGAAGAAGTTGTGGGCCTTCTGTGTGGCGTCTGCCCTCTACAGAATCCTATAGCTTCATCTGCTTAAAATCGCACCTCTTACCCGGAGATGTCTCGCCTTCGGGTGACAGGTTATTCTCAAGGAGGACCCTTTGGTCTAGGTGCTAGGAACCCATTTGCGGTACCCCTCTTTCTAATTATTATTATTATTACTTCAAGCATGTACTAACTGTAGTTGTAATGTAAACAAGAATACCTTATCATGGTTACAAGATCATCATGAGTCAACATCGAAAAACGTCAAACTTCATTCCACCCCGGTACCCCGGGTTCCCCTATATATATATATATATATATATATATATATATATATATATATATATATATATATATATATACATATGTATATGTATATATAGTATACCTAGTAAATTGAATTCATTCACATTTCATTCAAGTAATTCACGATGTGTCGTATGTTGTAAAAATACTTACAATCTCTACTTAAATAAATTGAATCAAACACGCAATAAAATTGAATTGGGATGTTAATCTATTTACTAGTTTTTGTTAGATTAGTTACAATCATTGCATCAATTTCATCAAAATTCTTTTATTTACTTATTTATTAATATAATAATCATCATCATCACATAATTATATATTTATGTTGTATGTTCGATGTGTGACGTACCGATGCCCGTTCATATCTCAAAAACTATCCTTTCATAGATAGATAGATCTTGAGGTATGAAAAGTGTTGTACTTCGGCCTTATGTTCCCTTGTGCCTTATGACCCTTTTTCTTCAGTCTAACGAGGTTCGCTTCTCTCATATCCTGAAAATATCCAGGAGCTTGCTAATCAGGTTTTCCCGAAGATTCATATATTCGGGGTGAGATTCATACATTCCTCTTGGATGCATTCCGAAATCATATTTTCTCTAGTTTTTATTATAGTTTATTTTCCCAGTGATAACGGTGCTTAAAATAGGTTTTGAGTCTATGAAATTTCTTAGTGTATCTGCTTTTTCATTTCCTTCGAAACCAATGTGCTCTGGTATCCAGATCAATTTAACGTTATTCCATTTTGCCAACTCCAGTAGTTCCTCTAGGCAATCCTTTCATATCTCAAAGACGTAGGGGGTTTGGAGATAAAAGTAATTAACAATGGAGATAAAAGTTACCTTGCCAAATAGAAATCTGTATTATTTTAAATGAAAATACATAATGAAAAATGAATATTTCTCGGCTGCCATCCACAAAAAAAAGACAGTAAATAAGATAAACACATGTTCTTGTAAAAAAATCATAAATTTTTTGCATTTTCACGCTAAAATGGTTTTTTTAGGCAGCATTCGTTGAAAATAGTTAGATAGATTGTAGATGCTGCCCTGGACAGGCTACGCTTCGACCATAAGGTCCATTGTGATAGGTAAGGATGTGTGGATGTGAGTGGAGTGGAAGAAATTTTTGTGTATAGACTAGGAATTGGTAGGATATGCGGCTGCAGCCGACTATGATAGGAACTATGCCGATATTCATCTGAAGTTCGTGAAGGAAACTGCAGAAAACCTTCTCAAGCATAGCCGATTACTTCGTTCTTGTCCATACGCCGACAGTTTAGTCAATTAACCACCCCTTTTCTTTTTCCTTAATAATTGACAAACTGTCGATGTCGGGATTCGACGGAACGCCTTAGACCGCTCGGCCACTTGGACTGGTTTAAAGTAGTTGGTTCATCAGCTACGGATCTTCGGTGTGGGAGAAGAGTCACCCCAATATTTATTTGTTAATGTGATTTATCTTTTTGATGCTATTAATTTAATACATTAAACCTCTCCACTTTTTTGGTAGAGGTACGAAAAATTATTTAAAAAAACTGAATAATGTAAATAGTACTTATAGTATTTATTATTACAACTGTCCCAGCATGGTTCCAAACTGTAGCACCAGAAACTTCAATAAAAATAAAATTTTCGAAAAAAAAAACAAAACATGAAGGTAGAAATAAAATAACAATTTTATGTAGTATTAAATTGTATTATACAGAATGTTTCACTTAGGAATCTCAGAGCTTATATTTTGAAAACGGAAAGCTATTTTAATTCTGTAAACACTGAATAGCAATTAATCGTAAATGTTGGCTGTACACACTTGGCGAGACTAGGCAAGATATAGCCAATGTGAGAGTGAACTCGCCTCGCCATCGCTCCATTAAAAGTCGATTTTTTTAACACGAGTCAAAGAAAACGAATGGTGAATACATTTGAGACGAGCACGAAGGACACTCTCGTCTACATTCGATTCAACGTTCAACCGCCATTTTTAAGTAATCAACTATCAATCGCTTTAATTGTACCCATTAATCTTAATATGAAAATAAACATGAAAACATGAAAATAAATAAAAACTATATAAATTTGTGAATACTTTTTTTATTCTTTTAGTGTCCTTCATTACTCATTTGAATAATAATTATTTTTAATAGTTTAATAAAAAAATTACTACTCCGTAATTTTTAATTTAATAATGTCATTTTTCATACCAACGTAATTTTGTTGACTAACTGACGCGAACTGTATTGCCGGCCGAACACTCGGCGAGAGTGTACACAACTCCTCACCCTTA
Source organism: Nineta flava (assembly GCA_963920215.1). Classification (NCBI taxonomy): domain Eukaryota; kingdom Metazoa; phylum Arthropoda; class Insecta; order Neuroptera; family Chrysopidae; genus Nineta; species Nineta flava. The sequence continues at coordinate 90,285,723 of OY986042.1, forward strand.
ACGAATGTCTCGCCGAGTGCCCTCGACGAGTGTGCACAGCCGGCATGACATTAATAATGGTTTGTATTACAGAGTTAATGAAAATATTTCACAAAAGTTGTTTATTTTTATAAGATAATCATTTTTTGTAATTAAAAATTTGTTCATTTTGCGCACCGGTTAAAAGTAAGGTTTTCGCCACTGCTACCACACTGCTCGGGTGCATGAAATGCAAAATTTGTATAACCTGTATGTTACCAGACAAAATTATATACCTTGAAAATCATGAAAAAATCCCCGTATAAATCCATTTTTTTAACAACATCATTGTGAGCCTGCAGTTTACCTGCATTCTTATTTAACTGTAGCCAGCAGTGTATGACTGGACCAGTGTTACCTAATTGGGGGATTTTCCCTTAGATTAAGTAAGGTCTATTAGAATATCTAGGGGATAAATTTATTTAGGAGTTGATTGATTGATTCTTCTTGGGGTCTAAAAAGTATTGCACTTCGACCTTATGGTCCATTGTGCTCCTTTTTTTACCTCAGTCCGACGAGATTCGCTTCTCCCATATGTTGGCAATAGCCTGGAGCTTACAAGTTGAATAAAGCAATATGTAAATTTGCGAAGATGGTTTTGCAATATAAAATTTCTGATTTAAGGCATTTGTTCTCAATCTAAGGAAAATTAAGTGGCGAGTTGGCAGAAAATGGCTGAGCCTATCTAGGCACACTGGACTGGACAGTATTACTCGTTACACCTTCATTATAATTGCGATCGTCTTCATCGACCGACTAGGTCTAAGGGGCCCAGCGGGAATTATAGTTTTAAGGCCCGCTACAACTAAATCAAATGATAATATTAATAAAAAAGTCCAGATTTTTTGGAAGTTTTTAAGTCGTACATTTTGATGTAAAAAGTTTCATTAGTTATAACTGAAGCTATCTATAGTAACTTTTTTTTTAATAGAGGAGAAATTTCAGCTAGATTGCCAATAAATTTAGGATAATCAACGAGTTCAGCAGTTCTTGCTCCAGTAGAGCACGAAGCATCATCTTAATTAGTGTTTCACCGAGGCTACGAGGTAACCTCGCCTCGCCTCGCCCCTCGGTCACGAGGCACGAGGCGAGGCGAGGTTCAAAATTTTAATCCTCGTTACTAACCGAAGCGAGGTGTGGTTGATATTTAAAAAAGTGAGGCGAGGCGAGGTGATACCAAAACCTCGCCTCATGCCTCGTGAAACACTAATCTTAATGCGCTTCAGCAAGGAAAATTGTCTCGAAAATTACCTGCGTAAACGAGATTGGGAGGATTACGCAGTAAGTTATATACTAGTTGGAGTACGTACTAATGTACTTGTGATATTAGGATAAAAGTTTACACCTACACGGTATGCAACTTCTGCAGGAATCCGAATCTCTTCGAGACAAACAAATAGCGTTCTGTGCTGTTTGATCTAAACCACCTTCGCCGATTTCTTCCTGCTCTTCTTCCTTCCTCCTTCTCCGTATATGAACTATTTTGCGTGTAGGTAGTAAGCCTCGAAGGCCCGCGCCAGGCTAGAGTCCGTGTAGCAATGCCACCTTGACTTTATGGCCAGTCTGACGCTGGTCGTCTTTACACGTACAATTCTGATTCACAGGTACACCGTTTTCTAAAAATCCTATCTATATTCTCTAATTACCCATTAACGCCATTCTGGGTACTTATTGAACTATTATCCAACACTTTTTCTTGGGCACTTTTGCAACTTAAGTCCTATGTGGTATAAATTTTCTGATTTCTATCATCCATACTGTTTATACAGGGTAGAAGACTGTTTATACTCTTGGAAAAATTTCAAAAGTTTTTTAAAGAACATTGTTTACATTGTAAAGGTAAATGATTGATATATTAAATAATTATTATTTAAATAAATAATAAATATGTATGAAAGATATAATTGATCTTTATTGATTTGATTTATGAAATATTATTTTTTATATATTTGTATATTACCATGGTTGTAAACATTCAAAGCAACCGTGATAATAGAGGGAAGTTATAGTTGTTATGCAACAAATAAAAATGATGAACAAAATTATAATAATAATTTAATGAAGAAGCGATACCGCTACAACATAATTCATATATCTCTTTCTATTTTCAGAGTCGAAACCAATCGGCAGCCTTAACTGAATGAAACATCCTGTACATTATTATTATATTACATATAGCAATCGATTAAACTAAAGAATAACTTTAGTTGCAGATGAAATGTGGTTTGCCACCACGACGGAATGGTGGTCGATGTGACACACGAAATGTCCAAAGCAATCACTATAATGTCCGAACCATGTTTTATACCTATTTCGAACAACATATATGTTATATGTTATGTATGGATGGTATAAGCAAAAGGTACCCATTATATTGTCTTTATTATCACATCTAGAATATATTTATTGTACTACTAGCTGATGTAGGTACCCGCCGTTACCCGGGATTCGAAAAAATGCTTATAGAAAATGCACTTCATTTCTGCTTGAAGTATTGGTAAATGCATATTGTATTAAACCCCCGACGGAAAAAAGAGGGGTGTTTAATAAGTTTGAAGCCTACGCCTGCCTTGATGCCACAGACAGACCCACAGAAATCCCTAAGTCTGTGGGTCCTTAAGAATCGATTTTACATATAAGCGCCCGGTTTTGAAGAAAATATATGAGCTGTAAAATATAGTGATAGAATGACCTCGTTACGATTTTTCAGTCAGTCAGGTTCATGTCTCGCTGTTTAAGAGTCGTACGAGGTTATGCTGTGTCGTCTTTTACTACACTCAGTCAGTCAGTATTAATATGGTATATATTGTACATAATATGAATATGTGCTTCCTATTTATTAGACATTTAATTATTAGTGTAGTTTTTTTATATAAATATTTTAAAGTTTCGATAATTAATATAATTATTGTGGATTATGAATAATGATAATTATATTCACAAAAAGTGAAGTGAAAATTATATATACTATGAAAGAAACTGGTGTAGATAATAGTGCCGGAACATAAACACGTGGGTGCTAGGTAGGTTATAATTCATGTATTAATATGATATATATTGTACATATGAACATGTGCGCTTTCTATTTATTGGACATTTAATTATTAGTGTAGTTTATATAAATTTGTATGAGCTATACCTATAATTAAATATTTAATTTAGTATGGACAATATATATGGGGCAAAGACAATCGTTCTTAAGGAGTTAACTCCATCGTGCGTCGGAGCTGACACACACAATTTTTTTATTAGATTGCTGGTTTCCTTGCGGTGGTTCTTATCTATGTTTAATAAAATCGGTACAGTTCAACATTATCATTTTACATATAAATTTGGTGGAGGTAACGGGAAGACCTTATTGGGTTGGGATTTTTTTTTAATTTTACTTGTTTTCTTCTTTATTTTAAATATATATTTTTAACGATACCCGGCCCAATTTTTTTCGACCCTCTTTCATATATATAGGTGTCCCCCTTAATTATAGTTATATCGATATAAAAGGTAACTTATATATTGACCTGAGGTATTACCACTATACAAAGTTTCATCAAAATTTGTCCGGTAGTTTTTAAGTGGCGCGTGTAAAAGTAAACAGAAAAACAAAATTACAAAAATGGTCAAATGCCGTTCTATCACGTATTCTTAGTCCATCGTAATTACGTCAATGAAAAGTCTTGACTTTTCTACAGTTTTTTTTATTAGATATTATTTTTTCTTCTGCGCCATGTACATGTCAAAAAACTATTCAAAGTATGGAAACAAGTTTTTTTTTAAAGTTGTGGGTTTTAAAAATAATACAGTAAAATATTGTTTTATTTAAAGATTTTTCTATCTCGCACCGTTTAACAACTAGGTCATCCCACAGATAGGGATTCATGGAAAAAAAAAAATGTATACTGCCTTTATGTTATTTGGAAAAATTATCTACCGTTCTGTGGAAACCACATCAAAATTGAACGACTGGTTGAACGACAAAAGTGGCATCCCTTTTTGCAATCGATTTGTTTCGAATCTATTTGGTTTTAAAACCTGTTTCAAAAGAATGGTTTCGAATCATAATAATTCGTAATAAAGATACTTTTTGCGACAATTAATATTGAACTCGCTCTGCTTGTAAGGAGCCCCTCCCCCCTTAGAACCTCTGTGATAGCCTTGGCCTTGACTCCGCGTCCTAGACATAATGCAAAAAACCGCACCCTTTTAGAATGAATAGAAGTAAAAAAGGTAATATAGGAGGGAGTTCTCATTTTTGGGGTAGTTGCGTTAGGAAAATTGAATTTTTCCGATTTTTCAAAAATCGCAAATCAAAAACCACATCCATCTAGCACGTCTACAAGTGGGTAGAATTTCTAGAGCGAGGTTGCGTTAGGGGGGTGGGTTTTGCGATCGAAAAATTAAAGTTTTCCAATGTTTCCCGTAAGTTTGAAGTTATTTCGCGTCGAATATAAAAAAGTGCATCCTTCTAACATTCCTAAAGGGGGTTAGATTTTGTACAGATCAGTGAGTCAGTTACACAAAGAGCTGTATATATTGTAGGATTTAAAATTGACCAATGAAAAAACAATTTGCTCTATGCTTTTATTATTTTTTTAGACTAGTTTTTGCAAATGGGTGTAAAAAAATTACGGATTATTTCATTTGGGTGCATACAAGTTATTTCTGTTTTCAGCTACAGTAATATCTTGGGCGCTCACAATATAAGCACTCACTGATTTTATTTTTAAAAGTGTTGATAATTATTTAGATCATTTTTTAATCACTGAACAAAAAATTCTTGTTTTTAGTGTAATTTTAGTTTTAAAAAAATATTTGGTTTTGAAAACTTTTTTTTTAAATTCATACTTACAGTAAATAAAAATGTTTGTGAAACCATACCACACCGAGATATTCAAATAAAAGATATGGCATAATTTTAACTATTTTTGTGCTAATTTTGAATGCACAAAAAAATACTCCATTCTTTTGATTATATGGTTTTGTCATGAAGAATAGATATATTTCTTCATGGTTTTTGTTTTTAATTTTCTTATGATGCCGAAATGAATCAAGGGAGTTGTGTCAAGTGGTGCTATCACAAGTATGTTAAGAGAACCAAATAGTGTCAAATTATCGAATTTATTAATGGTTTGGATAATTTGACAATCCACTAGTTCCCTTAACATACTCATGATGTCACCACAACCTGGCACTATTCCCATGATGCATTGCAGGATTTGAATATGGTGTATTACATATATGTGGAATATAATAACAGAGTAACCACAAAAAAATGATTTAAAAATTCTCTGATAATTCCCGGTTTTCATTAAAGTTTGTCATACTTTTCCCTGATTTAAGAACATTATTCGTATCTTTAAGATACTTAAAGTTTTTATTATACTTTAATTATCCATAATTAAATCCGGTATAAAATTGATACATAGAAAGACATGTTCAACAATGCTTATTTGAATAATTTATTATTTATTTCATTTATTTTTTTATAAAGTTAAGATATTATTAAAAAATTCTAAAATTTCAAGTAAATTCCCTCATACATTTCGAAATTCCTTGATATTTCCCAGTTTCATAAAATTCCCTGATAATTCACGGTTTTCCCGGTTTCAGGTCTGTGGCCACCCTGAATAAATTTATAATAGATTGAGTCAGCGGCTCCACAGAGTACCTCGAAAACAAATGATAACGAATTTTCTTTAACGACATTATTTTGAGCTCTAAGAAATGATGGATTGTTATGAAAAATTAACTGGTTCTAAAACAGGACAAACCTTCTATAACCATTGGTGGATAAACTCGTAGGTAACTAATGTAACAGATGATTTTTGTATTGTATAAAAAATATCTGACTTATATTATACGTAATAAATATTAAATTTTATAAACTAATAGGGAATATGCATGAAAATTTTTTTTCACTTGAATTGAAACATGTTTACTTGACAAATATCAAGGTAAAATTACTTTTTAAATAACTTTAAAAATAAGCGAGATATGAATGATTGAAATTCCCGATTAGACAAAGAGGGTGATAGCCCTCTTGATATGTTATGTGACGTCATATTACACTTTCACCGTTTAAAATACACGTAAAACTCCGTTTTTAATATTTTTGCAAGAAAGAGACAGATAATAATCTTTAAAAGCTTATATCATCCTTGATATTTGTCGGATTTTAATTTCGTTTTTAAATATTATTACAGTATTAACAGTATTTTCATATTCTGAAAATAAATGTGAAAAAAAATTTTCATGCATATTCCCTATTGTGGGTCCTATTAGAAAAATACTCCAAAATTATGAAATACCTCTGGAAATACCAGGAAATACCATAGGCAAACTTCTTTGTCTATATGAAATTCTTTTAATTATATACCGCGATATGGCGCTGCTTTATGCTTCACAGGCATAAAGTACAAAGCGTATGTCAATTGTCAAGTGTATTTACTAGATGATCGGGGTAGTTATCAATCCGCCATGTTTATTGATTAAATTTATATGATGGGAAATTGTGTGTTCTAAAAATGTCGAATTATTTATTTCAAGATGTAAATAATTCTTTCTTAATCAAAGAAGAACCTATTGAACCTGAAGATGAATTACTAAAAGAATTAATGACTCAAGATGTAACCATTAATACTGAACACCAATTACCAGTAGAAGTGATAATTAAAGATGAAAATATAAAAAATGAAGATAAATTCCATACAGAAATAATAATTAAAGAAGAAATACTAGAAGACAGTGTTACTGTGCAATATGAACAAACTCATATGAATGAACAGTTGTTCTCCAAATATTCAAACATTGAAAATGAACAACAATTACCTACAGAATTCATAATCAAGGATGAAATATTAGAAGAAAACTCTGTAGAGCAACAAAGGAATCATACCCAGAAGAAACGTTTTCCATGTGATGATTGTGATAAAAGTTTTAAGTACAAAAGTCGCTTAGTTGAACATCGACGAATTCACTCTAATAAAAAACCTTTCCCATGTGATGTATGTGGAGCTTCATTTTCCCGTCGCAACGGTTTAGTTAGACATAAAATACTACATACTCAGATAGAGCCGATTTCATGTGACATTTGCAATAAAACATTTACACACCAAAATTATTTAATTGGACATAAACGAATTCACACTGGCGAAAAACCTTTTACATGTGACGTTTGTAATAAAACATTTACTCATCAAAGCAGTCTAATTCAACACAAGCGAATTCATACTGGAAAAAAACGTTTTGCATGTGATTTTTGTGATAAAAGATTTACTAATCAAACCAATTTAATTAAACATAATCGAACTCACACTGGAGAAAAACCTTTTTCATGTGATATTTGTGATAAAACATTTAATGCGCTTTACAATTTAGTTTTACATAAACGAACACACACTGGTGAAAAACCTTTTGCGTGTGATCTGTGTAACAGAACATTTACCGCTCAAAACAATTTAGTAGTGCATAAGCGAACTCACACTGGAGAAAAACCTTTTGCGTGTGATTTATGTGACAAATCATTTACCGCTCAAAACAATTTAGTTGTACATAGGCGAACTCACACTGGCGAGAAACCTTATTCATGTGATTCATGTGGTAAAATATTTTCAACGCATGCCAATTTACTGTTACATAAACGAACTCATACTGGTGAGAGACCATATTCATGTGATGTTTGTAACAAAACATTTACTGCTCAAAACAATTTAGTTGTTCATAGACGACTTCACACTGGAGAAAAACCTTTCCCATGTGAGGAATGCGACAAAACATTTACGGCTCATAACAATTTAGTTGTACATAAACGAACTCACACAGGAGAAAGACCATTTTCGTGTGGTGTGTGTAATAAAACATTTGCCCATCAGAATAGTTTAGTTACTCATTTACGAAATCACTTTGAAAAAATACATTTTTCGTGTGAGGTTTGTAGTCAAACATTTGTCCGGAAAAACGATTTAGTTACGCATAGACAAATTCATATGATATAGGAGTCTTGAAAAACCAAAGAAGGTTATTAGAACCTTCAAAACACCAAAATCCAGTTGGTTTAACGAATAATTTACGAGATATACCCGCTACGTATACGATTTCATACTATAAACTGTTCGTCAAATTAGTACGATTTTGTACAGAGTGAGTTTCGTTCAAATAAATGAAAAAAATGTCATGTTTTAATGTACACTACCGTTCATAAAAATTAAAACCACTTGAAACCGTTCATAAACCACTTGAAACATTCTAAGTTTTACTAGTGTTATGTAATATTATACATGTATTTAGTACTATATATATATACGCTTAGAATGTGACTTACTGGTTCAATTTTTATGAACAGGAGTGTACACACCCTTTAAGGTAGCTGTCGTGTGAAACGCAATTTGCTGAATTTTTGATAAACTATTCAAAATATAAGTATCTAACTTCGTTTGAAATTTCAAAATTATTTACTGTTTAGTTTTGAATTTTGATAAAAATCGCTCTAAAAAATAATACGATTTACATTACGGATACGGACAAAATTTCTTTAATTTTATGTAAAAAACGGGTCGAACGATTTGGAAAAAATCTAAGACAATGTAAAATGATATATTTATATTTTCAGAAAAAAAATATTGACCGAAAAGGTTGACATTTTTACATAATCCAAGCGAACAAGTATACGAGGTCCATTCAAGTCAAAAAAAGTATGGTCTACAATCTCAGTCTATTAATATATAATTGATTGTGTTCTGAGCTGAAACTTTTTAACACGATTACTATAAAACAACTACCTTAGCAAAATCGTATAAAATCGAAAAAGAATTTTTAGTTCCGAGTTGGATGAACTCAGTGTATAAAATAAATTGAATTAAAAAACTACAACTCATCGTTTGTTGATTACAACATATCATCTAAAATCGTATACGAGAGCATATCTCAGAAAAAATCTGTCAAATTCAATTATTCTGTTCAGAATAGACCAGAGTTAATAAAATAAAAACATAAGAATTTTGTATTCACAGTTTTCTTCAAGAGAAATTGATGTATTTTAATTAATTTAAATGTTTTCTTCAGGTGAAGCAATAAAATTACTTCGGGCAAAATAACCGTAAAAATACCTTATTGGTCAGGTTTATTCAGTAAGGTTCAGGAATTTTTTGGTGCTCAACTACTTTGAATTCTTATTTTGAAATATTATTAAATATTATTATTTTGTGATAGGTTGTTTTGTCCTAGGTTGAATTGTTACAGAACTATTATTTAATAACTTATAAAACATTATTATATACTTTCAAGATAATATATTTAAAAAAAATTAAAAATTTACAATAGCTTTTAATTATTATTTTCCTGGGCTTAATACATTCACAGTGCGTTCCTCTAAGCACTCACAACAATCACGCTCACGACCGCGGTTTTTCCCTTTCCACTTGCTTGCAAGCGTTACAATCATAAATCCAAGTGGAATGGACTATGAAACTTTTTCCTTTTGAACCGTTGATGTAAACATTAAAAATTGCGAGCTTGAAAATAAGTCAGAAGCTCAAAGAGGTTATATTATAATTTGTCAACTTGATTTATATTGAAAAAATATGCAATTGAATTTTTTATATTTTATTTTAGTGGAGTATTTAAATAATTTACGATTAAACATAATCAAAATGTCTTTTGTGGCGACAGTTGGATATTTGTTGGTACAATAAATATAATGCTAAAATATCTCTCCGAATGATACAAAGTAATTTTTTCTGTCGCCATCTTTAACTTTTAAAAATAGCGCACCTCTTCAGATGGGTCGTTGTGAGCTCGGCGTGAGCGAAATAATGACGTCATTAGTGACGTTTTCGCCGAAACCATAACGACCGTGAAACGACTGAAAGAATATTTTGATCGTTGTGAGCATCTAGTGGAACGCACTGTAGTATCTAGTGACTCAACCAAACTCAACTTTCCATTCTGGGTCATAAGTTTCTTTCTGAGCTCCTATATCATGGAGATTTCTAGTCTCCATGTCCTGTATACACTACCAAAGAATACAATATACATGTATATTGTATTCTTTGACACTACTTATCATGTCTGTACTTTGTACCAACTTAGTGTAAATTATTCCCACCAATCTATAGTTATGCTGTATATTGTATTCTTTGGTTATGCCGAACCATGCATCTATTTATATATACATTTTAAACAATGCACCTGAATATTTCTTAAAGGGAGCGTTTTTGAAAAAAATAAACCGAATAAAGGTTGTTTAGTTCATAAAATATCTCATGGTGACATTGATCTTGGGCTTCGAGGTTTTTCAAATGGGTTAAGCCACGTGTTAGATAGAATCTGAATGTCAAGGAAAAAAAACAAACAGAATAATTAAGCCTACATTATTAATTGCATTTTTTTAGAATAAATTCCTTAGAAAACATTTATCAAAGATAAAAAGTTTTTATTTTTATCAATGAAAAGGAATCTATTTTTTTAGGGTCAACAATAGACGCAAAGTTATGTTCAAATAGAATGCAACATCGTTATCAAAGAATATAGACTTTATAGATCTCAAATGTTTGTTTTTTCGTGTCGTAGAATAAGTCATTCCAACTAAACGACTTTTATTCGTTAAAATTTCGTTAACATGTTAAAATTTCATTTGGTGTGGTTAAGAATTTGTTTTTTTCGCTAGGCATAATTTTATTTCTATATTGTCTTATACGGAATAAAGATTCGAATATAATATTAAAGAATATTATATTCGATATGGAACATGTTTATTGTGTTCTTGGTGTTTGTTCCTTAAGACGATGCCATCTGGTGGCAATAATTAGAAACAGTAGTGAGGCTCAACTGTGATAGTTACATATGCGTTGCTAGGGTTACGTAAATAAAATAAACAAAATACTATTTTAATAATGAAACTTATCTGTTTTTATGAAAAATTTAACTAATTGTTTAAATGTAGCCTTAATAAAACAGCCATTGGAATATGACGTCATGAGTAACTTTACCATACATTACGTCTTAATTTGGGTCAAAGACTCAAGGTTTGTTAATTTAACAAAACTGTAATTTCTTCCACTCTTTATATCATCAGAAAGTGGCTAGTATATTAGCCACACTACTTGTGCAATCACTCATAAGATTCTATTGGAGTTACACAAATGATCTTGAATAAGCTGTTGGAGACATACAATTTTCTTTGCTTCGTTTTAAAACTGATGTGATCCAAATCAAAGAATACAATATACATAGAAGCGTATAAGTACGATTTTCGTGTCACATAAAATTTTTAGTGTGTATGCTGACCACTAAATGGCAATAGCTGCTCGATTTCGGTATTTAGTGTCATTATCAGCACAACTAATTGTACTTTGGCCTTTGAAAGTGATTTCTTGGCGCCTACATTTAAACATTTAAATTCCGTACGGCACTGAGACCAGTGACCCCTACTGATAAAAGATAGTTACACCAATTCTTGACAGTTTTTTTAACATTACGTTCGCTCTCCTAATATATCTATTCTTCATGGCTTCTATGTATATTGTATTCTTTGTCCAAATGAAGTTTTATGAGACGAAAAGTACCAATTTTTCCCACCAGATAACTGTAATAATTCAATTAACAAAAAAAAGTGGAGACACATAATTTTCGGGTTCCACTGACGATGTGCAGGAACATGGGTAAACTTTGAATTCTAACTGCCATTGGAAATGCCATCTCGTGGTAGTTAAACAAAATAAGTGTTAGATTCTGTCCTTGTTCATTAAGTCGGTTAGGTGTATTAATACAAACATATGATTTTCAAAACTGACAGTTTCAAAGTTTTACAAAGTAAACAAAACTTGACGATTACAAATTGTATAATTTACTTTTAAATGGATTCATCTTCAGAAAGTGATGGTGTACAAATTATTGAGGTATGTGAAAACTCCTTAATTCTATATAGATTAAACTAACGTTCAGATATTGTGGCAAAAACTTGAAATTAAATACGGTAACTATTCCAACCGAGTACTTTAGTTTTTGCCGCAATATGTAAAAATATATAGAACGCCTTTTAGTGCGGGGGCCCAAAAACACGCAAACCCGACCAACTCGGGATATGACCGATGAAGTAAGAGATTGTAGTACTCGGTTGAAATAGTTAACATAACGCTTAACTATTGAAATTAAATAAGGTAACTATTCCAACCTAGTACTTTATTTTTTGCCACAATATTTGAAATATATAAAACGCCTTTTAGTGTGCGGGCCCAAAAACACGCAAACCCGACCACCTCGTGATATGACCGATGAAAAATATAATGACGTTAAACGCTTCACGCTGAAGACACGCAAGAGACCCGCATGTGTCCCAATAGCCATATCGTTCTGTATATTCATTTTATTATTCCAACTTTTCTATGTTTTAGGACTCTCCTAAGAAAACGAGGACTAGACGTAAAGTTGCAACGACTTCTAAGGTTTGTACTTCTTAATTCTGTATATTTATTTGATTATTCAACCTTTTCTACGTTTTAGGACTCCCCTAAGAAAGCAAGAACTAGCCGTAAAGTTTCAACGACTTCTAAGGTTTGTATTCATAAATAAAAGTATCTTAGTTCCTTTAAGCAAAGAAATATGTTTTAGGTTGCTAAAACAACTGATACAAAAACCACACGTAAACGAAAAGTTAAAGAACCTGATGATGATGATCCCTTGGAAGATACTAAAGTTAAAAAAACTAAAATTGAATTTGATCAAAAATTTGATGATAATGGAAGGCAGTGGACCGAAGAACATTGGTTAGCCGAATCGAATAGAATTTCTATTCCAGTTGCAAAAAATATAATAAAGTTATTTGAAAATGATAACTCTTTACCGTTTATAGCACGATATCGTAGAGATTTAACAAATAATATGACTCCAGAAGAATTACGTGGTGTTAAAGAATCCTATGATATATTAAAAAATGTTGAGAAAAAAGCTGAAAATGTACTTAAGTCGCTCAAAACTCAAGGAATGTTAGACAACCGTATTACATATGCTGTTTTAAATGCTCGAACTATCGATGAAATTGAACATATTGTAAGTTGCATCAAAATATAATGATTCTTTGGGCGCCATATTTTGGTGATTCTGTTAAATATGAAAGTATTCTATATCTCGTTAATTTTCGAAATTATTTTAAAAATCAATTTGAAATGAACACATAAAACTGTCAAATTTAATGAAACTTGACGAGAGCCGCCGAACTCGAAACAGAATCTATTAAAACTGGGTATTCTTTAAATTTTGATAAAATTTCGTTTTAGTATGCACCATATAAACCGGGATCGAAAAAAACGCTTGCAGAACGAGCTAAAGAACTTGGTTTAGAAGAAGTTGCTATAAATTATTTGAATGGTACAATTTTACACGATTTAAATTATGTAGCTAAAGAAAAGAAACTAAAATTCGATGACGTTAAAAATGGAATTATCAATATTATTACTCATATAGTTTCCCATGATACGAAATGTTTGGAAAACATACGAAAATGGCAAGTTTTCCTAATCACTAAAAACATTTCATCTAGAATAAACATTATCGAACACCCTTAATTATATTATTAACTTCAACTTGTTCAATTATTTTAGGCAAGCAGAAGCTCGAGATATTTTTATTCATACTAAAATGAGTAAATCAAAAACGACCAAAGAAAAACCAAATGTAGAACAAAGTGAAAAATTTACTAATTATATGGATTTTAAAATGAATATAAATTTTATCAAACCACATCAGGTAATACAGGAGTTTTTCCGAATTAAAGGAAAAAACAGTTTCGATACATATGGTTTTGTTGTAGGTATTAGCTATTAATCGCGGTGAAAAATTGAAAATACTAAGCGTTAAAGTCCAAATACCGGAGAGAATAATGAAAATATTTTATTCATTTTGTAATTCAAATTGGTTATCCATAAATACGAATTTTTCCGATACCAAGATAAGTTTTTTACGGACCAACATTTTAAAAGATTCATTCTCAAATGCATTTTCAAAATATCGTAAGTATTTCACGATCTTTAACGAAATATACCACGATTGTATATGTAGCGGTATCGCTACTAAAATCACCTTTACATTTCAACTACATTCTCCCTGAGTTATCACGGTAATTATTTATGTTTATTAATTTGGTAACTATCAACAAAGTCATTTATACATTTTGATAAATTCATTTTTTTAAAGATTTAAATGATCTTTATTAAAATGAATTTATTAAAATGTATAAATAGATTTGGAGAATTCATTAAAAAGATGGGCTATTATCGATGAACGTTAACAAGCGACCGAACTTTGTTACTCAATTTTCTATGAAATTTCCAGGCCAGGATGTTTACTAAACCAAGATAACTAATTTTTAATGATAGTTTAAAAATAATAATAATGGTGTAATTATGTCTCCTTCAGCCATTGTTTGCTATCCAGGTTTAGTATAAACATCTATAAAAAATACTAATACTAAATAATTTTAGTTGAACCATTAATGGTTCGTCTAATTAGGACTGGTTTAAAAGCTACAGCTGAAAAAGCATCGATTTCATCCTTTGAAAATAATTTAAAAGCAATGCTTTTAACGCGACCCTATAAAGATCGAATATTGGGTATTGATCCTGGATTTAAACACGGATGTAAATATGCATTAATATCGGAAACGGGTGATGTTATCTCAACAGGAATATTTTATCCAAATTTAAAAACAGATTTACGGAAGGACACCAGTGTGCAGAATTTAAAAACATTATTGGAAAATGATAATTGTTTAACAATTGCTTTAGGAAATGGTTGGTATAATTTTATTTAACCTGCTTGTTTATACGTTTATTAAGATTTATTTTTGGCTTACAAAATATCACGACCGTATAGTCTAAAACATTGGTCGTGTTCCCTTTGTCCTTAATTAAACTAAGTTGTATATTTACTTAACTTAGTTTTTAGCCAGGACACTTGACAGATACTAAGCAACTTAGATTGTGACTTCATTTTGCCTAAAAAATGCTGCCAGAGTCGTTTTCCCCTAAATCTGGTTGATTTAATAAAGCCTAGTATAAAATCTGGGTGAAATCTTGGAATTGTCGGTATTTTTAAATTTTGTATTCAAGTTTAAGGATGTTAAGGAGGTATATGCTTACGAAACGATCGTCAATTTAGTAGAATATTCCTCACTTAATGCTGAAGCTACTGTGAAAATTTCAAAACAATTTACAAAGCTGTTTAAAAGTTATTGCAATTTTAAATAAAACTGTAGTAAGTTTCCATGTTTCTTAAGATTTGTTCACTCAATAGATTCAATTCATTTCGGTTGCCATTAAAAAAGCTACAAAGCGTCCTAAATTTTCAAATTATATAACTTGAGCTCTATAGAAACAATTTTATTAACATTCACTAAACGGTTGTTGAGACAAAAATTATAATTTAAAAAAAAAAAAAAAAACGTCCTTGTCACTTATACGTATATGGTATAGAAAGAAAAAGGATATGGTTTTGTTGATTTAAATTAAATGTACATTCGCTGCCAACAGTTTTTCATATTTGTTATTTCTTATTTAAAGTACTTTTTCTAACATCGTTAATATAACGAGTGAGAATGTTTATTTAAACTCGATACATGATAGCATGCATTATTTCATGTTATTACATCCCGTAAATTAGAGTGGAGAAACACGCTATTTAACTGCTTTTGTAAACTTTTTGTGTCTATCCTTCTATTGTTAGTATGGTTGCCTTTCGGTTACGCTATACTAATGAAGGTGATTAGCGTTTAGTTAATTTGACATTTAAGTAATATGTCTGAACATTTGTTCGCTGTTAAGCAAATTCATATAGAATCAAAGCGTTCTCGAAAAAAATTATTTAATGCCAACAAAACACGAATAATTATGACAATCGCAATCTAGAACCTCTCGAGCCCTCGGCGTAATTTTGGTCTGTGTTTTTAAAAAC
Source organism: Nineta flava (assembly GCA_963920215.1). Lineage (NCBI taxonomy): Eukaryota > Metazoa > Arthropoda > Insecta > Neuroptera > Chrysopidae > Nineta > Nineta flava. The sequence goes on from OY986042.1 coordinate 90,301,680, forward strand.
TTATTTTACAGGCACCGCTTGTCGTGAAACGGAACAATGGATTACCGAACTCAAAATTCATAATATTCTATCAAAAAATATCAAATATACAATTGTCAACGAAAGTGGGGCAAGCATATACTCATGCACGCCAGAAGCATCTAAAGAATTCCCAAACATGGATACAAATATAATAAGTGCTATATCAATTGCACGTCGTCTACAAGATCCATTATCCGAGCTTATCAAAATTGAACCCAAACATTTGGGTGTTGGCATGTATCAACATGATTTAAAAGAGAAAACATTAACGGAATGTTTGGATGAAGTTATCATGGAATGTGTAAGTTTTGTTGGTGTTAATTTGAATACCGCTTCGGTGACGTTGTTACGTCGGGTGTGCGGTTTGAATCAAACACGGGCTACAAATATTATTGAGCATCGTCAAAAAATTGGATACTTTAAAAATCGACAACAATTGAAAGATGTGAAAGGCGTTGGGGATAAGGTGTTTGAACAGTGTGCTGGATTTTTAAGAGTTGCACCGATTAGTGCAGAGCAGGAAAATAGTTTTTATAAATTGAAAGAAGTGAGTCGTTTGGATCGTACTTGGATACATCCTGAATCGTATCATATCGCTGAAAAGTAAGTTATATAGTTTTTAGAACTAGTTCGACGACTCGGTCGGTTCTAATTATCTTATCCCGTTACTAAGGTTTTTTGTATTACAACCCCTGCAGTATTTTTACTACTACTGAGCGTGTCAAACTCAACAATCTTACCTAAAAATTTCTTCCTCTGTTTTTAGGAATATTTTCTTGTATTTGTCCTGAATAATATTTACACACATTTAACATAAAAATATTGTGTGAATGCCACACGACCTATATATAATTTTTGAAGTAAAACTTCTTTAGCGACGTATGTGTTTGAAATTTTTGTTACAATAAAGGGGAAATGACTTAATAGAGGAGAAATTAAAACAAGCCTTAACTGCGTAAAAGGAATAATATTACATTTGTATTAGAACATAATTACGTGTAATTATTGTTGCCTATATCATATAAAAAAAATGGGCTTTGTTGTATGATTTTTCATAACTTTCAACTTGTTCAACGTTCTAGTAATGTACAATGCCTAAATCATTTAAAAAATGAACCTTTGTACTTATCGTTGTAATAATTTTTATGTTTTTTACAAATTTTAATGTGAAACTTCTTTAGCAAAGTACCTGTTTGAAATTTTATGTGACGTTAAAGGGGGACATGATTCAAAACCGGAGAAATATAAGAGAAAGGAAGGGGCAACATATAATTTATGTTTATAGTGTTTACATTACATCAGTTTTAACTATCATAAGCCGTTGATAATATTTGTAAATAGTTTCACTACCCCCCCCCCCCCCGCGAGCTTATGTGGATGTTTTTTCAACTCCTATATCCAACCCTATAACTTTTGTTATGCATTTTAATAAGAACAAATATATAAGGTACTTTTAGCATGTACATTACGGAAATGATTTTCATTTGAAAAGTTCAACCTCGTTGGACCCTTAAAAATTAAATTTTGAACTTTTACTATTTGAAAACCTCTAACTTAGGATAATCCAAATTAATTTAAAACTTTTGTTATGCATTTTAATAAGAACAAATATATAAGGTACTTTTAGCATGTACATTACGGAAATGATTTTCATTTGAAAAGTTCAACCTCGTTGGACCCTTAAAAATTAAATTTTGAACTTTTACTATTTGAAAACCTCTAACTTAGGATTTCGCATTTTTATAAAATTTTATTTTTAGGCTTTTAAAGAAATGTCGATTAACTAATGAAGATATTTTCACTGAAAAGTGTATTGAAAAACTTTCAAATATTTTACCCGAAAAAGAAAATCTTGTTAAAGAATTAAACACAACTGATAATGTATTGCAGTTAATCTTCGATGCTCTAACTAAATCCATCGATCACGATCTCCGATTGGATATTGATCAAAAACCATTATTTAAAAATGAGTGTATCAAAATGAGCGATTTGAAAAAAGGCGATTGTGTTACAGGTACAATTTTTTTAAATAAAATGATCCAAAGGCGTTCAATTTTTTTGTCCAGGATCAACGTTCAAATAAGAATCCATTATAATATACCATTCAAAATAAAAATCCATCTGAGCTTTACATAAAATTCCCTATCGATAAATAAAATATTAAACGTCTATGGGTCATCTAAAATCAATTCGAGAGCTTTTGTTAATGAAATTATGTTTGCAGGTCGAATAGAAAATGTTACCGATTTTGGTAGTTTTGTGGATATAGGAGTTGGAAGAAACGGTTTAATCCATAATTCAAAATATAGAGGAATTTCGTTGAATTTGGGTGATCATGTTGAAGTTGAAATTCTAGACGTGGATATTCAACGGGGTAGAATTGGTTTAGCATTAAAATCGGTTTTAAATGACATCGTACGGTAACCATTTTAGATTTAAGAAGCGATTGACTGTTATTTAAATGCTTAAATAATTTATTTATTTATAATAAAATTTGGTTTTTATACATACTGTTATTTTTACTTATTCGTTTAATCTTAATTTCCATGTCGCTATGTAAAAATTACGTTGCGATTTTTGACGCACAAATAAATTTTTTTAGGTTTTCCACCATGCCATTAATCTCAATTTAAACAAAAACAAATTCTTCACTGCGTCGTTTAATTGGATGTGCATAGCGAATATATTTCCTGTTGGTGAGAAGCTTCAAATAAAATATTCAAAAAACGAATTTAATTAAAATAGATTTTTTTTATATTTACAACTTTTATACAAATCACAATATTCACAAAAGAGTCGTAACGTTTGAAAATAATACCTTAAACAATATAACCATCAGGCCATCCAACCACTAAATTATTTTTAGGCGTACACGTATTCGGTTCTAATTTACCTAAACACACTTTATACTTAAATTCCATAGCTTGTAACAGTCGATCTGTATCAATAATATTCATACAAAGATTACCTTGTTTACTTTTCGCATGTTTTTCACCGTGAGTTTGATCCGCCGAATGTCCCAAAACTAGATAATCTCTCAACGTTAATCCGGACTCTCGAAAAACATGGCTTCGTGGATACGTTAAATGGTGGCAATTATGCACACCTCCATAACAACAAGGACAACATACAAACGCAGCATTTCTACGCAAACAATGCTGTATTACAAGATCAGTTGCAACACCACATGCGTGTAACGAGACTCCAATATTAAAATCACCGCTAAAATAATCCAAATTACACTGTAAAAATTTTACATTTTGCAATTCTAATTTTTCTACCCGATCTTTTGCTCTGTCTAATGATTCTTCCCTATTTTCGAGTAGAATAATTACACAGTTCGGTAATTTTACAGCAAGAAGAATTCCTAAATGGCCACTTCCACTACAAAAATCCACAATTACATCTTGCGGTTTTGCAAGTTTTATCACTGATTTTGCTAAATTCTGTAATTGTTCGCATTTTCTACCCGCGCGCGATACTGGTAACGCACCCCCACTAGGATTTGCCTCAATTGGAATGGAATTCCAATCGAATTCAATTTCACATCCAAAAGGTTTATCCGATGATAGTATCGGTAATTTTGTGACAATCGATAAAGCTTTATCAATATCATTTTGTTTTGTGAAAATACGATTTTGTGGCTTATAACTTTTTGGAGTCGTTTTAAACAGACTTTCTGATTTTACTAACGGTTTTTCGAAAAAATTCGTACAAATATTTTTGGATATTCTAATAATGGATACCGCTGTTTGAATTTGTGGAATTTCTAACATGTCTTTATACCATTTATACGTTAATGGAATTTCGGATGAGAAATTAAATTTACTAAAAATTAAATACAACTGAGGCCATAAAATTAAATCGGCTATGGTCATAAATGGTCCTTGAACAAATTTATGCGAAATATTTATTTCACTTTTTGGAGTTAGAAATGTAATGTTTTTATTTTCATTTTGAGCAATTTTATACATATTATGAATACGAACCGGTTGGCACATATGGTTTTCTAATCGAATAACATCCACTGGAATGATATTATCCAAATTTTGGGCACAAATAAGATGATTTGTTGCGGCAATTATATCAACTTCACAAAATTTTGTCCATTTTGCTGTTTCATTTGGTGCTTTTAAACATGCACTTTTAAAACCTAGTAAATCAATTTCTGATGAATTTTTGATAATTTGACGATTTACAGCACATAAACCAGCGATTATCGTATTTTTTGTACAAATACATGGCATTTCACATAACATCGATGTTTCCGAAAATTTGTAATCATTTATTTCAATGCAATGTTTAAAAGCTTTCAAATTCGAGTCTTTAACTAATAATGTTTGAATCTTAATATCCGTTAAATATTTACAAATAAATAACGTTATTAAAGATTCGAGAGGTACCTCGAAACTATTTTCGCTAATTTGTTCGTAATATTTGATATATAGTTGATCACACATTTTTAAACACTATTCGCCAATTGCCGTTGAACACGCTGTAATGCACGACGATCTAGAGTTTTTCGTCGAATATGAACAAATATGGTTGAGATTACAGACGCAAAAAACATTAATGCTTCGAAAGTCCAAAAGTTACGTTCATCTAACCATGCTACACGATCACAGCTACGGGTTACTGTTTCACCATTTGCACATTTTAAGACCTCTTTGAAATGGGTATGTATGCATACTCCAATGCTACGACTAGCAATTTCAAATTCTAAAAGAAAAACATCCATTTGTTGTCGATTCCAGGATAAATTTTATAGTAAGTACTTACCCGTGCAAGGATGACAATCGTTGATTACTGTATACTGTTGTGTTAACCAACATGTAGAATTATTTTCTACAGCTGGAAAATTTTTATAATGTCTGGACCCTGTATCTGTCCAATTTGATTCCACTACAAGTACTAATATGGTTAACCTAAAAACATGTCAATTGTAAATCTTTAAGATATTTTGTATTTTAAAATGAAATAAATTGTACTAACGCTCCAAGGAGTGTAATTCCAAGCAACATTCGACTTTTAGGACACGATTCAATCATTTTTATTGTTTATAAAAAAGTGGTTTGAAGTTTAACATACCTTGTGTCTGTATATATATTTGTCATACTAAACGCTGCCTGGATTTGAAATACTTAAGTAATGTACGACTCATATGTCACACGTCATTACGCGCATTTTTCAAATAATAGAAAATACACGCGTGTTTAACAAAATTACTTCATGTGCTACAATGTAAAAAAGTGCCAAGATTATTAATTGTACAAGACAAACTACTTGTCTCCACATTGACTTTAATGGATCCAAAATTTGAAGTTTAGAAAACTACAGAAAGTAAGTTTTAGCGAATTTCCTTTAAAGGACATGCAGCTATTTTTGTACCAATGATGGAATTTCGTAAAAATTTCTTCAAATTTCCATCGATCCTATCTACTAGATGTTCAAAATCACTATCGCTAAAATTTATATATATATATATATATATATATATATATATATATATATATATATATATATATATATATATATATTAGCGGTCACAGTTGTTTTTTAACATTTTTTCTGTTACAATTAAAGATTGAAAGTTAAAATTCTAAATATCTCTATACACATTAGAGTTTGGAAAAAATGATGTAGTAATGAATTGTAGCAAAGTTGATTTTCTACAACTTTACTCCTTATACATTTTTCGATTGTTCTAATATTAAGAGAGATATTTTATATTTTGTGTTTTCTTCTTTCTTTATACCCCCCTTCCCTTTCCCTATGCCATTTAATTAATAAAATTGGGCTTGCAAAAACCAAAATCATATATCAGATACGACATTTCATTTTGATCAAACTATAATTGTCACCGCTAGAGAGTAATTTATGTATTCTAAGGAAATTCGCTCTAAGTTGACGCGGCTCCTGCGTAACGATTTTTTTTTTCAAAAATCATAAAATCAAACTGTCAAATTAAGATAATTACTTAACGAGAATGACAAAATTATTTAATGACTTTCACAATAAGAAAATGTTAATTAAAATATATAATGTTTTTATTAAAGTATTATTAAAATCGTTGCATCACACAACGTTAATTATTTTATAACCAATTTAACAAATTTTATCATTTAATGTCAACAATAATAAAAGAACATTATTTTTTATTATTTTCTTCCTAAAAATTACAATAATGATATTTTGATTTTTTTCAAGTTTCATTTCTTATAAACTGTTGTCACATTTGTATATCTTGTATATATGAAGTTTGAATGATTGGGCCTAACAGTGCATCGCGATTATTGTAGGAGCTGTCACAGTGAGGAGGAGGAGACGATGTTTCATCTTCTCTGTCACTGTCCAGCTCTTGCCATGAGGAGATGGACTCATCTGAGTCAGCCTTTCTTTGACGACTTCTCCGATATTAAGTCCGTTGACGTCAAAGCACTCTTGCTGTTCTTAAACAGCTCCAAATGGTTCATGGAGTAGTGGCCGGGGATGGACATACCCACTTTTCGGTATCACAACGGACCCTTTTGGAAGATGGATCCAAAACTGAAGAAGGGACCGAGCGGGAATCTACGGTGAGAGACCTAAAGCAAACATAAGTCTCAACTTGGGGAAATATGCCACGGTCTTCCAAGCAGAAGTCTACGCCATACTGGCTTGCGTCCGCGAGAACCTACGTAGAGGCTACATAAACCAGAACGTATGTATTCTCTCGGACAGTCAAGTTGCTCTAAAAGCCTTGCCTGGAACTGACGGTCACCTCAGGGGTAGTCAAGGATTGTCTGGAGGAACTGCTGGAGCTGGAAAAACGGAACAATGTTAAATTGATCTGGGTGCCGGGTCATGGTGGTTTAGAAGGAAACGAAAAATCAGATGCCTTGGCAAAGAAGGGAGTCGGAATACCCTGTATAGACTCCGAGCCTATTTTAGGAATTCCAAGGACTGCATGTAAACAGGTGATCAACGAGTGGTCAAATGCTAAACACCGTGATCATTGGGAAAATGTACCGCGGCAAGAGCTCGGGAAAATACTGCTTCGACCAAGAGTCTCTCGATGCACTGAAGCTGAACAGGATGAAACTGCGGAAGGTTACCGGATTCATTACCAGGAATTATCCCCAGCGGAAGCATCTGCATACAATGGGACTCCAAAACGGGTCCATATTGTGCAGATTGTGTGACGAGGAAGAGGAAATATCCAGCCACATTATCTTTGACTGCGAACCTCTGGGTTATAGCAGATACAGGATATTCGGTACATCTCACCCTGAATATATGAACCTTCACGAAGACCTGATAAACAAGCTTCTGGCTATTGCCAATATATGGAAGAAGCAAATCTCGTCGGACTGAAGTAGAAGGGGGAGCACCATAAGGTCGAAGTGCAATACTTTTTAGACCCCAAGATTTATCTATATTTTCCGACCGTGCCTGGAAAATTATCTGGAAAACTGTCCATTTTCCGACCGTGTGACCATAAGAACTTTTGATCATAAGCTCAAAAGAAATATCATGTGTGGATTCCAACAAATTTTACCGAGGGCAGCTTTCCATAAGAAATATGCGTGGTCCTTTTTAATGGGTTCAAACACAATAGCTGAATTGTCGCTAAAAATGGAGTATAAATGTAATTGCAAGTATTTTTATCCGGTCTATAAGACTTATCGAAGGACTTTTTTTTTTAATAATACCAACTTATTGTGTTACTTCCAAATGCTTTAGAGACCACAATAATAAAATTATATAAATTTTTGATAAATATTTTAAGTATTGCGTCATAATCAAACCAAAAATTCATAAAATTATTATCTATATTTCTCACCTATTATGATATTTTCTGGTGTTAAATAAATAATTAATTATAAACAAAATACATATTATTATATTTAAATAATGAATTTATTAACATAGACAAACAAAAAAATTTAAATATATTTATGTCGTTTTGCGGTATAATCAAATATTTTTGGGCGGATTCAACTAAATACAAAATGTATTTCATCACATGACAAAAATCAAATCGCATGACTAAAATCAATTTGTAATTTGGATAATAAAAAAATAATAATTTTTATTAAATAAAGAGTGTATTTTTTTTTAAATTATCTAATTTATTCTGTTTTGTACAATTATTTTTATAGGTGTTTGATCTTTATGAATAAAAGGTCAAGTACTTCATGTTTTTGATACTTTTTCGCTGCAGTCAAAATCCCGCAAGGAAAGATTTATTATTATCTCTCATATAAAAAAATTTATAATAGGCGCATATGAGGAGATATTTCGTAGAAAGAGATTCACAGAGTTGATGTCTTGTGTTTAAAAAAAATGCAACTAATAGTATCCGTCGCAGCTTCGCGCCGACAAGTAGTAAAGTTGTAAATGTAAAGACCTTGTATTAGTCTGAAACACGAATTCATTCTTTATTAAGGATGTACGAGCACTGAAGCTTCAAAAAGATTAAGGCTTGATTTTTTTGTTTACATGTAGTTGAACTGCATATAAATCAATTATAAAAGTTTCAGGGGGATTACGGGGGTCTTGAATTAATTATTTAATGTTAAAGTTCGAGTTTTAATGCATTGCTTTTATGGAGAAACTCATATTTTTACGCATATTTTGACAAATTTTGATAATTTTCACTTGGAATAAAATAAGACGAATAAAACAAAAATCTACGCAATAGAAATATTAATAAAGAAATTGATTCAATAAAATTCCGGTATTGCGGGCCTAAAAAAAAGATATTTAAGAAAATAACTGAGATTTCGGGTAAATTTTATTTCTGTCGGCGGTAGCTTAATTACCCGAAATCTCAGGTTGTTTCCTTTGTTTTTTAATAATAGTCTAAATAGCAAGTCTCATGTGTATCTCATTTTAAAAAAAATAAGATTTCCATACAAACTCTCAGCCTCTATTTCACTCCCTTAGTGGTTGATTTTATAAAAATGCCGAAACAAGCATTTCTTTGTTTGTTATTAATAGCCTGAATATCAATTTTCATGCCTAACTCAACAAAAAGGTATGAATGTACTTATGTACGCACGTAAGAAGTTATACTTCTTTTTAAATAATTTATTAAATAGTATTAAATAAGACCAACACTACTATTAAGACGCAAAAGGATAATAAACTGATATAGTAGAAAAAAAGTGTCCAAAAAAATTTTTTATATGGACAAATTGAAATCAAAATTAAATAAAACATTGATAATACAATGAATATTTAGCAAAATATAGAATTTTTTATCGTTTTTCGTTACGTAGGCAACTTGTTAGCAAAATATAGAATTTTTTATTATTTTGATTAGATTGGCAACTTGTTATACGTATTGATTTATAATACTTATATTATATAATATATGTTTATTTTGAAAAAATTTGCTAGGTCAATTCGACAAAAATACATTGGTAAATTTTGGAAAAAGAACACCAATTTCGGAGTCGACAGTACATATTAAACAAATTCTGCACTATGATTTGAGATGATGGAATCCTAAAATTGAAACAAATTAATCATAATTACAATTCACTTTGTATTGAAATTAAAATTTCTAATTTATTAAATGTCGTAAAATTAACACGTACTTACGTAGTCCGGAGGCTAAAAGCTTTTACATTGCAAAACATGATTGCACGATGTCATAATGGTCACTAATTAACTAGACTCTGAGTAAAATTTTAGGAAATGGTGCCAAACGATCAGACCGTGCATATTTTATTTAAAATCGATTTTTATCATATCAATGTTTGCGATAATCTTCAAAGTTTTTTTTCGTAATATTTGGAAAAATTAATTTTACCCTCCAAAAGTCAAACTTTATGTGTGGTACTACTTCGTAAATTGGGCTTTAGGGTCGCTGACATCGCTCAATCATGTTTTGTAAGGTAAAAGCCAATAGCCTTTAGACTATATATATCTTAAAACACTGATATGATTCAAGAAAATGAAGATCTGCAATAAGATGTTTGTAGTTTGCGGTTTAATGAAGGTATTAAAAGAAGAGGGGTTTAAATATAAAATTATAAAATAACTATATAATGACATTATTGTGTTCATACCAATTTTGATTACCAAAAATTTGTTTAAAAAACAATAATTTTTAATCAGCAAATCAGATTTACTGATTTGTTAAACTAAATATGTGTTTTGATTAGTTATGAGTAATTCGTTTTATTGGTATTTCTGTTCACATTTGAATAGTGATTATTCGACAACAATGAGGATTATTTCTGTGTTTTTATTTTGTGGTAAGTGATTTTGTTTTTTTTTCTTCAAATTTTTGAAAAATAACTCCGTAATAGGGAACTATATAATGTTTTTGATCAGGAATAAAGGGCCCACAGCCTAATATCCAGCGAATATATTTTGTTTGACTACAAAAATAACCAAAAATTTAGTAAGAAAATTTTTTACGTGAACTTTCGTTATGTAATTAATCTGTGAAAAATTGTTTGAGTGTAGGGAAGTTAGCGACTAGTTTTTACTAGTATGTAATTGTTCTGGTTATGTTTACCCTGTTCTCCTGAGGAGAACTTATCAAAATGAGAATATAATTTATCTGAAAGTTTATCTATAATTATTGTTAAAAAGTAATTTGTATATACATATAATGAATGATGTAATTAACGGTCTGTTTATATACACTATGTATACATACAGACCGGTCTTGATTTTGCTCATTCACAAACTTGACCTTACTCTAGAATACAAACAACATTTTAGCTCGTTATCTCTTTTCGTTTTTAAGTTATCTTGCCTACGGACAAACGGACGGACCTGCGGAAATGAACTAATAGGGAATACGCATGAAAATTTTTTTTCACTTGAATTGAAGCATGTTTACTTGACAAATATCAAGGTAAAATTACTTTTTAAATAACTTTAAAAATAAGCGAGATATGAATGATTGAAATTCCCGATTAGACAAAGAGGGTGATAGCCCTCTTGATATGTTATGTGATGTCATATTACACTTTCACCATTTAAAATACACGTAAAACTACGTTTTTAGTATTTTTGCAAGAGACAAATAATAATCTTTAAAAGCTTATAGCTTCCTTGATATTTGTCGGATTTTAATTTCGTTTTTAAATATTATTACAGTATTAACAGTATTTTCATATTCTGAAAATAAAAGTGAAAAAAAATTTTCATGCATATTCCCTATTAGGCCATTTTATGAACAACTATATCAACATTTTTTTACTGCGATCAATATTTTCAACCGTTACAAAGTTGGGACTAAACTTAATATACCCTTGCATATATTATATATACCGCTGGTGTAACACAATCTGTATAAAGTAGAACCAATTTTATTAGACACACTTGAAAATCTCATTTACATTCTGAACAAACAAAATTTAATTAATATTGGCCGTAAAATACTCTCCTTTTGAAATATAGCCCTGAGAAATACCAGGGGGAAAATACTTTTGTAAATAAGTGCATTAACTTTTAAGATTACATCAAAATAGAAGACAGAGTATTTTGCTTGATTCTAGTTTATAAAGGATCCATAAATTTCCTATTAAATACATCACGAAAATTTAAAGCACCAATCGCTCCCCGGATCCAGATTTTTTCCATCCCCTTACGTCACAAGTCTTCCCCTTCAAATGAATGATTATATGATAATTAATCTATATATACTACAAATAAATAAAATTGAAATTCCTGTTTGTAATGTCAAAATAGCAGCTTTTTACTAAATGCATATGCAAGTATGTACGGTGCTTATAACAAAAAACACTTTTTAAAATTTATGCCTGTCTGTCTGTTTGTTCCGGTTAATCTCCGAAACGGCTGGACCGATTGACGGGACTTTCACTGGCAGATAGTTATAAGGTGAAGTTATAAGGAGTAACTTAGGCTACTTTTATATCACATAAAGCCCATGAAATTCAAATAATCCTTACATAGTATAAAATAAAGTCCCCCAGCCGCGTCTGTCTGTCTGTCTGTTCGCGATAAACTCAAAAACTACTGCACCAATTTTCATGCTGTTTTCACCAATGGATAGAGTGGTTCTCGAGGAAGGTTTTAGTATATAATTTGTCAAGTTTTTGTATACATTGGTCCTTACATATTATAAAAATGATTCATGAGAAAGGTATAGTTGTATAATTTATTGATGTATAGGTGTATAATTTATCAGTCCTTGACGGGAGAAAATATTATGTTACTTGGTTATAAGGGCGTTACAAAATTTTTGCGGGCGAAGTCGCGACGGGTAATGCTAGTTATTAAATAAGTTTGAAGGTACGCTCAGCGGAGCGGGCGGGATACGGCTAGTATTATATACAAACAGATATGTATCTAAACAATAGGGAATATGCATGCAATTTTTTTTTCACATTTATTTTCAGAATATGAAAATACTGTTAATACTGTAATAATATTTAAAAACGAAATTAAAATCCGACAAATATTAAGGAAGCTATAAGCTTTTAAAGATTATTATCTGTTTCTTTCTTGCAAAAATACTAAAAACGGAGTTTTACGTGTATTTTAAATGGTGAAAGTGTAATATGACGTCACATAACATATCAAGAGGGCTATCACCCTCTTTGTCTAATCGGGAATTTCAATCATTCATATCTCGCTTATTTTTAAAGTTATTTAAAAAGCAATTTTATCTTGATATTTGTCAAGTAAACAATGCTTCAATTCAATTGAAAAAAAGTTTCATGCATATTCCCTATTTATAATACATTTCATTTATGTATTAGTAATATAATTAATGAATTTTATATAATGTAATTAATATTGCTGTAAGCTTGTTTAGACCCCCCCCCCCCATCCGCTCTCTACCTACTTCTCACACATTATCATGCTAGAAAATTGATCCCCACCTTCGTTTTCGTGAACATGAGATGCCCTTTATAACGTTGATCTTTAAAAACGTTGAAGATAAATTATCTATTTATTTTATTACTAAAGTAATTCATTTAATTGTTATGATTATAATGTCATAATGTAAATTATAATAATAAACTTTCAATTTCTTTTGGGGAAGTAATTTAACACAAACATTGCGGTAATTATTTCTTTAAATGATATTTCCACATTTTGGATTACTGTAATTAAATATATTTATTGATTATTCTTCATTTTCTTTACACTTTAAAGATAATTTCAGTAATTAATTTCTGTATGAAGTAAACATGTCTGTAAATGATTCATAGGACCGTATTCATAGTCCAATCTTGAGCTAGTGCTTAAGCTTACCTATATGAAAACCGTCTTATTGGTTTTAAGACATGATGAATTTATAGATATATATTAAGATCATCTTCGGTAAAACGATGGTTTCAAGCATGATCTCTAAGATTAGCTTTAGTAAGACGAATCTTCAAATCATCTTAATTGGTGATCGCCAACTTCCGTAATAATTCTCATGTATCCGATGATCTGATTGGCTGAGAAATGTATCATATTATTGTCAGTGATACTGAATATTATTCTACAAATGTAAACAAACAAACCTTATAAAAGTAGCGATCTAAAAAAATTATTTTTGAAATAAAAAATTAGAAAAATATGACGGGTAAAGGTAAATATTTTACTTCGGTAGAAAAACAGTCTTTTATTCAAATTTTGAAGCAATACTCTCATGTGATAATAATTTATAATTACCTGAAAACTAGCAAATGTATAAAATCATATTAATAATTGAAATACTGGTGGAATAGGTAATCTGCGATGATTGACTTTAGCTAAATTCTGTTCTATTAGTGGTAATATTCCAAATTTTATACTGATCTAAATCTTTTTTTAAATTCGATATCTGAGTAAAAAAAAAAAGGATCTCGTATATCTGGAATGTATAGCGTTTAGGAATCTCTATATATAAATAGGCAACGGCAAAACAGTTCAGTATCTTTATCTGTTTGTCAATGGATTTTCTTTTTTTTTGTTTAGTAGTTATTGACGAGCTTTAGTATAATCAATAAAAAAATGTAAAAAATTATGTTTTTCTCAAATTTTCAATAATGATTATGGTCGAATTTCGACCACTGTGCGAACACTAGTACGTATATAGTCTGGGAGATCAAAGGGTTTTTTTCAGGATGATGAGCATCAAGCTGGTGCTTTGTAAGTAGCTTCGTTTTGACAAGACTCCCAACTTTTTTAATTATAAAATATTGGAAAACGGTATCGAAATCTTCTGGAAGCCGTTGAACATTGAGGATGGGAGATTCGGAGTCCATTCCATTGAATTTATAGTACGAAAATTTTCCCTCGTTCTTCACTTGATTATCTTACAATTAAACTTTTCGAAATTTTCTGGAAGCCGTTGAACATGTCGATTTGACCGTTCATCCAAAGTTTACGAGTATCAATTTATTATTAAGTTTAATTGTAAGATAACGAGGAAAAATTTTCGTCCTACAAATTCAATGGAATGGACTCCGAGTCTCCCATCCTCAAAGTTATTAAGATTGTCTTAAGTCTACTAAAATGCTGACTTACAGAAAATCCTCTTTTTTTAAATAAAAAGTAGGGATAGATAAGATCTATAATAAGATTGTTTTATTTGACTGTGAATACATTAACAGTTTTCAATTCTTAATATAGCCTTAAGCTCTGACGACTATGAATATTTATCCAACCACAAATATCTTAGCTAAGATAAAACCTTAAGCAATTGCCTCAAGATGGCGTCCATAAATCTAAACCCTGCCTTAAGATCATGCTTAAGGTGAACTTACGCTTAAGACCGAACTATGAATACGGGCCGTAGTCTCTAAGTAAGTCAGTCAGTCTAAAAAAAATTTACTTGGAACATTCAAGCTTACCGCGTTCAAAATCGGTCCAGATGTTTAGATTGGCGATCAGTATGAGACAACATACCTACCAGCCCATGATCCTCTTTTTCGTAGTCAGGTAAAACAAAAATTTTGTTTGTAAAATTTATTATTTTGTTTTAGCTGGATTTTGTTCTCAACAATTATTTGTTGATTGTCAAGAAAGTCAAGGATACGTACAAAATATTCCAGGAAATCAACTTATATACTCTCCAGGGGGTGGGGGGAGTCAATCAAGTGAAGTTTATAATAGACCTCAAATTAGTGTCTCTGTTCAACCAACAATCAATACACAGCAGGAACAAGTTCACGACGATCACAATCATGATCATAACCATGGCGATGCCTATGATGATCCAAAAGCTTGGGATATAAGAGATTCAGTACCCGGTGAGCCAGGACAAGATTATCCAACACATTCTTATGTACCACCAACTGAATTTAGTTGTGAAAATCGACCAAACGGTAAAGAATCGGTCAGTTTTCTTTCGAAAAGTATTTAAATTTTGGATTTTTTTTTCTCAGGATATTATGCTGATATTGAAACAGGATGTCAAGCATTTCGAATATGTACAGGAGGCCCACAACCGTTTTCATCTGTTCTTTGTCCCAATGGATCATTGTTTAATCAAGCAGTATCGGCTTGTGATTGGTGGAATAATGTGAATTGTAAAGCGTCGGATCGATACTATCCGTCAAATGCTGTAATTGCACCAACACTATCCGTTTCAGTTATGTTAGAGAATGTACAAAATATGATAATGGCACCCGTGTATGGTTATCCAGAATATTATGATCATAATGAAAACTCAATTGAACCACAATATCCAGATTCACATGTGGCAGAAACACAAGCCGCTGAATATTTACCACCCAACCCCACTACACCGTTACCAAGTGGATCACCACAGCCTCAGGCATCACCTAGTATAACACCTCCTCCTGGGCAATTTATTCTACCTAATGCATCTCCAGCACCTGGATATTTACCACCCGCATCTGGCGCACCAGCACCTGGACCTTCTTCTGATTCTGGAGTTGGCATATTAGGGTCACCAGCTCCAGCAGTGAGTTCGTCTTCATCAAGTTCATCTGCATCATCTTCAGGGACAACAAGTGTCGACGTACAAGAAGCCGACGAAATTGAATTTCAGCCAGTTGATCCAGATGATTCAGCATTGGGAATTGGAGGTGGAGGACAAAGTTCTGGTTTTCAACCACAACTATCAAATGTACAAATCAATTCACAAGTCAGTGTCCAAGGAGGATATAACTATAGACAACCAGGTTCACGTCCCAATTATCCACGTCCAAATGGTGGTTTTAAGACACCAAGACCAGCATCCCAATCGCGACCAAGACCAAGGCCACGGCCAAGACCGCAGGGACCATCACAGGGACCATCTAGAGGGTATAATTACCCACCACCATCCCAGCCACGACCTAGACCATCATCTCCACCACAATCTAGACCTTCACAGCCTTCACCATCTTCTGGGTACAATTATCCACAACCCACACAGCCTAGACCACAACCTACTCAGCCAAGGCCGCAACCTACTCAACCTAGGCCACAACCTACTCAACCTAGGCCACAACCTACTCAACCTAGGCCACAACCAAGTGTTCAACAACCCCAACCAAGTCCAAGCATTCAACCTCAACAGCCCGCATCAACGTCAGGTTATAATTATCAACAACCTCAACCAACACAATCTCAACCACAACCGATACCCCAACAACCAAGTGTGCAACCAACATTTCAACAACCCTCTCCTAGTTCAAGTGTTCAGCCACAGCAACCTGCGACATCCACAGGATATAATTATCAACAACCACAACCTACCCAGTCTCGCCCTACACCTCAACAACCTAGTGTGCAACCCACATTTCAACAACCCTCTCCTAGTCCAAGTGCTCAGCCACAACAGCCTGCGACTTCCACAGGATATAATTATCAACAACCCCAACCTACCCAGTCACGTCCTACACCTCAACAACCAAGTGTACAACCCACATTTCAACAACCTTCCCCTAGCCCAAGTATTCAACCGCAGCAACCTTCTTCCACTTCCGGTTATAACTATCAACAACCCCAACCTACCCAATCTCGCCCTACACCCCAACAACCTAGTGTGCAACCCACATTTCAACAACCATCCCCTAGCCCAAGTTTTACACCTCAGCAACCTTCTTCCACTTCCGGTTATAACTATCAGCAACCCCAACCTACCCAGTCACGTCCTACACCTCAGCAACCAAGTGTACAACCCACATTTCAACAACCTTCCCCTAGCCCAAGTATTCAACCACAGCAACCTTCTTCCACTTCCGGTTATAACTATCAACAGCCACAACCGACACAGTCTCGTCCTACACCTCAACAACCAAGTGTACAACCCACATTTCAACAACCTTCCCCTAGTCCAAGTATTCGACCGCAGCAACCTTCTTCCACTTCCGGTTATAACTATCAACAACCCCAACCCACCCAATCTCGCCCTACACCTCAACAACCTAGTGTGCAACCCACATTTCAACAACCCTCTCCTAGTCCAAGTATTCAACCGCAACAACCTTCTTCCACTTCTGGTTACAATTACCAGCAACCAACACAATCAGCTCCGTCATCTCCACAACCTCAGGCACCATCCACCCCTGGACCCAGTAGTACTTCCCAACCTAGTAGTCCTTCCGGGCCTAGTAGTGCCTCTGGGCCTTCTGGCTATAATTATCCTAATCCTTCATCATCACCTTCATCCCTTACTTCCATATATAGTTTCGGATCTCCAGAACCATTTAAGGTTTCATTAAATTCGGCATCATCCGCATCACCAAATATACAAGTGTCAAATTCTGGATACCCATCAGCAGGACCACCTGCAGCCGTTTCAACAACATTCGCACCACCACGTGCATCTAGCCCACCACAATTTGATGATTCTGGGAATAATGATATCAGTTCCGGTGGTTTTTCATCGTCCTCATCTTCAGCATCTTCTAGTTCATCTTCGTCAGCTTCTGGTTCATCTTCATCAGCATCTAGTGGTGCTGTTTCTGTAGATATTGTATCATCGTTATCCTTTGACTTCGACTCTGATCAAGGAAAACAAGAGTATGTAAATGCCGTTGTTGGTGGATTATTTAATGAACAATCATCAACAGATGGCGGTGGAGGTGATAAAGGGGATTATGATCAAGAATTTTTAAATGCTGAATTTGATATTGGTGATATAAATGCATTAGGAGCGTTGGGATCAGCTGGTTCTCGAACATCGACATTCGAGGGGCCATCTTCGTATTTGGCACCACAAGGTTCGATTGAAGGTGATTCTGGCGGTGGTAACAGTTTTCAAGGTTATTCACGACGACGTTCATCATCACGTTCAAAAGGTTCCCGAGGCGGAGGAGGACATAAATCCACTTCGTATAATTATCAAACGTTTTGGTGAACATAAACTATATCTATTCCTATTTATTGTGTTAATTATATTTTTAAAAAGGACATGTCTAGTTACACGCTATCGAGCTATAACGCAAATAAGTACGTCATTATATAGTGACAGGATACCGGAAAGTAGCATTTCTCTCCACCACACGTCATTCGCGTTAAGGGAACACAATATATTGCGTTAAGGGAACACAATATATTGGGCTTATTCCGTAATGGTAACATCAATAAATTGTAAGTTGGCATCACTTAAAAAGGAGGGGTAGGGATGGATGGAGCTATGTTCCACCATCATAAACATCATCAATCATAAATCTTTTGCTGTAAGAATCATCCAATGACTGAGAAACAAAAAATTAAATAAAATTGAATTAAACAAAATTTATATTTTATTTTGTTTAATAACAGACTCGGCCTTGCGCACTACCGTGCTCTAGATAAGATTAACTAAGTATAATTTATAAATAAATAATAAAAATGATTCCTCTATCATTACAATAGCATACGTCATACGACTTTTGATGATGTTTATGATATGGTGGAACACAGGACCATCCATCTCTACCTCTCCTTTTTAAGTAATGCCAACTTAAAACTTATTGATGCTATCATTACGGAATACACTCAATTATCACGTTTACGTGTGGCTAGATATGACGTTTTAAAAAATGTTATTATTTTGTACATTTTTCTTTTTGTATTATAATCTCTTATTCCATAAAAAAATAAAACAATTTTTTATTTAGCGTTGTTTTTCCTTAAACCCTTCTACTTGCTTAAAATAACCGATATAATAGATTCAATTCCGAAATTATATCGGATTATATTATATAGTATATTAACTCCCGATTGATTTCAAAATATAAAAAATTCGTAAAGCAAAGCTGCGCCAACTTAGCGAATTTCCTTAGAACACATGAAATACTCTTTAGCGGTCATAATTAGTCTGATCAAAATGAAATGTCGTTTCTGATATGATTTTGGTATTTGCAAGGCCAATTTTATTAATATATGGCATAGGTCAAGGGGAAAGGTGGGTATAGAGAAAGAAGAAAACACAAAATACCTCTCTTAATATTAGATCAATCGAAAAAAGTATAAAGAGTAAAGTTGTAGAAAATCATGTTTGCTACAATTCATTGCCTCGTCATTTTTCTCAAACACTAACATCGGTGCAAAAACAGTAGCTGCATTTCCTTTCAGGAAATTCGCTAATTCACACATATATATACAGGGTGAGTCGGGAGGAATGGACCAAACTCCTGGAATATATTGTACACGTGAAAATAATGGAAAAACCCATACGTTCCTGTCCGATTTTTATTTGTTTTCTAAATGTATCGTAATTAAAAAATATAACATCTGAATAAGACAAGATTTAGAAGTAGTAAGAATTAATATTCTGGATCTAGTAGAAGAAGATGCAATGACCAGCTCAGGAAGAATTAGTACTCAATTGGAAATTTCACAAAAAAAGAGTAATAAACACACTCCACGAGCAAGGTTTGTATCCGTAACATGAGCATAGAGTACAGCACCTACAATCTGAAGATTATGATAAACGTATGGAATTTTGTCGGTGGATACTTTTTTACGGATGAAGCAACATTCACCTGTGATGGCATTAATAATTATCACAATTCTCATGTATGGTCAGACGAAAATCCCCACGCAACGTTAGTTAGTTGGCCCTTTCATTTTGAACAATCGCCTCACAGGAGACCGCTACGTCATTTATTTTCAAAATGAATTACAAGATCTACTAGAGAATGTTCTTCTAAACATCAGATTACAAACGTACTATCAGCACGATAGAGCACATTTAATTCTCCAGGTCAAGCAACCCTTGGACGAAAGATTTCCAGGGCGTTGGGTTGGTGGTGATGGTCCTGTTAGTTGGCCTCCAAGTTCTCACAGAACTAGACTATTGCTTGTGAGGCTGGTTCAAAAATGAAGTGTGCAAAGTAAAAGTACACATGGGAAGAGCACTAACTCGACTCATTGTTGCAGCCGATATTAAAGAAAGATATCAAGCCATCAGGAGAGCAACTTTTGCCCTACGAAACAGAAAATGTTTAGAGGTCAATGGTGGTATTTTTGAACAATTATTAAAACAACGCCATTATTAAAAACAAGTGTATGGATGAACATTTGTAATTACATTATAATTTGAAAACAAATTAAAATCGGATAAGAACATATGAGTTTTTATTGTAAAATACATTCCTGAAGCTTGGTCCGTTCCTACCGACTCACCCTGTATATATGTATATATATATACATATATATATATATTTTTTTTTTGTCTAGCTAAATATATATATATATATATATATATGTATATATATATATATGTGTGTATATATATATATATATATACATATATATATATATATTTAGCTAGAAAAAGTTCAGGAAAAAAACATCAAATTTCAAGACCATTATTATTTAAATTTTGAATTTTTGTCTAGCTAAATATATATATATATATATATATATATATATATATATATATATATATATATATATATATATATATATATATATGTATATAACCGTTTAACTTAATTCGTTTTTTTTACCGGATTTTTTTTAGAAAAAGTTCAGGAAAAAAACATCAAATTTCAAGATCAATATTATTTAAATTTTGAATATTTGTCTAGCTAAATATATATATATATATATATATATATATATATATATATATATATGTGTATATATATATATATATATATATATATATATTTGTCTAGCTAAATATATATATATATATATATATATATATATATATATATATATACATATATATATATATATATATATATATATATATATATATACATATATATATATATATATATATTTAGCTAGACAAAAATTCAAAATTTAAATAATAATGGTCTTGAAATTTGATGTTTTTTTCCTGAACTTTTTCTAAAAAAGATTCGGTAAAAAAAACGAATTAAGTTAAACGGTTTTATTTTACAATCAATGCTGTAACTAGAAAAGCTAGAAAATAATCTTGTGGATTATCAATCTGGAACTATGATCAGACTCAAAATCGTGAGGTACATTTTATTTTGTTGGAAATCATGTGTAGAGCTCTTGATTGTATTCTTTAATCTTAATATTTATAGTCAAATCGTTGGTTATACTCCTCTCGATTTTTTTTGCTTAATTATTATTTTCTACAAAATTTCTGATTTCTGTTTCGTGGCACATTTTCGAATTCTGTCATTAAATCGTCTCGATGATACCATATATTATCGTATTGTCATGGAGATTTACACGTACGTGTAGTTTCATGAGAATTGGTTAAGTAGAAGTAGAGGTGAAGTCAGCTCCAAGATTTGAAGAAAATAAACTTAAATCTCGGCCTTGCGCACTACCGTGCTCTAGATATACCGAACGTGAAGTTAATAAAAACGGTTAAAAGAGTGTAAAACATAATAGTCCAAGAGCCTATGGTAAGGATTGCCTCCCTCATCGAATATCATCAATATGAGTAGTAAATTAATAAGTATAAATAATGCCTTTCAAGGTTAATCGGTCGCCCTAAATCAATCCTATGCAAATTATTGTAACTAAGTTAATTATAGTCATAATTTTAACTCCCTCATAAAACATCCTAATGAAATTGAACATATAATGGTAGGGAAATATGTTTAGTTTCGTAATATATTAGTCGCCCTTACCTCATCCTGTGCAAACTACCCCGACCACCGTTTTGATTGAGTGGTTTATCGGAACATTAATTCTATCATCGAACATTCTCAAGTTTTTTATTTAAATGAAAGATTTCAACCTCCAGAACATGAAAATAATGGTCACCCATTGCAAAACTTGGGCAAAATTTAAGAGCGACCGAATTTTATATGATTAATTTGTACAGGATTGGTTTAGGGCAACCGATTACCCTCGAAAGGCGATTATATATACTTATTAATTTACTACTCATATTAATGATGTTCGATGAGGGAGGTAACCTTACCATG
Source organism: Nineta flava (assembly GCA_963920215.1). Classification (NCBI taxonomy): domain Eukaryota; kingdom Metazoa; phylum Arthropoda; class Insecta; order Neuroptera; family Chrysopidae; genus Nineta; species Nineta flava. The sequence goes on from OY986042.1 coordinate 90,323,957, forward strand.
AACTCTTAGTCCACAGTACAACACAGTTTTTTTTAATGATTAGTAACAGACTAAATTTTTGTCAGTAGCTTCTTTTCGACGAGACGCCCAACTTTTCTCTTGCGAAAATTCCCGATAAAAGTGACTAACAAAGCGCGTACGAGAGTAACTTGTTTGTTTGACGATAGAAAAAATTTTATTAGTTATAGTTAATTTGTTAGTTAAATTGAGAGATAATGTAATAAAGACTTCAAAAAAACTTGAGTCCTACAAAACGGATGGAGTGACAGGCAAGTCAAGTCCCCCACCCCAACATGTTCAAATAATGGAGTATGCATAGTTATTAGTAACAAGCTGATTTTTATACTGTTAATTAATAATGGTATGTATAATTGCATGGCCACCTTGTCCTACAAATTCAGTGGTAAAATTTCTCAGTCCTACGCTCTGAACATGTACACTTTAGATCTGAAACGAATCAGTCTCTCACAATTTTGATTATTCTTGTAGTAACTGTGTTTTACTATACTTCCATTTCTTTTTTCACACTTAAAATATATACTACTTATCTTTGTTTATAAATGAATAATTATACAGAGAGTCATAAAAGTGAGGAGTGTTATGAAATGTAAGAAAATTTACATTTCAGGTCTGTTCAATTTTATTGAACGGGAGTGTACATGTTATGATAATATTTTTATCATTAATAACAAGCTCATTATTGTTTTTTTCTGTGAGGAATTAAACATGGAACACGATTTTTTCCCCTGTCCTACAAAACATTTAGTGCATATTGATAAAAAATTTGGATGGAGTACACTACACCTATGGTAAATTACATACACGTATAGTATAATACACGTAATATACACACATATGTAGCAGAATTAGACTCCTGTGAACTTAGCAGAGCACTTTTAGCAGTCCCCTCCCAAACCCAACCAAAAAATTTGTTGGATATTGTTGGAACATTTTTTAAATTTCTTGGACCTCATTTCAAAAGTTATAAACGTTTTTCCAAATGCTCTGCTAGGTTCACGCTAACAGAGCAATATTTGAAAACTGAGCAAAAAAAAGTATCCAAAAATATTCCTTAGGACTTGTTGGACAAATTGTTGGAACAATTTTAAAATTTGTTACTATTATCGAGAATTTTCGCGAGAGAAAAATTGGGCGTCTCGTCGAAAGGAAGCTACTGACAAAAATTTAGCCAGTTAGGTACTAATCATAAAAAAAAAAAACCGTGTTGTACTGTGGCCTATCTTGGTATATCGTTAAATAATAACTTTGGAGAAAACAAACCCTTGTTGACATATCCTAGGTAACTTGTTTGTTTACAAAAACAAATCAATATGTAAATATTTACACGTTTATTTAAATATCTAGTTAAAATAAACAATTTTTTAAAAAATGTGTTACATTTCATTTGTATGGGTTTACCAATTGGTAATTTTTTTAAATAGACAATATTTTTTTTAAATATATGTAATCATTTTTTTCTAGGCACTTTTCTAACAACAGCAGCATAATAGAAAATGGATCCACGCCGTAAATGGATTCGAGATCGTATTATGGCATACACAAATGTCACCAATGAAGAGGCATTTGATAGATTGATGGCTGAAAATGATAATAAATTAGAAAATTTACTGTCGGAATTTTTTGATGGTCCTATACGTAATAGTAGCGATTTAGAACGTCGTATTTTTATTGTTTATAAAACGTATTATGAGAAAGTTGTTGATGTTGAAAAAACTATTCGTCAGCTAAGTAAGAAATTTTTGATTTCAATTCGCAAAACATACCCGTCCTCCTCACCCCTTCAATTTTGTGTATCGGTTACTATCGACTCCGTTTTACAGTTGAGTTGTCCTGAATACATTTAAAACGTAGTCCAAAAAAATGCGAAATTAAAGTACTTATTCGACTGAAAAAATTTGTAAAAGACGTGCCACTTTTGGAGTCCAAAGTTTAATTTTTCAAATGACAATAGTTTTTTTTTTAATATTGGCTGTAAAGTATGCTCGATTAAACCATAAACTCATTTTGGCTAAATTAGTTGAATTTAAAATTCGAGCGAATGGCGTTGTTTTTATACTTTTGAGTAATTTACAACTTTAATATTTAATATAACTTACAATGAATACTAATTTTTCTGGGAAGGGGTTCTTGAATCAAATTTATGACTAAAATCCAAATCACCAAAAAAGAATTTTAGAACCTTTAACAAAAAAACATAACTGATAAAACACAATCAAAATTTTTATCACTGATTTTATCTCACCTCAAAGAGAATCATGATTACAAATATTAAAAAAAAAAATAAAATTTTCAAAAAACACAAAATCAATGCTATATTTTCGATTTTCAAATAATATAATTCATTGAGTTTATTTGATAAATTGTCGAAATATGAAAATTAAAACTATAGTAACGAAAATTCATTCACAGCTTACGTCTTAAAAAAAAATAAAATTAAAATAATTAAGATAAAATTCCCTTTTTTGTGTAGGACTCCCTATGGGTTATGTGCACAGTTGTCGAGCCTAGCGACAATGTGGTAGAAATGCACAATATTTCGGCAGAGATTTAAGTATATATCAGACTGAAAAATTTAAATGGTTTAAGTCTCAGCTGTAGTTTGTAATGTGATTAAAAGATGGCCTTCTATAAATATTGAACTTTAATAAAAAATCCATCTTTGAATTTGTGGCAAACTATTTAGAACTGACCTGAGGGCGGAGCTTAAAAAACATGGTTGACTTTTGCGTGCAACGAAAGAATAATCAATTTTTATATGCCAAATAATTTTGACAGTATGAAACTATATTAAAGAACTGAGCCCGGCTGTAATTTATACTGGCCACTAAAACAGGTTTCTTTTTTGGACACCAGATGTTGTGGCCAAAGTGGTCAGTTATCTCTAGTTGAGACTTGAATCGTAATTTTTAATTTTTATCACACTGTCGCTAGTCTCGACAATTGGCACATAGCCAGAAGTTCGTCCACACTACCTTTTGTTGTGGGGGCCTCTTCTATACGAATGGCGATCGAAATGATGTTATGAAATTCCCTGACTATTTCCTGATTATTCCCTAGTAACATGAAAACTCCCCTGGGAATTTTTAATGTCTCACAATTATTCCAATAAAAGCTACTCTTAGGTAGAATTAATTCATAATTATACTGAAAGAAAATGAGAAAATTAATCCATTCTCTTAGCAATAAAAGACAGGATCATTACACATATTTTGTGTTGACGATCCGGGATTCAATTGATTCTGGATCCATGGATGCGATATTTATCTCATTCGTAAAATACAAAAAATTAAAGTATTATTTAGTACAGTCAAAAATTTGCATTAGTTATAATATTGATTTTTTGTTTGTTAGTTCGACGACATTTTCCACCTGGTACAATATTTGAAAAGCCTAAGAAAGGAGGTGCCAAAAGTAAGTAAACTAATATGTGCTTTTAAAAAAATAAATCATTCATTTTTTTTAATTTAACAGAGAAAAAGAAAGGTAATCCTAATTTTTGAAATATTTACCAAATTTATGGTGGTATGGTAATTTTTTTTAATATTTTTGCTTTTTGCTTATTTTTCTTAAAGACATTCAGAAAATTTTAGCTTATATTATGTATGACATAGTCTGTGGATTGTTGAACGCTGAAATAATTTCCAAAAAGCAGAAAATTATTTGAATCGATTTATTTTCATGTCATTTTTAAACCGTATCGATCAATTATCTCCTTCGAGTGAAATATGTATTAGCAATCAATTATCAAAGTAGTATGCATAGCTATTAACATTGGCTGTGTTCAGCCGAACTAATTCCTAAGTAAACTAAGTAAGTTAGAGTACTGAGCTAAGTTGTTGGCCGGAACACTTTATAGATACTAAGAAACTTTTCTTATGCCGCCGTTTTACTTAGTATGTCAATGTCATTGTAGCATGAAATTTCGACGTAGTAAAACAGAACATTCGAAATATTAAGGGAATTTTTATTATATGGAAAATTAAGTATAAAAAATGGATAAATCAAATTTATTATTGGGCAGATTGAGTACGATAATGTTATTTATGAGATAACTAAGATAGTAAGTATGTCCAGGCCAAAACCCGCAGCACTCAGACGCTCAGAACAAAATTTTATTTACTCTGACTAATGTACTTAATTTACTAAGGACTTAGTTCGGCCGAACACGGCCATTGTAAACTGGTGATTTAATTTGAACGCCTAAAGGCTCATTTACACTTATCACTTTGGATGAAACATATTGACTCCCTACCAACTTTTGATGACAGAGTCGTTTCTCGAAGCGATGATTCATCCAGAGTGAAAAATGTAAACATTCATTATGCTTCATCGTTCATCTTTAGTGTACACTTTGGATGAAACAGAAATGAAAGGCAATCTACACTTATCACTTAGGATGATTCCTCCAAGATGAACATCCAAAGTGATAATTGTAAATCAGTCTCTATAAGGAACAGTGACAGTGTGCGTGAGCTGAAACCACAGAACTGGATGAAAATATGTAAACAAGGATAATCCGTCTGGATGATTTCAATCAGCGTGATTCACTTTGGATATACATCAAAAGTGATACAGTGTAAATCCCACTTTAGCGACTAAAAGACGTGAAAGTGATAGAAATGACTTCTATTTTCTATAATATTTAGCTTAGGCGACTGGCATATGCTTTTAGTCTCAATTAATTATATATTCGGCCGCTTGCTTGGAAAAAATTTAAACAAATATGGCGTTATAATATTGACGATATTTTCACAGAAATTCCACTACCACCTCATACAATCGAAGTAATGGAAGAGTATACTCTAGAAGAAGGCGAAGAGGCAGTACCAATGGGTAAGATATGGGATCATATAGGATCTTTAATTATCAAAAATCATTTATTATTTTCAATTGTAGAATGGCATCCACCGGCTGAGAAGAAATCTGGCCAAGATATAATGACAATGCTTGAGGAAGAAGAGGAAGAAGAAGTAGAAATGGATACTGAAGAAATGGAAGAGGAACTTGAAGAGGAAGAAATTATAGAAGAAAAATCTACTAAAAAAGGCGGTAGGTTTTTACTTCAAATTAATTTTGAAAGAATAACTTTGGAAATGTGGAATTGAAAATATTAATCTATCTCAAAATTTGGGATTATATACGTTTCTAGAAACATCAAATTATTTCTTCCTTTATGCTTGCCCATACTGTATGTTTTCAAAACCAAACAAATTCAAAAAAGGTCTTGTTAATGTAAAGTACAAACTCGGGTAGTTACTTGTAGCTTTTTAACCCGACTTCAAAAAGGAGGATGGTTCTCAATTCGTCTGTATTTTTTTATGTGTCTCACCTCAGAACTCCGTCATTTATGAAACCATTTTGAATTTTTTGTTTTTGAAAAATCAGTTATAAAACTTCAAAGTCACTAAAGAGCGAGAAATAAAACCTATTTTGACAAAATGGAAACCCGACTTCAAAAATCAAATATTCTATAACAAAAAATGCACTAAACAGTAAAAAAATAATTGCATATTCTTGTGCCAATTTTAGTTCACCTAAGCAAAAATTTTTAAATATATATGTACAATTATTGTTATTTTTGGAGGCGGTGTCCAAAAGTTATGTGAATTTCTCTATGCTGACACCGACTCCAAAAATAACAATAATTGTACATATATATTTACAAATTTTTGCTTAGGTGAACTAAAATTGGCACAAGAATATGCAATTATTTTTTTACTTTTTAGTGGATTCTTTGTTATAGAATCTTTGATTTTTGAAGTCGAGTTTCCATTTTGTCAAAATAGGTTTTATTAAATTAAATTTATAATAGAAATGGATAGTTTTCTAAATTTATTAGTCAAAAAGTTACTGCTTATCAAAATATAAGACTTATCTTCAGTGCCGGAAATCTAGAGCACGGTAGTGCGCAAGAACGAGTTTAAGCATCTTTTGGCTTTCTCACTTACATAGACAATATAGGCAAATACACATTGGCCCCACGCTTTTGATGGGGAGGTATGAGATTATGAGATATGTAAAATTACAAATATTTTTTATTGACAACCGGGTGAAGCTATTTTTTCCACTACTGATCACATGTCACTATATGGCGATAGGATATATAAGATATTGCGTCATAACATAATGTTGGTCGGTATCAGCGAAGTAAAAAAAGAGGTGAGGGGCCCAGTACTTCATTATCTAAGGGTCTCACATGGCTTAATCCTGCCCTGCTTATCTTTAGATTTTATAGCCTTCTTGTGTTTTTTTTTGTGTGCAGTTAATATGTCTCTTTATATTAGATTAAACAAATATCAAATCATTTACAATTAAAATCAGTGAATTCATCAAACTCACTTTTATGTAGGTAAGAGAAAAAAGAAACCCCTCAAAGAAAAAAAATCAAAAGTAGAAATAGGTGAGGTGTATTTCTATAAATCTTCACACATTTCATATTGTACATCGAACAAATTCTACCAAACATTTTATCATTTATTTTATTTCATCATAACTAATACACACAATTATTTTAGAGAAAAGCTACACATAATCATCAATCGTAAAAAATTTTCCCGAAAATAATTTTTAATTATTATTTTTTTCATTTTAGCGGTAGACGGAAAAATATTTCCACCAGAATACATTTATGTAAAGGTAGGTTTATAATTTAATGTTTGATTTTCTAAAATTTTCTAAAGTTGATATGATTGTTTCAAAAGTAAAATGCCATTCCAGTAAAAGTACATTCAATTTTTGATTGTTTCGGTGGATACATGGGAAATAAATCCCAGAATGCTGAAAATTTATCGCTTATCTAGCGAAGACAAAATTTAGTTTGTCACAAATATCTCTTTAACCATCGACTTTTCGAGAAAAGGAATTACTTTCAATATTAAATCAGTATTAAATTTTCTACAAAAAGTTTTTAATCAAGTTTTTCCGTCGATAAAACTTTTCAGAAGTATTTCCATGTTCCATTAAATTCAAGATTTTGCTTCTTTTTTTTTTGCTATTTCGAAATCTTTACTTGGGGTAATAATAAATTTGTTTATACTGAATACAACTTTTTTTTAGAGAATGGTACCAGTCGTTAAACAAATTGAAATGTTTGTTGGGCAATTTGGACCAATCCGAGCAGATACAAGTAGTAAAGTAAAACGTTACGTATATGTTTTACGAAAAACTACTGAACCAATTCCCTTATTGGAATTGGATAATGATTATGAAGCCACCGAAGAAATGAACAATTATTGTATAGCTGGGACCTGCGCAAAACGTGTACTCAGCTCAATGTTACAAACAGTTGATAAAGCCATGGTGCCATTAGTTGAAAATCAATTTCGTGAGCCTGTAATGATACAAGCGACAGAAATTGATCTTGATGCAATCTTTGATTATAATAAATCTTCGGTTAGTTTAGCAACAAGTCAATTAGCATTTTCACGTCCATCAGATTATCGACGCTTATCGTTGATCATACAAAAAGAAGAATTACAACAAGATCAAGGCAAGGTTGGTTTGCTTAAAAAGAAAATGTCCGAAGATTTTAATAAAAGTTTATCAACATCACCGGAATTGATTAAGAATTTGCCAAAGAAGGATAGTTTAGTAAAGGATGTTAATAATTTACAGACGTCTGTTCATTGGTAAGCAGTAGTTTCTCGAATTAGTGTGAGGCCAACGATTATATTATACTTATCTGCTCTCTTAGCGTACGACAAAATTATGATCGAAGTCTTAATCTTATCCCATATAGACATTCACCCAGTAGGTGCCATCGTAACAAGAAGATAATTTGTTTTGCAAATACATTGAAAGAAAACTGCAATTTTCAAATGCAATTTTAATGAATAACCAGTAACAGATTTTGTCTCAATTCAAAACTGCAAATTCAAATTTATGACTTCTAATCTAACATTTTTTTATTTCTCCCAGATTTTTAACAAAGTAAAAGTTATCCCCTTAAATCTAAATTGTTCTAACCATTAGACTAGGCATATATAAGCGATGCAGAGCTGCACACAGGTTGATTAGATCGAATGCCATTTTTGGAAGAGACAATTTATTATGAGACGGTTTGTTTCACCTGATTGTACTTTCAGTACGGTTTTTGTCGAAAATAGAAGCGAAACTTAAAAGAGACATTAAGACTCCAGGAAACTATAAACGAGTTTGAATCATTTTTAGGACGTTAGAACATGTTGAAGGCGATATAAAATTACCGCTTCCCTCAAATATAGAAACATTAATTGACGAGTCAAAAACTAATCAAGAATATGCACAAATTCCAAAATTAGTATCAATATTAGAGGATGTGGTTACTTCTTGGGAACGACATATGGAAAAAGTTGTAACTTCTTTTAGCGAAAAGGTAAAATTTCATCCAAAACGTTTTATTTCATACTCTTTGTACTAGTTCTAAGTTTATAACGGTTAAAAATATTGATCGTAGAAAATAATTTTTGCCATAGGTGTTCATAAAATTTTCTAATTACTCGATTTCCTACCTGTCCGTCAATCTAGAAAAAAGATAACGAGCTGAATTTTCTTGAGCGTGTTCTTGAGGTAAATAGTTTAATCTCAAGTCGATCGTGAATAGGCAAAATCAGTCCATGAATAAGAAATAGAAAAAGTGTAGATTACAGAAGCTTGCGTATATATACACAAGATATAAGGAATTTCTTGAACCAAGTAAATATGTTTTCTTCAAAATATGATACTCTGAGAAAGAAATCCTTGTTTTCATTCAAGAATTTGTTTACTTAAATCGTTATAGTATGTAAACAGTACACATGCACCGATAAAGGATTCACTATATACAGAGTATTAAATCAATTAACTCAGTTGGTTGTTACATATAGGTATTTATTGTTCTTTATAACTAATTCTATTAAATTTTAATTTTAAAGGAACCAGAACGTAATGGTCCAATAGCAGAATTTGATTTATGGCATGAAAAGGAGGCAACATTCAGTATTATCATTGAACAAATTAAATCATTATTAATTGTTCGAATTTTAGATATTTTAACAATAGCAAACTCACCAAAAATTGACAGTTATAATCTTGCCAGCAGAGTATTTTATAAGCATTATGAAGATGCACGTGCTACTTTTAAAATTCTTATGTCTTTATTGCGTCATTTTAAGGTACGTGTCAGCACTGGTTCTTTTTTATTTCTAGGAATATCATATAATATAAAAATTGATTGATTAGAAATATTGAACTGTTATATTCATACTTATAAAGCGTTGTTACATGCAAGCCAAGGTTCATATATCACTACATATTATAAAACAAAGTCCTCCGCCGCGTCTGTCTGTCTGTCTGTTCGCGATAAACTCAAAAACTACTGCACCGATTTTCATGCTGTTTACAACAATGGATAGAATGGTTCTTTTTAACCCGACTTCAATAAGGAGGATAGTTCTCAATTCGTCTGTATTTTTATTTTATTTTTTTAATGTTTGTTACCTCAGAACTCCATCATTTATTAACCGATTTTGATTTTTTTTTTGTTTTAAAGAGTTTGATTTCCGATTGGTCCCACTGTCACCAAATCGCATTCTGATGAAGGGATCCCCTGAAAATCGAGGAAAACCCTCTTTTTATGTGATAACCGATTTCTGCGAATTTTTTTTTAAAGGATATACTCATTCATAATGGGAAAATAAGAAAATTTTTTTAAAAACCGACTTCAAAAAAATTTTTTACAAAAAAAAACCGACCCCAAAAAAAAAATTGTTACAAAAAGAAAACAAAATGCTTGTAAAAAAACTTGAAAATCTGTTATGAAAAAATGCATTAAAAATTAAAAAAAAAAAAAAAAAAAATGTGTTATAAAAAAATGCACTAAAAGTTACCCATATTTAGACAAATAAAATCAGTTATAGAACTTCAAAGTCACTAAAAAGCGTGAAATAGAACCTATTTTGACAAAATGGAAACCCGACTTCAAAAATCAAATATTCTAAAACAAAAAATGCACTAAAAAGTAAAAAGTAAAAAAATAATTGCATATTCTTGTGCCAATTTTAGTTCACCTAAGCAATTTTTAATATATATGTACAATTATTGTTATTTTTGGAGGCGGTGCCCAAATTTTATGTGAATTTCTCTATGCTGACACCGACTCCAAAAATAACAATAATTGTACATATATATTTAAAATTTTTTGCTTAGGTGAACTAAAATTGGCACAAGAATATGCAATTATTTTTTTACTTTTTAGTGCATTTTTGTTTTAGAATATTTGATTTTTGATGTCAGGTTTCCATTTTGTCAAAATAGGTTTTATTGTATATATATATAGCCGAGCCGGGTCGAGCGAAGCGGGCGGGTATCAGCTAGTATAATCATATAATAAGGTTATACAGCGTGTAATCCTGAAGACTAGCCATTGGAATATCAAAAATCCAACACTATATGTTATAATATATAAGTTCAGCAGAGTCATATACATTTATTTGTAAAGAGGAAAAGAGAGAAAACAAATTTTATGTCTGTGTATACATAAAAACAATTAAAAAAGTATTGGGATCTCTGACATGGGACGGAGCTTAATATTTAAACCAACTAGTAGTAGTTACTAAGTTTTTCACCAGAGTGCGGTCATGAAACTTGTAGACCGAAGGGTATGTCACGGGGTTTGAGGCAGGAAACCCACCAGAGAGCATATCCAAGTGCTGGAATTCCCATTATAACATATATAGAGTGTTGCATTTTTTATATCCCAATGACTAGTCTTCTGTGTTACAACCTGTATATCAATCTTAATGCAAGCTGTGTACATTTCATTGCCACACGGTGGGTCGCACGAGAAGAGCAATTGAGTAGTAAGGAAAGCGATTGAGTTTGACCTCGTTAACAGAGCCGTGTTAACGAGGGATGTTATCTAACAGGATTAAGTCGTTATAAACAAATTATTGAAAAATATCAACATAAAATTCTGAAGACAAAATTTGGATAGATATAAAGAGGGTAAATTTTATGCAAATTGGTTTTTTTACACAGGTACTTCTGAAACGCAAAGAAATATTGTGTTCAGAATAAAACTTTGATAGTATTAAACTAAAAATCAAGTTAACCACCCTACCCCAAACACACATAGTTTATTTCGAAAACCGTAAAAACTACAGCAAAACTTAATTTTTTTTTCTAACTTTGAATTTAGACTGTTGAAACAAGTAAGGATTTCAAACAATTAAATGCAGTGATACCAAATATTATGCACGGTTTGGAAATGATATGGATATTATCCAGTTATTACTCAAACGATAAAAACATGCTGCCATTAATGGAACGAATTTGTTGGTGTTTAAAATCTACAACGAAACACAGTATTGAAATGTCAACATTATTTAAGTAAATATCTGCATATTGTTATTTCCAATAATATATTTCGCATTATTTGCAAACATTACAATTTATCAAAACTAGAATAGGGAATATGCATGAAAATTTTTTTTCACTTGAATTGAAGCATGTTTACTTGACAAATATCAAGGTAAAATTACTTTTTAAATAACTTTAAAAATAAGCGAGGTATGAATGATTGAAATTCCCGATTAGATAAAGAGGGTGATAGCCCTCTTGATATGTTATGTGACGTCATATTACACTTTCACCATTCAAAATACACGTAAAACTCCGTTTTTAGTATTTTTGCAAGAAAGAGACAGATAATAATCTTTAAAAGCTTATAGCTTCCTTGATATTTGTCGGATTTTAATTTCGTTTTTAAATATTATTACAGTATTAACAGTATTTTCATATTCTGAAAATAAATGTGAAAAAAAATTTTCATGCATATTCCCTATTAAGAATTTTAATCCTTCCATAAAATATACCTAGAAATTTCATCTATGAAAAAGCATATCATGTTGCCAAACCAGATCAGATTTTTGCCTCCATTTCTGAGACTCCACGGTCTATAACAGAGGCCGCCCACATCATTTTTTTAACCTTTATTAATTAATAACCACACATTAATGATCTAGGTGGACAAGAAATTTGTAGATAAATAGATAGATTGTAGAGGCTACGCTGTACGGGCTACATTTCGACCATAAGGTCCATTGTGATGCCTAAGGATGTGAGGGTATGATTGGAGTGGAAGGAATTTTTGTGTATAGACTAGGAATTGGTAGGATATGTGGCTGCAGCCAACTATGATAGGAACTATGCCGATATTCATCTGGAGTTTGTGAAGGAAACTACTTCGTTCTTGTTGACAAACTGCCGATATCGGGATTCGAACCCATTACCTCCCAGTTTCCAAATAGGCATCGCTCGGCCACTTGGACTGGTCCATACGCCGATAGTTTAGTCAATTATCTGTCCCATTAATGATAATTGACAAACTTCCACCGCCGGGATTCGAACTCGTAACCTTCCAGTTCCAGGCAAAGCGCCTTTGACAGCGCGGCCAACTGCGACTGGGGCTTTCCATTTTTAAGAGTTGATTATTGAAATATTAAGTAAGAACTTTCACTTGTTTTCAGTTTGCCATTAGAAAAAGTATCTGAACAAACTAAAAATGCTATGGAAATGTTTAAAACATGGAAATCTTCATATTTTGAAGTACGCGAAAAAATTGAAAATACAAAAGGTCAACGTTGGGAGTTTGATAGACGACGATTATTTGGTGAATCTGATTACATTGCAAAAGTACTGAGTGACTTAAACTACGCAGCAAAGGTAATTTCATGCAAAAATAAATGGCTCTTTCCAAATCTCATGGAAAATAGCTTTCGATGCAATTTAAGAAATGTGTTGTATAGTGACGTCTAAATATACACAAATAATAAGTTGATATTTTACAACAAATTAATACTGTCAATGATATGAGAAGATTGAGTCATACGTCAGAATCATCTTTGGTGTAGCAGTAAGCACACTGGGATAGAAATCCAGAAGTCCGAGGTTCGATTCCTGAGTTAAATTTGTTCATATAAATATTTAATTAAAAATTCAGTAACATGTTTAGTCTATATAGTATTCGCTAATTCTTTCATACTTTATCTTACGTAATCTTAATGAAATTTACACAAATAATAATATATATGTCTTAGTGTATTACTTCTTGATCAATAACCACCCCAAACCATTAAAAGCTATTCTTCATCAGCTTTATGAATAAGCTCTTTTAATACAAACTCAAAATAATATTTTAGTCTTTAAATGAATTCGAAGTAATATTTGGACCAGAATTAAAATCAATTGTAATTGATCCAAATCAAATTGATAACGTGCTATTACGCGTAAAAGGACTGGTGCTGCCAATAAAAACAGTGGATTTTGATGTGTATAATCAAAAATTTGCAGAAAATTGGCAAGCAGTTATGGATTGGTTTAATAAAGAATTAGTAAAGTTGGAAGCTGAAGCGAAATTTTTTATTGATGAAAGCTTTAAAACGTTACGTTCATCTGAGGAGGCTTTAGCAATGTTATTAAAATTTCAACATATTAATACACGTGAATCGATTCAAACACAATTAATGTCCAAATTTGATTTCATTTTACAACAATTTGTAAAAGAAATTTATCAAGTGCAGGATATTTATCAAGTAAATAAGTATATGCGTATGCTTAAGTATATTTAATGAGACTATATAGAGTCTAAAAAAGTAATAGGCCTAGACTTATAGTACATCGGTAAGGTTCATATCAAGTTGAGTTATTCTATAGGACTTGCCTCACATGGAATGGGAATTCCATCAGGGGAAAGCTTGTTAGTAATTAGCTCACTATACAGAAAAAACTACCCTATCAAATGACGATTTCAAGTTTGGCTTTAATATAGAACAGCTTACGATAATCCAAATTTAGCTTCTTGATCCAAAGGTTTTAAGGTGTTGGAAGAAGATTTCAAAAAATGTGGCATCCTTTTAAGATAAAAGAAAATAACTGAATTAATACCTTAAATACCCGGTATATACAGGTTATATTCTGATTTATGAGAAAGTCTCAAAAAAACTAGTTTTATTTTTAGAAAAGGAACATTTGTTGTCTTTAAATTTTTTTCTATATCTTACCGTTTTAAAGATGGGTGTACTCCCCCCCCCCCCCCCGACGGAATAAATCACGATCATATTTTGCCCATTCACGAACTTGGCCCATACTTTTTAACTCTAGAACATACACACAATTTCAGCTCTCTATGTCTTTTCGTTTTTGAGTTATCGTATCTACAGACAGACAGACGGACATGCGTGGACAACTAATTATGTCACTTTATGAACTCTATACTAAACATTTTTTTCTGCGATTAATATTTTCAACCGTTGCTAAGAAATCTGGACCATCTTAACCTTATACTCAAGCAGTGTACAAATATCTAATTCGCTTCAAAAGATTTGGAGATTTTGAGACGAGTAGTTTTTTACTATCCACCGTTTTTCTTATATACTATTGGTCCGACGGGATGAAAATCTGTAGACAGCTTAAATTTAGCAGCCACGGTCCGATTACTTTAAGAGAGTGGTACATTTTTACCTCACCTTTGAACTCGCTTTAATTAACAGAATCCATAGTTTCGGAGAAAAAAAATGGATAAAATAATTTGATTTCTCCAAAATTATTTATCTGATTTAATCACTATCTAATTATTTTAAAGCGGTGGAACAGTAATGGGTACAAATTCAAGTAAGGGGTCCGTATTTTATACATTCTGTAACCATCTTAAGGAATCTTGTAGCCTCCTTAAGGAACATATTAACCCAAAGAAAATTAGTTCAATTTTATTTAATTTTATCCTAAATATATTTAAAATTTTATCGACCAATTATATTTTTGTATATAGCGACATCGTCGAAATCCACCATTATTAAGATATCATCCGCCGTATGCTGGAGCAATATACTGGGCACGTTCATTGTTAAATACTATTAAACGGCCAATGGTACTATTTAAAAAAGTGGAGGAATTAAAGAGTGGAACAAAAGACGTTGTTCCACAATATTTAGAAATGGCAAAAACATTACAAGAATTTGAACAATCAAAATATAATAGTTGGATTCAAAAAGCGCGGCCAATAGTTTTTCAATCATTTCAACAACATTGTCTTAAAGTTGAACACGATCCCTCAGCTAAAAGTGTGTTGATTTTTTTAAAATATTTAAGAAAAATTTCCTCGAAAATCCTCTATCCAGATATAAACAATATTAAAGAGAACTCTAGGATTTTTCGGAATAAATTTCGATTTTTGCTTACCAAATTAGCAACAAGTAACATCTCCTCGGAGAATAATTACAATTAGCTAATTCATACTAATGATGACTACTTTGTAATCGAAATACGTATTTATAAAATACAAAATATGTTGATCTAGGAAATTGGGGCAAAAATCGAAATTTATCTCTATCTAGATGTATTTCTTATAACGCTTAATCCTAAATTCCTTACAGGCTCTCTGCGCATGTCACGGATTACGTGACGCATGCTTTCTTAGCGCAGTTTTTTCCTTATTTAAAATATTTCTTCTATGTTCTTTAATTTTTTTCTTTAGTGCTTTATAGTTTTAATGAGGCATGCAATTTAAACCTCTTTATGCTCATGAGATGCCCTTTTATCGATACCTTGTTAATTTTATACAAATTTTTTGTCTCGACAATAAGGCGTCGCACGAGCCTACGGGGAAATTTTTTTATTCTAAGGCATTCCATGGCATGTTAAATTCAACGATTTGCGCTTTTGAGATCTACAATTCATCTATAATAGATACGCCAAATTCGGAGTCCTTGACCGCAGGTAAATGAGTAAAAGTAAGATGATTTTATCGAGCTAGGCATCAAGATCATAAACTAATTTTTGCCGATCCACTTAAAAATATCTTCAACTAATCGTTAAATTTAAAAAGACTAATTGAGGCTTTTGCAATGAGTTTTTTGTTAAAGCTCTGGGATTTGTTTGGAATTTTTGAACCAGCAAGAAAGTCACAATAATCTCACAAATTGCAGTGACAAGGAGGGAAATACAACTTTATCTTAACACCCATAATTTAATAATTTCAGTACAAGCAAAAAAGAAAGCAGATGACATTGCAACAAATAGCGCAGAATCAACCACATACGTCAAAGCCCCTCAGAAGTCATCCATTTATACTGGATCATCCACTGGAGGTAATTTTATTACTATGTAGCTCGTATACAGACCGTTGTCAAAAGCATTTCTAATAGAGAATCAATGTTAAATAAATAAATAAAATATTAACTATAAAACCATACTACATACACATACATAATGAAACTGAATGTCTGGACTGGAATATTGGGTGACCATATTATAGGACCATTCGTCATTGACGGATCTTTAGATTCTCAAAAATATTTAAGTTTGTTACGAAATAATATTTTGCCCACTGTTAGAGCTCTTCCTAATTTAGACCTGGAATCTGTACGATTCCAACAAGATAGTTGCCCTGCACACAATGCAATGATAGTAAGGCTGTGCCTGGAACAAAAATTCCAGGAACGTCTTATAAGGGGTTTTGGAACCTTCAAGTGGCCAGCCAGATCGCCAGATCTATCTCCTAACGACTTTTTTTTGTGGGGTTTTCTCAAACACAGATCTATTCCGAGTCGGATATTGTTTAGCAAATAATGGAGGAATATTCGAACATTTGTCGGAATTCTATTTTTTTTTCTTTTTGGGGTTTTATTTTTCTTTTAATTTGTGTGGATTGTTGTTTTATGTTATACCGTTAATAGAATACTATTATTTATTTGCAAACATTCCACATACAAATAATAAGGGATATTCAAAAAAGAATTTTCAATTGTTAGTAGTAATGATAAGCTTAAGAAGACTACAATGAACATATTTAACTCACTCTCATTACATGTTAATGCAGTACAAAACAGTCCAGCAAGCATACAGTACAACAGACAAACTAAAGAATACCCCCACTATTTTTATTTCTTTATTAAACATATTGTGTATAGTTATTATAGTAAATAATATTTAACATTGATTCTCTATTAGCAATATTTTCCAACACATACGGTAAACATGCTCTCCATGAGCTTATATTTGCTAGTAACTAACAAATCTTCAGACCTATCTATTACCATAGTACTTCTAATGCCTATCGCTTATACTATACGTAGTTATACAGCTCCGATTTGCTTACGAGATTTGCTTACTTTTACATACTGTGCTACAAATGCTTAGTAGCGCAAAAATTGGCCAAAAAACTCATTTTCCAATCAAGTGATATAATAATAATAATAATGGGGTTTTACCACCGTTTCTGATAGTCCACGGTCTATACATTTTTTATGATGTGAGTGGAGGACAAGGAATTCGCATGCAGACCAGGAACCGGTAGGTTGCGTGGCCACAGCCGACCCTGATAAGAACCATGCCGACATTCATCTGGAGTTCGTGAAGGGAAACTACAGAAAACCTTCACAAGCAGAGCCGGTTACTTCGTTCTTACCCATAATAATAATAATTAGAAAGAGGGGTACCGTAAATGGGTCCCTAGCACCTAGGCCAAGGGGTCCTTTATGCCCTCATTTTTGCCCATACGCCGATAGTTTAGTCAATTAACCGCCCCATTAATTTTTAATTGACGGTGTTGGGATTCGAATCCATAACCACACAGTTCTAAGCAGGCAGAGTGCGTTAGACCGCGTTTGGCTACCTACTTGGGTTGGTAATCAAGTGATTACCAAGTGGCTACCTACACATTTGCTAGTATTCTGTAATTCGGTAAAATTTATTCAAATCTAACGTGCTTTCATGCTACTAAAACGGACCAAGACGTTTAGGTCTCCGATTTTGCAAAATAATGAAAATATATTTTTTATTTAACTTAATAAATATTAAATAACTTTTTTTATTTCAACAGTTCACTGCATATAGAGCTGAATTAATTTGTTTTGACTATTATATGCGCGTAAGGGGAACTTATTTAAAAGTAGAAGGGCAACTTATTTAAACCATATTTTATTTAACCAACTTATTTAAACCATATTTATGTTTCCTCCCCGTCATTTTGTAAATAGACTGATCCACTCAAACTGTGACGATATTCGAGGCTTCTTTACAAATTAATATACTTCTAGTGATTTAATAAATTAACAATTGAAAATAATAACTAACGGAGTTAATTGTTTAAATATCCGGTATATACTAAGTTCATTACCAATGCGTAAAATTTTATTTTTTTTACTTTTTACACACGCACAAATATATGGAAAGTATAAAATAGTGTATAGACGTTTAAGCTGAAATTGTGGCAAAACTATACCGTTTAAAATAAACCAAAAACATTTTTTGTCAAATAATTTCTTACCCTCTGTGGCGTTGGCATACATGGTCCGATTTTACACATTCACGAACTTGACCTTACTTTTAGGCTCCAAACCACACACAAATTTCAGCTCGTTTTTGAATTATCATATCCGACGGACGGATTTGCGGCAATTAACTAGTTAGGTTATTTTATGAACACGTTTATCGAAAAAAATTTTCTGCGATGAATATTTTCAAACGTTTCAAAGGCCGGGACTAAAATTATAATATCTTGTATATATTATAAATATATACAGAGTATAGAAATATTCTGTCTACAGCTTTACCGTAATTTGCAAAAATTCAGCAAAATCAGATACCCGAATATAAATTTTCAACTCAGAACTCACATCAATTACCTGGATAGACTGAGATTGTAGACGATACTTTTTTATTTGAATGTACCTCGTATACTTCACTTGGATTATATAAAAATGCCAATCTTTTCGTTAATAGGGAATATGCATGAAAATTTTTTTTCACATTTATTTTCAGAATATGAAAATACTGTTAATACTGTAATAATATTTAAAAACGAAATTAAAATCCGACAAATATCAAGGAAGCTATAAGCTTTTAAAGATTATTATCTGTCTCTTTCTTCCAAAAATACTTAAAACGGAGTTTTACGTGTAATTTAAATGGTGAAAGTGTAATATGACGTCACATAACATATCAAAAGGGCTATCATCCTCTTTGTCTAATCGGGAATTTCAATCATTCATATCTCGCTTATTTTTAAAGTTATTTAAAAAGTAATTTTACCTTGATATTTGTCAAGTAAACATGCTTCAATTCAAGTAAAAAAAATTTTCATGCATATTCCCTATTATCATTATTAAAAGGTCAATAATTTTGTTTTCAAAATATAAATATAAGAACATTGGTCTACTTTTTTAGTCAAATCGCTAGACACGTTGTTACAAGCTTTTATTTAACGTATGTGTGTATGCATGTATGTATGTATGTATGTATGTATGTTCGAGTCAAATCTTGCTAGCTGAATTAAAAGCACTTCCTCTTATCCTACGGAGTTGAATTTTTACATTTTAATTTTTTTTGTTGGTTCTGTTCCGATAACAATGCATTTTTATGGTAAGCATGAGTAGAATCGCCAAAGGGAAACGAGGGTTTTGAGGGAGGGGGAAACCTAAAATTTGGTATATCTCTCTTGAAATTGAAAAAATCGAAAATTACATTAAGAAGTAAACTTGTAGAAAATTAATTTCACTATAAAAAGCTTGTTTTTAAAAATGTTTTTTTAATAGAAACTTATTTTAAATACACACTAAACATACCACACTAAAAGTGTGGTAAAATTAAAATATTTGTAAATACCTGTAATGTTAATGGAACAATTTTTGAGAGCGATTTTTACCAAAACTAAACGATAAATAATTTTGAAGTTTTGAAATAAAATAGATACATTTCGTCGACAACGCATTTCGCAGGATAACTACCTTGAGTGTATTCTCTATCCAATACTAGAAAACTTTTGTATTGACTTGGAAATTAGTTACTAGATTATTAATTTGTGTCTAGCTACATTAAGAAAACAAAGATCAAAATTAACAACTATTTCAAAGTCACTGATACAAATGAAATCGGATGTAAAACAAGCGGATTACAAATTATCAAAAATGAAAATAGCAGCAGGTCCAGTAGCGACACCATTAACTTGGAGAGAACTAATGGGTGGACAAATTTGTTCCGAACGTGCATTAAAATTTACGTTAAATTTTGATTATGAATTATTTAATGTAATTGCTGAAGCAAAACTAATGGAGGGATTAGGTTTCGAAATTCCACAAGAAATCCGTGATGCATCTGAAAGAAATTATAAATTGCATCAAGATTTTTATGCTGTAGAACAAATGCTTGATGGGTATACATCGATTATAAAACAATTATCAGTTCCAGAGGTTAGTCCATATTGTAAATCCAGTCAAAGCTTTAGCGTAAAATATAGTTCGCGTATTATAAATGTTAAAATTACAATGTGACAATTGAAAAGGGCCCAATTTCTTGACGCACCCAGTACACTTTGGCGAAATTAAGAACAAAGTTTGGAAACTCTTTTTTTTTAAAACCATTATTTTGGGTAGCTTTGGATTTTTGAACTCAAATGGACAAGCGTGGAAACCTCGCATTCGTTCGAACAATTTTCCCATTCGATTTGTTTTCATATTCACGTTTGGGGCATGCCCCTGAATACGGATTAAGATTCAGTCGCCTACACTAATTTTTTTTTGCCAAGCCGAATGATCGAATATTTTTACCCGAATAGATTTTTTTAGGTATTTTGGGTCATTTTAAACAAAAAAGGTTTCTTTTTCGTAACGGTCTTTATTTTCTTCGTAAAGTTGACCGTTTCCCAGTTATAAACAATTAAATGCACAAACGGCAGCTTTCAAGACTGAAAAACATTAAAAAATAAAATTTTTAAGTTTACCAAAATTATAAAAAAATCTTTGAACATCCCTTAACAAAATCCTGAAGAGCAATTACAGTTATTTTATTCTAAAGCTTTGGGTTTCAACTATCAAAAAGACATGTTTTTTAAACTAATTTTTTATGTAAAAAAATTTTTCAAACGAATGCGATGTGTTCACTTTGTCTAAAAGCCTAAAGTAAACTGAACTATCAATTATAAATTCTTACATAAAACAATATAGTCCACAGTACAGCACGGTTTTTTTTTAATGATTAGTAGCAGGCTAAATTTTTGTCAGCAGCTTCCTTTCGACGAGACGCCCAACTTTTCTCTCGCGAAAATTCTCCATGATAGTGACTAGCGAAGCGCGCGTCAGAGAGTAACTTGTTTGTTTGACGATACATGAATTTTATCAGTAACAGTTAATTTGTTAGTTAAATTAAGAGATAATGTAATAAAGACTTCAAAAAAACTTTGTTCTACAAAATGGATAGTGTGAATGCAGAAGGTAGCTCCTCCACCCCAACATGTTCAAATAACGGGGTATACATAGTTATTACTTGGCGCGATTGAATGTATTCACGATAAAAACAATATTATTATTATATTTTATGAACTAAAGGTTGAAGAAATGAAACCTACAATATGTATAAACGTTGTGTGTCATTGAAATCAGAAAACTACTTTTTCTAATTTATAAGTGATAATTTTACATTGCCATGTTCAGAGCGTAGGATTGGGAAATTGAACCACTGAATTTGTAGGACAATGTAGCCATCAAATTATACATACCATTATTAATTAACAGCATAAAAATGTTAGTAGTGGAACATGTTAGTAATGGAGGACCTGCCTGTCACACCATCCATTTTGTAGGACACACGTTTTTTTAAGTCTTTATTACATTATCTCTCAATTTAACTAACAAATTAACTGTTACTGATAAAATTTTTGCTATCGTGAAACAAGTTACTCCCTTACGCGCTTCGTTAGTCACTATCATCGAGAATTTTTGCGAGAGAAAAGTTGGGCGTCTCGTCGAAAGGAAGCTACTTACAAAAAGATAGCCTGTTACTAATCATTAAAAAAAACCGTGCTGTACTTTGGACTAATAAATATTAAATATTACCATTACAAATACTTAGAAAGAAAAGTGGGCACAAATTCACTTTTAATCCGAAATTTCATTTCGTTTGTTAGTTCTTTTAACTATATTTTCTTACATCCATTGTTTTATATTTGACTTGAAACCAACAAACTCTAATGATTTTAGATCCTTTTAATGAAAGGTCATTTATTGGAAGCAGAAAAATACATTCAACCAGGTGTTAGTCGTATCACATGGAATAATCTAGCAATAAATGATTACACATCAAATGCTAATTTAATCTTAAAAAATATCTTTTCAATAATCCACCAAAATTTTCATGTAAGCTGTGATATATGGAAAAGAATTAATAAAATTACTAAGACTGATTTGTTCCGTATAATGATACCAGAGGATCCATATGAACGATATTCTTGCAAGGTAAGAATTGATATAAATAGAATATTTCGAGAGTACGGATCGGTATCTCCCACTAAGTCTAACAAACATGACCATAACTCTACACGAAGAAATGCATTCATGAATTTTTTTGCACTGAAGTTGAGTATAAAGTATGATACTTATTTCTACAGAATTAAAGATCCAAAAGTCACTCATAGATCATAAAAAATTGGCATATGCTCATGTACACTCCCGTTCATAAAAATTGAACCAGTTGAAACATTCTAATTGTTATTGTATGTAATATACATATATTTAGTAATATATATGCTTAGAATGTGACTTCCTGGTGGTTCAATTTTTATGAACGGGAGTGTAATATCGACAGGATATACAAAAAAATAAAGAAAGGCACAATTCAGGCCCTCGTGTTTCGTATTAATATGAAATTTAATTATCAATCTCTTTGCTTACACAGAGTAGTATAATGCCATAGCTCTCGTATTCGGCAATGGACATTTTAGGCATTTTGGATTTCTTTTGACACTAGCTTTCTTCTGACTTGCATTTTCGACCATTCCGAGCATATTTAGGAGTCATATGAGACATCTTTAATTATTTTTTAATTTTAAATTTAATACAAAACTGTAGTGAGAAGTCCAAATGTGTCCCTTAAACTCGGCCTTGCGCACTACCGTGCTCTAGATTTTCACTTATTATCCGGCGAATGTTTTTATTTTATGTTGTTTTTGTGTTTGGGTCCTAGTAGTGATCCGCAAGCTAGTGATTCACAATGACACCCGAGTCAATGTCCTAGCTAAACGCGTTCCCATGCTACGCCAATTGATAACTTTACACAAAAGTAATTCGTTTAATTCACGCTCATGCGCTTACACTGGTACGATGATGTCACAGGTAAAACAAATACAGCGCGACAGATACGTAAAGATATGATCTATCTGTTGTGGGGACAATCCTTGTTTTCGTAAACTAGTCTCGTAGTTCCACAAGAAAGTTTGACTGGCTACCTCTGTAATTTTCCCTTTTTAGGGTCCAAAATTTAGATTATTTCTCATTTCTTAACTGCATCTATAAACAAATTGATTACTCCTGCGCCATATTCATTAGGGAATTTATCTATCCTCTTACAAATGATTAGATCATTCCCAACTTTATATATTGAAGTACCGGATCGGCGATTTTGGACACATGGTAAAAAAAAGTGGATTCCGAACAAGTCAAGCTGTTCTTTATTCTTAGAAGAAATTGCAGTGAATAGGTTAAAATCCCAATAATTAGAGCGAGGTTCTTTTGACTTTTTCCACATAGGCTAAAGGTACTTTTTCATGCTGACGCTTGACGATGGTTGCTAGCGTCAAATTCGGTCTCGTGATGAGATTTTAACATGTGTGCCATCTAGAAAATGTAGCGATAACGCTAAATTTAGTTTACCTTTTCTGCCGGGTTATATTATCGTCAACGTAATAACTCTAACAATCGCATCGATAATAATCGATCTTTTCAAAACAATAATCAGCTGTTACTTGATGATTTTATTACCGACAAAAAGAAGAAAGTACTCAATTCAACCTGTATATATATATTTTTTTAAATATACCGAGTGCAAAAATAAATACTAATAAATATTTAAAAAAATTAGATACAGTTTTGTTTTACTCACAATTACATACGTAACCTATAAAGTCTAGTGATAACATCGATACATCGACTTTCGATACTAATGTCTAATTTGACGCTAAACGCTGTAATTTTTCGCTACAATTATTTCTAGAGGGCACGCATGTTAAATTCGCATCACGTGACCGAATTTAATGCTAGAAACCAGCGTTCAAGCGTCAGCATGAAAAAGCACCTTAAAGCGAAAGCAAAGTACCGGCTAAATATATCTATATATAGCTTAATTTCCAAAAATTATGCAAGACAGCCTTCAAATGAATTGTGACCAATGAATTTTTAATGTTTACTCCCTGATTTACCTAAAATTTTGAAGATATTTGATGACAGACATAAACTTGCCATACGAACATATGATATTGCAAAGCCGCATAAATATATAATATAATGAAAATCTTATTGAATTTTCCACTAGGAATACTTTTTTTTACAAGAAATGGATCGTACCGAGAAAATGTGTACAGTTTTAAAATTATATGCTGATGTAACGCCACTGTTAAAGAAAATGGAAAATGTTGTATTGGGTACAAGTTGTGGACGATCACCAAAAATGGAACATTATTATCAATATTGGGAAACACAATTATATTATGCTTTCATTTTAATGACGAGAGATAATTTAAGAAAATTTATTAGAGATTTAAATTCACCAACACCAATATTTATGGTGGATGCTGTATTATCTATACCAGAGATTGCATTGAAACCAACACCTACTGAAATTTTAACTGTTACATTAAGGAATATTAAAGACTTCACAAATAGGTATCAAAAGACTTTAAATTTAACAACTGTATGAAAGTATGAGAGAGTACATATGTACATATACATTAAGCAATGTGTATGAGAAGGAGGTCATATAGGTTTGATAAACAAACATATTTTTCAAAACAGTGAATAATATTCATAACTGTTCGAGTGGTTGGTGATTGTCTCATACAACACAACAAAACACATAGGCACATAAGACCTCCTTCTCATACACATTGCTTAATGCATACATATGTACTCTCTCATACTCGTGGGGGCTACTCGCTACTATGCGAAGATGTAAACTAAACGTACGGTATGTACAACATATAATATTCTATTTAAACGTGCTTGTTTGTTTTACTGAAATAGTTATTTACATGTTTTTTTTTATACAAAATCATACTTTGGCTATATCTTTTTTTTTTTAATAAAATAATTTTAGATTTTAAGAGTTTTTGAAAAAAAATTTTAATCAAGATGTAATTTCTTTTTCAAATTATTTCATTTAATAATTATTTTTCTTTAATAAAAAAAAAAACTTCTAGAGAAAAAAAAAAATTATCAAAACCAGATATCATTTTCGGTAATTAGAACTTCCAAAAAAAAAAAAACTTCTTTTCTCGTGGAGAAGAAAAAAAAATTCTCTTAAATATTTTAATATTTTTCTCGTAATATTTTTTTCTATTATAATTAGAATATGTGTTGGGATCAGAAAAATTATTCTTAATAATTTTCAATACAACAATATATTAAATTCATTTTAAATGTTCAGATTAAAATCAATTGCTCGTTGGGTGCAGAAAAGTTGTATTCAATGCCCGTCACAAGAAATCGAAAATACACATGAATATTTCTTGTATTCATTTTACGAAGATATTATGCAGATTAACGAGCTAAACGAACTAGTTAATCGCATACAAGAAGTCACGCACAAAATTATATTGAATGTACACCAGTACCTGCAATGGTGAGTATTTCATTCACAGGATGGCGATCAAAATGGCATTAAGAAATTCCAAAATGGTCTTGTAATTATGACAAAAAATAAAACTACTCTGAATAGTAGATATAGTCTTACATTCTTTCAAGGAAAACAAGTTTATCTAATGAAATCGATGATTTTCAAAAAATAGAGATATATAAAAATCAAACCAATTGATTTTTTGGGTATAATTTACCTTATAGAATTTTCAATCAAATCGATGTCTAAATACTTTTTCTCATTACTTTGAGGGAAAAGTAGAAACCATTGTAAATTTAATTGTTTTCAAGAAATAAAGAGTTAAATCAAATTAAAAACATTAATTTATTTACAAACATTTATTTACAATTTATTTTCCTTTTCTCTGACCCAGGCTAAAAATTGCATGACTTTTCCAGAATCTAAAAATTTTCTGACATTTCCAATGCGCTCGCCATCCTGATCCAGGAAAAACAAAGCAAAAAACTTGTATCATGTAAGATTACTTAACCGTGATGTGTCACCCCTGCTTTACTTAACTTGACTTGCTGTTGACGAATATCAAGACTTTCAGGGTACCAAATCAGAGAAATTTTGGCTCCAGGATGCTAGCACCCCATCCATTGAATTTCGAAAAACCAATTATACCATCTAATTGGTCATAAATAGTCAGGTAGCCTCATTATTTAGTCAGCGATAGAAAACTTTTAATCGATGTTTTAAGTTTTTTCAAGGTCATGAATTGATTTAGGTGGTCTCCCAGGAAATAAATCTGACCAATTATTTATTTTAACTGACCAATTATCAGTGGATTAGTCACAATCGATTAGTGTCTTTATTATTTCTCTGTATGTAATATGAAGTGCTAATAAAAAGTTTTCTATCGCTGACCAAATAATGAGGCTACCTGACCATGTATGGCCCATTAGATGGTATAATTGTTTTTGCGAAATACCATGGATGGGGTGCTAAAAGTTTTGTACGACCTTGAAAAAAGATCAATAAAAAATTTTCTATCGCTGACCAATTAATGAGACTACCTGACTATGACCAATTAGATGGTATAATTGGTTTACTGACCAATTATCAGTGGATTATTCACAATCGATTAGTGTCTTTATTATTTCTCTGTATGGAATATGGAGTGCTAAAATTTTTTCATGACCTTGAAAAAAAATTTAAAACATCGATAAAAAGTTTTCTATCGCTGACCAAATAATGAGGCTATCTGACCATTTATGACCAATTAGATGGTATACTTGGTTTTTCGAAATTCCATGGATGGGGTGCTAAAAGTTTTGTATGACCTTGAAAAAATTAAAAGATCAATAAACAAATTTTCTATCGCTGACCAATTAATGGGACTACCTGACTATTTATGACCAATTAGTGACCAATTAGATGGTATAATTGGTTTTTCGAAATTCAATGGATGGAGTCTTGCATCCTGAAGCTGGAACTTACAAATTTATCCTTAATAGTTTGGCATTGCAATCTCGGGTGGGCACAATCTTACGGACAGAACATACAACATTTGCTGAAGGTTTTCAAACTATGACGCAAGACGTAGATGGAAAAAATTCAGAGACGTGTCACTTTGAAGTAAAAAACCTATACTTAATCTCGATAGTAATTACACGGAGGATGATCTTTGGTCAAAAATGCTAAAACTAATAAGCGATATTTTTTTGTAGTTGGCGACGGTACAAAACACTGTGGGTATATGATAAAACCATTGTTTGCGATAAATTTATAGCAAAACATAAAGCACTCTTTCAATATGACGAAAAATTTATATTTTACGAAAATATTATTGAAGAATTAGAGGAACATCCTAAATATGAAGATATCGGTGCAATACGTTTGAATTTAGAACCGTTACTAAAAGGTATTAGTGACGAAGCATTGGAATGGAAACGTATATTAGGTGAAAAGTTGGCAGCAAAAACTAAAACTAGAATGGATGAATTTGAAAATAAAATTCGTGTAAGTTTTTCTTTTGCTTCGATTTATATATTTGTCAAGGCAATAAAATGATTGGAAAATCTTTTTTTTTTTTAGGAGTATCATTTAGAATTAAATCAGAAAATCAATGGATTAGCAGTGTTTAAAAGTGTGATGACATGTATTACAAATATTAGTAAAGATGTTGTAAGCTCTGAGGTTGCATACAAAGATTTTCAAGAAACTTATGAAATATTAAATTGTCATAATATCCCGGTGATTACCACAATTCATAAATATTTTTCCGTTCTACTTTTTATACGCTTTTTATTAGTTTCACCTGTATGTATGTATGTATGTAACCGACCCTTTTGGGCTCGATTTTCTCCTACTTTGAACGATCAGATTTAATTCAAATTTTGCACACCTGTCAAAGACCGATGACAATGCAATAATTCGATTAAAATATCCGATTATCCTGATTAGATTAGCCAGGAATCATCAATTTCCCAGATAAGTTACTGACTTAAAAGAAAAAAAATGTGTGTGTATGCAAGTCACGGTAGAAGTGAAACTTCTGAAAAGTCCCTGATTAAAAATACTTATTGAAAAGTATTGAAAAAATAAATAATAGTTTAAAAAATTATAGTTTAAAAAAACACGCTTTTATAGAAAATTCAACTAAAAAATAAATAATAAATAATAGTTTAAAAAAACTAAAAAAACACGCTTTTATAGAAAATCCAACTAAAAAAAAGAAAATAAAATTTAATAAATTTGGATTAAGAAAAGTGTAAATACGAAACAAATGTATATTAATGAATAACTATTGACACTATGCACCCCACGCTTTTTTCCATTAATATACATTTGTTTCTTATTTACACTTTTCTTAATCCAAATTTATTAAATTTTATTTTCTATTTTTTAGTTGGATTTTCTATAAAAGCGTAGTTTTTTAGTTTATTTTTTCAATTTCTCTATGCTGACACCGACTCCAAAAATAACAATAATTGTACATATATATTTAAAAATTTTTGCTTAGGTGATTTAAAATTGACACAAGAATACGCAAATATTTTTTTACTTTTTAGTGCATTTTTTGTTTTAGAATATTTGTTTTTTTAAGTCAGGTTTCCATTTTGTCAAAATATTTTTTATTTTAAACTGACTTAGTTTAACCAAGGACTTAGTTGGCCTGAGTGAAGCGCAGAAGATTTGGGTCAGGTCTGAGGTGACTATCTTTTTCCCTGCGGAAAATTAAAATGATTTGTATTACGTATAAATTACATACTACAAATCCAGATAGTTTTGGCAACTTAAACCTCTTATCTTAATTTAAAATTATCCTCTTAATTTAAAAAAACTTCACTTTTTAAATTATTTAACTAAAGATTTAAGTACGTCTGCATACAAAAACGTTAAGATGATTTTATTCTACATAAGACTCTCTTTAAACTTTATATTCTTAGCAACATAAGACTTGGGTCCATTTTTAATGGGAAATTTCTGTTTGTTTAAATTAATTAGTACAACGAGGCCGATGAAGATCAAGCACACGATTTGGAAGAAAAATGGGAAGATTTATATTTATCATCAAAAATGCGAACGAAAACATTAGAAGCAACAAAAGATCTTTTTTCGGGAATGACCGTTGTTGAAATCAAAGAATTTTTGGAATTAATTGATAAATTTGTCATTAACTACACCGAAAATGGGCCACCATCAATTGGTGAAGAGTTAGATTCTGGATTAAAAATGATGGATGTATGTACATATAAACAAATTGTTAGCTTTTTCCAAATGTTAAGATCTCTAAAGATCTCTACAGACAATAGGGAATATGCATGAAAATTTTTTTTCACTCGAATTGAAGCATGTTTACTTGACAAATATCAAGGTAAAATTACTTTTTAAATAACTTTAAAAATAAGCGAGATATGAATGATTGAAATTCCCGATTAGACAAAGAGGGTGATAGCCCTCTTGATGTGTTATGTGACGTCATATTACACTTTCACCATTCAAAATACACGTAAAACTCCGTTTTTAGTATTTTTGCAAGAAAGAGGCAGATAATAATCTTTAAAAGCTTATAGCTTCCTTGATATTTGTCGGATTTTAATTTCGTTTTTAAATATTATTACAGTATTAACAGTATTTTCATATTCGGGAAATAAATTTGAAAAAAAATTTTCATGCATATTCCCTATTAATAGCATCACCCCTTTAACTACTAGTATGAAGTTTATACTGTTTATAGCAACATAAGTTATGCCTAATTTATACGATTTCAAACTTGCCTAGATACCTTTCCAAATCACTTTCTCTAGACAATTTCCCTGTTTGCTTGTCAAGAATTCAGAGTGCCTCGAATCGTGTAAACATAAATAAAGTTATAAATAAGCTAGAAAAATCCTAGAAAATTATAATTCTGAAAACCAGATTTTATATAACTTTTACATTTTAGATAAACAAGGAAATTGTTTAATGAGTCTCCTTTAGAAGGCCATTAGATCAAAATCGAAATGGTATACATTGTTTTAGCCCCCTCACCGCCAGAGTAGTCTAGACAATTAATAATATCACCTATTTTGATTATTAGTATGGAGTTCATATAAGATCTAAGAAAACTCTTTGAACACACAAACTAATGGAGTAAAATTTAAATTTCGATCTTGGCTGGATGACCTTCCAAAGTGGGTCCTCTAATCGTAAAATTCCAATTGACAGAGGCAAAGTAGAATGATGAACTCTAGGTTTTTTGAAATTACATTTCAAATTTTTTCCCTATTCCTAGAACATTTGTTTGTATTTTATAAATACGTATTTCGACTACAATGTAGTCATCATCAGTATGAATTAGCTAATCGTAACTATCTCTGGGATATGGAGTCAGAGATATGTTGCTTGTTGCTAATTTGGTGCGTGTCTCACAATGATATTAAAAAGGTTCTGTCTTTTATACGATTTGACGGAGGGTATGATCGACCTGAGGTTTATTTGAGTTGACTGACTAACGGATTAGGTGTGTGAAGAGGTCCACCTATATATTGGCGGTATTCCTTTGTGACCATGCGGCGTTGTTTTTGTATATATAGATACTTTCGTATGCATCTAATTCTGTGGGGTTTTATACCGATTTCAATACAATCGAATCTAAAACTACTGAAATCGGTACAAAACCTCACAGAATTAGATGCATACGAAAGTATCTACATATACAAATTGTGAAAACAGATAATGAATTTAAACAATGGCCCAATTCCAAATTCTGATTTAATAAAATTAGACCATTTTCAAAAAATCTAATACCTGAATATCAAGGTCAGCTTCGATACCCTCACTGTAGTGACAAAAACAACGCCGCATGGTCACAAATGTCACTGGGATATGGATATCTCTGAATCCATATCCCAGAGATAGTTACGATTAGCTAATTCATACTGATGATGACTACATTGTAGTCGAAATACGTATTTATAAAATGCAAACAAATGTTCTAGGAATAGGGACAAAATTCGAAATGTAATTTTGGAATGATGCTATTAAAATTTTTCAAATATTTATTATATAAAATAAATATCTTAATATTGAAAGGATTATTCAAGAAAATTTAATGAAATTGAAGACAAACGACAAGATTTAACAAATGCAGAAATACTTTTTGATTTACCAATGGCAGATTATTCAAATTTTAATAAATGTTACAAAGATTTCCAAGGATTGGAATTGTTATATAAGATATATCGTAGTGTAAAAATATCAATAGATTCATGGGGTAAAACATTATGGGTGAATTTAAATCCACAAACTTTAGTAGATGGTATGGATAATTTTATGAAAGAATTTCGTAAATTACCCAAAGCTATACGATCAACGTCAACTGGTGTCAATTTAGATATTTATATGAAACAATTCAAGAATATAGTACCATTAATGGTGTCATTACGTCATGAAGCAATGCGTGAACGTCACTGGAATGAACTCATGATTAAAACAGGTAAATTTTGTAGTTTAAAAATTGTATTTTTTCCAGATTGCATTCAAAAATTCCCGACTTGACCTGGCTCCACAAAATTATACCACCCAATAGTATTCGATTTGTAAGCCTGTGGAACTGAAACCATGTAGAAATTTTAACCTTCAGTAAAATTTGGAATTTCACGTTTCGAGAGACAAAACCTAATACCTACACGTAATAGAATGCTTCCTGAGATAATCATAGTCTTCTGAGTAGATATAGTTTCAAGAATCAAAACCACCCTATTATTAAAGTCAATTATTCAGGCAGGTTGCTCGGAATAAAAATATACAATTGGCAGAAACATTTTTAATAGGTATGTAATGCTTGTCCAATCATTCAAATATTGGATGTATGAAATAAACATACAGACTATATAGTCACAAAAGTAATGTCTCTCTTTTTGATAAATTTAATCAAGCTGTATTTTAATTATAAGAATATTATTTTCAAATTAAAAACCGACAGATTTTAAACTGGTTTTCTTTAAGAAATAAACTATATTGGTCGGAAATATTTTTTGAGTTTATTGTTAGATAGGTAGTGTTTTTCGATCAGGTCTTATAAAACCTAAAAAATATTAATTTGTTTATAAGTAAATTAGCAAAAGGTAAAATATATGATAACTCTCTAAAAAGTTAACGTATCGGAATATTTTTTTAAAAATTAAATGTCTATAAAAAATCTATAAGTTAAAAGAAAATAAAGTTTATTTAAATAATTTCTTCTTTTTTTTTTTTAATTTGTTTATAGCCCGTTATAAACAAATTGAAAAATAATGGGTAAAAAAAATACAGTTAAAAAAATAATTTTCTTTGTCATTTTATAGATATTTTGAAGACCTTTCATTTAAAAAAAGATTTATTCGTCTCGGATCAAATGCACCCTTTTTATTTTTAAAAATAGTTGAAATGGTATTTTATTAATTGTTGGGGACCTAATTTTTTTTAAGGGCTAAAATTGGGCACATTATTTTTAACATATAAGAGGCATACTTTGCCATTGTTTAAAAAAAAATGAAGTAATTTTTAGATTTTTTATTTTAATTTAAAATTTTGCGAAATTTGGGAATTTATTCCTCGAGTTCTAATAAACCGATTTTAAAGTTTATAGGCTCATTTGTTTTCTTTTTTTAAATAGAATTGAATAATATTCTGTCATTTTTAAAATTTTTTGTTTTAAAAAAGATATTAAAAGATGTTATAAACAAATTCAATTCGTCATATTCAGGACGTCAAGATGAATCGATTTAAAAAATTGCGGTTCCAAGCATCCTGCCGGAAAAATGCTAATTTGTCTCTACTATATGTTATACTAGATAACACGAATTAATTTGCTTGTTAGAAAAAAGTCGAAAATTATTGGTTCTCTGCATAATCAAAAAATTTTCTAGGTCAAGCATTTGATATGCATCACGATCGATTTACATTAGCTGATATGTTTACAATGGAATTGCAAAAATATCAAGAAATCGCTGAAACAATAGTGAACAATGCAATCAAAGAATTACAAATTGAAAAAGGTGTTCGAGATATTAAAGAAACGTGGGCAAATGTATTCTTTACGGTTGCAAAACATTATAAAGCTAACGAGGATCGTGGATACATTTTATTACCCGTCGACGAAATTTTAACGCAGCTTGATAATGATGCAATGAGTCTTCAAAGTATGGCTGGATCACCATTTATTGGACCCTTTTTGACAACTGTCCAAAAATGGGATAAAAATTTGCAACTAATTGGTGATGTTATTGAACAATGGTTTATATTGCAAAGAAAATGGATTTACTTGGAAGGTATTTTTGTGGGTGGTGATATACGAACACAATTACCAAAAGAAGCGAAAAAATTTGACGATATTGATTTTAGTTTTCGAAGAGTAAGTCATAAAGGATTTACCACACTTTTTTTGCTAGCCTAAATAATTTTTATATTTGAATATAGATAATGGTCGATACTGCAAAACGATTGAACGTGTTCGATTGTTGTTTAGTTGAAGGTCGTCTGGATGAATTAATCGGATTAGCATATGGTTTAGAAAAATGCCAGAAATCTTTGAATGAATATTTAGATTCGAAACGGGAAATATTTCCACGTTTTTATTTCATTTCAACTGATGAATTACTATCAATTTTGGGTAGTACAGGACCTGGATGTATTCAGGATAACATGATAAAAGTAAGTGGTTCCAATGAAGTGTAACATCTAATCACTGTTCCGTTGCTTGGCTCTCGGTGTGATACGCCCTTACCATCGGGCAGAATGTCCTTTCAGAGGCAGAATAAGGTATCTAGCCTTCGGCTCAACCAAAATCTGAGGTAAAACAACTAAATTGGAGCTCTGTCATGTCATTCACAAAGAAGGCAGGTAGGTTTGACAATGAACATAGGGCTAGAGGAAACGAACCAGGTGCGGTAGAGGATAGAAGAGTATAAGGGGATTGGTTTCAAGTGGTCGGTGAAAAAAGCCTGGAAAGGCCTACTTGCCAGGCATCGGCCTCCCCTCTACAACTAGTATTTGGGTCCCGGTGAATGAATGAATTACGGATAAAGTAGTTAAATGTTTTTGGCTCGATTTTGATAATTTGAGATGTCACACATAGATAGATTTTAGAGGCCGCCCTGACGGACTACACTTCAACCATAAGGTCCATTGTGATGCCTAAGGATGTGAGGATGTGAGTGGAGTGAAAGGAATTTTTGTGTATAGATTAGGAATTGGAACTATGATAGGAACTATGCCGATATTCAACTGGACTTCGTGAAGGAAACTGCAGAAAACCTTCTCAAGCATAGCCGGTTACTTCGTTCTTGTCCATACGCCGACAGTTTAGTCAATTAACCACCCTCTTTTTTTTTTCTTAATAATTGACAAAGTACCAATGTCGGGATTCGAACCCATAACCTCCTAGTTTCCAAGTAGGTATACTGCGCAGACATAACGCCTTAGACCGCTCGGCCACTGGGACTGGTGATATCACACATAGTGACCCCAAATAGTGAGACATAGAGTCGGAAAATTAAATATGAAGGAACAATACGCATTTGAGACCCGCTAACAATATGGGCAACCAAAAAAATCTTAATAAAGCGGCATTCATAAATTTCCTCAATGATTATGCACAATAAGCTATTTCCCAAAACATTGTCTGCGTCAATACTTAAAATTTTGATATTCCTTTGTCCTTAGATGTTTGATAATATCAAATCGCTTCGATTAACCAAAGACAATTCAGAACACTTAATAGCAACAGCAATGATTTCCGGTGAGGGTGAAATAATGGAATTTCGAGAACCAGTTATAACTGAAGGTATAAGTAACGAATAACCACCATGAGATATCAATATCCAAAACAAATTATTTACAGGTCGTGTTGAAAATTGGATGAATTGTGTATTACAAGAAATGCGTCGATCAAATCGTTTCATAACGAAAAAAGGCATACATAATTATGGCAGTGTCCGCCGTCCGCGAACTGATTGGATATTTGACTTTCAAGGGATGATTTGTTTAGCAGCGAATGCCGTATGGTGGACAGCAGAGGTTGAAAATGTATTTGAAAAGATTAAAGCGGGTAATAAACGTGCAATGAAAGAATATTTAGAGCAATTAAATCATCAGATCGATGAGCTTGTGATTCAAGTACGTGCGGATTTAGAACCGAATGATCGATCAAAATTCCGTACAATTGTTACAATTGATGTACATGCACGTGATATTATTGAAGATTTTGTGCGTGATTCCGTAATGGATGCCACTGAATTTGGATGGGAAAGTCAATTACGTTTCTATTGGGTGCATGATTTAGATAATTTACGTGTTGTTCAATGTACAGGTAATTATATTAATTATTTTAGTACGTATTTTATATCTAGCATATATTCGGACTTGCGTGTATTTCAATAAATGTGCGTCGGCAATGAGTCGTTTCAAATTTTTTTATGTACAGATTGTCTATAAACACAACCCTAACAACCTTTCCCACTGACCTCCATATGAATGGAGAGAGTAACCTTATGGATCTAAACGTAAAATAACGTACACAATTAAAGCGATGTTTAACACAATTAAGAAGTTGGTTAACTCAACTAGTCAAGGTACTAAATTTATGATTCAGTGCGCTTGCGTGACCAATAATTTTGTGTGTAGTGGAAATACATGTGACAGCCACAAATACTTATTACACAAAAATGCCGCGCAGGCGCACAAAGCAAAAATTTAATACCTTGGCTAGTTGAGGAGCGCTTCTACTGTGGCTAATAGCGTTATAATCTGTCCAGCTATAGTTCAGTGACCTTTTCCGATAGTGATACAATCCCCTACCCTCTCCTCTCAAGCTGACTATAGTAGGAGTACCAAATTCCAAAAAGACTTCCCGATTCAAAACCCTAAATCATAATCAAGACGAAAATCAACCGCATATAAATATATTTTTTAGGGAATTTTGAATATGGATATGAATATATGGGTTTAAATGGACGATTAGTGGTAACAGGATTAACGGATCGAATTTTATTAACAATAACACAAGCATTAACAATGCAATTAGGTGGAGCCCCAGCTGGACCGGCCGGCACGGGTAAAACTGAGACAACCAAAGATTTAGCAAAAGCAATGGGTTTACTATGTGTGGTCACAAATTGTGGTGAAGGTATGGATTTTACAGCAGTTGGTCAAAATTTATCTGGACTATGTCAATGTGGTGCTTGGGGCTGTTTTGATGAATTCAATCGTATTGAAA
Organism: Nineta flava; assembly: GCA_963920215.1. Classification (NCBI taxonomy): domain Eukaryota; kingdom Metazoa; phylum Arthropoda; class Insecta; order Neuroptera; family Chrysopidae; genus Nineta; species Nineta flava. The sequence goes on from OY986042.1 coordinate 90,360,300, forward strand.
TTTCTGTATTATCTGTTATTTCAACACAATTACAAACTATACGGACAGCTTTACTAAACAAAGTTCAACGGTTCAATGTACGTATCCGGATCGCTTAATATAAGCTTAAAGTATGAGATGGGGAGCAACAACGAGAAAGAGCGGGCGATGATTGTGGCAATGTATATTTATATTTTTGGGACCAACTTTTCTATATTGGTAATATAGCCTCAATACGCGAAACTTGCTAATCGGTACGCCCCTGGTGGTTACATGATATAACTAACAAAAAGATCAAAACAAGAAATAAATTTACATTAGGCATATTCGCTCCGAGCGCAACCGTACTCAGCGCCATGCGTGGTCAAAAAAAGAACTTCATGACTAATATCAGTGTATAAAAAACCACAGGCGTTAACAAAAATAATTAATTAAATTAAATAAACAACATGTTGTAAATACTAAACTATAACTTTTTGTTAAACGCCTATGGTTTTTATACACTGACCTTGATCAAGTTGTTTTTTTGACCACGCATGGCGTTGAGTACGGTTGCGCTCGGAGCGAATATATAAAAGTAATTCTGTATATATAAATGTAATGTCTTGATCTTGTTCGGTGCCTTTGTGTTCGCATCCAATGAAAGAATAAACCCAGAAATTTCGTTTCATTATGTTCCAAGGTTAAAAGAAAAAATATTAATTGAAAATAATTTGGGGTGTTAACTTAAAAAAAGACACAAAGCATAGAAATTGGAATTGATAAATATAAAACCATTTACAAACATATGAAAATAATATTCATAAGTAACCTAAAATGTCGAATTTGTATACAGTTACAATTTAATACTTTTGGCCACAAAATAAATATCAAAATCATTGAAAGTATCAACAAGTGCAAAAATTTGCTAAAATCGCTACAAAATAATAAAATATTTATTAAAAAAAAAACAAAGGCACAAATTATTTTTACAAACATTGGCTCTAGTTTTAGTTTGTTTTATTGGTCACGCGCGGCGCTACTATCATAACAAGTTTCGTTTATAGGGTTTCTGTATTAACATATTAGCAAACACTATCCAGATAATTCAGAGAAAAATGATATACACTCCCGTTCAATAAAATTGAACAGATTTGAACCGAATCAATCTCTCACAATTTTGATTATTCTTGTAGTAAATGTTTTTTACTATACTTCCATTTCTTTTTTCACACTTTAAATATATACTACTTATCTTTGTTTATAAATGAGTCATTATACAGAGTTACAAAAGTGAGGAGTTTTATGAAATGTAAGAAAATTAACATTTCAGTCTGTTCAATTTTATTGAAAGGGAGTGTGCATCTTGGATGGGAGTCGAACTCACGACGTTTGGCATTTGATGCCAAAGAATGTAACAATATTCAGACATATTACTTAAATACCAAAGTAAGTAAACGCTAGTCACCTCCGTTAGTATAATATAATCGAAAGTCAACCATACTAACAATGGTTGGATAGACGGAAGATTAAGGTCCTTTTTTTTGTTAGGCAGAAATTATTCAATTTCTTACATTTACTTCTGATAAAAATTGTCGGAGCATCTCACATTGCTCGCCATCTCAATTTTAATCAGCCTAACAACTCATTTAATGAGAGTTAAGATAGCGTATAACGATTGCTAACAGTTTGTTTAACCGAGAAATTCTAATATACAACATCTTATTTACAACATAAATTAAAATGGTGGATTGGATTTTTTTGTAAACCGTTCATTAATATCTGTTCGATGTAAGTTATCCTTGTGTGATTCAATAATAACCTTTTTTCATTCAAATGCCTTTAAAATCTCTGGCAGGAGCGGGGCTTAATATTTCATCCTACTTGCAGTAGTTTCTAAGTTGTTCTCCAGAGCGCTAGTAAACGACTTGTAGACCCATATAGCGGGATAGAAAACTATAAGCTCTAATTTCTAACTTATCCCCCAAAGAGGATATTTAAGTGCTAGACTTGAATTTTCCAATGTCAAATAATACCATGATCTGTTATGTTATCCTAACTCTCAGTCAAAGAAACAACGCTGAGTTATGTTAATTAAATCCTTTTTTCTAGTTTGAGGGTAAAGAAATTGCTTTAGATTCAAAAGTTGGAATATTTATAACAATGAATCCTGGCTATGCGGGTCGTACAGAGCTTCCTGAATCAGTGAAAGCACTATTTCGACCTGTTGTATGTATTGTACCAGATTTGAATATGATTTGTTTAATTTCATTATTTTCCGATGGATTTCTAGAAGCCAAAGTAAATATCAAATATTGAGGACGAATTCACATGATGGCAGAAAAATAGTAACAAAAGAATTTTTGTAATCTAATTAGCAAATAAAATAAGTATTTTGATATGTTTTTATGCCAAAATAAGAATTCGATCTCATTATTATTGCGTATTAACTTTTTGGTATATGTTTCTTTATTACTTTGTAGGTACTAGCGAAAAAAATGACAGTATTGTACAAAGTGGCTAAAGAACAACTTTCAAAACAATTCCATTACGATTGGGGCTTAAGAGCGCTAACAGCTGTGTTACGTATGGCTGGCAAAATGAAACGTGAATCACCTGAATTGTCCGAAATGGTTGTTTTAATGCGAGCATTAAGAGATATGAATTATCCAAAATTTGTCTATGATGATGTGCCATTATTTTTAGGTTTAATTAAAGATTTATTTCCTGGCATTGATTGTCCACGCCAGGTATATCCTGAATTTAATAAAGCTGTTGAAGGTGATTTAAGGAAAAATGGGTATATTTTACTACCACAACAGGTATACTTATGTTATTAACCCTGCGTAAATTAGTGAAATAAGTTTGGATCATTTCACGGAGATTTGTACTTTCAAATACCACATCAATGCTTTGACGTATTGTTTTGTGTGGAACATAAAGAGCTGAAATGGAATCCAAAAACACCTTTATCTGTGAAAAATTGCAACCAAACATCATTTTCAGTTGTAGGAATAATAATGGGGTTTTACCTCCGTTTCTGAGACACAGATTATAAAAGAGGACATTCACATCATTTTTCTTTTTTAACCTTTATTAATCTCAAATCCATTACGTTAATGATTTGGATGGAGGGCCAGGAATTGTATGCAGGCTTGAAATTGGTAGATTGTGGGACTGATTGTGGATTTCACAAGCATAGTCAGTTACTTCATTCTTGTTCATACTCCGGCAGCTTAACCAATTGGCCCCATTTACTTTAATTGACAAACTGTCATCGTCAAGAATCGAACCCGAAACATTCCAGTTCCAAGGAACTGGCCACACTTGACTAGCCACAATAACGTAGTGTAGTGTAGAAAATATAGAAGTTATGTTTTTGGAAACCAAAATGGATATTTGGCAAAAATATCATTGGTCGGTGTGCAGCAGCTCTAACTTATAATACTACATACAAATTTTCCAAAAAACTGTTTTTTGGGACGCTTCTACTCCTTTGCATTTTTACTAAAATGATCCAAGAAATCAATTTAATTTCTTTCAAAATTTTCACCATAATGATTGGATTAAGAGCAAATTATTTTTCAATTTAGGTTGACAAAGTTGTTCAATTATATGAAACCATGATGACACGCCATTGTACAATGATCGTAGGGCCAACTGGAGGTGGTAAAACAGTTGTAATTCAAACACTTTGTAACGCTCAAACGGCTTTAAATTTACCAACAACATTAAGAATATTAAATCCAAAAGTAAGTTCCTCAATTTTCAAACCAGAAATATATTGAACGCGCTCGATATTTTACCTTTTCCAGGCATGTTCTGTCATAGAACTATATGGAGTTTTGGATCCACAAACTCGAGATTGGACTGATGGTCTCTTATCAAATATATTCCGCGATGTTAATAAACCAAACGAGAATGAAGAACGTATATATATTTTATTCGATGGTGATGTAGATGCCCTATGGATTGAGAATATGAATTCGGTTATGGATGACAATAAACTGTTAACTTTAGCCAATGGTGAACGAATTCGATTACAACCATGGTCCGCTTTATTATTTGAAGTATGCCTTTTTTTTTTAAATTAAGAAATAAGTTAAAAAAGTTGACAGACGATAAGAGGAAAAATTTTCTTCAAACTATCTTCAACAAATTTTCTTCAAACTTTCTCTGTTAATAACAGAGATAAAGAGTTTTACTTTTTTTAAGGTTTACTTCTTGAGTCAGTTGTATATTCTACAACTCTTCATGTTTGTAAAGCTCAGAGTAAGAGTAAAATGAATTTTAAACTTTAATTTCTAGACACTTTTAGCGCAGTACATATGTCCCTAGATTACGTTTGGTAACCACCAACAAACTTGTATTTTCAATATTAAATATTGATGCTAAAAATAAATATTGGTTTAAAGTCCACAAATTTATTCCAGCAAGTTCAGAATTCTTAATAGAAAAACTCGTAATAGGAGTTTTATTCCCATCAAACTGCACTTTCTTACTCGTCACTTGATGTATGAGTGATAAGAATTTGAGCATGAATAAGCTTTTGACTCACGACTCTTTCGATGAGTCAACTCTTAAAGAATGGGCTCATCAAAACCCACGAGTGGAGGGAGATAAAAACAAATTCTGCTTAGTCCTCTTGTAGCCAGATAGTCCACTAATTTTTATTTATATATTCAATTTTTGTACAGGTTGGTGATCTTAGTTATGCGTCTCCCGCAACTGTATCACGTGCGGGTATGGTGTATGTTGATCCAAAAAATTTAAATTATCGACCATATTGGCAACGTTGGCTAAACACACGTCCATATAAACCAGAACGGAAATTTTTTGATGAACTATATGAGAAATATGTTCCAATATCATTGGATTATATCAATTTAGGAATACTAGGTGTTCAAATGGTAGCACCTTTAAAAACAATTATTCCGCAGACAGGATTAAATATGGTAATGCAACTGTGTAAAATGATAAACGGTACTTTTCCACCGAAGGCCACATATCCTGCAAAGGACGACGAGACACTAGTAGATAAGGATGCATGTGAAGCAATATTTTTACAAGCGATAATATGTTCCTTAGGTGCATCAATTTTAGAGGAATCTAGAGCTACATTTGATGCATTTGCAAAAAAACAAAGTGGTATGTTATTTGCGCCGCATGATACGCCTGATGCAAAAGCTCCATTAAGTAAGTTTTTATAAAACTGTACCCTTCTTTCCCATTATTTTGGGTCATTGTAATTTTCAACGGCCAAATGAGAAGTTGTCCCCTTAAAATACTCATAGAAAGGATATTTTACATTATGTTAAATTCATTTTTAGGAAATATTCCAGAAGGTTTTCCAACAATGTACGATTACTATTTAGATTTAGAAGAAAGAGTATGGGTTGCATGGGAATGGCTTGTACCAGAATATATTCATGATAATACAATAAATTTTGCTAATGTTCTTGTACCGACTGTAGATACATGTCGGACTACATGGCTTCTAAATTTAATGAATGGCGTTCATCGACCAGTTGTGCTAGTGGGAGAAACTGGTACATCAAAATCGGCGACAATTGATAATTTTATTAAATCTTTGTTACAACAAGGAAAGACTGTAAGCGTTTGAGCACAATTACATTTTAAATATTTAAAGGTCATATATAACGATCGTTTGAGAAATGTCGCAGAAACATACGGCCACGTTTCCGGAATCATTGCGCTCTAGAAGTTTTTTCATGACCCCAAACACATTTCCTAACCTTTTAAAAAACACAGCTATTTTGTATACAGACCAAAAAAATTCAAATTAAAGCCTTTACTTTAATATGGTTTCAGCTGGTATTGAATGTTAACATGTCATCAAGAACTTCATCATTGGATGTGCAAAGAAGCATAGAAGCGACTGTTGAAAAACGTACAAAAGATGTTTATGGACCACCTGTTGGAAAAACATTATTAGTATTTATAGATGATATGAACATGCCCCAAGTCGATGAATATGGTACTCAGCAACCGATTGCATTATTAAAATTATTATTTGAACGCGGAGGTTTATATAATCGTAGTGGTGAATTAAATTGGAAATCGTTAAAAGATATAAGTAATGAATTTTTCTTTTTTAGTAGAATAATAAACAAAGATACACTTTTTAATGCAGAAAAAATTCAATCTTGGCATGCTTTTTTTAAAGTTAAGTCTACAACCAAAACTTCCTTGGTGGAAATAATTCTCTTAAAAAACTGAGAATAATTCTTTTAAAACTCTGAATAAAACTTCTGAAAGTTTTATTTTTCTGAAAATCTCTGAAAAAGTCTGAAAAAATAAAATAAATGTTTTATAAATGATTTAAAGACAGAAAACAAATAATATTTTGGACTCTGTCAGAAGAGTTATTCAGACTTTTTGGAAGAAGTTTTTCAAGAACTATAATTAAGGATGTACGAGCGTTGATGTATAGTCCATTTATAAAATTCTACAAAATCTTATATAGTACATTCATAAAAGTCCACAATAAAGTTTATTATTCTTTGTCGTAGGTTAAAATTAAAATTTAATTTAGGCCCATCATCCGGACCTAAAAAAAAAGATATTTAAGAAAAAAACCTGAGAGTTCGGGTAATTAAGCTACTTCCAACAGAAATAAAATTTACTCGAAATTTTAGTTGGTTTCTTATATATCTGTTTTTTAGGCCCGTCATACCGGAATTTTATTGGACCAATCTCTTTATTAATATTTCTATTTTCTATTGCGTAGTTTTTTTTTATTCGTCTTATTTGATTTCAAGTGAAAATTGTGTGAATTAATTCAAGGCTCCCAATTATTAACATTAAATAATTAATTCAAGGCCCCCGTAACCCAATCTGAAACTTTTATATTTAATTTATAATAATATGCACTTCAACTACATATAAAAAAAATTAAGCCTTAATCTTTTTGAAGCTTCAGTGCTCGTACATCCTTAACTAACAGTTTTTCGGGTATAATTTGTCTTTAAAGAATTGACTCGTATTGTCTAAATAATAGTAATTCAGACTTTTTCAGAGAACTAATTTAATAAAATATAACAACTCGCCCCAGCGAGATTCGAACTCACAATCTCCTGTTTACTAGACAGACGCCTTAACTAACTAAGCCACGACACGTATTATATATCAAACACTTTATACACAACAAATACTATCCCGCCATCTTACCCTTGCAATCATTAACCACCCTCTTTTTAAAATCTACAATTTTCTATAATCAATTTATGTTATCAAATTATTAATTTCACTGAATTCTATTTTAGGCTATTTTGCAGCCATGGGAAAAGCTGGAGGTGGTCGAAATGAAGTTGATCCACGATTCCTATCTATGTTTTCAGTATTCAATATAGTGTTTCCTGCAGATAAAACACTAAAACGTATTTATCTGTCGTTATTAAAAGGACATGCCGAAACTTTTAGTGATGATGTTAAAGCAACGCTGGATTTAATAATGCTTATAACTTTAAATTTATACAAAGTACGTGTCTAGTCACAGGATAGCGTGATATTAATTTTTTGTGTTTCTTCCACGTGAATTACATACAACTTTGGAAATTACGGTAATGTTAAGGCGAATTCACACTCTGGCAAATCACTATTTCAAAATAGTGATAAATCATCATTATCACTGCCGTCATATTAATCGACCATTATTTTTGTAATTATAAGATGCTTTCGATAGAGGCTCTTTGGTTCGTCTCTCATAAAATAATCGAATCCAAATATGCTAAAATAGTAAGCGGATCCCTTGACACATGACAATTCATGATCAAAAACCAAAAAACCTTCAGATCTTATCGTATACGTGGTATTATAACATTAATATTTTGTTGTGGTCCAATTGGTCTTCCGTTGAATTTGATTTTAGGTTGGAAATAATAGTTATTAACAAATTGCCGAAATTACACTTAATATACTTTATTGAATGTAATGTTCAATTTTAAATATTTTACAATTGTATGTATTTACAAGTTCTAATAATTATAACACTAACAAAGATTCTGATACGAATTATCTGACGAATTTATTAAGTTAAATTCCTGGTGGAATGGAGTTGTGTCTCTTATATAGTCCCTTGAGGGGTTACCGAAATTTTTTGTAGCGTCTGAAATGATCATATAAACATAGTTAAGCAAAAGCCACGCACATTTCATAAATTCCTTAAGTAACAATTTCTCACGAAATAGAAGGCAAATTGTAAAGTTGTTAACATTCCAAATTACCAAGGTTATTAACATTCAAAGCAACCGTGATAATAGAGGGAAGTTATAGTTGTTATGCAACAGATAAAAATGATGAACAAAATTATAATAATAATTTAATGATGAAGAGACACCGCTACAGACTCTTACTGGAGTAAAACATCATTAAAATAAAACGTACATTCATAAAATTAAACTAACTACAGTAAAACTTCATCCAATTTTATTAGACAGAAACAATTTAATGAACTTTTTTTTAGATAATTATTGTCGAATTACCACCAACTCCAAGCAAATTTCATTACATTTTTAACCTCCGTGATTTATCTCGAATTGTGGGTGGGATGTGCTTGTCAACACCACCATTTTTCCAATCAAGTAAACAATTTGTTCGATTATGGAGAAATGAATTTACTCGAGTTATTTCTGATCGATTAATTAATATACAGGTAAGTTATAACGCATTCGAGAGACGCATGAAAATGAACCAATAAGGCAAGGCTTTCATTTCAATATTTCTTATTTTTATAATTTCTAGTTGATTTGTTTTATAATTTAAGATGACTTACCATTCTACCCGAGTTAAGCGGAACAGATTACTGTAGGACGTTTGCCCCACAGTAATTGTTCGAAAAATATCTTTTGTTTTGAAAGTAGGCCCAAGTTTAACTAATATTGGAAATAAAAAATAAATTTTATTCATAGATTTGAAATTGCCGTCTAAGAGCGTAAAGTACTTGGGCTTTCGTGACACATTTTAAAAGTGAAATAATCCAAATGATGTCACGGTGTTGCACAAGTTAGAATAGGGAATATGCATGAAAATTTTTTTTCACTTGAATTGAAGCATGTTTACTTGACAAATATCAAGGTAAAATTACTTTTTAAATAACTTTAAAAATAAGCGAGATATGAATGATTGAAATTCCCGATTAGACAAAGAGAGTGATAGCCCTCTTGATATGTTATGTGACGTCATATTACACTTTCACCATTTAAAATACACGTAAAACTCCGTTTTTAAATTCTGAAATTAAATGTGAAAAAAAATTTTCATGCATATTTCCTATTGTTTAACCGTTTGGACCAATCGGAAGACTTTACATTTTGAACGTTCTAATTGTATGATCTATTTTCAGGATCAAAATTTAGTAAACAAACATGTCCTTGCGCAATTAACAAAACATTTTGCAGAAGATGTCGAATATGCAATGCGAGACCCATTATTATTTGGTGATTATCGAAATGCAACATCAGATGAACCACGATTTTATGAAGATTTACTTGATTATGATGCGATATTGTTTTTATTCAAAGAAATTCTAGATGAATATAGTGATAGACGTACTCGATTAGATTTAGTACTGTTCGAAGATGCTTTAGAACATTTAACTAGAATTCATCGTGTTCTACGACAATATAAAGGACATATGTTAATTGTTGGCGTTGGTGGAAGTGGTAAACAATGTTTAACACGCTTAGCATCGTATCCTGCAGGTATTAACATAACCATAAGCGTTTTTCGCCACAATAAGACTAACTTTTAACTACCTTCATGAAAGGAAATATAAATAATGCATTAACTCCCGGAAGGGCGGAAGTAAACATGTTTATAATTTCAATTCTTAAGCAAAAAATACTTATCAAAAAAATCTACCAAAAACAAATAAGTTTCGTGAGTTTAAGACTTCCTAGGATATGACAAAATCTGTTCGCAGGTCGACTAGCACAATAAGTTCGTTTTTTAAAGATACGTGATTTTAAAACATACCTGTTTATAGAGGTTATGTGAATTTTTCACATCAATTTTTCTTTTACAGAATGTGAAATGTTTGAAATAATGTTAAGTCGCGGATATAATGAGCAAGCATTTCGAGAAGATTTAAAAAATTTATTCAATCAACTAGGTGTCGATGATAAGAAATTAGTATTCATGTTTACTGCATCACAAGTTGCTGAAGAAGGATTTTTAGAAATCATTAATAATATACTAACCGTTGGACAAGTGCCAGCTTTATTCGGTGATGACGATAAAGATGCTATTGTTAATTCTTGTAGGAATGCATCAAAAGATGCTGGATATGGAATTACGAAGTAAGAATCAATACTACCTCATTCTAAAAATCAAACATTTTGTATGGTAAAGAGGACGGCGAATTAACTAATAAAGTGGTCACACACACGTCTCCTATAAGAATGATGTAAAATAGGACATCTGTGACCGGATATCCGTACTGCTAAAACTGTACTATGGCCAACAAACGTTGATGTCATTTTTTGAAATTTTATAGTTGATTTGTGCCTTATTGATACTAACAACTTTTATTCGATAATTTTTTTCGAAAACCGACTGAATAAAGCACATATCTATACTAATATAATAAAGCTGAAGAGTTTGTTTATTTGTTTAAGGACGTTCAGTTGCTACGCTGAAGTCAAATGAGTACTATCTTTAATAAAATTTATTTAGGATTTTAAAAAAGGTGTAAAGTATGTCAATAATCTTACAACGATTTATAACCTTTTTTATTTGTCCTAAATATTTTAAAAGTATTTATTGGAAAATACCAGGAAATTGTAAATTAGAAATTAATTTGACTTAATGTGACAGATATGACAGTAAACTATGTTGTATATTTGTGTGTATGTGTATATTATTTTAGTGTGTGGGGTCGCCAGTTTTCAAAATAATAAATGGCAAAAACAAACCTAGTGGCAAAAACAAACCTAACAAAAAAGTTTTAATTTTATTAAATAGTTAATTCAAATGTTCGTCAACACCATTTTTTTAATGCAATTATATAAACTGCATATATCAAAGAATATTTATAAACATTATTCATGATGGTGTCTACTTTAATAATATAGTTATTCTAATTTTAAGTACAAAAAAAATTATGTTCTCCATAAGACGTTGTGTTCAAAGTTTGATTTTTAATCGATAATTACTCTTTGAAATGATCGTCAACAGATGTTAAATTTTTGAGGGAGGATAACAACTGAATTGAGCTATTCAATTCACTAAAAAAAATTTTTTTATCTACTATCAAGCTTCATGGATGAAGGTCCTTAAACGCTCTAATCTCTGGAACTACCAGTCCGATTTGAAAAATTTTTTCGTTAGATAACCTCATTCACGAGAAAGGCTAGACTATCTAAATTAAATTAAAACAAATTTAAAAAAATAAAAAGTGAATTATTTTTAAAAAAATTATCCCTCCAGCCGGATTTGAACCAGACACCAATATATATCTATATATATTCAACCAGTCCAAGTGGTCGAGCGGTCTAAGGCGTTATGTCTGCGCAGTATGCCTACTTGTTAACTGGGAGGTTATGTGTTCGAATCCCGACATCGGCAGTTTGTCAATTATTAAGAAAAAAGAAAGGAGACAAGGAGAAAAGTATGGACATGAACGAAGTAACCGGCCATGCTTGAAAAGGTTTTCTGCAGTTCCCTTCACGAACTCCAGATGAATATCGGCATTGTTCCTATCATAGTCGGCTCACATCCTTAGGCATCACAATGGATCTTATGGTCGAAGTGTAGCCCGTCCAGGGCAGCAATCTATTTATATCTTTACAATCTATCTATCTTGTTTAAGTTGAAGGGTTTAAACGCTCTAATCTCTGGTACTGCCAGCCCGATTTGAAAAATTTTTTTCGTTAGATAGCCCGTTTATTGATGAAGATTATAGGCTATAAACAAATTTAACGCGAGTGAAACCGCTGGGGATAGCTAGTCAATTATAAATTTTTAAAAAAATTACATCAACTTTTGTGGTCAAGTATACGGACAAGAATAGTGAAATGTTGCGTCACTATTTTTCCATAGTTTCCCTTGCAGTTTATTAAAATTGGGAATCTTTAGCCACACACAAACAAAAATTTACCTTCTGAACATTTAATTTTGGAACATCAACAGGAAGGGTTTTCCGTCGCTCAGCTTAAACTGTTCAGAAATAACGACGTCTAGGATTTAGATGTCATGAAGAGATGAGATCCTTATCCGCCACTTTATAAATTGCAGAAAAAAGACATTAAAAACCTTAAAAAATATATATACTTTTTTCAGAGAAGCTGTGTGGAAATATTTTATGGCCAGATGTGCAGAAAATTTACATGTTGTCTTGTGTATGTCACCGCAAGGAGATATTTTACGAATACGATGTCGAAATTTTCCAGGATTAGTAAATAATACATGTATCGATTGGCAATTTCCTTGGCCTCAGCAAGCGCTGAAAGCTGTAGCCAGTGTATTTCTTGCAGATGTAAAGATTTATTAAATATTAATTGCGAATTATTTATTTTATATAAATGAAAATAATTTTTACAGAATCCAAAAATTCCTGACCAATACCAACAACCTGTGGTGGAACATGTTGTACATGTCCATGAAAGTGTTACAGAATTTACAACTGAATTCTTAACTAAATTACGACGTCGAAATTATGTAACACCAAAACTTTTTTTAGATTTTATTTCGACGTACTTAAGATTATTGGTTGAAAAAAATGAGTTCATTGCAGCTCAAGTAAATATGATTTGAATTTTTTTTTAACTTCCTTCAAAAATGCCTTTTACAAACTTTATGAAAATTATTTTTGTAGCTTTTTGAATAAAAGCCTCTAAAGTAATCTTATTCATTGTACAAAGTATGTACAAGTAAGCCTATCTAGACCTTTTTTGCCAACTTCTAAAATCCCTTATTCAAGTCTACTTGTCCTTACCAGTCCAAGTGGCCAAGCGGTCTAAGGCGTCATGTCTGCGCAGTATGCCTACTTGGAAACTAGGAGGTTATGGGTTCGAATCCCGACATCGGCAGTTTATCAATTATTAAAAAAAAAAAGGGGCGGTTAGTTGACTAAACTGTCGGTGTAAGGACAAGAACGAAGTAATATGCTTGAGAAGGTTTTCTGCAGTTTTCTTCACGAACTCCAGATGAATATCGGCATAGTTCCTATCATAGTCGGCTGCAGCCGCATATCCTACCAATTTCTAGTCTATACACAAAAATTCCTTCCACTCCACTCACATCCTCACATCCTTAGGCATCACAATGGACCTTATGGTCGAAGTACTATTTATCTATCTATCTACTTGTCCTTCCTCTAATGTAATTCATCATTCCCGCCATTCCACTCAGTGGAGAGTTTTACTCAGTGGAAATCCATTCTTTTGATGAACTTATTCCATTTCTCCAATTTCGGTAGCGCCGAAAGCGGCGTAACTCATTAAAATATTTTCTAGTCCCATAGAGGATACATCGTGCTTTGTTCTCAGGATTTTTCATAAGGTTTCTGTAGAGTCTTTAAGGGATTTACTTTTCAAGGGCTAATATATATATATATATTGTGTCATGTCTGATTCCAGACTTTGACAACTATGCTTTTCCAGGATGCTCTGTCCTGGGCTTTATGAATAAGATCTGTGGTGGTTTGAAGTTTTGTAATTGGCAAAATGCTGTTCAAAAATTTTATTATTTTTCGACCTCTTCCTCTTTTTCCAACCATTTTCCCTGTTAAAGAAAGGTGTTCTAGCTTTTGCATTCGGATGATGTGACCAAGAAATTCCAGTTGCCTTTTTCGAATCCATTTTATTACGCATTTATCTATTCCTGCCTTTTTCCACACTTTATCGTTTGAAACGAAATCTTTCCAACTAATTTTGAAGATTCTTCTCCAAAACCACACTTCGCAAGCTTCGATTTTTTTAGCTATACTTTCGCATATAGTCCAAGTTTCACATCCGTATGTTAGAACCGACCACACACAAGTCTTTAAAAGTTTATGTTTAATGTCTAATGTCACTGATTTATTGAAAAGTACTTTTTTTAATTTATTAAATGTTACTTTGGCAAGGGTAATACGTCTGTTTATTTCCTGAATACACTTTCCGTCATTAGTAATTAAGGACCCGAGGTATACATGTTTATCACTTATTTTAATATTTTGGTCATTCAGTTTTAATGAGGTTTCTATTTTGTTCTTTGAAATGACCATTCCCACCGTCTTCTTTGGGTTTATTTCAAGGGCTAATAGTATTTGCAATTTTAAAAAAAATTATATCTGTCTGTTATCAAAAGTTAGCAGTTGACTACAGTGGACCATTTCGGAATAGGTTTATTTGCGCAGCAATGAAAAGAAATCACACTTGAACATTTAAAAGATGTTTTCAAGAAATTCTATAAACGTAAGCTCGCTCTAAACGTAAGTTCTAATGCTTGATTTCACTCGAGGAATTATTGAAACAATTAACAGATATTTAGAGGAAATATAGAAACGATTAACAGATATTTAGAAAATATTCCGAATTGTTTAATGACTTCAGAACCATCACATTATACGTTTTTTGGTTTTGACATGTAATAAATTTTTTTTTTATTTTTGTAATAGTGTCAGCGCTTGGATGGAGGATTGACAAAAATTGCAGAAGCTAGTATTGAATTAGAATCATTAAATGCAAAATTAGCTATACAAAAAGTTATTGTTGCCGAACAAACTGCTGCTGTTGAAAGTTTATTGCAAGAAATTCGTGACGGTATGTATAAAAATACTTTGTTAATAAAACCTATTTTGACAAAATGGAAACCCGACTTCAAAAATCAAATATTCTATAACAAAAAATGCACTAAAAAGTAAAAAAATAATTGCATATTCTTGTGCCAATTTTAGTCCACCTAAGCAAAATTTTTTAAATATATATGTACAATTATTGTTATTTTTGGAGTCGGTGTCAGCATAGAGAAATTCACATAACTTTTGGACACCGCCTCCAAAAATAACAATAATTGTACATATATATTTAAAATTTTTTGCTTAGGTGGACTAAAATTGGCACAAGAATATGCAATTATTTTTTTACTTTTTAGTGCATTTTTTGTTATAGAATATTTGATTTTTGAAGTCGGGTTTCCATTTTGTCAAAATAGGTTTTATTTCTCGCTTTTTAGTGACTTTGAAGTTCTATAACTGATTTTATTTGTCTAAATATGGGTAGACCAACTAAACGACCTACTAACTTTTAGTGCATTTCTTTATAACACTTTTTTTTTATCCGTTTTTTTACAAGCATTTTGTTTTTTTTGGGGGGTCGGTTTTTTTTATGTAAAAAATTTTTTTGAAGTCGGTTTTAAAAAAATTTTTCTTATTTTCCCATTATGAATGAGTATAACCTTTCAAAAAAAAAAAAAAAAAAAATTTCACAGAAATCGGTTATTACATATAAAATGAGGATTTTCCTCGATTTTCCGGGGATCCCCTCATCAGAATGCGATTTGGTGCCAATGGGACCAATGGGAAACCAAACCCTTTAAAACAAAAAATTCAAAATCGGTTCATAAATGACGGAGTTCTGAGGTGACACACATAGAAAAATAAAATTAAAAAAATACAGACGAATTGAGAACCATCCTCCTTTTTGAAGTCGGGTTAAAAACTCAGAGACGCTGAGAATACAGTAAAATACAGTATTATTTCAAAAAAAATAGTTACATCAACATTGGAAGCTATCCGCCAAAACGTCAAGAGTGGTTTTTGGGTCCCAGTTTTCTTATAAACATAATTTTCATTCAAGTCGATTACTAAAAATGTTTTTATACTTTTTTCAATTTATTCTAAGGTGTATCTTGAAAAAATCGCATGATTTCGAAAAATTCGAATTCCCGATTTAGTTAAAAAATTTTATGTAATAAAAATTGAACCCAAAAACCACGAAAATTGTGCCTCTTTAATGATGTTCCCCGTTTTCGTTAAATCATCTGAAATCGTATAAAAGAAGCCATAAAATCTGTTCACATTGTTAGGTACCATGCATGCTGAGAAAAAAAAAGCCATTGCATCAGATCGAAGCACTGAAATCAGTGAAAAAAGTAAGGTAATAAAAAAAGAAGCAGACGAAGCGAATGAAGTTTTATCAGCAGCATTACCTGAATTAGAAAAAGCACAACTGGCATTAGACAGATTAGAAAAAGCAGATATTACAGAAATTAGGTTAAACATTAATCCATAGTTTTTATGATCATCCACATAAATACCATCGTCTTTTCATACAGGTCATTTGCAACTCCGCCAGAACAGGTACAAATCGTTTGTGAATGTATTGTAATCATAAGAGGTATACCGGAAGTTTCATGGAAATCAGCAAAAGGAATGATGTCCGATCCTGTGTTTATAACCACTTTAAAAAATACAAACTGCGATCTTATTACGGTCAAACAACAGCAAGCAGTGAAAGCACATTTAAAGGTAGGAAGCTTTTTGAAGGGCTTACGAGAAATATCTATGCTAGACGATTGGAAAATAATGTTACCAATATTATATTACTGATCTTTGTACCATTACCCAAAACGGTAGATAAATTAATTCTTACTTCCAAAATTTGTGTTTGGAAAATAAATCATTGAAATTAGTTTGAATCAATTTGTTAGAAACATTAATCATATTTGAAAAAATTAATCCACATTTCATTTTACAGAAAGCAAAAAAATTGGACCTTATGGGTAGTATTAGCAAAGCTGGATTGGGCTTATTGCAATTCGTTAAGGCTGTATTAAATTACTGTGATGTATTTAAAGAAGTAAAACCAAAAAAAGATCGTGTTGCAGCTTTAGAAAAAGAATTTGATGAAGCAAAAAGAAATTTGGATAAGCTAAATAGAGAAATTGTCAAAACTGAAAATGATTTAGCTGAATTGAATACACGTTATGAAGAGGCAATGGCTCGAATGAAAGAATTACAAGAGGAAACTGAAATTATGATGCGTAGATTAGCTGCGGCTGATAAACTAATTACAGGTATTTACGCATGTCTGAAATATTATATCAGATTATCCCATGTAACGCCATTAAGCCGAATTAAAGCGCTCCTCAACTCGCCAAGGTACTAACTTTTACACCAGCGTGCCTGCGCGGCATGCATGTGTAATAAGTATGTGTGTTAATGTATGCGTGGGTGCCACAAGTATTTCCACTACACACATTAAGTTTTTAGTCATGTAAGCGCATTAAAGCAAATTTAGTACCTTGGCTAGTTGAGGCGGCACTGTCTACCCTTCAATTATGTACGTTATTTCACGTTTAGATCCATAAGCATACTCTGTCCAGTTATATAGAGATCAGTGAAGTAAGCTCAGAAAGCAGCATTGTAATTCGTGATTAGAAAACACGTTCTTAAATCACCTTAAAATCATTCGATTCACCAAAAAATTGGCATCATCAAACAACATTAAGATGTCTACAAATTTTGATTCGCATCGGAACCTTGTATACTAATTTAAATATATTTCATTTTTAAAGGCTTGGGCTCGGAGAGTATTCGTTGGGCAGAGGATTTAGAAAAGTTGCATGCAGAACGAAGTCGACTAGTCGGCGATTGTTTATTAGCTAGCGCATTTTTAGCATACAGTGGACCATTTAGCTATGAATTTCGTAGAACAATGGTCTATGAAGACTGGTATAATGATATTCGAAGTCGCGATATATCACTTTCAGAACAATTTCGTTTAGAGAAATTGTTAACAACTGATGTTGAAATCAGTCAATGGAATTCGGAACGTTTACCACCGGATGAATTATCCGTACAAAATGGTATATTAACAACACGTGCATCACGATTTCCACTTTGTATAGATCCACAACAACAAGCATTAAATTGGATAAAAAAACGCGAGGATACAAATTTAAAAATATTATCATTTAATGATAATGATTATTTAAAGCTATTAGATATGGCTATTCGGTATGGTCATCCTGTACTATTTCAAGATGTCGACTATATTGATCCAGTTGTTGAACCTATTCTGGAGAAAAATATCAAAAGTATTTTGTATGATTTGTAAAACATAATTATTCATAAATTAACCATCAAACAAACTTTTAGCTGTTGCAGGTCGATCATTTGTGATGCTTGGTGATCAAGAAGTTGATATTGATCCACATTTTCGTATGTATTTAACTACAAAATTAGCGAATCCACAATTTAATCCAGCAATATATGCTAAAGCAACTGTTATCAATTATACTGTAACATTATCGGTACGTATTTCGGGAGAGTTACATTTAGCAGAGAGTTACATTTAGCAATATACTATTTAGCAGAGTTATTTCTAGCTTTTTGCAATACCAAAACAAATACAAGAGCATCGGTAATTGAGAAATAGAAAAAGGATTCCATTTAACAAATGGTTCATTGAAAACTTTTGCTAAGCTTTTGTCTTAATCCTTGAATCTAGGTCTGTAGAATCCTCTTGACGTATTACTTGAAAACTGATATCATTTTCTTCAGCGCTCTAATAACATGGCACCCACACTTGGAAAGGAAAAAAGGGAGTCAATCGTATTTGAGACCAATTCATACTATTTTTCATTTGGCGAAAGTTCTATAACAGCATTCGCTTGTCTTAATTCTGAACTCTAAGATTGCAGCACCTCCGTTATGTAGATTTCGATAACTCTTCAAAAGAGTGACGAAAGAAGTTTCACAATAATTTGACATTGTTATATATTTGGATATTAATATCAAATTTTAACGTTGAGACAATCTTTGAGAATTTTCGCTACAAAAATAAATAAACTTTCGAGAGTTTAGTCTGTGTTTTGAGCTCATTGAACCTAAGCGAATTCCTTAATGGCAAGGAGTGCCTCACCAATTTCAAGACAGTCGGTGTACCAAAATAACTTCAGGATAACCTCTAAATTTACAGGGATTAGAAGATCAATTATTAAGTGTGGTGGTAAGAAATGAACGGCCTGATTTAGAAGAACAACGCGAAAAATTAATCAAAGAGACAAGTGAAAATAAAAAGTTACTGCAAATATTAGAAGATTCACTTTTAAGAGAGCTTTCAACATCCACTGGAAATATGTTGGACAACATTGATCTAATCAATACATTAGATAATACAAAAACAAAAGCGGCTGAGGTAAAATATTTTATGGCTATCTTAGCCAAAAACCTATCCGCGATAGTCAATTCATTGTTTTCTCTTTTTAGGTGTTTGCAAAAATCGAATTAGCATCAGTAACATCGGCCGACATAGATAAACTTCGTGATGGTTACAGACCAGCAGCGAAACGTGGTGCAATATTATTTTTCGTATTATCCGACATGTCCATTGTAAATCCAATGTATGAGTATTCATTGGAAGCATATTTACAAGTATTTGTATTCTCATTGCAACGATCGTTACCGAATGTAATGCTAAACAAACGATTAGTCAACATCATTGCAACTTTAACGGAAAATGTTTATGTGTACGGTTGTACAGGTTGTCAAGTTATTGAAACGTAGAGAAATACTATTTGAAGGAGCCACAAAAGTTTAGGGAGGTTAACGAGCCTATTTATCCAACATTCAATGCCGATTATTCTATGATCATGTGTTGGCAAAAACTGGCCAAACACTCTTCTATCTCACTTGTATTTTTATCCTTGTCGATCCATTTTTATGTCGGTTGCTTTAATGATGAGACTTACTTTAATTTAATTTAAGCTGCGGAATTTATTACTATTCACTTGTATTTTTTATCCTTGTCGATCCATTTTTTATGCACGGTTGCTTTAATGGTGAGACTGACTTTAATTTAATTTAAGCTGCGGAATTTATTACTATTAAAATCAAGACCAAAACTGACAACATACTCTTAATACAAGGACAATATTAAGATGAAGGCTATTGATTATAAGGGTCGATCCACACTATAGTGCCGATCACGGTTCGATCTCGGTCCGATCTCACAGGTAAAATATTCTCTCGGTCTGGTAAAATATTATCAAGTTAAGAAACAATGTGTGTATTCATACTATCGGCCACAGTCAAGTCCCGGTCTAATCACACTCCAGTCACGAAGAATAAAAATATTTTTGAGTGAGAGCGAACTTGTAACGGCATGTGAATGATAGTGTGAATGTTCTCTGTTCCCGGTTCAGTCAGCTATTACCCACTGAAGCGTATGTTACCGCTTAATATTATCAGACGGAGATCGGACCGAGAACGAACCGTGATCGGCATTATAATGTGAACATGAACTTGATAATATTTTACCAGACTGAGATCAGACCGAGCACGAACCGTGATTGGCACTATAGTGTGGATCGACCCTAAGTCTTCACTAGGCTCCTTCTTGTAGTTAAACGGATGAGAAATATTATAAGATTTTCATTTTCAGAATTGATTTTTAGGTATTTTTGAGCGCCACAAATTATTGTTCTCATTTCAAATAACCATGAAATTAGATTTGAAAGAAGGGATTGTTCAGCAACAGCAATTAGATTTCTTTATAAAGGGTAGTGTTACCTTAGAAAAATCGAAAGAAGAAAGTCCAGCTCCATGGATATATGTAAGTCAATTCGATATATATATATATATATATATATATATATATATTTAAAATTCAAGCTGGGTCATAACAATTTTTACATAAAAGAACGCCAACTGTATTTTTGAACTTCAACACTGTCTCAAATTTAGACTTTTACAAAAATGGCGAGAGTATGAAAGTGGAACAGATTTTAGAGATTCAAAATACTCGGTCTTAATTTGGAGAGGAGACTACCAGTCAGGTAGCCGCGCTTTTTAAGTCGATCTACTTGCAACTGACAGGTTTCGACTTCAAATCCCAGCGGTGGCAGTTTGTCAATAGGGAATATGCATGAAATTTTTTATTCACTTGAATTGAAGCATATTTACGTGATAAATATCAAGGTAAAATTACTTTTTAAATAACTTTAAAAATAAGCGAGATATGAATGATTGAAATTCCCGATTAGACAAAGAGGGTGATAGCCCTCTTGATATGTTATGTGACGTCATATTACACTTTCACCATTTAAAATACATGTAAAACTCCGTTTTTAGTATTTTTGCAAAAAAGAGACAGATAATAATCTTTAAAAGCTTATAGCTTCCTTGATATTTGTCGGATTTTAATTTCGTTTTTAAATATTATTACAGTATTAACAGTATTTTCATATTCTGAAAATAAATGTGAAAAAAAATTTTCATACATATTCCCTATTAATGGGACGGATAATTACTAACTGTCGTCATATGGACAAGAACGAAGTAATCGGCTATGATTGTAAAGGTCCTTGTCCTCCTCCCACATCATTAATGTACGGTTATAAATTAATAATATAAAGGTTATTAATTAATATAAACGTTAAAAATAAAAAAATAATGATGTGGGTGGTCTCTGTTATAGACCGTACAGTCTCAGAAACGGAAATAAAACCCCATTATTAGTAATATTATTATTACTTTTGAACTTCGCCACTGACTCTCTGATTTAAAGACTTTTACAAAAGTGGCGAGAGTACCTAAGTGGTTGAATAAACTTTGTCATTTTTTTTTATGTAATGATTTTAATAATTTGATGATTTTAATAGGGTTGGGAAGACATTATAAAATTACGAACAGACTTTGAACCATTCAAATCAATTGTTGACGATTTACGGAATGACATGAATGATTGGTCAAGATGGTATGATCTAGATGTGCCAGAAGAAGTTGAATGGCCATCAGGATATAGTAAAAAAATAAATTCATTTGAAGGTTTAATGTTATTACGATGTTTTCGTGTTGATCGAATTTATCGTGGTATTACAAATTATATTATTGAACGGATGGGTGAAACATTTGTAACTCCACCAGCAATCAGGTAAAAATCAGAATTGTGCTTATAAATCTTCTCACTAAACTAAATACCAATACGTGGGATCGTTCTTGTATAAACCCTATTTTGACAAAATGGAAACCCGACTTCAAAAATCAAATATTCTATAACAAAAAATGCACTAAAATTTTTAAATATATATGTACAATTATTGTTATTTTTGGAGTCGGTGTCAGCATAGAGAAATTCACATAACTTTTGGACACCGCCTCCAAGAATAACAATAATTGTACATATATATTTAAAATTTTTTGCTTAGTTCAAGTAAAATTGGCTCAAGAATATGCAATTATTTTTTTACTTTTTAGTGCATTTTTTGTTATAGAATATTTGATTTTTGAAGTCGGGCTTCCATTTGGTCAAAATAGGGTTTATTTCTCGCTTTTTAGTGACTTTGAAATTCTATAACTGATTTTATTTGTCTAAATATGGGTAGACCTACTAATTTTTAGTGTATTTTTTAAAACATTTTTTTTTATCCGTTTTTTTTTTTAATTGTAGTGCATTTTTTTTATAACAGATTATCAGTTTTTTTTTTGTAAAAAATTTTTTTGAAGTCGGTTTTTAAAAAATTTTTCTTATTTTCCCATTATAAATGAGTATACCCTTTCAAAAAAAAAAAAATTCGCAAAAAATCGGTTATCACATATAAAATGAGGATTTTCCTCGATTTCCAGGGGATCTCCTCACCAGA
Organism: Nineta flava; assembly: GCA_963920215.1. Classification (NCBI taxonomy): domain Eukaryota; kingdom Metazoa; phylum Arthropoda; class Insecta; order Neuroptera; family Chrysopidae; genus Nineta; species Nineta flava. Next base: position 90,382,848 of record OY986042.1, read on the forward strand.
ATGCGATTTGGTACAATGGGACCAATCTGAAATCAACCCCTTTAAAACAAAAAAAAAATTCAAAATCGGTTCTTAAATAACAGAGTTCTGAGGTGACAAACATTAAAAAAAAAAAAAAAATACAGACGAATTGAAGACCATCCTCCTTTTTGAAGTCGGGTTAAAAAGCATTGGAGTCTGAGCAATAAAAGACTACTGAACAAGACCATACAATATCTCGACGAGATACTAATTTTTTTCCATTGCACAAATGATTATGACGCCATCAGTCCCAAACCTCGTATTGAATTTCTAAAAAAAATGGACTTACGAGGTTTCTGATGGCGACGATATATTACTTTGGAAGAGATATATATATAGATAGATTGTAGAGGCTGCCCTGGACGGGCTACACTTCGACCAAAAGATCCATTGTGATGCCTAAGGATGTGAGAATGTGAGTGGAATGGAAGGAATTTTTGTGTATAGACTAGGAATTGGTAGGATATGCGGCTGCAGCCGACTATGATAGAAACTATGTCGATATTCATCTGGAGTTCGTAAGGAAACGGCAGAAAACCTTCTCAAGCATAACCGGTTGCTTCGTTCTTGTCCATACGCCGACAGTTTAGTCAATTAACCGCCCCCTTTTTTTTTTCTTAATATTGACAAACTGCCGATGTTGGGATTCGAACCCATAACTTCCTAGTTTCCAAGTAGGCATACTGCGCACACATAACGCCTTAGAGCACTCGGCCACTTGTACTGGTTTGGAAGAGATATAGTGAAACAAAAATAATAATGTAGACAAGTGAGACAAACTTTGTACAGATTTTTAATGAATGTAATGAAACCATACAAATAATGTTGTCAATTATATCAGCTACATTATATTTCACACGAATTGGGTGTGTAAACAAATACAGGCGAACGATACATTCTAAACCGTAATTTATAATTGTCTCTAACGACTCGTTGCAGAATAAAAAGTTTCACTTCAAGAAAACCAGCTTTGTTTCTCCTTGAAATACAGTATAATGCCCAAACATAGCATACCAATCACAAGTTCTTAGCTCAGATTCAATTTGAAAAAATAACTCCACAAATACAGCACAAGTCACAAACGCTAATCACATTCGAGTGATGTGACTTGGTTAGATTATATTTCATTTAAATTTATATTTTAGTTTGGAAAATATTTTTGAACAAAGTACACCATATATGCCAGTTATATTTGTATTAAGTCCTGGATCAGATCCAACAAGTGAACTTATGAAATTAGCTGAACGTCTTGGTACTGGCGGTGGACGATTTAAATGTCTATCTCTTGGACAAGGTCAAGAATCTGTACGTACGAAAACTTCCAAATGATAGCTTAAATTCATAATTAATATTCATTGTTTTCGTAGATTGCATTGAGTTTATTAGATACGGCAATCAGTCGGGGACAATGGTTAATGTTGCAAAATTGCCATTTACTTTTAAAATTTATTAAGGTATTGGAGAAACAATTAGAAAAAATTTCGAAACCTCATCCCGAATTTCGATTGTGGTTAACAACTGATCCGGTTGATAATTTTCCAATAGGTGTTTTACAAAAATCACTAAAAGGTATCAATCAATCAAAAGTTGTCAAAAGTTTAAAAATAATCCAAATTAACTTAAAAAATTTTTTTACTCACAGTGGTTACGGAACCTCCAAATGGATTAAAATTAAATATTAAAAACACATACTTCAAAATGCGGCATACTGTTTTGGAAAATTCGCCACATCCTGTATACAAAAAATTAATATATGTTTTAGCGTTTTTCCATGGCGTAGTTCAGGTTTGTTCATACACTTTGTACCATGGATACTACACAAGGATACCGAACTCAAACGGGAGAATTGACAAAATATGGACTTATTCCGTAATGGTAACATCAATAAATTATAAGTTGGCATCACTTAAAAAGGAGGGGTAGGGATGGATGGATCTGTGTTCCACCATCATAAACATCATCAATCATAAATCTTCTGCTGTCAGAATCATGCAATGACAGAAACAAAAAATTAAATAAAATTGAATTTTAAAAAAAATTATATTTTATTTTGTTTAATAACAGACTCGGCCTTGCGCACTACCGTGCTATAGATAAGATTAAGTATAATTTATAAATAAATAATAAAAATGATTCCTCTATCATTACAATAGCATACGTCATACTACTTTTGATGATGTTTATGATGGTGGAACACAGCACCATCCATCTCTACCTCTCCTTTTTAAGTAATGCCAACTTAAAACTTATTGATGCTATCATTACGAAATACACTCTATGGCAACGTAATGGTAGAAGTTATATTTATCTTTTGTGCCACTAGCGTCGCTAGTTTTCAATCCGTACCGAAGTGAACATAGTATAATAAATAGAAGCAAAGTATATATTTGTCATTTTATTAGACTTATTTATTATTAATAAATAAAAGTTTAATTTAATATCTGATTCAATAATCTTTAAATTGATTTTAATAATTTTAAAATAATTTATTTTTACTTAATTTATTTTCATTTTTACAATTCCAACTTTACAGGTTACTATTTAATTATTCGATGTTTTATTATTATTTTGTTTTTTACTGCTATGTAATTATTTTGCGAATTTTTAACTATCACTTACTTCAACTAATTTATTTCATTATTAAGAAAAGTATTTTGTTAGAAAAATACTTTGGCTGCAAATAATTTTTATAATACTACATAAATGCGTCATGTTTTTGAATTGAAACTCGCGCCTTATAATCTCTCCACTGTTTCCGGTATAGAAGAACACTACTGACATCTCATTTTTGTCAATTTTTTTTTTACATGGAGTTCGGTATCCTTGTGTAGTATCCATGGTTTGTACCATGAAGAATTATAGATAACGTTTACACCATAGAGACTAGACAAAGAGACCGCACTCCAACTCCACATAAACAAATAGCTGACAAAAATAAGGTGTCAGTAGTGTTCCTTTTGCACCGGAGACAATGGAGGGAGTATAAGGTGCGAGTTTGAATTGGAAAAACATGACGCATTTATGTAGTATTATAAAAATTCAAATTTAATTAATTAATCAAATTATAATATAATAATAATAATAATAATAATAATAATAACACTGTATTTAAATCTTTCGATTATTACAGGAGTTGGTAATACAAAATTATACAGAGATTCTATCAAATGATGTAAAACAGAAACAAATTTTCGACAATAAATAAAATAATAATAATAACTTAAAAATTAACAAAAATTAAACAATAAATTCTGACTAACAAATACTACCCATTTGAAGGAGTAAGTTTAATTCGGAAATCACAAAAAAAAAGGAAATAAAGGTTAGATATTCAAGGTACACTGTAGAAATGCATCTGGATAGCAAATAGATTTGTTCCATACATCATTCTTCTGCTATAAATGCTCTCAATTTGAGGGCATTAGTGCAAAAAGCAAAAATTTTATTTATCTTCTCTGAATTCAAGTCAGACAGCAATTCTGATATAGGGTTTAAAGATTCCTCCTTGATGCAGCTCCCTAAGTATGCTCGCCTAATGTTTTCTAGAATGGGGCAAATAAAAAGGAAGTGTTCTAGCGTTTCATTTTTCTGGAGGTTGCATAATTTACAATCAGCATCGCTATTCCAAATATAAAGATCGCCACAAACTAAAAATCTTACCCTTAGATCCCCCATCAGGCGTAGTTGCACAATCAGTCTGGTTTTTTCTATTTTAAAATTTAAAAGGAGGTACTGATTTGAGCTCTGTGACAAATATTTGTAGGTGGAACTATATGTAGAATTTAAGATTCTACTTTCATCCTCTGCCCTGATACCACCCATGTAGGACTCAAGTAAATTCTCGATATTGTTCTTTACACTAAGCGCGCTCTGGCTCTCCCATAATTCTTCGTAACCAAGATTCAGGAGGATAGTTTTTAGTTGAGAGACCCAATTAAATTTTAGAATATTGCTCCTGTCATTACTTAGTGATAGTAGGTGTAAGTAACACTTTTTTATGAATCGGTCATTTGAAGCAGCTAGAAGTTTGTACCACCAGTTCAAGATCGATTTGAATGCGCAAGCCCCCAAATGTGGTCTCCCATGTTCCCTGCGGATAATGTAATGCGGTGTGTTGCGAGGTAAGCTGTATGTATTCTTGAAGAACATGCTTTGGACTTTATCTAGTTCATTCAGATATCTCATACCCCATGATTCTACCCCATACAATAATGTAGTTCTAACTATAGCATCAAAAAGCTTTATCCTACTAGCATACGAGTTGCATTTGGCTTTGACAAATATCTCTCTGATGCTATAATTTGCCATATTTGCTTTTTTAATGGAGTTGTTCGCTGCCTCTAGGAATAGACCTGAGCTCGAAAATATGACACCCAGATAGTTGAAAAATGGGACGATATCAATTTTTTTGCTCTGTATGAAGAACTGCGTATCGCGCTGAAGTCTTCCACCTTTACGGAATACCATTATTTTTGTTTTCTCTGTATTAATTTGCAAGTTGTTAATTTGACAATATTTTTCAAAGGTGTCTAAATTTTCTTGCAGATTCTTAACAGAGTCAGCTATACAGGTAGTGTCATCAGAATACAGCAAATGAGAGATACGACTTCCTTCATGTAGTTCCACGCCTTTAACAAAATTTTCTTTGTAGAAATTGTCTAGATCTGCGAGGAAAAGAATAAAAAGTAGAGGACTCAGCGAGTCTCCCTGCATAACTCCTTGCGTTACGTCAATATTCAGAGATTGACCTTCATTTACTTTAAATAGAGTTTTCGCATTTGAGTAGAGATTGTTCAAAATGGAGATAACTTTTCTACTTATGCCTAGTCGATGCAGTTTCCCCCAAAGCAATGTATGGTTTATCGTATCGAAGGCTTTCCGCAGATCGATAAAAGCAACAAACAGCTTACCTTTAGTTTTTATTAAGTGTGCCTGTACAAGACAATTGAGGGCAAATATATTGTCTTGGCAACCCTTCCCTTTTCGGAATCCTGCCTGATTTTCAGGTTTAATATCATGTATTTGTGCCCACTTTTGTAACCGTTCACTGAGCATATAAGTAACAATTTTTGAGGTACTATTCAGCAATGTAATGCCGCGGTAATTGTTAGGATCGTTGATATCACCTTTTTTATATATACTGATTAGTTTGCCCATTGACCACTCTTTAGGAGGTATTTCACTGTTAAGCGCTTCGTTGAACATTTTTAACAGGCCGTTGCGCCAGTTGCTCGGCAGATTTTTAATAAACTCATTTGGGATGGAGTCTGGTCCTGGTGCTTTACCAGATTTTATATGGCTAAGAGCACGATTTAACTCACATAGAGTAAAAGCTTCATCTAAGAAAGGATGGGCCACATCAAAGAAGGATATCTCAGATATTATTCTAGGTGGGAATAATGAGTCGAAATAATTATGCCATATTTCAAAATTTATGTTATTGGATGCGGTGGGTACCCTTCGCTTTAACTGGTTCACAGTCTTCCAAAACTGACTACTGTCTCTTAGATTTTGTATATTTTCACTAATTGATTTATAGTGAGAAGCTTTTTTTTCTTTGATTAATTTTTTGTACACTCTTTTTGCATCCAGATACTTTCCAGAGCTTACCGGGTTGAAATAATTTGCTTTAGCTATCCTAAATGTATCCTTTATTGTTGCCTTACAAGCTTTACAATCGGCATCAAACCATGGCTTATTGTATTTAGCAACTCTATTTTTATTAAGGTAAACAAGACTTTCATGAAGCATGTTGGAGTCTTCAGCCGAAGACATAATGGCTTTTGTTATACATTCGTACAGTGTGTCAGCTGACGATTCATCATGTACTTCGTTCCGAATACTTAAAAGATGTGTATATTGATCACGCCCATTCTCATTCCATTTCATCACTTTCATGGGAACGATTTTAGAACAATTTACTTCAATTGATTTTTTTTGGACACAGTTGCCAATAGTTAGGACACAAGGCAAATGATCAGACGTTAAAATTAAATCTTCTACTTTAAAATCTACTACTTCCGTTAAAGCCTGATCATTCACCCAAGCCAAATCTATGACACTGCTACCGTTGAAGTTGTGGAAAGTAAACTGCCCTTTACAGTCAGATTTTGTTCGACCATTTAAAATACTAAATCCCGCATTTTCAAGAAAGTCAGTGAGCAATTTCCCTTTTTTATTAGTAATCAGGTCCATGGAGTTTCTAATTTCTGTTAGCTGGGTAAGCTCAAATAATTCCTCATTTCTTTGCCCTAGTAGACCTATTCTGCAGTTCATGTCCCCTCAAATTATAATATAATAATTATTAATTTACTAATGAAATTTATTCACTTCAAAATAAAATTGGTTACGTGCTTACTTCACTCTTATTTATTATACTATATTCACTTAAAGTAAGTATAACTTCTACCATTACGTTGACTAATTTTGTCAATTCTCCCGCTTGATTTCGGTCTCCTTGTCTAGTCTTCATGGTTTACACTATCAATTTAACAATGGAAATACTATAAAGAGCATGCGCAATATATCATGCATTTGATGGCTCGTACGTCATCAATTTACCAGCTTTTTCAAATTAATTTTCTTGTTATTCAAATCATTTATTAAATTTCGTTATATATTTAGGAGCGTCGTAAATACGATAAACTTGGATGGAACATATGTTACGATTTTAACGAATCTGATTTCAATGTTTGTGTAATGATCTTAGAAACCTATTTAAACAAAGCGTATGCGGCAAAAGAAATTCGAGTTCCATGGAATAATTTAAAATATTTAATTGGAGAAGTATGAATATAACTACGTAAAAGGAAATAGAAATAAATTCAAAAAATTATTATTTTGGATTTTTAGGTAATGTACGGTGGTCGAGTAATTGATGATTTTGATCGAAGAATTGTTGCTACATACATGGATGAGTATATGGGTGATTTTCTATTCGACACATTTCAGCCATTTCATTTTTATCAGGATACTATTTTTGATTATGTAATTCCCAAAGATGGCGAAAAGGATGATTATATTGGTAAAAATAAAATACTATATAAAATAAATATTAGACTCAAATGAGACTCTTTGATGTTACTAGATTTAAAGTGAGATCCCAACCTAATGAGTGTTGCCTTCTGTAATGCCCGGAATTGTAAACCATTCTAGCTTGTACCAAGCTAGGATAGAAAGCTAGCAAGGTAGCTGGGAATACCTAGTTTGCTATCCTAGCTTGAAAAACTAGCCTCGTGTATTCCAGGCGTTAGCGAGGACTTCGCATTCATTCATGCAATTATTAGCAACTATTTTTGCTAATTCATAACCTAAGAGTCAAGATATCTTAGCTTTCACTTTTAATGTCTAAATGAATTTCTAAAAGTATTTTTATCACTTTCGGTAAAGCAAAACCAAATTTCACTTCGTTGCAAATAACAAATTAATTGATTTTAGCCGCTATCGAAGAACTACCATTAGTGAATAGTCCTGAAGTATTTGGATTACATGCGAATGCTGAAATTGGCTACTATACTCAATCAGCAAAAGAAATGTGGGGACATTTAATTGAACTTCAACCACAAACGGGTAAGCGATTAATTGAACTAATCATATTTTTATATCCAGAATATATATTTATAAAATTTATCAGGGCGGTTACCAGAGAAAAAACGTATGTATGGTTTTATTTTAATGCTCGTAAAGATACTTTGTATGCTGCTCTACGATGCTAGTAAATTTTGGTAATTCTTATAATGAAATTTTAGCTATTTTGTGGTATATTGAACAACACATTCCTACACTTATTTCTTAAAAGCTTTTATTTGTGGCAGCTTAAAAAATTTCTATAGGATAAATTATTTGCAGATCTATAAATTATGAAAATCGAGTTAAAAATTTTGTTCGAAACAGTTATTTTTATTGTTTTTCGAATTTAAAGTATTATGGATCTAAAAGAAATTGTAGATTGTATATCCTAGAAACAATTAATCAGCATTAAAATTGGATTGAATTTAAATCTTATAAATTGATTCTTAACGAATTCGACAAGAGAAAGGCGGTTTTGTTTCAGTTTTTATACATTGTACAAACACCGTCAGTGATGGATTTAAGCCTAGGCCCGTGAGGCCCGGGCCTAGGGCGGCATGATTTTAGGGGCGGCATAATTTTCGGGATGACAAAATTTTATAGACGAAAAAATATAATAGCAGTTCCAATTTAAAAATTGATTTGGTATAAATTTGCCATGAATGTATACAAAATTTCTAGTAAAATGTATTAAATATTCTAATTATCGAATTTACTTTTTAATTTGTCAGTGCAATGATAATTTTTCAATTATAGCCATTATCAAATAATGTTATATATTTATTTAACAAAAAAAAAAAGAAATAATCAAATTGAAAAGCTTCTCAAAAAAATTTTTTCAACACATTTATGTTTCGAAAACTTTTTTAATTTTTGTATTCTTAATAAGATCAATCTCACTATATACAGAGCACCCTGAAACGACTTCTAAATTTGTTTTCAGTCTTAAGTAGGAATAAAGTAAATTAATATAAATTAAACATCTTTTTAGTATTCGTTAAAAAGTCCGAGCTTTTTTTGTTTATAAAAGCAATTTTTCATTAAAAATTTTAAATTATATATTTTTTTACATCCAATTCGTTGTATCATCAAAATAATTTTAAAAAAATAAATCAAAATCCTTATCCGAAATCACATCCAAAAACGGCATCATATCAAACGATGCCATCAAAAGGGCGGCAAATCAGACGGGGCCTAGGGCGGCAGCAAATCAAAATCCGCCACTGAACACCGTCACATCCATGAAATGAAACGAAAAAGTGAAAAATGTTTGCCCACTTTTTAAATTTTTTCCCTAAAATATTGAGACGAAAAAATTGCACGTTATACCCTCTTAATATGCTATTCAACCGCAGTATTTTCATTGCTTAGAAACAGTACCAATCTTATTCATTTCACCAGAATCCTTGCAACTTGGAAGGTATAACTGTATTAATATCCTATTCCAACTTGTTTTACGCTTTTATCTTTAAAACTAAGAACTTTTGAAATGGCTTATTTTAAGTAACATAGGTATAACAATCATAGATGCTTTCGTTTTTCATTAAATATTGGAAAAATCTCAACCTGAAATTTATATGTCTTAAAAGATTATGCTTTGAAGCATAACGCACATCCACATTATGTAGCACTTTTTCCTAAGGATCCATCGAGAGTGCTATCAGTTTGAATCATCAAAACGTGACACCAACGAAAGTCAAATCGACTGATAATTGGCATGATGTGAGCGTATCTTTATTTCTCAATGTAACTAATCCTAATCGAATTGTGTTTTATCGATTTACCATCTTAAGCTCAGTTTATTAAACATGAGTTTACAATCAAAAGGAAAGCAGCTCATGTGGTATTACGGAAGTGATTTCTAGTAGATGTTTGCGCCTATTGGGCATTGGCAGTTTTTAAAAAGCTTTTAAATAGAAATTTTAATTAAAATGGATTTGTCCACGAATTTTTCCGATTTAATTTAATGACGCGCGATCTATCCTTGCATTCATCCGATGCACACATGTAAGTTTTAAGTACATATATGAGTTGGGTGAGTTCTAGGTCATCATCTAAATAGCAGAAAAGGGTGTGTTCACAATAGGGAATATGCATGAAAATTTTTTTTCACTTGAATTGAAGCATGTTTATTTGGCAAATATCAAGGTAAAATTACTTTTTAAATAACTTTAAAAATAAGCGAGATATGAATGATTGAAATTCCCGATTAGACAAAGAGGGTGATAGCCCTCTTGATATGTTATGTGACGTCATATTACACTTTCACTGTTTAAAATACACGTAAAACTCCGTTTTTAGTATTTTTGCAAGAATGAGACAGATAATAATCTTTAAAAGCTTAAAGCTTCCTTGATATTTGTCGGATTTTAATTTCGTTTTTAAATATTACTACAGTATTAACAGTATTTTCATATTCTGAAAATAAATGTGAAAAAAAATTGTCATGCATATTCCCTATTAACCTAAGGGTATACAATTCAAATATTCATTTTTCGTGGACAGATTCCATAAGAATTTTGATAAAGAAAAATAAATAATTAAATAAATAATATATTTAAGGTGAAGTTAGTGGGGGTATAACACGTGATGAATTTATTGACAATGTTGCTGTTGGAATATTGGAAAGAATGCCACCCATGTATGAAATATGGCGTGTAAAAAAAGCAAATGAGACAAGTATTACACCAACCTTTATTGTACTTTGTCAGGAATTAGAACGATTTAATAATCTAATTGATAAAATGAAAACAACATTAACGTTATTACGAAAAGCGTTAGCGGGAGAAATTGGTATGGATATGGTATTAGATAATGTTGCATATTCATTATTTAATGGACAATTACCAGCATCGTGGCGGAAATTATGTCCGGCAACATGTAAAAATTTAGGTGGATGGATTGCACATTTTCATCGAAGAAAAACACAATATAATGATTGGGTAATTATTTATTAAACCATTATTTTTCTTCTACTTCTAATTAAGAGATAAGAACTAATTCTACTTATCTCTTCAACTTTCAAATTGTTTCATATGTTTTGCAGATTTTACAATCGGAACCAGTGGTAATGTGGATATCTGGATTGCATATACCCGAATCATATCTAACTGCATTAATTCAAATGGCATGTAGGAAAAACTTTTGGCCATTAGATAAATCCACATTATACTCGTATGTAACTGAGTATATAGATCCAGATGATGTAGATGATCGCCCTTCGGTGGTATGTACATCGTACTAAGTTTATTCCATTTATAGACACTGGATATGTTCCAAAATTTGCTGCCAGCGCTGTGAGTGTTAACGCAATGAATCATGCTACGAACAGCGTTCCAAAATTGCAAGCGTACTGCTACTGCAGCCCTGAAAATTGGAACGTGGTTCACAGCACTTACAGCACGCCACCATGTTCATTGCTTTCACTGCTTCACCTTTTCAGCGGCAGCAGTCACAGCACAAAATTCATGACGTCATTTTTTTCACAGTGCAGCGTGCTGTCATGAATTCGGCAACGCGCGGTGAAGCGCTGCCAGCGCTCGCAGCAAATTTTGGAACATACTCACTGTAAAGGCTGTTTTGTTTGCTCCCTAATTAATTATATATAAGTCTATATTATAAACCGGTATATTACAGTCTTGCGTTAATAGTGTAGACATTGGACAACCAATAGAAAGCGAGATATTTGACAAAAAACTGCTGTTATGATTTGTTAGACGATTATGGCTTGTTTCTTTTAGGGATGTTATATGACTGGATTATACATAGAAGGTGCTCGATGGGATGTAAATGCTAAGTGCTTAAAAAAATCTCAACCAAAAGTATTGATAGAAGAAATTCCTGTACTAGCTGTTATACCAATTGAAGCATATCGTTTAAAATTACAAAATACATTTAGAGCCCCAGTATATACAACATCCTTGCGTCGGAATGCTATGGGTGTTGGTCTTGTATTCGAAGCTGATTTAGGTACAACGGCACACATTAGTCATTGGGTATTACAAGGTGTATGTCTTGTCATGAACCAAGATTAATCAATTTAGTGTAGCTTTTATATAATTTTAAATAAAATTTTACGAATTCAAAAAAAAAAATTTGTTTTTTTTTAAATTAGTACATCAGGGAATCTGCCTCGAAAATCTCAGATATTCGAAATATTTTCCTTTTATATATAGAGGATTATAACTTCATACTAAACTTGGGTTTCTTTTTTGGCCACCAGATATCGTGACCAAAGTGGTCAGTTCAATACTGATTTACAAATAACCAATTTCCAAAGACTTCAAAATGTTCAATCCATAATTATACAAATTTACAAAATGATAGTTATATGATATTAAATGAAAAGAAGAAATTGTGCAACGTTGTAATGATATTGTGATTTACACAACTCAATCAAATTTTTATTTTATCATTGCTAAATTATTTTTCAAATTTTGCCCCTATTCCTAGAACATTTGTTTGTATTTTATAAATACGTATTTCGACTACAATGTAGTCATCATCAGTATGAATTAGCTAATCGTAACTATCTCTGGGATATAGATTCAGAGATATGTTGCTTGTTGCTAATTTGGTGCGTGTCTAGAGTTCTCTTTGATTATTTTAATAATCTTTATTGCTAAATTAATTCTCACACTAATATTGTGACGATTTAAAGAAAATTGAACTTATATAAATTAAAAATTATGAAATATTTTATAAGTTTGACACTTTAGTGGCAGAATATTTTTTAATATCTACCAAATGTGACGTGTTTTGTTAACCCGACTTCAAAAAAAGAGGATGGTTCTCAATTCGTCTGTATTTCTTTTTTTTTTTTTATGTGTGTCACCTCAGAACTCCGACATTTATGAACCGATTTTGAATTTTTTTTTTGTCTTAAAGGGTTTGGTTTCCCATTGGCACCAAATCGCATTCTGATGAGGGGATCCCCGGAAAATCGAGGAAAATCCTCATTTTATGTGATAACCGATTTCTGCGAAATTTTTTTTTTTTTTGAAAGGGTATACTCATTCATAATGGGAAAATAAGAAAATTTTTTTAAAAACCGACTTCAAAAAATTTTACAAAATTTTTTGGTCGGATACAATATACACAAAGAATACAGTTGGTTGTGCTGCTAATGGCACTAAATACCGAAATCGAACAGCTATTGTCATCTAGCGGTCACGCTCAAAATTCACAATTTCTAGTGACACAAAAATCGTACTTATGAGCTTCTATCTATATTGTATTCTTTGCCAAAACCAAAGGTACAATATTCATAAAAGCGTATAAGTACGATTTTTGTGTCACTCAAAATTTTTAGTGTGTCTGTTGACCACTAGATGACAATAGCTGTTCGATTTCGGTATTTAGTGCCATTATCAGCATAACCAACTCTATTCTTTGGCAGAACTAAGTACCAGTTGGCCGGATCACATCGAAGCGGGGATGTACTTCAAATTTATATTTAAAAGGAATCCACCAATATTAATGAAATTTTTATGAATTTTTAGAATTAGTCAAAATTTTTTAATTTTTTTTTACAAGCTGTATAAAATATGAATATTTATTTTTTTAGTTTCAGTTGCTATTTTATTCATAAAAATTTCATCAATATTGGTGGATTCCCTTTTATTGTAAATTTTAAGTACATCCCCGCTTCGATGTGATCCGGCCAACTGGTACTTAGTTCTGCCAAAGTACAGTTGGTTGTGCTGATAATGGCACTTTGCCAAAACCAAAGAATGCAATACTATAGATTACAATACTAAATGGCATTATAAAGCAAACACCAGTGCCATCTAGTGGACCCAGAACAACCAGAAATTGAATTGAAATTTCAACTTTTCTCGAAAAATACGCAGTCACAAACTTATGAACATATTTGGAATTCACATACGGTTTCCGCCCGATTGAATATATCAAGCCTATGTTGAGTCAATTTTTTTTTAATGTTGGCTAAATAGATGGTCTATTAATATCCACTCACATAGACTTGCATTTACATCTCATGCATTCCCAAATTTTTTTTCGCTAGCATGGATCCCTAGAAGGTCGGAGTCGACCTCTGGGGGTCCATAAGCAACACTTTGGACTGATATAAATCAACTAAATCACTGGTATAAATAAACCATCTTTCTTTCCTAATACTTAAGACAAAATTGAAGTGTACTGTATGTAAAGGTTTTTTGAATCCCGAGTAACGCCGAGTATTTCAGCAAGTAAATTACAATTTTAGTATAGATAAATAAATAGTTATTATGAAACTATTAAAATATAATTACAAACAGTAACTTAAACAGTAAACAGTATACGGTAAGGAATGTGATAAATAACAAATTATGCAACAGTATTCACATTAAACAACAAAACAAATTTTTATATCTATAGAATATTTAAAGTTTAGAAACACTCTGAATCATGGCATAGTTTTAATCGGGCGAATAAGTGGCATAATAAAACCAACAACAAAATTTAGGCAAATATCAATGAGAAGAATATTAAACTTGAAAATTAGTTGAACATAGAATTAACAATTAAAAATGTAATATTAGATGAAAATTTTACAATGGAATATGAAATGACTACATACGAAGAATTTAATGAAACATTTAATCGAACTGTTAAAATGCTAGAAGAACAAATCTATGAAAATGAAAAAATTAAAATTGAAAGACAATTAAATTCAGAATTGATAAATAAGGATGAAATAGTCGACCAAAATGTTTCGGAACATCAACAAATAAATTCTGAAAAAAAACTTTACACATGTGATGATTGTGATAAAACGTTTAATCAGCAAAGCACATTAACTCAACATAAACGTACCCACACCGGAGAAAAACCATTTTCATGTGATTTATGTGATAAAACATTTAGATATCAATGCGGTGTAACTCAACATAAACGAGTCCATAATATAGAAAAACTATTTTCATGTGATATTTGTGGTAAAACATTTGGTTATGAAAGCAGTGTAACTCAACATAAGCGAGTCCACAATGGAGAAAAACCATTTGCATGTAATTTATGTGATAAAACATTTAGTTATGAAAGCAGTATAACTCAACATATACGAGGACACTATGGAGAAAAACGATTTTCATGTGATGTTTGTAACAATAAATTTAACAATCGAAGAAATTTAACTATACATATGAGACGAAAGCATGCGAACAAATACTGAATAGAAAACGAACGATGTGGGGCTAATATTTGTGTTCGACATGAGATAAATACAAGAAAGACTCAACACTGGAAAATATTCTGTAAATAATTATTAAACTTAGAAATTGAATTTAAATAATAAAAATTAAAAGTTGATAATTGTTGAGTCCTGATATTTTTCTGAGATATCAATTTATTATGATTCAAATAATAAAGCTTAAACTTAAAACAAGTTTTTTTTTTAAATTATATTTTTTTTAACCACTTGGCGGTGTCAAAGATATCCCTAAAACTACTAAACCAATTTAAACGTATTAAATCTCGTTCGTAAACGAAATAATTTTAATTTTATTAAATACTATTCTTTTTTTTTTTAGTAAAAATATTATGTTTCGCCAACTTCATTTTCGTTTTTTTTTTTCATTTAAATTACGATTATTTGATGATAGATCAATTTTTCGTGTAAATCCTTCTTTCACAAACATGATTTAGTCATACAAATGACAAATATATACTTCACTTCTATTTATTGTACTATATTTACTTCGGTACGGATGGACAACTAGCGACGCTAATGGCACTGTCAATTCTCCCGTTTGAGTTCGGTCTTCTTGTGTAGTCTCCATGACGCCAGTACTCGCAGTACAAAAATGGCGGTGGTTTATGACGTCATATATTTCCCTAGGCTACTGTGGCAGTGTAATGGCAGCAATAACGGAACGAATTTCTCCCCAGTAAGAGCACTAAACAGTGCTCGCAGTATATTTTGGAACACACGCTTAATAGTATGACACGAAAATAAATAAAAACTGTATAAATTTATGGATACTTTTTTTATTCTTATAGAGTCATACTTATTTGAATATTTATTTTTAATAGTTTAATCTAAAAATTACTACTCCGTAATTTTTATTTTAAAAATTACTAACTTTTCAGGTATACCAACGTAATTTATGGCCAACGTTGAGTAGCTGACGAGAACTGTAATGCCAAACACTCGGCGAGAGTGTACACAACTCGTGGCTCCTCGCCTTACTCCTCGCCGAGTGTATACTGCCGACATACAACAATTTTACATTAAATAAACATTAACGACTATCTCACGTTCACTGATAGGGGACTGTTTATGTTTATTCAACTTTATAAACGAATACCTAACAATAAAATTGTGTCATGTGCGCGTCGCATACGTGCAATCAGTATTTGTATTGTTGAAGTTGTATGTAGCGTCCGTGTTGTATGTACAGAGAGTAGAGTCATCTATGACTTTAAATAACAACTATTCATTAAAAATATTTTCAATTAATTCAAAGCAAAGGTTATTTGATATTTATATATAAATATCTGAAAAATTTAACAAAATATTTATAGATTTGTATAAAAATTATTTAACGATTTATGCGAAAATTCTAGTAAGCTGGTCGGGAACGTTATGATGAAGATGTCAGTGACAAATTTCATGAACAATTGTTGTCTCTCCTTGCTTGTCTCGAAATTCGTTTAAAGAAACTTCTTTCTGTGAAACAGCTCGCACATTTGTTGTCTCCTTGCACGTTGTCAGCGCTCATGCTTCTAAGTGTAATCTATTGGCGTTCGTTTTGGCTTATGTACGCTACGAATTATAAGTGCGTATAAGCGTCAATTAGTATCAATATTCAATATGACGGATCGAAACATTTCATCTGGATTTCAACCAATGGAATGTTTGTTTGAGAAAAGAATACGTATACACAGGCAAGTCATAGGTGCGCGTGTTAAGTGGAAACGTTCCGTCAATAGAAAGAGTATCGCGTAGATTGTCAGCTATCTTTTTTTAATGACTAATATATAACTATGGACGTTAGAGTATAGTAACCTGCATATATATAACATAGAGTTAATATATTCTCTATGATATACAATGATAATACAATGATATTATCATTGTATATCATAGAGTATATATTATCTCTATGCTATATATTGGCAAAGAATACAATACACATAGAAGCGTATAAGTACGATTTTTGTGTCACATAAAATTTTTAGTGTGTATGCTGGCCACTAGATAACAATAGCTGTTCGATTTCGGTATTTAGTGCCATTATCAGCACAATCAACTGTACTTTGGCAGAACTTAGTACCAGTCGCCCGGATCACATCGAAGTGGTGATGTACTTCAAATTTATATTCAAAGGGAATCCACCAACATTGATGAAATTTTTATGAATTTTTAGAATTAGTCAAAATTTTTTAATTTTTTTTTACTAGCTGTATAAAATATTAATATTTGTTATATTTAAAAAACTTATATTTATTGTAAAAAAAAAATTAAAAAATTTTGACTAATTAATTCTAAAAATTCATAAAAATTTCATTAATATTGGTGGATTCCCTTTTAATATGAATTTGAAGTACATCCCCGCTTCGATGTGATCCGGGCAACTGGTACTAAGTTCTGCCAAAGTACAGTTGATTGTGCTGATAATGGCACTAAATACCGAAATCGAACAGCTATTGTAATCTAGTGGTCAGCATACACACTAAAAATTTTAAGTAACACAAAAATCGTACTTATACGCTTCTTATATATACTTTCTATACTTTCATATTTATATACTTTCTTTATATACTTTCATATTGTATTCTATGATAATAGTAATTAATAAGTGATAGCTCAACCTATTCGATTCTCTTTCTATCTGAGGGACATCTTTTGATTCGGCTTCCCTACTCTATATATATATTATCTCTATGGTTTTTGCATCTAGCCAAGACAAAAACCAAACGGTAGTTCAACTTTCGAGAGAAATATTATAGTTTTCAAAAATTAATATAGATGGTGTGAATAAATTTTTCGTAGGATAATATTTTTATTATCTTTATCAAAATATTGGAATAAATATACGATCCTAACTGGGGTACTTTCGCATATTTGGAGTCCAGTTAATGAAGCAGTTGAGAACACCAATACTTAAAATGCAGAAAAAATGGTTCAGAAAAATGCAGATCCAAATGTGATCAAGAAAATGAAAACAAATTAAATACGCTTAAGTATACACAAATAAATATATATGAATAATAACTTCGACAGAAAAAATACTGTCAAAATAAATAAAAATAAGAATGATATGAAAAGGTTGAAAGCTGTAAAAATAGGTTGAAAGCTGCAGTGAAAGCTGTAAAAATAGTTTCATTTTCGAGATGAAGTTGCAGACCTAACGATCTCTAATTAAAAAGTTCTCTTCGCAGTCATAGCTCCATTCAATGTTTTCAAAAATTTTCAGGGATCTGTAACAAAAAAACAAACTTATTTGTAAAAAAAAATAGCTATTTGTAAAAAAAAAATTGAAACCGCACATTTTACTGTTACAAGATAGATTTTACTACTGACTTAATAATCACAATTTAGAAACTTCTCTTCGCAGTCATAGCTCTTCAAGTGCTCTCTCTAGTCTTCCCAAACACAGCTAACCTAAACATAGTTTTCCGGTGTTCCTAAATCTGTAACAAACAATCCTTTTGAATCACTGCAGAATTACACATAGCTTGTTCAGATACCTTCAATAAATTTTCTGATTTCAACCGATGCCTGAAATAAAAATACCTATATGGGAGGGGCAAAAGAAATGTATATGATTAGTATCTTAAAACCATCCACAAACCTTGACTCCTAAAGAACTATCGAATCCGTGCTCTTCAAAATTTTATCGAAACACTGCAACAAAAATAAATACCTACATTATTTCTATTTCAAAGATCAATTAAATTCTAAAATCTTTACCGGTCGATAGTTCATCCATAGCAGGCGTCAGTGAATCCATTGGACTACAGTGAATCCAGTCACAGTTAACACAGTTTAGTCTCTCGAAACGCCACTAAAAATCACATTGTTACTTAGAAATCACTGATTTAAGTTCCACTGGTTTTAAAAGCAATGACCCTAAAGGTAGCTATTTTTAAGACTTTAAAAGTTTATCAACAAAATTTTTGCGATCGTGTTACTGCACAGCGCGTAAACACGTTTTGATCGGGGCACAAATTACAAGTAATTTCAGGGATCTGTAACAAAAAAACTAACTTATTTGTAAAAAATGAAACCATAAATTTTACTTTTACAAGATAAATTAACTACTACTAACCTAAAGATCCCAAATTAGAAACTTCATTTCGCAGTCATAGCTCGCCATTCAGTGTTCGCCGTATTTTCAATGATAGATACGTGCAATACCAATCAGAAGAATATTCGAATGTTCCCTCAATCTGTTACAAAAGAAATTGGAGTAGGAGGACGCAAATGATGAAAAGTGAGAAACCAACGATGAGAAAAAAAAGAGAATTCACAATGGACATTATATTTTATTGACTGGGTTTATAAATTCATATTAATGATGTAGTTTTACGGGATTTCGCTCAAATAATAAATCGAGCGATGATACAAACTGCCAAGGATTAAGAATTCATACCGGAGTAGGAGGATACGAATGATGAAAAGTGAGAATCGACGATGACATTATTGACTGGGTTTATAAATTCATATTAATGATGTATTCCCGAAATACATACAATATTTATTGAAACAGACAATTCTTTGGAATTATAATATTACAGCAGTATAGGACCTGGACCATAATTCATGAGTTGACAAATGTTGTCAACTCAATGTAGTTTAACGGTGATTTCGCCCATAATATTTATATTTCTTGAATTTTTTAATAATTTGTATGAGGAATCGGTTTAACTACACCCAGATATGATAATCCAAAAGCATGATGATGCTTTATTAAATTCGTAATCAATTTTTGTTAAAATTTATTAACTTTAGAATTTACTCCAAATACGAGTGCCAGACGAAACTTGAACATCTTAAATATAATTCGAATTGATGATTTAAATATTTTGTTAAAATGGAATATCTTTCATCGAACAAAATTACTGGAGTAAAATGACGGACAATTCAAATTGGATAGAAATAGCAAAATTTTGACAAAAAAGACAAAGACATTTTCTACCGTTACGCAAATTTTAATAATGAATTCAATGAAATTCAAATTTAATTTTTGGATGAAAATTTATGAACCGTTGAGTTTATCGGATTCAAAATAGTTTTGAAATAACACAACGATGAACAAAACACAAACGATGAAAAGAGAGAAACCAACGTTGAGAAAAAAAGGGAATCGACGATCACATTAATTGACTGGGTTTATTATAAATTCGTATAATGGATATAATTTTACGAGATTTCCTCCAAATAACAAATAATGGAGTTGATACAAACTGACAAGGATTAAGAATTCATACCGGAGTAGGCCGCAAACGACGAGAAAAAAGGAAATCGACGATGACATTAATAAATATTTTCCGAATCTTGCACAGCTTATAATTGTTATTGAATTTTTTTTTTTTTTGGACATAACTTTTATACTTGATATTCATATGATGTTTTTTTATTAAATTTTGTTGATAATCTACTTTAAACTGTTGAGTTTTTTGGGTTTTTAATAATATATGACAAACCGTTGACCACAATTTCATTTCGAAGTAACACCAACGTAGGTACGTTTAACATTTAATTCAATTTCCTAACGAAATCATCTTATATGCCAAAATCCATTCGTTGACAAAAAAAAAGTGTGGTGTCTGAACTCGACAAAATCCTATACCTTCATCTGCTTAAAATTGCACCTCTTACCCGGAGACGTCTCGCCTTCGGGTGACAGGTTGCTCCTAAGGAGGGCACAAAGGAACCCTTGGTCTAGGTGCTACGGACCAGTTTGCGGTACCCCTTTTTCTAATTATTATTATTTAGGACAATCCCGAAGCAGTTCCTACCGGTACCGAAGCTCGAGAGAAGATTTAGTTCGAGTTCCTAACGAGACCATCTCATATGGCCCAAAACCATTCGTTGACAAAATACAAGAAATGATTCACGATGAGACCATATGAATCTTGAATTTTTTATAATATGTACTGATGATTTTTTTTTTTTTCATTATTTCAGCGTTTAAGCTGCTGAGGCTATATACGCTATAGAAATTCGATATCATTAAAAAAATTTTCATCATCATATCACTCTTATCTATCACCGTAAAAACTAAATCACACAAAAACTAAATCACACACCATATCATAAGACAATATCACAACACACTTGTTATTACAACGATAATTTTGTTAGAAACTGTTTGTTAGAATCTGTTTGAACACTAAAGCCCATTACACAATGAAAAAAATAAGATATTAATAAGATATATATTTTTCTTCGTAGAACATTTTATATTTTCTTGGAATATGTCGAATTGATTATCCATTGGTATAAAATATATGTTACCCTCGAAAGGGACCCTTTGCAGGTACTAGCTTCTCGGGTCAAGAAGCACCTGGAAACCAAGCGGACGGAAGAGATCGGTTTCACTTCTCACTTTTAGGACATTCCCGAAGGAGTTCCTACCGCTACCGAAGCTCTGATTATGTGTTTGATGAAGTTTGATAAAATTTTATTGATAATTTATAAACTATTCGAGTTTACCGTATCTTTAATAATTTGACAAACTATTGACATGAGTTGACAAAAAATGTAATTCAACGGTGATTTCGCCCATATTTCTTTCTTGAATTTTTCTATATTTTGTATAAGAGATCTAGAATACAAGTTAAAATTTATAAACTGTTGAGTTTGTTTGAAAAACTATTTTCAAAATTTGATTGCACATTATATTCATTGAAAATACAAATTTTAAAAATTTTAATACATTTTAGAAAAGTGAATAAATTTTGATGAATGTTTTAATTTTTTATAATGTATATCTGATTATTTTTTCTCCATACGACTGTGTTTAAATTTCTCCAAAAGTTCGTTATTATTTGGGATCAAATTGACGATACTTAATACATGATACCCTGCTTGATATTTAATATGCTGTAACTTTAATTTCTTGCTAATGAAAATTTATCAACTTTTGAATGATAGTTGAATTTAGTATACGAGTATCTGACGAAACTTGATCATATATATAATTCGAGTTGCAGACTTGAATATTTTCGCTCAAATCACAAATAATGGCGATGATTTAAAGTGGCAAAGTATAAGAATTCATACTGAAGAAGGGACGCAAATGATGAAAAGAGAGAAACCAACGATGGGAAAAAAGGAAATCGACGATGGCATTAATTGGCTTGGTTAATAAAATTCATAATAATGCGATGTAGTTTTACAGGATTTCGCCCAAATAACAAATAATGGCGATGATTTAAGGTGATAAGGTGTATAAATTCATACTGGGGTAAGTGGAAGACGATTATAAAGGAGGAACGAACAATGGGTAAAAAGAGGAATTGACGATGACATTAATTGACTGGGTTGATAAATTAATATTAATGCGATGTAGTTTTACGGGATTTCGCCCAAGTAACAAACAATGACGATGATTTAAAGTGATAAGGTTATGAATCCATGCTGGGGTAAGTCTAAGAGGATTCGAAAGAATAATAATAACGACGATTTAAAGTTATAAGGTTAAGAATTCATACTGGAGTACCTAAGACGAAAACGATGAGAAAGGGAGGAACCAACAATGGGTAAAAAGGAGAATTGACGATGACATTATATGTTTGATGATTCTGTCCAAATATTTTCCGAATCTTGCACAGTTTACAATTTTTATCGAATTATTTTGTTTTTTTGACATAACTTTTATACTTAGATGCATTTGATGTTTTTTGATTAAATTTTGTTGACAATTTATTAATTATTTCAAACTGTGGAGTTTTTCGGCTTTTGAATAATTTGCCAAACCGTTGACCACAATTTCATTTCGAAGAGTTTTATCGGATTCAAAATATTTTTGAAATATCAAAAATCATCTACCAAAGTTTCATTTAGTACGATAATATGAATCCGAAATTAGCAGCGTTCAAGATTTAGTTCGAGTTCCTAACGAGACCATTTCATATGGCCCAAAACCATTCGTTGACAAAATACAAGAAATGATTCCCGATGAGACCATATGAATCTTGAATTATTTATAATATGTATCTGATGATTTTTCTGAGTAGGACATTTTATATCTTCTTGGAATTTGTCGAATTTGTATTGTTTAAAATTTATAGTTGATTATTTTTCTCTGGGTATATAAATTTTTTTATATTTTAACAGGGCAATAATCCCGGAGTTCCAATCGTTATCCAAAAATTATATTGATCAAAAATAAATCATTTCCAAAAAATGTAATTTAACGATGATTTTGTTTAAAATTAGTTTGACGAGTGTCGAATTTTTACTATCAGTATTTGATGATATGTTTTTGTATGATTTTCTTTCATTTTCCAGTAAAGCTCGTTATTATTACAAATTGATGATTCAATCGCTACTCAAGCTTTGATAATGCGTTTGATGAATTTTGATTCAATTATGTGTTCATATACCTAATTTAGAAACTAATGGTGATTTTGCTTTCGAATATGTTTGATGAATCTTGAATTTTTTATAATATGTATTTGATGATTTTTCTTCGTAGAACATTTTATATTTTCTTGGAATACGTCGAATTGATTATCCATTTGTATAAAATATATGTTACCCTCGAAAGGGACCCTTTACAGGTACTAGCTTCTCGGGTCAAGAAGCACCTGGAAACCAAGCGGACGGAAGGGATCGGTTTCACTACTCCCTTTCAGGACATTCCCGAAGGAGTTCCTACCGCTACCGAAGATCTGATGATATGTTTGATTAAGTTTGATAAAATTTTGTTAATACTTTATAAACTGTTCTAGTTTACCGGTACCTTGAATAATTTGACAAACTGTATTGACCCAAACTTCATTTCACATAATGTTACAACAGTTTGTAGGTGCCTATATATTATAGACTATATTGGACCATAATCCTTGAGTTGACAAAAAATGTAATTGAACGGTGATTTCGCCCATAATATTTATGTTTCTTGAATTTTTTTATAATTTGTATAAGGGATCGATTTAACTTCTCCCTGATAGAAAAATCTAAGAGGAGTTTCTACCCGCTCCCCAGGTTTTGATGTTGTATTTATTAAATTCGGAATCAATTTTCGTTAAAATTTATAAACTGTTGAATTGTTTGAATAACTATTTTCAAAATTTGATTGCACATTATATTCATTGGAAATACAAATTTTAAAGATTTTAATACCTTTTAAAAAAGTGAATAAATTTTATTCCGATCCGTTGATAAAAAAAGTAGTTTAACGGTAATTTCACCCAAAATTAGTTTGATGAATGTTTTAATTTTTTATAATGTTTATCTGATGATTTTTCTTCATACGACTGTGTTTAAATTTCTCAAAAAGTTTAACGATATTATATATGTTACCCACATAAGAGGTCCATAATAGCTAAAACTAGCTACTCGGTTCAAAGAGCAACTGGAAATCATGTAGAGATTGGGGATCATAATTTCATTTTTCCCAAATGGGAGCCTAACCCGAAGAGCACATCGCAAGTTTGAAATTTAATAAGCTGTAACTTTAATTTCTTGCTAATGAAAATTTATCAACTTTTGAATGATAGTTGAATTTATTATACGACTACCTGACGAAACTTGATCATATATAATTCGAATTGAAGACTTGAATATTTTCGCTCAAATAACAAAATAATGGCAATAATACAATGTGACAAGGTAGGTACATGAATTCATACTGGAGAAGGGACGCAAATTATGAAAAGTGAGAAACCAACGACGAGAAAAAAAGAAATCAACGATGGCATTAATTGACTGGGTTATTAAATTTATTTTAATGATTTCACCCAATGACGATGATTTAAAGTTATAAGGTTAAGAATTCATACTGGAGTAAGACGAAAACGATGAAAAGGGAGGAACCAACAATGGGTAAAATGAAGAATTGACGATGACATTAATTGTTTGATGATCCTGGCCCAAATATTTTCCCAATCTTGCACATTTTATAATTTGTATCGAATTATTTTTTATTTTTTGGACATAACTTTTATACTTAGATGCATTTAGGTAATGCAAGTACGTCTGACAAAACTTGATAATATATATAATTCGAATTGAAGACTTGAATATGTTCGCTCAAATAACAAATAATGGTGAAGATACAATGTGTCAAGGTAGGTATGAGAATTCATACGGAGAAGGGACGCAAATGATGAAAAGCGAGAAACCAACGACGAGAAAAAGGGAATCGACGGTGACATTAATTGACTGGGTTTATAAATTCATATTAATGATGTATGCCCGAAATACATTCATTCTTATGGAAACAGACAATTCTTTGAAATTTATATAATCTAGTGTGGGAATCGATGATGTAGTTATATGGGATTTCGCCCGACATTTATTAATCTTTATGGAAACAGTCAATTCTGTGGAATTTATATTACATAGTGATGGGGAATGATTATGTAGTTTATGGGATTTCACCTGACATACAATAATCCTTATGGAAACAAACAGCCAATTCTTTAGAGTTTATATTATTTATAGTATGGGGACTGATCATGTTATAGTTTTATGGGTTTTCTCACTGCATATTCAAAACCTTTACGGAAACAAACAGACAATTTTTTTGAATTTATAGTACCCAGTGTGGGGACTGGTGATGTAGTTTTATGGGTTTTCGCCATATGATTTTGCCAAACATACTCAAAACCATTAATGGAACAAACAACAGTTTGGAATTTATATTACTTAGTGTGGGGACTGATGATGTAGTTATACGGGATTCCACTCAAATAATAACTGAAGGAGATGATTTAAAGTGATAAGGTTAAGAAATCATACTGGAGTAAAACGAAAACGATGAAAAGGGAGGAACCAACAATGGGTAAAAAGAGGAACTGACGATGGCATTAATTGACTGGGTTGATAAATTCATATTAATGATGAATAGTTTACGAGATTTCGCCCAAATAACAAACAATAATGATAATTTAAAGTGACAAGGTTAAGAATTCATACTGGAGTACCTAAGACGAAAACGATGAAAAGGGAGGAACCAACATTGGGTAAAAAGAGGAATTGACGGTGACATTATTTGTTTGATGATTCTGTCCAAATATTTTCCGAATCTTGCACGGTTGACAATTTTTATCGATTTTTTTTTATAGGTACATAACTTTTATACTTAGATGCATTTGATGTTTTTATACCCAGTATATGTAAATATACAAGGTATATTAAGTTAAGTCCCGACTTTGTAACGCTTGAAAATATTGATCCTTGACATAAATGCTTGGTATAGGTGTTCATAAAATTACCATATGTCCGTCGAAATTTACCATAGCCATTTCCACATGTCCGTCTATAACTCGAGAACGAAATAAGATAACGAGCTGAAATTTTTTTTAGTGTGTTCTAGAGCAAAAAATTAAGGTCAAGTTTGTTAATGGGCATAATCCGAACGTGTTTCTCCCCGCTAGACGGGAAAATTTACATCTTTAAAACCGTAAGAGAAAGAAAAAAAATGTATTAACAAAAAATCTCCTTTTTAAAATAAACAACTTTTGTTTGAAAAACTTTTTATAAACTCAATAGTTTTCTCATAATTTGTGATCAAAGAGTAAATGGCATACTATTCATAGTCGCACGAAGGCGGTCATATGTAACAACTTAACGTCTCATATAATATTGGTGTACCCACATCTGATATAGGTACCCATAACATCTGATATAGGTACTATTGTTATACCCAGTATATGTAAATATACAAGGTATATTTAGTTTAGTCCACGACTTTGTAACGCTTGAAAATATTAATCCTTGACATAAATGCTGGGATGGGTTTTCATAAAATGGCCTAATTCGGCCGATTAGGTTAATCCGTCTGTCCGTGAACACGATAACTCAAAAACGAAAAGAGATAACGAGCTGAAATTTTATATGCGTATTCTATAGGAAAAGAGTGAGGTCAAATTCGTTATTTGCCAAAATCTGAACGTATCTCTCTCTGCCAGAGAGGAAAATATACATCTGTGAAACTGTAAGAGATAGAAAAAAATTTAATAACATAAAATCTTTTTCTTTTTAAAACAACTTTTGTTTGAAAAAATTTTTCATAAACTTAATAGTTTTCTCTTAATTTGTGATTAAATGTTCCTCGGAAAGCGAATTGTTAACAATTAGAATACGCAGAATTGTCAACAATTCATTAACTGATACACAACTCAATATATACTGGGGTATTCAAACAATTAACTCAATTGTTATATTACTTGTTTTTTTTATTAAATTTTGTTGGCCATTTATTTCAAACTGTTGAGTTTTTCGGGTTTTGAATAATATGACAAAACGTTGACCACAATTTCATTTCGAAGTAACAACAACGTAGGTACGTTTAAGATTTAAGTCAAGTCCCTAACGAGATCATCTTATATGGCCAAAATCCATTCGTTGAAAAATAAAGTAGTCTAATGGTGATTTCGCTTCAGATTATGTTTGATGAATCTTGAATTTCGTTGTGTTTTATCGGATTCAAAATAGTTTTGAAATATCAAAAATCATCTACCAAAGTTTAATTTAATACGATAATATGAATCCGAAATTAGCAGCGTTCAAGATTTAGTTCGAGTTCCTATCGAGACCATCTCATATGGCCCAAAACCATTCGTTGACAAACTACAAGAAATGATTCACGGTGAGACCATATCCCATATGACAAAAATGATGAGACCATCATAACCGAAAATATTTTTTCGAAGCTTGGTTTGCGATCGGATATAAATTATTTCCAAAAAATGTATTTTAACAATGATTTTGTTCAGAATTAGTTTGACGAATTTTTAATATCTGTATTTGATGATTTCTTTTTGTATGATTTTCTTTCATTTTCCAGTAAAGCTCATTGTTATTACAAATAGATGATAGGTACATGAATGTTATTCCAGAGGAGTTCCAATCTCTACTGAAGCTTTGATGATGCGTTTGATGAATTTTGATTAAATTATGTGTTCATAATTTAGAAACCAATGGTGATTTTGCATTCGAATATGTTTGATGAATCTTGAATTTTTTATAATATGTATTTCATGATTTTTCTTCGT
The DNA here is from genome assembly GCA_963920215.1 of Nineta flava. Classification (NCBI taxonomy): domain Eukaryota; kingdom Metazoa; phylum Arthropoda; class Insecta; order Neuroptera; family Chrysopidae; genus Nineta; species Nineta flava. Next base: position 90,410,619 of record OY986042.1, read on the forward strand.
AGAACATTTTATATTTTCTTGGAATATGTCGAATTGAGTGTCCATTGGTATAAAATATATGTTACCCTCGAATGGGACCCTTCACAGGTACTAGCTTCTCGGGTCAAGAAGCACCTGGAAACCAAGCGGACGGAAGAGATCGGTTTCACTTTTCCTTTTTAAGACAATCTCGAAAGAGTTCCTACCGCTACCGAAGCTCTGATGAAGTGTTTGATTAAGTTTGATAAAATTTTATTGATAATTTATAAACTGTTCGAGTTTACCGGTACGTTGAATAATTTGACAAACTATTGACCCAAACTTCATTTCACATAATGTTATAACAGTAGATAGGTACCTATATATTATATACTATATTGGACCATAATCGTTGAGTTGACAAAAAATGTAATTCAACGGTGATTTCGCTCATAATATTTATGTTTCTTGAATTTTTTTATAATTTGTATAAGGGATCGATTTAACTTCTCCCTGATAGGAAAATCCAAGACGAGTTTCTACCCGCTACCCAGGTTTTGATGATGTATTTATTAAATTCGGAATCACTTTTCGTTAAAATTTATAAACTGTTGAGTTGTATTATTTGAATTTGAAAAACTATTTTCAAAATTTGATTGCACATTATATTTATTCATTGGAAATACAAATTTTAAAAATTTTAATACCTTTTAGAAAAGTGAATAAGTTTTAGTTCGATTCGTTGATAAAAAATGTAGTTTAACGGTAATTTCACCCATAATTAGTTTGATGATTCTTTTAATTTTTTATAATGTTTATCTGATTATTTTTTCTTCATACGACTGTGTTTAAATTTCTTGAAAAGTTCGTTATTATTTGGGATCAAATTGACGATACTATATATATGATACCCTGCACATTAGAGGTTGAGGCTCAAGGCTATTCCAATCAAAACTATCACGTCGGCAGAAATTATTAAATTAAATTGCTCAAAATTTCTTTAAATTGCTGTCAAAAAAATAATAACTGGTACAAAATTTTACCTTGGGTACTTCTAAATTTGCGCTCCTCGGTCAAGGAGGATATTACCTTTCTTCTGCAGAAATTTTATATGGGATTCCTCTACGATTACCATATGATTTCTTTTCAGAAAACGTTGATACATATCATTCTGTTCAACAATCTACTCGAGAGTTGAAAAATAGAATGATCAACGCAAAATTTTTCTTTACCAGACAGTTCACCAACAAAAATGTATTTTTACCCATAGATTTAGATTCATCAAAAAAAGTTTTTATACGGGAAGATCATGTCAAACCTCCACTATCTTGTAATTATAGAGGTCCTTTCTCTGTTATCAAAAGATTTCCTAAATTTTTTGTTATTGATGTCAATAACAAACCTACCTCTATTTCAATTGATAGGCTAAAACCTGCATACTTTTTTCAATGTTAATCTTATCTTAATTAACTTTGTATTTAATTATAAGATGTACATCAACTATTAAAGTTTTTTCCGAGTGAACAAGGTTGTTTTATGTTACAACCTTTTTCTAGTCGTTTTTCTTTATTAGTTGATGGGGGGAAGTATGTAGCGGTATCGCTTCTTCATTAAATTATTATTATAATTTTGTTCATCATTTTTAGTTGTTGCATAACAACTATAACTTCCCTCTATTATCACGGTTGCTTTGAATGTTAACAACCTTGATAATTTACATATAAATATATATATTTCATAAATCAAATCAATAAAGATCAATTATATCTTTCATACATATTTATTATTTATTTAAATAATAATTATTTAATATATCAATCTTATACCTTTACAAGGTCCATAACAGGTAAAACTAGCTACTCGGTTCAAGGAGCAACTGGAAATCATGTAGAGATTGGGGATCATAATTTCAGTTTCTCAGATAGGATTACACCCGAAGAGCTAACCGCAGCTTGATATTTAATATGTTGTAACTTTAATTTGTTGCTAATGAAAATTTATCAACTTTTGAATGTTAGTTGAATTTAGTATACGAGTATCTGACGAAACTTGATCATATATAATTCGAATTGAAGACTTGAATATTTTCGCTCAAATCACAAATAATGGCGAAGATTTAAAGTGGCAAAGTATAAGAATTCATACTGAAGAAGGGACTCAAATGATGAAAAGAGAGAAACCAACGATGGGAAAAAAGGAAATCGACGATGGCATTAATTGGCTTGGTTAATAAAATTCATAATAATGCGATGTAGTTTTACGGGAATTCGCTCAAAAAACAAATAATGACTATGATTTAAAGTGATAAGGTTAAGAATTCATACTGGAGTAACACGAAAACGATGAAAAGGGAGGAACGCACAATGGGTCAAAGGAGGAATTAACGATGACATTAATTTATTGGGTTGATCAATTCATATTAATGCGATGGAGTTTTACAGGATTTCGCCCAAATAACAAATAATGGAGATGATTTAAGGTGATAAGGTTATGAATTCATACTGGGGTAAGTCGAAGAGGATTACAAAGGAGGAACGAACAATGGGTAAAAAGAGGAATTGACGATGACATTAATTGACTGGGTTGATAAATTAATATTAATGCGATGTAGTTTTGCGGGATTTCGCCCAAAAAACAAATAATGACGATGATTTAAAGTAATAAGATTAAGAATTCATACTGGAGTAACACGAAAACGATGAAAAGGGAGGAACGAACAATGGGAAAAGGAGGAATTAACGAAGACATTAAAATTTCAAATTCGTCCCCTTTACCTAGATCAGTTTTTTGTATTATAAATACGTATTTCGACTACAATGTAGTCATCATCAGTATAAATTAGCTAGTCGTACTTTACTCTTTGACAATTAGAGATAGTTATAAAGTCGAGATCAACAGACAAAAAATAAATAGAAAATTAACTAGATTAAAATATATACTAGATTTAAAATATAATAAATTTTAAATAATATCGAAATTGCTCTTGTTAAAATTTCTTCATTCACATTTGTTCCTGTTAATTTTACTCTTATTAAAATTACTCTTATATTGTCCCAGGATATGTTACTTGTTACTAATTTGGTGACGGTATCACCTTGGTGACGGTATCACCGTGATACCGTCACCAAATTAGTAACAAGTAACATATCCTGGGACAATATAAGAGTAATTTTAATAAGAGTAAAATTAACAGGAACAAATGTGAATGAAGAAATTTTAACAAGAGCAATTTCAATATTATTTAAAATTTATTATATTTTAAATCTAGTATATATTTTAATCTAGTTAATTTTCTATTTATTTTTTGTCTGTTGATCTCGACTTTATAACTATCTCTAATTGTCAAAGAGTAAAGTACGACTAGCTAATTTATACTGATGATGACTACATTGTAGTCGAAATACGTATTTATAATACAAAAAACTGATCTAGGTAAAGGGGACGAATTTGAAATTTTATTTCAAAAACCTAGAGTTCTCACTAATTATCATTCGATAATATAACGTTTAACGAAGACATTAATTGACTGGGTTGATCAATTCACATAATTCGGATGTAGTTTTAAGGGGTTTCGCCCTAATAACAAATATTGGCGATGGTTTCAAGTGATAAGGATTAAGAATTCATGGTGGAGTAACACGAAAACGATGAAAAGGAAGGAACGAACAATGGGTAATAAGAAGAATTCACGATGACATAAATTGACTGGGTTGATAAATTCATATTAATGCGATGTAGTTTTACCTTTTACTGGATTTCGCCCAATTAACAAACAATGGCGATGATTTAAGGTGGTAAGGTTATGAATTCATACTGGGGTAAGATGAAGACCCTTAAAGGGAGGAACGAACAATGGGTAAGAAGAGGAATTGACGATGACATTAATTGACTGGGTTGATAAATTCAGATTAATGCGATGTAGTTTTACGGGATTTTGCCCAAATAACAAATAATAACGATGATTTAAAGTTATAAGGTTAAGAATTCATACTGGAGTACCTAAGACGAAAACGATGAAAAAGGGAGGAACCAACAATGGATAAAAAGGAGAATTGACGATGACATTATATGTTTGATGATTCTGTCCAAATATCTTCCGAATCTTGCACAGTTTACAATTTTTATCGAATTATTTTGTTTTTTTGACATAACTTTTATACTTAGATGCATTTGATGTTTTTTGATTAAATTTTGTTGACAATTTATTAATTATTTCAAACTGTTGAGTTTTTCGGGTTTTGAATAATTTTCCAAACCGTTGACCACAATTTCATTATCGGATTCAAAATAGTTTTGAAATATCAAAAATCTTCTACCAAAGTTTCGTTTAGTACGATAATATGAATCCGAAATTAGCAGCGTTCAAGATTTAGTTCAAGTTCCTAACGAGACCATCTCATATGGCCCAAAACCATTCGTAGAACATTTTATGTCTTCTTGGAATTTGTCGAATTTGTATTGTTTAAAATATATAGTTGATTATTTTTCTCTGGGTATATAAATTTTTTTATATTTTAACAGGACAATAATCCCGGAGGAGTTCCAATCGTTATCCAAAAATTATATTGATCAAAAATAAATCATTTCCAAAAAATGTAGTTTAACGATGATTTTGTTTAAAATTAGTTTGACGAATGTCGAATTTTTACTATCTGTATTTGATATCTTTTTGTATGATTTTCTTTCATTTTCCAGTAAAGTGCGTTATTATTACAAATTGATGATTCATGAATGTTATTCCGGGATTCAATCGCTACTCAAACTTTGATAATGCGTTTGATGAATTTTGATTCAATTATGTGGTCATATACCTAATTTAGAAACTAATGGTGATTTTGCATTCGAATATGTTTGATGAATCTTGAATTTTTTATAATATGTATTTCATGATTTTTCTTCGTAGAACATTTTATATTTTCTTGGAATATGTCGAATTGATTATCCATTGGTATAAAAAATATGTTACCCTCAAAGGGACCCTTTACAGGTACTAGCTTCTCGGGTCAAGAAGCACCTGGAAACCAAGCGGACGGAAGGGATCGGTTTCACTACTCCCTTTCAGGACATTCCCGAAGGAGTTCTTCCTACCGCTACCGAAGCTCTGATATGTTTGATTAAGTTTGGTAAAATTTTGTTAATAATTTATAAACTGTTCGATTTTACCGGTACCTTGAATAATTTGACAAACTATTGACCCAAACTTCATTTCACATAATGTTATAACAGTAGATAGGTACCTATATATTATATACTATATTGGACCATAATCCTTGAGTTGACAAAAAATGTAATTCAACGGTGATTTCGCCCATAATATTTATGTTTCTTGAATTTTTTTATAATTTGTATAAGTGATCGATTTAACTTCTCTCTGATAGAAAAATCTAAGAGGAGTTTCTACCCGCTCCCCAGGTTTTGATGTTGTATTTATTAAATTCGGAATCAATTTTCGTTAAAATTTATAAACTGTTGAGTTGTTGGAAAAACTATTTTCAAAATTTGATTGCACATTATATTCATTGGAAATACAAATTTTAAAGATTTTAATACCTTTTAGAAAAGTGAATAAGTTTTAGTTCGATTCGTTGATAAAAATGTAGTTTAACGGTAATTTCACCCAGAATTAGTTTGATGAATGTTTTAATTTTTTACAATGTTTATCTGATTATTTTTTCTTCATACGACTGTGTTTAAATTTCTCAAAAAGTTCGTTATTATTTGGGATCAAGTTAACGATATTATATATGTTACCCACATAAGAGGTCCATAATAGCTAAAACTAGCTGCTCGGTTCAAGGAGCAACTGGAAATCATGTAGAGATTGGAGATCATAATAGCCTAACCCGAAAAGCACACCGCAAGTTTGATATTTAATATGCTTTAATTTAACTTTAATTTCTTGTTAATGAAAATTTATCAACTTTTGAATGTTAGTTGAATTAGTATACGAGTATCTGACAAAACTTGATCATGTGTAATTCGAATTGAAGACTTGAATATTTTCGCTCAAATAACAAAATAATGGCAATAATACAATGTGACAAGGTAGGTACATGAATTCATACTGGAGAAGGGACGCAAATTATGAAAAGTGAGAAACCAACGGCGAGAAAAAAGGAAATCAACGATTTCATTAATTGACTGGGTTAATAAATTCATTTTAATGATTTCACCCAATGACGATGATTTAAAGTGATAAAATTCATACTGGAGTAACACGAAAACGATGAAAAGGGAGAAACCAACAATGGGTAAAATGAAGAATTGACGATGGCATTAATTGTTTGATGATCCTGGCCCAAATATTTGCCCAATCTTGCACATTTTATAATTTGTATCGAATTATTTTTTATTTTTTTGACATAACTTTTATACTTAGATGCATTTGATGTTTTTTGATTAAATTTTGTTGGCAATCTATTAATTATTTTAAACTGTTGAGTTTTTCGGGTTTTGTAAAATATGACAAGCCGTTGACAACAATTTCATTTCGAAGTAACAACAAACGTAGGTACGTTTAAGATTTAATTCAAGTCCCTAACGAGATTATCTTATATGGCCAAAATCCATTCGTTGACAAAAAAAAGTAGTCTAATGGTGATTTCGCTTCAGAATATGTTTGATGAATCTTGAATTACGTTGAGTTATATCGGATTCAAAATAGTTTTGAAATATCAAAAATCAACTACTAAAGTTTCATTTAGTACGATAATATGAATCCGAAATTAGCAGCGTTCAAGATTTAGTTCGAGTTCCTAACGAGACCATTTCATATTCTGAATGGCCCAAAACCATTCGTTGACAAACTACAAGAAATGATTCACGATGAAGCCATATCCCATAAGGCAAAAAGTCATTCGTTGACATAATAAGAAACGTGTGGTGAATAATAAATGTTGAGACCATCATAACCGCAAATATTTTTTCGAATTTTTGTTTGTTTAAAATTTATATTTGATTATTTTTCTCTGGGTAGATACATTGTTTTTGTATTTTAACAGGACAATATTCCCGAAGGATTTCCAATTGTTATTCAAAAATTATATTGATCAAAAATAAATCATTTCCAAAAAATGTAGTTTAACGATGATTTTGTTTAAAATTAGTTTGACGAATGTCGAATTTTTAAAATCTGTATTTGATGATTTCCTTTGTGTATGATTTTCTTTCATTTTTCAGTAAAGCTCGTTATTATAACAAATTGATGATACATGAATGTTATTCCGGAGGAGTTCCAATCTCTACTCAAGCTTTGATGATGCATTTGATGAATTTTAATTAAATTATTTGTTCATAATTTAGAAACTATAGTGGCGATTTTGCTTTCGAATTGCTGATGATTTTTCTTCGTAGAACATTTTATATTTTCTTGGAATATACCGAATTGATTATCCATTTGTATAAAATATATGTTACCCTCGAAAGGGACCCTTTACAGGTACTAGCTTCTCGGGTCAAGAAGCACCTGGAAACCAAGCGGACGGAAGGGATCGGTTTCACGTCTCCCTTTTAGGACATTCCCAAAGGAGTTCCTACCGCTACCGATGCTCCGATTATGTGTTTAATGAAGTTTGATAAAACTTTGTTGATAATTTATAAACTGTTCGAGTTTACCGTATCTTAATAATTTGACAAACTATTGACATGAGTCGACAAAAAATGTAATTGAACGGTGATTTCGCCCATAATATTTATGTTTCTTGAATTTTTTTATAATTTGTATAAGGGAGCAATTTAACTTCTCCCTGATAGGAACAACCAAGACGAGTTCCTACCCGCTACCCAGGTTTTGATGATGTATTTATTAAATTCGGAATCAATTTTCGTTAAAATTATAGACTGTTGAGTTAATTGTATTATTTGAACATGAAAAACTATTTTCAAATTTTGATTGCACATTATATTCGTTGGAAATAAAAATTTTAATACCTTTTAGAAAAGTGAATAACTTTTAGTTCGATAAGTTTTTATCTGATTATTTTTCTTCATATGACTGTGTTTAAATTTCTCGAAAAGTTCGTTATTATTTGGGATCAAATTGACGATATCATACATATTACCCACATATGAGGTCCATATTACTGCTATAACTAGCTACTCGTTTCAAGTAGCAACTGGAAATCATGTAGAGATTAGGAATAATGATTTCTTTTTTCTCAGATGGGATTACACCCGAAGAGCATAACCACAGTTTGATATTTAATATGCTGAACTTTTATTTCATGCTAATGAAAATCTAATAACTTTTGCATGTATAGTTGAATTTAATATACAAGTGTCTGACGAAACTTTATCTTGTATAATTCGAATTGAAGACTTGAATATTTTAGTACCTAAAGGTACTGCTGTTGATTTCGCCCAAATAATAAACAATGGCTTAATGACACGAAGTGACAATTAAGGTATATAAGAATTCATACTGGAGAACGGAGGCAAATAATGAAAAGTGAGAAACCAACGATGAGAAAAAAAGGTATCGATTATGACGATTATCGATGATGATTAATTGACTGGGTTTATAAATTCATATTAATAATGTATGCCCGAAATGTACATTAATACTTATGGAAACAAACAGTGCTAGTGTGTGGAAAGATGATGTAGTTTTACGGGATTTCGCCCAATATATACACAGATTGTATATTGAAAGAAACAGACAACTTTTGGGTATTTATACGGGAAAGTTTGAAAAAAAATTCAAACAATTTAAAAGATGTTTTTATTTGTGTAGCTAAACAGTTATCTAAAACAGTTACACTATCCTAAAACAGTTTTAAAAGATAATTAACGTTGCATTTTATGGATGAAACTTTTCAAATTAACACACTGTATATATCATATAGAGAAGTCAAGATTGCGAGATGACAGTTCTCTAAATCTGAGAAATGAGTGACCAAATTTCTATTTTTTTTAAAATGAAAAATATAACCCATAATGATAGTCGATTTCAAAAAAATTAAATTTCATTAAATTCCGATTAACCTTTCGTTAAGTTATTAAAATATAAATTTATTGATGGCTACTTGGATTCCATAAAAATTAATTGTATCTCAACAAACTCTAAGAAAAATTATTGACCAACTTTTCTTTACATAAAATAAATCAAAAAATGTAGAAAATATTATAATTAATTCGAGTAATCGATTTTAAATTATAATTTCTATAATTTAAATGATAATTATCTTTTTAATCAGTTAAAAATTACGAAAATCATATCAATTGACAGTTCAAATGAATTATTAAATTATTAATACCGATGTTACCGACTCAACAACACACAAAATCTATTGCAAAAAAAAACCTTTTATGGTTCCTGCTTTCTGATTGGCCTATATGACAATAGCTGCTCGATTTCGGTATTTAGTGCCATTATCAGCACAACAAACTGTACTTTGGCAGAACTTAGTACCAGTCGCTCGGATCGTATCGAAGCGGGGATGTACTTCAAATTTATATTAAAAGGGAATCTACCAATATTGATGAAATTTTTATGAATTTTTAGAATTAATTAATCAAAATTTTTTAATTTTTTTGTACAAGCTGTATAAAATATTAATATTTGTTATATTTAAAAAAACTTATATTTAAAGCGTATTCTTTTAAAATAGCAACTGAAACTACAAAAACAAATATGAATATTTTATACAGCTTGTAAAAAAAAAATTAAAAAATTTTGACTAATCAATTCTAAAAATTCATAAAAATTTCATCAATATTGTTGAATTCCCTTTTAATATAAATTTGATTTGAAATACATCCCCGCTTCGATGTGATCCGGCCAACTGGTACTTATAGCCAACTGGTCTGCCAAAGAATACAGTAGGTTGTGCTGGTAATGGCACTAAATATCGAAATCGAACAGCTATTGTCATCTAGTGGTCAGCATACACACTAAAAATTTTAAGTGACCCAAAAATCGTACTTATACGCTTCGTATTCTTTGATTTTACTTAGCATAGAATGCGAAAACGTCACCCTCCTGTGAATAGCCAACACGAGTTAGGCCAATGTGACTAAAATTTTCTTTAAATAGTTTGTGACTTAATAGTTACTGAATAAATTTCATTATTAATAAAGGCCATTCGTATAGTCGACATTAAAAAAATGCAATTTAACAAAGGCTTGGAAAATTCGATTCAATTTTTGCTTGTATTTGCGGTCGCTACGGTCGCTTTTCACCCGGTGAAAAGCTGCGACCAGAACAAGGAAAAGATTTAATCGAATTTTCAATTTACTCGAAAAATACGGAGTCACAAATGACTTTATCGCCAATTCAATTTTCGGGTTTGAAATCTGAGACAACCTGTATATATATATATATTAAGGGGTTGTGAAAGCGCATCATAACTAAATATTTAAAACGGGGGGTGTTTTGGGATATCTATCGTCAATTCAAACATTCAACATAAAACCTGAAACACCTTGTAAATATATTTATAGATATAGATGTATAAATATAATTCGGAAGCGGCGTTTAGGCATCCAAACTAGATATTTTAAAGTAATATTGAAACGGAGGGTGTTTGGGGAGATCTATCGTCAATTCAAACATTCGACATAAAACCTGAAACACCTTGTAAATATATTTAGATATAGATGTATAAATATATTTTGGGAGCGGCGTTTAGGCATCCAAACTAGATATTTTAAAGAAATATTGAAACGGAGGGTGTTTGGGGAGATCTATCGTCAATTCAAATATTCGACATTAAACCTGAAACACCTTGTAAATATATTTATAGATATAGATGTATAAATATATTTCGGGAGCGGCGTTTAGGCATCCAAACTAGATATTTTAAAGAAATATTGAAACGGAGGGTGTTTGGGGATATCTATCGTCAATTCAAACATTCGACATAAAACCTGAAACACCTTGTAAATATATTTATAGATATAGATGTATAAATATAATTCGGAAGCGGCGTTTAGGCATCCAAACTAGATATTTTAAAGAAATATTGAAACGGAGGATGTTTGGGGATATCTATCGTCAATTCAAACATTCGACATAAAACCTGAAACACCTTGTAAATATATTTATAGATATAGATGTATAAATATAATTCGGAAGCGGCGTTTAGGCATCCAAACTAGATATTTTAAAGAAATATTGAAACGGAGGGTGTTTGGGGAGATCTATCGTCAATTCAAATATTCGACATAAAACCTGAAATACCTTGTAAATATATTTATATATAATACAATATATAAATTTTAAAGATGTTGATTTTTGATATCTATACTAAATAGGATCGATAGACATTTGAAGAAATTATAGACCAATAGCTCTTTGTTCCTACTTGAGGAGGTAATTCGCTAAAAGGATTCAGTATTTATTAGTTAGATAAAAACTTAGAGACTACCAACATATCTTTTGTTTTAAAACGTACGCGAGATCGCTTACACCCTGTATGTTTATACAAAGTTTTACATTTCAAGATATTAACATAAAATACACCCAAAAAAATATTAAGAATTCAATAGATTATAGAAACTTAGAATCTACCACAAACCTTTGTTCCTCGAACTACCCTGGGTCGAATGATACAAATCTGAAACAATAGAAACAAGTACTGAAATTAGTGAAGTTTATTAACTTTACTTTAGTCCTAGCTTTTGTAACGATTAGACATATTGGTTTTAAACAAAATTTTTAATACAGAAGCCCAATATTGTTACATTCCCGCATGTCTGTCCGTCAGTCCGTCTGGCAGAACGAGAGTATAAAAGCAAAACCATAGATCACGATAGAATGTCTCGAACGTGTTCTAAGATTCGATTTCAAGTTTGTACGTGAATATGCATAAATTAACACAAACAGTAGCGTACCGTAATATATAAAATGTAAGCTATGTTTTTGTACATCTATGCGTTTACAGAAGTATAATGAACAGTACAAGTAGGTACTGATCAAGGATTCAGTAAATATAGCGAGTACTTTAATCTACAGTTAAAGATCAACCATTTCAAATCAACAAAGTTCAGATTAAAAGCACGTTGACAGCTTGCAAAATAAATTTTGTCAGCGACCATAATTTGTCGATGTGAAATAGACCGATTCTGAAAAGTTGTTACTTATTGACTAAAAAACTGATAGTCACGGTTTGATCGCATTCGAGGAGCTTCAATATAGAAATTAACTCACCGATAGGGCAGTCCATTCATCGCAATCGTCATATTCCATTCCATACCCAGGGCACACACAAGCGGCACTTCGCACGATTCACACTCAAATAATCACCAAAAAGCAAACAAACACTTCTTTACGACTCTAATCAGCACTATTTAAAGTTTCACTAAGTTTTAAAATCAATGACTTTACTGTAAGCTATTTTTATGATTTTAAAGTTCATTCATAAATTTTCGCGATCGTGTTATCGCGCCGCGCGTAAACACGTTTTGATCGATAAGCTATGACCGGACCGTTAGCTATAACCGTCTTCTTTGGATGATAATTTACGGACCTGAAAGGGAAAAACGAAAATATTAGATTACAAAACAATGTAAAAGACAGGAAAAACCCTGTAAATCTTTATAATTACCGTTCGATTATTCCCAACGTTTGTTTATTTGTAGTCTAGTGAAGTAATGAGCTGACCTCTTAGAAAATTTATGTCCATCAGAGAATGGGGCCAAACTTAAAGTTGTGTCAGAGATCTGTAACAAATACAAAATTTTTAGTTAAAAATGTAAAAAATTTACAGTTTCGATATAAATTTTGACAACTAACTCAACGATCTCCAAGCATAAACTTTACTTCGCTGTCTTAGCTCTTGAATAGAAGATACTTGCAATGGCACTCAGGCCATAGTTCTTTGACAATTTATGTTCATCCTTGATATTACAATGTCTTTCTCTATTCTGCCTAAGAATCAAAAAATAATTGTAAGTTAGCCGGACTTTGCTACCAAGATCAATTGCATTTAAATCGTGAACATTGCCAAAAAAGGTCCCACGTATTAAAATGACTACAACAATGATAGATAAATCTAGGGGTATGGAAAATATTACACTTCAGCCGAATGGCCCGTTCTGCTCCCGCTTCTATACTTCAGACTGGCGAGGTTAGCTACTCGCATATTTTGGCAATCCAGAAGCTTGCTTATCATGTTTTCCTGTAGGTAATCGAGAGATTCGCAGTTAAAGATGATGTCTTCTCTGCATATAATGTACAGCCAGCATATAATGGATCCATTGTGTGTGTGAGTCCTTTGGTAGGTGCTTTAGTAGGTGATAATGACTGATGGTGAATCCGGTTAACTAGTGAAGTTGTATCCTGTTCAGGTTCACCTCTTGGATGCATTCCGAAACAGTACCTAAATTCCCGAGTTTTTGTTGCGGTTTATTTGCCAGTGATCACGATGTTCAAAGTCGATCCACTCGTTGGTCACTTGTTTGCTCGCTGTTTTTCGAATTCCTAAATTATTCTATAATTCCCTATGTGTCCCTATCACATACCGTGAATGGTTTTGAGAAGGAGTATATTATGGGAAGTACATCTGTGTTCATTTAAAAACAGGACCTATGGGTGTGCTGTTCATGGCTTCAGAAATGCATAAACAGGGCATGATGTCATTTAATTAACTATTGGCCACCATACCAGGTCCAGAGCAGCATAAGTTACGATACGAGTTTGGTATCCCTTGCGATCTATAGCCTAAGTTTAATAAATTTGACGAATTTAAATAGTAAAATATTATTGACAAAATGTATGAAAACTAATATTTTCACAGATATGGGCATTTTATAACTTTTTCGAATGTATCCATGAGTTCACGACTCACGACACAAACAGTATTTAACATAAAATATATTTTAAAACATTCGCGAGGGGAGAAAATGTATACATTCTTTAGGGGGCCATGGCAGGTTCTAGCTTCTAGGGCCCTGGAAGCTAGTACCTGGAAACCTGCGGTGGGCAGGGATCGGTTTCACTTTTCCCTGAAGTACTCCTGCGGACGGAGGGATACCCCCGCTACCCGAGAGCTTTGATGATGAATTTAATGCAGTTTCAATAAAATAAAATCTATATATCAATTGCTCGAAATGGAAAACGTAATAACAGATAAAATCTGTTACCTATATTTTTAGAGAGATGGTAACAATTCGTAGATTAATAACTGACATCAAATGCTTGATATGAAAAATCATACACATCTGGGATGGTCAGGGATGATCAACGCATTTGATGTCAAAGAATGTTATCAATGTTCAGACATATTAGATAGACCTACATAGACAGATATATCTTGGGTTATTACAAATTGACTCTCTTCACAAATTATTTTTTTTTAAATGTAAAAAATTTTATACAAATTCGATAAATCGATTTAAAATTATAATTAAAATTCAATTAAAATAACTTGAAATTTAATTTAAATTACTTCAAATTCATGAAAAATATAATTAAATATCAGATTTCCTATCAATTGACAACAAACATGACAGTTAAAAATGTCAAAACACGACATACATGACGTCTAACGGTGAATTGATAAACCATTAGAGAAAACCGATGATTATCGAATTCAAAACGAACAACTACGAATCAACTAAATTCTGATTGGTCGATCGAGATCACCTTATCAACAAGAACGCGCTAAATTAATTATGAACTGAACAAATATGGCACCCAAAAAATTATTATAATTTGAAAATATTAAAAATATGCAAATCATAAATCACACTAACTTCGTAACAATTATACAAATCTACAGAAAATTAATAATTAAATCACCTACTTGTTGTGAAACTTGTATGATGTGAACGGCATCCATGTTGGATGATTTTCAATTAATTTTTTATTTTGTTAATTTTTTTAATTAATCGCGATTAATTTTTTTTAATAATTATTTCCACATTTTACATTATTAACACATTGAAAATTGTTTAATACAAAAATATAATGAATTTTCATTGATTTTCCGCCAAAAGACTATTAAAATTACAGAGCTGTGTACAAACAACCTTATAGGTTTCGAACCAAGCCACGAACTGTACTGTAGACTGGTTCGGTGGTCGGTATAACAAACTCAATATTAGTTGGTCCTTGGCGCAGGAAATGGCGGAAAAATGAAAATGAGTGGGGGGTTTTATTTAATGTCCAATAATAATTAATGCGTCCTTAAACCAATAATAATCTGTAAAATAAATTTTTTTACGAAAAAGAACGGTCCTTGAATTTTATTGCATTTTTTAAAAAGAATAAACATCATTTTATAATTTTTAGGAAAAGGATAAAATATTTATGATTCGTTTTACAAATTATATTTAAAAAAGGAATTGTACAAAAAGAAAGACATATTGATACATATGTAATATTATTTATTCTCTTTGTTATTTAAAAAATATTTCCAACTTCATAAAAATACACACATCTACGACAATCCAGTGACCAAAAAACGTATTAGTACTGTATTTTTTAATTTTAAGGGTTTTATGATCGATCTAGCTAATTTAATTTTTAATAAATTTTGGTAAATATTTTTTATTGTGGGTCCTGAAAGTGGTAAATTTTAACAATATGCATAATATAGCCCACTGAAATGCTCGTATTAATATGACTAACTATGAACTAAAATGAAAATGAAAACATTTGTGAAGTAGAAAGAAACCTTATAATACAGTGGTTGAACTAGGTACTTATTTCTGAATAATATTTCGGCGTCTTAAAAAGGAATTGAACATATCCAGTAATAAAACAAATTTGGGTTTTACCATTTCTTGTGTAAAATATGTGTACAATAAACACATTGTTATTATAATACAAAGAAAGGGGTTGATATTAGTTAGTAGATATAATTTTGAATCAAAAGAACTATTAATATCACTATATTTAATCATTAATGTAGTAAAGTATATAAAATATTTAACAATCAAACCAATAAGTGTTTTTATTTCACAACAGTAATAATTACCAAACATCCTGGAAAATCCAATAATAGTTTATTACAATTTTCACTATTATCTTGACTTGGGTCCTTGGTTTCACTATTGCCTGGAATTGGGTCCACTATTGAAGTTTCACAGGATGATTCGCCGTATTCGTGATTAACTGTAGATATTGTTTCCTCATTATCAGAAGTGCTTTCATCATTATTATAGGTGTACTGTACTATACTGTACTATATGGCATTATTGTAGGTACTGTAGTAAAATAATAGAAATCAAACTTCTCTACACTCTAGAGATACTCACTCACAAATAAAATGTGATAATCGATCATTTGCTGCAATTAAAATTTTAAGATAACCTATTATATGGATAAGAAGCGAATAACATACAGTTTATAGGCAAATCCAACACAAAATACTTTCTTATACTGTAATATTAAAAATACCAAACATCCTTGTTTGAGAGCCACTGTTTGTAATAAGACTATATGTTATGAATGGGAAGTACTTCATAATTTTTGAAAGGCAGGCTTATAATTATATTGCTCCTGACCTTACCTCAAAACACATATAGACTGGTCTGCGCAGTAAAAGACGAATTTTGACGGTCCAAGAAAGAAGAAACCAACTAGCAAACTCAATATTAGTTGGTCCTTGGCGCAGGAAATGGCAGAAAAATGAAAATGAATGGGGGGTTTTATTTAATGTCCAATAATAATTAATGCGTCCTTAAACCAATAATAATCTTTAAAATAAATTTTTTTACGAAAAAGAACGGTCCTTGAATTTTATTGCATTTTTAAAAAAGAATAAACATCATTTTATAATTTTTAGGAAAAGGATAAAATATTTATAATTCGTTTTACAAATTATATTTAAAAAAGGAATTGTACAAAAAGAAAGACATATTGATACATATGTAATATTATTTATTCTCTTTGTTATTTAAAAAATATTTCCAACATCATAAAAATACATACATCTACGACAATCCAGTGACCAAAAAACGTATTGTTACTGTATTTTTTAATTTTAAGGGTTTAATGATCGATCTAGCTAATTTAATTTTTAATAAATTTTGGTAAATATTTTTTATTGTGGGTCCTGAAAGTGGTAAATTTTAACAATATGCATAATATAGCCCACAGAAATGCTCGTATTAATATGACTAACTAAGAACTAAAATGAAAATGAAAACATTTGTGAAGTGGAAAGAAACCTTATTATACAGTGGTTGAACTAGGTACTTATTTCTGAATAATATTTCGGCGTCTTAAAAAGGAATTGAACATATCCAGTAATAAAACAAATTTGGGTTTTACCATTTCTTGTGTAAAATATGTGTACAATAAACACATTGTTATTATAATACAAAGAAAGGGGTTGATATTAGTTAGTAGATATAATTTTGAATCAAAAGAACTATTAATATCACTATATTTAATCATTAATGTAGTAAAGTATATAAAATATTTAACAATCAAACCAATAAGTGTTTTTATTTCACAACAGTAATAATTACCAAACATCCTGGAAAATCCAATAATAGTTTATTACAATTTTCACTATTATCTTGACTTGGGTCCTTGGTTTCACTATTGCCTGGAATTGGGTCCACTATTGAAGTTTCACAGGATGATTCGCCGTATTCGTGATTAACTGTAGATATTGTTTCCTCATTATCAGAAGTGCTTTCATCATTATTATAGGTGTACTGTACTATACTGTACTATATGGCAATATTGTTGGTACTGTAGTAAAATAATAGAAATCAAACTTCACTATACTCTAGAACCTCCGTGAACTGGGCATACGAGTTCAACCAAAATTAAAACTAACTATATGAAAAAATTGTACCAAAATTGTACCTAATTGTACCACAAAAAGAAAAAATTGTACCTTCCAAATAACCCAAAAAATCGACCCCGAAAAAATGGGCCGCATACGACTTCGTCGGAAATTAAATTTGAATATGCCAAAAAATTGTACCAAAATTGTACCTAATTGTACCGCAAAAAGAAAAAAAAAAACTTTTCAAATAACCTAGAAAAACGACTTCGAAAATTTTTGATGTCGAATTCATCACTTCTACATGAAAAAAATATACAATATAACTACATGAAATATTTGAACCAAAACTGTACCTGATTGTATTACAGAATAATCAAATGAAACCTTGGAAATAACCCAGAAAATCGACCTCGAAAAATTGAGCCGCACACCATTTCGAAAGAAAATAAATTTTAATATGCCAAAAAATTGTAGCAAAATAGTACGTAATTGTACCGTAAAAAGAAAATAATTAACTATTCAAACTACCTAGAAAATCCACTTCGAAAATTTTTGATGTTTGATTCATTAGTACATAAAATTCTGAGGCTATTATATTTGAAGTGAAATAATTGTAGAACTATTGTGCATAACAAAAACCGCTAAAAACCAAAATGTAACTTACATATCTTATAAATAACTTCGAAAAAAGTGCCACTTTGAAAAATATTTTGTCAGTTTTACCTATTATTAGACCTTCTATAAAAATTTAACTTTGACATACTATTCAAACCAAAAATTGTACCTCCTCGATAACGAAGAAATTAACCAAATAGACATATTTTTGGAGATTTGACCCTTTTGGGACGCATTTTGAGAATATGTTTCTATGGCACCAGATAGCCTTTCTCTAGAGGATAATGATTGCATGAAACAAAAAAATTGTACCTTTTAAATAAGAGCGAAAAATCAGTTTTTCTGTTTCGCCCATTTCGGACATTCCTAGTGAAAAACTGAAAATGTAAAAAAATTGTACCAAAATTGTACCCCGTATATCCGTAAACAGCAAAAAAATATCTCTTCAAATAAGGGAGATATTAAAGGTTGGATTTTTTACCTATTTCGGACCTGGCCAGAAAAAAAATTTTTTGACCAAAATATTCTGTTCGTGGAGTACTTCGGCATATCATGGTTAACAAAAATTGTACCTCTTGTATAAGGGCCGAAATTAACAAAATTGTACCAAATTGGACATAATTTTTAAGATTTGAACCTTTTGGGACAATTTTTGGGTAAATGTTTCTTTGACACAAGATGACTTTTGACTAGAGGATAATGATTGCATGCAAGAAAAAAATTGTACCTTTTAAATAAGGGAGAAAAATCAGTTTTTCTGTTTCGCACATTTCGGACACACCTAGCGAAAAACTGAAAATGTAAAATAATTGTACCAAAATTGTACCCGGTAAATCCACAAACAGTAAAAGAATATCTCTTCAAATAAGAGAGATATTAAAGGTTGTTTTTTTTTACCCATTTCGGACCTGGCCAGAAAAAAATTTTTTTGACCAAAATTTTCTGTACATGGTACACTTTAGCCAGCCATATAAAACAAAAATTGTACCTCTTGTATAAGGGGCGAAATTAACGAAATTGTACTAAAATAAACTAAAATAAACTAAATTTAGGAAATTTGACCCTTTTGGGACACTTTTTGGGTAAATGTTTCTCTGGCATAAGATAACTTTTTATTAGAGGATAATGATTGCATGCAATAAAAAAATTGTACCTTTAAAATAAGGGAGAAAAATCAGTTTTTCTGTTTCGCCCATTTCGGACACTCCTAGCGAAAAACTGAAAAAGTAAAATAATTGTACCAAAATTGTACCCCGTAAATCCGCAAGCAGCAAAAGAATATCTCTTCAAATAAGGGAGATATTAAAGGTTGTTTTTTTTACCCATTTCGGACCAGGCCAGAAAAAAAATTTTTTGACCAAAATATTCTGTTCATGGAGTACTTTGGCATGTCATGAATAACAAAAATTGTACCTCTTGTATAAGGGGCGAAATTAACGAAAATGTACCAAAAAAAACTGAATTTTGGAAATTTGACCCTTTTAGGACACTTTTTGGGTAAATGTTTCTCTGGCATAAGATGTCCATTTACTAGAGGATAATGATTGCGTGCAAGAAAAAAATTGTACCTTTTAAATAAGGGAGAAAAATCAGTTTTTCTGTTTCGCCCATTTCGGACACTCAAATCGAAAAATTGAAAATGTAAAATAATTGTACCAAAATTGTACCCCGTAAATCCGCAAGCAGCAAAAGAATATCTCTTCAAATAAGGGAGATATTAAAGGTTGGTTTTTTTACCCATTTCGGACCTGGCCAGAAAGAAAATTTTTTAACCAAAATATTCTGTTCATGGAGTACTTTGGCATGTCATGATTAACAAAAATTGTACCTCTTGTATAAGGGGTGAAATTAACGAAAATGTACCAAAATAAACTAAATTTTGGAAATTTGACCCTTTTGGGACACTTTTTGGGTAAATGTTTCTCTGGCATAAGATAACTTTTTACTAGAGGATAATGATTGCATGCATGAAAAAAATTGTACCTTTTAAATAAGGGAGAAAAATCAGTTTTTCTGTTTCACTCATTTCGGACACTCCTAGCGAAAAACTGAAAATGTAAAATAATTGTACCAAAATTGTACCCCGTAAATCCGCAAGCAGCAAAAGAATATCTCTTCAAATAAGGGAGATATTAAAGGTTGTTTTTTTTACCCATTTCGGACCAGGCCAGAAAAAAATTTTTTTGACCAAAATTTTCTGTACATGGTACACTTTAGCCAGCCATATAAAACAAAAATTGTACCTCTTGTATAAGAGGCGAAATTAACGAAATTGTACTAAAATAAACTAAAATAAACTAAATTTTGGAAATTTGACCCTTTTGGGACACTTTTTGGGTAAATGTTTCTCTGGCATAAGATAACTTTTTACTAGAGGATAATGATTGCATGCAAGAAAAAAATTGTACCTTTAAAATAAGGGAGAAAAATCAGTTTTTCTGTTTCGCCCATTTCGGACACTCCTAGCGAAAAACTGAAAAAGTAAAATAATTGTACCAAAATTGTACCCCGTAAATCCGCAAGCAGCAAAAGAATATCTCTTCAAATAAGGGAGATATTAAAGGTTATTTGTTACAATAATTTGAGATTCTTGGAAATTTCTTACATACTTTAATATACTATAAAAAATGATGCGTGTCGTACACCTCTAAACTTAGGGTTCCGTAGTATGTACTAGGTATAGCAATCAGTAATTTTACTACCCAGAATTTATAATTATTCATAAATACATTTATATTTTATTTCAAATATTATTACCAATATGACGGGAGTTTGGTGGATGAGGTCAATTCCTCAGATGAGCTCATAACGGCTTAATATTATTATATTATTATATTATTATAATTTTTTTATGCGCAATGAATTAATATCTGTCAACCTAGCACAACAACTTTTTCAATTCAAGTCGAAAGTCGCCAAATTTGCCGCTATTTATCGTGTATTAGTTGTGTTAAACTAAATTTTGTTGCTCTTGTTTTTCATATGAATTTGGTAGGAAATAAAAATGCATATATCTTTTGTATAAACAATTTTTTCATAGCTTCAATAGTTTAGGCAATATTAGCCAAAAATAGAAAAAATCGGGCTTCGAAAATAATACTTCAATGTTAATATAACTTATAATACCCTTATATATATATATATATATATATATATTATACTGGGTTTAAACGACGCTTACAATCGGTTTTCTCTTTATTTCACTTAAATCAAGTAAATAACAAACTAATATTTCTGGCTTTTAAGAAATATGAGTACCATTACGGTTGATTTCGAGTTGAAACAAGTTATTAAACTAATAAAACTTATACCACAATACTCGAAACAAAATAACTCATAATTTGGCTCTTTTACAAAAAAATACCACAATAGGGAATATGCATGAAAATTTTTTTTCACTTGAATTGAAGCATGTTTACTTGACAAATATCAAGGTAAATTATTTTTTAAATAACTTTAAAAATAAGTGAGATATGAATGATTGAAATTCCCGATTAGACAAAGAGGGTGATAGCCCTCTTGATATGTTATGTGACGTCATATTTCACTTTCACCATTTAAAATACACGTAAAACTCCGTTTTTAGTATTTTTGCAAGAAAGAGACAGATAATAATCTATAAAAGCTTATAGCTTCCTTGATATTTGTCGGATTTTAATTTCGTTTTTAAATATTATTACAGTATTAACAGTATTTTCATATTCTGAAAATAAATGTGCAAAAAAATTTTCATGCATATTCCCTATTGATAATACCATTAGATTTAAAAAAAATATCTTACTTCTCAATCTATATTCCGAGGAAAGTATTAAAATTTCTGGCATTCATAATTATATTTTAATAAAAATAAAAACATTAATTTATTTAATGGTCAATAATTAATAAATTTCAATAGAAAATCGAATTTAAAAAAATATAAAGATAAATAAAAAACACAATAATATACTTGTAAATGTTTGTTATGAACAATAATACAAACATGTAGTATATTGAGTTAATATTTTTTACATGTGCACATCCTATCGTATGTCATTTTATGCGATTTTTAAAACTGTAAAAACATGGGTTTAAACATGCGTTTTACCCGGTATATAATATAATATATAAGGGTATTAAAAGTTATATTATTGTTGAAGTTAATTTTTGGGGCCCCATTTGTTCTGTTTTAGACTAATATTGCCTAAAATATTGACGCTGAGAAAAAATTATTCGTACAAGAAATGTGTACATTTTTATTCTCTTTAAAATTGTAAAATTGTTCTTACAACTTTTTTAATAGACTAAACAGTTAGGGGGATATCAAGGAAACAAAGATACTTATCCCCGTAAAAAATAATGTGGCTGAGGGTAGTTAATCCAAAGTGGTTTTCGCACTTGGTTATTAACCCCGTTTACGTTCCCACAAGCTGCCATTGACGTTATAGTTTTTTAAGATGAGATCTCATTCAAGTACTTTGGAAAAAGCAACACACAATTTCTCCGTTAAAGAAGAGCGACAAAATTTAGTTTAACACAACTAATACACGATAAAATAGCGGCAAATTTGGCGACTACTTTCGACTTGATTTGAAAAAGTTGTTGTGCTAGGTTGACAGATATTAATTCATTGCGCATAAAAAAAATTATAATAATATAATAATATAATAATATTAAGCCGTTATGAGCTCATCTGCAAGGAACTGACCTCATCCACCAAACTCCCGTCATATTGGTAATAATATTTGAAATAAAATATAAATGTATTTATGAATAATTATAAATTCTGGGTAGTAAAATTACTGATTGCTATACCTAGTACATACTACGGAACCCTAAGTTTAGAGGTGTACGACACGCATCATTTTTTATAGTATATTAAAGTATGTAAGAATTTTTCAAGAATCTCAAATTATTGTAACAAACAACCTTTAATATCTCCCTTATTTGAAGAGATATTCTTTTGTTGCTTGCGGATTTACGGGGTACAATTTTGGTACAATTATTTTACATTTTCAGTTTTTTGCTAAGAGTGTCCGAAATGGGCGAAACAGAAAAACTGATTTTTCTCCCTTATTTAAAAGGTACAATTTTTGTCTTTCATGCAATCATTATCCTCTAGTAAAAGGTCATCTTATGCCAGAGATACATTTACCCAAAAATTGTCCCAAAAGGGTCAAATTTCCAAAATTTAGTTTATTTTGGTACATTTTCGTTAATTTCACCCCTTATACAAGAGGTACAATTTTTGTTAATCATGACATGCTAAAGTACTCCACGAACAGAATATTTTGGTCAAAAATTTTTTTTCTGGCCTGGTCCGAAATGGGTAAAAAAAACAACCTTTAATATCTCCTTTATTTGAAGAGATATTCTTTTGCTGCTTGCGGATTTACGAGGTACAATTTTGGTACAATTATTTTACATTTTCAGTTTTTCGCTAGGAGTGTCCGAAATGGGTGAAACAGAAAAACTGATTTTTCTCCCTTATTTAAAAGGTACAATTTTTTTCATGCATGCAATCATTATCCTCTAGTAAAAGGTCATCTTATGCCAGAGAAACATTTCCCAAAAAGTGTCCCAAAAGGGTCAAATTTCCAAAATTTAGTTTATTTTGGTACATTTTCGTTAATTTCACCCCTTATACAAGAGGTACAATTTTTGTTAATCATGACATGCCAAAGTACTCCATGAACAGAATATTTTGGTTAAAAAATTTTCTTTCTGGCCAGGTCCGAAATGGGTAAAAAAACCAACCTTTAATATCTCCCTTATTTGAAGAGATATTCTTTTGCTGCTTGCGGATTTACGGGGTACAATTTTGGTACAATTATTTTACTTTTTCAATTTTTCGATTTGAGTGTCCGAAATGGGCGAAACAGAAAAACTGATTTTTCTCCCTTATTTAAAAGGTACAATTTTTTTCTTGCACGCAATCATTATCCTCTAGTAAAAGGTCATCTTATGCCAGAGAAACATTTACCCAAAAAGTGTCCCAAAAGGGTCAAATTTCCAAAATTTAGTTTATTTTGTTACATTTTCGTTAATTTCACCCCTTATACAAGAGGTACAATTTTTGTTAATCATGACATGCCAAAGTACTCCATGAACAGAATATTTCGGTTAAAAAATTTTCTTTCTGGCCAGGTCCGAAATGGGTAAAAAAACCAACCTTTAATATCTCCCTTATTTGAAGAGATATTCTTTTGCTGCTTGCGGATTTACGGGGTACAATTTTGGTACAATTATTTTACATTTTCAATTTTTCGATTTGAGTGTCCGAAATGGGCGAAACAGAAAAACTGATTTTTCTCCCTTATTTAAAAGGTACAATTTTTTTCTTGCACGCAATCATTATCCTCTAGTAAATGGACATCTTATGCCAGAGAAACATTTACCCAAAAAGTGTCCTAAAAGGGTCAAATTTCCAAAATTCAGTTTTTTTTGGTACATTTTCGTTAATTTCGCCCCTTATACAAGAGGTACAATTTTTGTTATTCATGACATGCCAAAGTACTCCATGAACAGAATATTTTGGTCAAAAAATTTTTTTTCTGGCCTGGTCCGAAATGGGTAAAAAAAACAACCTTTAATATCTCCCTTATTTGAAGAGATATTCTTTTGCTGCTTGCGGATTTACGGGGTACAATTTTGGTACAATTATTTTACTTTTTCAGTTTTTCGCTAGGAGTGTCCGAAATGGGCGAAACAGAAAAACTGATTTTTCTCCCTTATTTTAAAGGTACAATTTTTTTATTGCATGCAATCATTATCCTCTAATAAAAATTTATCTTATGCCAGAGAAATATTTACCCAAAAAGTGTCCCAAAAGGGTCAAATTTCCAAAATTTAGTTTATTTTAGTTTATTTTAGTACAATTTCGTTAATTTCGCCCCTTATACAAGAGGTACAATTTTTGTTTTATATGGCTGGCTAAAGTGTACCATGTACAGAAAATTTTGGTCAAAAAAATTTTTTTCTGGCCAGGTCCGAAATGGGTAAAAAAAACAACCTTTAATATCTCTCTTATTTGAAGAGATATTCTTTTACTGTTTGTGGATTTACCGGGTACAATTTTGGTACAATTATTTTACATTTTCAGTTTTTCGCTAGGTGTGTCCGAAATGTGCGAAACAGAAAAACTGATTTTTCTCCCTTATTTAAAAGGTACAATTTTTTTCTTGCATGCAATCATTATCCTCTAGTCAAAAGTCATCTTGTGTCAAAGAAACATTTACCCAAAAATTGTCCCAAAAGGTTCAAATCTTAAAAATTATGTCCATTTTGGTACAATTTTGTTAATTTCGGCCCTTATACAAGAGGTACAATTTTTGTTAACCATGATATGCCGAAGTACTCCACGAACAGAATATTTTGGTCAAAAAATTTTTTTTCTGGCCAGGTCCGAAATAGGTAAAAAATCCAACCTTTAATATCTCCCTTATTTGAAGAGATATTTTTTTGCTGTTTACGGATATACGGGGTACAATTTTGGTACAATTTTTTTACATTTTCAGTTTTTCACTAGGAATGTCCGAAATGGGCGAAACAGAAAAACTGATTTTTCGCTCTTATTTAAAAGGTACAATTTTTTTGTTTCATGCAATCATTATCCTCTAAAGAAAGGCTATCTGGTGCCATAGAAACATATTCTCAAAATGCGTCCCAAAAGGGTCAAATCTCCAAAAATATGTCTATTTGGTTAATTTCTTCGTTATCGAGGAGGTACAATTTTTGGTTTGAATAGTATGTCAAAGTTAAATTTTTATAGAAGGTCTAATAATAGGTAAAACTGACAAAATATTTTTCAAAGTGGCACTTTTTTCGAAGTTATTTATAAGATATGTAAGTTAAATTTTGGTTTTTAGCGGTTTTTGTTATGCACAATAGTTCTACAATTATTTCACTTCAAATATAATAGCCTCAGAATTTTATGTACTAATGAATCAAACATCAAAAATTTTCGAAGTGGATTTTCTAGGTAGTTTGAATAGTTAATTATTTTCTTTTTACGGTACAATTACGTACTATTTTGCTACAATTTTTTGGCATATTAAAATTTATTTTCTTTCGAAATGGTGTGCGGCTCAATTTTTCGAGGTCGATTTTCTGGGTTATTTCCAAGGTTTCATTTGATTATTCTGTAATACAATCAGGTACAGTTTTGGTTCAAATATTTCATGTAGTTATATTGTATATTTTTTTCATGTAGAAGTGATGAATTCGACATCAAAAATTTTCGAAGTCGTTTTTCTAGGTTATTTGAAAAGTTTTTTTTTTTCTTTTTGCGGTACAATTAGGTACAATTTTGGTACAATTTTTTGGCATATTCAAATTTAATTTCCGACGAAGTCGTATGCGGCCCATTTTTTCGGGGTCGATTTTTTGGGTTATTTGGAAGGTACAATTTTTTCTTTTTGTGGTACAATTAGGTACAATTTTGGTACAATTTTTTCATATAGTTAGTTTTAATTTTGGTTGAACTCGTATGCCCAGTTCACGCAGGTATTATTGTAGGCATTGGATCTATTTTAGTGCATTTTTTTTTTTAATATAAATTATTATATTTTAAAATAAAGTTAAAAGCACAGCGCTTCCACCTGTTCCACCCGTTGGATGACTATTAGAAATGGATGCAAATAAAACTTCCAAGATTTGTTAAGTTGATGGTTGGTTGCAGATGAAGCGAAAATCAATGTGTTCAGAGGTTAAAGAAAATCAAATGATTTCGTTTGTGGGAAAATGAGAAGGAATGAATGTTTATAAAACATTACGATATACACAAGTACTGTATCTATAGCTATAGGTGCTTGTATACGTGTACGCAAGATATCATCTGTGCAGGGGCATGTCACTAGCTGGTGAACGCCTCGTCTTGTCTGAACACGTTAAACGTTAAACACAAGGGATGCATTCGTCTTGGACGCTCACACGCTTTGAGCGCTCACGCTTATAAGCACAAATTATTGGTGTTCATATTGGCCTACGAACACTTAGAATTGATCAGAAAATATCGTTCTTGTTGGACGTTGTGAGCGTTAGTTTGTATCAACATGGCGACGTTTTATTTCGTCGGAAGTAGAGCAAACTCAATATTAGTTGGACCTTGGCGCAGGAAATGGCGGAAAAATGAAAATGAGTGGGGGGTTTTATTTAATGTCCAATAATAATTAATGCGTCCTTAAACCAATAATAATCTGTAAAATAAATTTTTTTACGAAAAAGAACGGTCCTTGAATTTTATTGCATTTTTTAAAAAGAATAAACATCATTTTATAATTTTTAGGAAAAGGATAAAATATTTATGATTCGTTTTACAAATTATATTTAAAAAAGGAATTGTACAAAAAGAAAGACATATTGATACATATGTAATATTATTTATTCTCTTTGTTATTTAAAAAATATTTCCAACATCATAAAAATACACACATCTACGACAATCCAGTGACCAAAAAACGTATTAGTACTGTATTTTTTAATTTTAAGGGTTTTATGATCGATCTAGCTCAGAGGCGGGCGCAGACAGCTCGTATGAGCCTTACGGGCTCTCCATAAGCTGGGTGAGAGTAAGTAAAGAAGGTATGTTTTGAAGCAAGACGGAACGATGTTTCAATACAGGTTGGCCTACCGATTATTGCCCAATAATTTATTCAATCAATTTAGAAATAGTTTTATAAAATATTTATTGTTTAAATAATATCTTTTACAGTATGGAGAGATTCCCACTTTATGTAAAATTTAACTTAATTCATCAAATTCCCATGACACTATACTGAGCATACTCCATACGAAGAAAAAATAATTAAATCAGTAAATAATTCTTTATTAGTTCTCGGATATGAATAGTAAAATATTTAGACAAATTATTTGGAATTTCCAAAACTATAACTCTATTTAAATTATCCTTTACAAAAATTTCCCTCTTTAATTACAATGGTCCAGCGGTAAACTTAAAGGTTCAAATGATTTATATATATTTTTTATATATTTTTATTTTATTCATACACAAATATGATATATACTAAAAAGGTACATTTTATGACCCAAATTACCAGCCTAAAATTCCAGAGTATGTATTGAATGATTGTATGTATTATTTACTTTGTATAATAGTGACCATAAAAAATTGGTATTATTATATTTTTTTCAGAAAATGTTTTAATTAAAAAAAGAAAATATTAATAATTGGTAGATTACCCTGTATTAACTCTATCTCTCTTCCCTACCTCTCACTCAGAGCTTGGCGGAGTCAACTCCTGCCCACCTCTGAATTCTAGCTAATTTAATTTTTAATAAATTTTGGTAAATATTTTTTATTGTGGGTCCTGAAAGTGGTAAATTTTAACAATATGCATAATATAGCCCACTGAAATGCTCGTATTAATATGACTAACTAAGAACTAAAATGAAAATGAAATCATTTGTGAAGTGGAAAGAAACCTTATTATACAGTGGTTGAACTAGGTACTTATTTATGAATAATATTTCGGCGTCTTAAAAAGGAATTGAACATATCCAGTAATAAAACAAATTTGGGTTTTACCATTTCTTGTGTAAAATATGTGTACAATAAACACATTGTTATTATAATACAAAGAAAGGGGTTGATATTAGTTAGTAGATATAATTTTGAATCAAAAGAACTATTAATATCACTATATTTAATCATTAATGTAGTAAAGTATATAAAATATTTAACAATCAAACCAATAAGTGTTTTTATTTCACAACAGTAATAATTACCAAACATCCTGGAAAATCCAATAATAGTTTATTACAATTTTCACTATTATCTTGACTTGGGTCCTTGGTTTCACTATTGCCTGGAATTGGGTCCACTATTGAAGTTTCACAGGATGATTCGCCGTATTCGTGATTAACTGTAGATATTGTTTCCTCATTATCAGAAGTGCTTTCATCATTATTATAGGTGTACTGTACTATACTGTACTATATGGCATTATTGTAGGTACTGTAGTAAAATAATAGAAATCAAACTTCTCTACACTCTAGAGATACTCACTCACAAATAAAATGTGATAATCGATCATTTGCTGCAATTAAAATTTTAAGATTACCTAGTATATGGATAAGAAGCGAATAACATACAGTTTATAGGCAAATCCAACACAAAATACTTTCTTATACTGTAATATTAAAAATACCAAACATCCTTGTTTGAGAGCCACTGTTTGTAATAAGACTATATGTTATGAATGGGAAGTACTTCATAATTTTTGAAAGGCAGGCTTATAATTATATTGCTCCTGACCTTACCTCAAAACACATATAGACTGGTCTGCGCAGTAAAAGACGAATTTTGACGGTCCAAGAAAGAAGAAACCAACTATAACAGAAATAGTATACGTTTTACCAGATTCTGAATCATTTAAATCGATCGAAAATAATCTGGGTAAATAGTTAGCCATTTTTACTGATTTGTCAACGATTTTGAATTTAAGAGCTTTAATAATTATGACAAAAGTTTGGTTAGCTTACGCTCACGTAGCATTCGTTTTGATAAATAGTAAGATTTGGCGCTCACGCTTTTGCTGCCCTACCTCTGTGAAGTAAGCGTCTGTGAGCGCGAGATCTACCTCATCAACTCAGCCGCAAGTGTGATTTTTTGACACTCACAGCGCCAAGTCGAACGCTGAAAATGACGATTGAGCGCGCTGAAAGCGTGTGAGCGTCCAAGACGAATGCACCCACGGAGTTCAGTGTTGGTTGCTCTGTCACTGACCTCCAGCTCTCACTCTCCAATATGAAATACCCTGCACCTGCTTAGAAACTTACATAATAAATATACCAATCATTTTATCACTTTTGTTAAAAAACTTGCTCCTTACCTACATAGATTTCGCTACTCTACTTTTGAAGGCGAACATTTTTGTTTTTGCTGGAATATCAATACTTTTTGTATGCGTTCAACAAACTTGGCTCCCTCCTCCTCTCACATTTATGTTTCTAGTGGTCGGATAAAATATAGTCCGATTTGTTCCTCATCACTAAATTTATGCGTTTCTTAATGTTGTTAACATTCAAGAACATAAACTTAAATAAAGCTCAAATTTCCATATAAATTACTGAAATAATAAAAAATTACTATAGTTTCCAAAAAATGTTCCCATTAATTTACCGAGAAAATCAATTTTATGTCCACTTTTATTTAAATAACTTCTAAAATGAGGACTTCTAAACTTAAAGGCTGTAAAAAACAAAACAAGCCAGTACAAAAATAATATCCGAATAAAACTGAAAACCTTTTCTAAAAAAAAATCCTTTAATCCCAAAGTTTGTCCTTTGTAAATTTTAAAATATGAAACCCTTTTCAAAGTGATTAGGTCTTAGATTTTCCCAGCCGAATTGAATTCCATTCCAAGTCTTTTCTAAATATAGAATAGCTAAATTCAGAAACTCATATATATTCATTTCAGTAATTGAATAAGTTCGTTACTGCATCCTAATCTGATGTACAACTATAATTTGTATGAATTAAGTAGACCGGTTTTAATCCACTATAAATCTGTCAAAAAAGCCAAAAGTTAATGGAATGGAATTATTGATGTAATCGGATCCATTTTCAATCAAAATTCCATTAAATATTCAACTAATTATTAAGTTTGTATCTATTATCAATTAGAGACACAATTGCGGGGCAGTTATGTTCATAAAGCCTTCTTATAAGTATATTTACCGGATAAAAGATAATAATTTATTTGATTTTTATCATTTCCAGAACTTAATTCCAGAAATTTTATAGCAAACTATTCTATAACTTCAGTTTAGATAAACTGATGGATTAAATTCTACGTTGTTCAAAATTTAAGTTTATCCGATTTAAATAAATATATTAGTTGGTACCCATTTCCACATCACCCTTGGAGGTAGGGTACTTGAGTGCGTTTTTTTTAACGTGGTCTCCCCTGTAGGCCTAATCCACGATAACAGACAGACATAAGCGAAGGAGGCTTTTATGAACATAAAAGCCTCACCACCTGTAAAGAAAAGTATGAAAAAAAAAACAATAGTTGGAAAAAAATCGTACCCATAAACAGTTTACAATAATTAAATAAAAACTTACAACCCTACGACAAACCTTTAATCCTCGAACTACCCCAATCGACGATGTTCACGTTAGGATACATCCCTGAAACAATCGAAAAATAACTTAAATTAGCTAATTTCATCATGGTTTACTGTTTATTTTACTCAGCTACACACGTATTTGTGTATACAAACATGACGTGTTTTTATATAGTCGACATTCTATTTTTTTCAAAAAATTTCATAGTTTTCACGAATTCAATTCAGTTTGTTCGAAAAAACAAAAGATGTTCGAATTTTTTATGATGAACCAAATTTTTATTCGAAGAGAAATTCGAAAGCAAAAATTTACAAAAAAATAAAATCCTTTGCCAGTTAATTATACCAAAGTACTGTATATTCATAAGCAATTAACATGTGAAAAATTGTGGACAAAACTGAATTTATGAAGAAAAAAAACGATCAAGTGAGTGTCGAACCACAAACAGTGTAGGGTTCCGTAGTAATGGTTTTTCTTTAAAGTATTATTTTTTTGGTGTTTTTGTATTTTGGGCGATAATTATCTAGTCGTAAACTATAGTAGCATTAGCAGTGTTATTTTCGTTTTACCCCTCATAATTTTAAAAAGACCTACTAAACGATATTTACAGAACTTTCTTAAAAAATTTGTATTTTAATTTTATTTAATAAATTTTGTTTAAATTATAAACTATTTCAAAACCGTGAAAAATTTCAACTTGATACCATCTAATAACCTGCAAGTAAAACGACTAACATTAAAACGGACCCTTATCTTGATTTGACAACGGAACCCTAACAATAGCTATGCATTAAATATAGGATAGAATTTTCAAAATAAGCTATAAATTAAGCTTTTGGTATTTGATACGCCAGATTCCTTAACGAATAGACTCGGTCAAAGGGAAAGATCTCTCTTAATATTCAAAAAATCGAAATATGTTATAAAGTCGAAAAGTTGTAGAAAATCAGTGTGACTAAAATTCAGGACCTGATCATTTTTTTTTCTAAAACACTAATATAAACAAAAATTAAACTCACCGATCAGGTAGTCCATCCATCGCAGTCGTCAGATTCCTTTATACCATATGGGCACTCCACTCACTCACGCAATCGCGCACCTAATGACCAAAAAAAGAAACACTTCTGTATGTCGCCGACTTTTCGCAAGCACTTTATTTTAAATCAATGAATTTATGCAAATGATTTATAGAATCCAGTAAAGTTTTTCGTGTACACGAAAATTTCCGCGAATAATACCGTAGGGCTATTCGATGGAACGATGCGGATAATGTCTAAGCTCATGGTCCTCGCGCACTAATCTCTTCCACCATTCCAGGTTTATCGATCCAATGTATCCATCTTATTGAGTGTATACGCTCATTCACATATTCCCTAATTTATTCCCTATAAGCTAACATTCTTTGAAAATATGAAAAATCATACATTTCGAGGATGGGAATCGAACCCACGACCTCTAACAATCCCTAATCTATTAATTTCGGAATCACCACCAGATTGCGGGTTAGATGATTTTTCTTATACACATTATAATCAATATCTTCGAATTAATTTCAAAAATTATCATAATAATTGAGAAAATTCGAAAATTTTGTACATATGAATTGACGAAAAATTCCACGTACCTTGGCTTCAAAGTACATTCTTGAATTTCATGAACCAATTATGAGTTAATAAACAAAATTAGATATATTTGTAATTATTTCATAATAATTCCAACACAAAAGGAAAATTAATTCTTTACACAAATAATCATGTTTTCAGATGAAAATCGATTTAAGCAATGGAGTATGGTTTAACTGATTCCTGGAATCACTGCCTCACGGGAATATGATTTCTTTATCCCATTGAAAGTAAAATTTAAATCATAAAAGTTTTTTTTATATAAAAATCGATAAATCAAATTTTCTCCTCAATGAAGTTCTTATAAATTTATTCGAAACGTTTAAAGTAATCTTTTTTTCGTTTTATAGGAAAACTATCATGTCTTACATGAAAATTGATTTTTTTTTTGGGGCGTGATTTAAAGATTGTGTCAAACATTATTTCATTTTGAAGTTAATCAAAGTCATAAAACTTTGGATTATCATAATCAACCAAAATCATATGATTTCAAACTAAATTATTTAAAAATTTATTTTACATATTTCTGGAGTAATTATGTTTCTATAAGAAAATGATTATATTTACTATCATAATTAGTTGGATATTTAATGGAATTTAATTGATAATGGTGCCGATTACATCAATAATTCCATCTCGAATAACTTTTGGCTTTTCTGACAGATTTATAGTGGATTAAAACCGGTCTACTTAATTCATACAAATTATAGTTGTACATCAGATTAGGATGCAGTAACAAATTTATTCAATTACTGAAATGAATATATAAGTTCCTGAATTTAGCATCTATGTAGTATCTAACTTTTTTAGAATCGATCTAACAGAATCTAGTATCCAATTTAGTGTCTATACATATATAGTATCTAAAAATTTAGTATCTATCTGTATATAGTTTCAAAATTTAGTAGCTATATCCATTTATGATCAATATCTATTAGTATCTAATCCCAGCATTAGTCACATACAATAGATCAACTTGTACAATTGTATTCGATAAAATATCGTACTATTCAAGCTTCCAGCATGAGCTTTGAATATAAGTATTGATTTTACATTGAAAAGTTAAACTTCAATAGTATTTATCACTTTATTCAAAGTTCTCTTAGACAACGGAAAATGTTACATTTACTAAATTTAGTGTTTAAATACCCTGCATATACTAAGCACACTACCAGTGTGTCAACTGTTTATTTTACTTTTAACACACGTAGAAATGTATACAAGTATTTCTGATACAAGATACGATTGTACATATCTATCTAATCATTATAATCCACAGCAATTACAGATGTTTGAGTTGAAATTTAGACAAAAATATGCAGTCTATGAAAAAAAATTTCAAACAAAAGTTATTCATTTAAAAAAAAAAGTAACTTATTCTCGTACATAAACTTTCTGCTATCTCTAACAATTTTAAAGGTGAAATATCTTTCCCTCCAAACGGGAGGCGTACAGTTAACCGATTTCGCACATTCACAAAATTGAAAGCACTCTTTCACTCTAAAGCACACCCACAAAACTTTAGCTGCTATCTTTTAACATTTTTAAGTTATATTCACGGACAAACAGACAAACAGACGGACATACGGAATGGAGTAACTAGAACCATTTTATGAAACATCTGTACAAAAATTTGTTATTCTACGAAACATGTTTCTAATTGTTACAAATTTGGGACTAAACTTATAGTAACCTGTACATATATTACATGTATACATTATAGAGTACAAATTTAATATTCTATGCAAAATGTAGCAACTAAACTCAACCAAAATTATCGGCCGTATAATTTTCGTTGAATACTAACTCCCCAACCAAAACCAACGGCCGTTTGATTTTGATTGGGAGAATTTTATGCAATATTTTGTGTAGAAAAATCAAATTTGAATACCCCTCGTATATATATTAATATAAATTCGAATATTAAGAGTTTAGTATCAAGTTTAAAACGGTTAGAAATATTGATCGGAAAACAACAATCTTCTTACAGATATTCAGAAATAATTCGAATTACTACAAGTCCGAATTGACTGTCTATCTGTTCATCAGTCCGTCAACACGATGAATAAGAAATGAAAAGAGATAACAAACTGAAACTTTGTAAGTGGATTCTAGAGCTGAAAGATGATATCAACTTCCTTAATGAACGAAATCAACGCACAACCTCCCACCGACCTACCCCTACGATTTCAAAGGGATACAATATCAACCCTTTAAAAATCGCCAAAGACAGAAGAAAAGTTTAAACATAAAAAATGTTTCTTCCTGAAAAACAAACATACTTTTATTTGAAACTTTTATTTCACACGCTGAACAGATTGGCCCCAATTCCAACTCAAACATCTACAACTGCTGAAGATTACCGAAGCATACCTATAGAAAACAATATTTTTAAAAAAGTAAAATTTTTTCGTACCTGAACTTTTTTCTATCACATACGGTTTACAGGAAAATATCTTTCCCTTCAAACGAAAGGCGTATACATTGAAAGATCACGCCACACGTTTACGAAACCTCCAACAATTTTCGGTTCTAAAACAACACCATACAAAATTCCAAAAGGATTTCGTATCTGCGTAATAGTTTTGAAAAAAGAGGATCACCTCCGTAAACGGACGAAACCAATCAACGCACTACCCCTCACCGACCTACCCCTACGATTTCAAAAGGATGCAATATCAACCCTTTAAAAACCGTACGAAATAGAAGAAAAGTTCAAGAACAAAAAATGTTCTTTAATCAAAAACAATCATTTCTTAGACTCCTGTACTCCACCATAATTACAGATGTTTAGTTAAAATCGGGGTAAAATATTCAGCTTATAAAAAACAGTTCCAAACAAAAATTATTGATTTTTAAAAAAGGAAAATATTTTTGTATTAAAACTTTTATCTACCCTCATAGTTTTAAAGGTAAATATCTTTCCCTTCAAACGAAAGGCGTATACATTAAAAGATCACGCCACACATTTACGAAACCTCCAACAATTTTCGGTTCTAAAACAACACCATACAAAATTCCAAAAGGATTTCATACCTGCGTAATAGTTTTGAAAAAAGAGGATCACCTCCGTAAACGGACGAAACCAATCAGTGCACTACCCCTCACCGACTTACCCCTACGATTTCAAAAGGATGCAATATCGACCCTTTAAAAACCGTGAGAAATATAAGAAAATTTTAAATACAAAAAATGTTTCTTCTTGAAAAACAAACATACTTTTATTTGAAACTTTTCTTTCACACGCTGAACAGTTTGGCCCCAATTCCAACTCAAACATCTACAACTGCTGAAGATTACCGAAGCATACATATAGAAAAGAATATTTTTAAAAAAGGAAAATTTTTTCGTACCTGAACTTTTTTCTATCACATACGGTTTTACAGGAAAATATCTTTCCCTTCAAACGAAAGGCGTATACATTGAAAGATCACGCCACACGTTTACGAAACCTCCAACAATTTTCGGTTCTAAAACAACACCATACAAAATTCCAAAAGGA
Source organism: Nineta flava (assembly GCA_963920215.1). Lineage (NCBI taxonomy): Eukaryota > Metazoa > Arthropoda > Insecta > Neuroptera > Chrysopidae > Nineta > Nineta flava. The sequence goes on from OY986042.1 coordinate 90,447,069, forward strand.
TTTCGTACCTGCGTAATAGTTTTGAAAAAAGAGGATCACCTCCGTAAACGGACGAAACCAATCAACGCACTACCCCTCACCGACCTACCCCTACGATTTCAAAAGGATGCAATATCAACCCTTTAAAAACCGTACGAAATAGAAGAAAAGTTCAAGAACAAAAAATGTTCTTTAATCAAAAACAATCATTTCTTAGAAACTTAAATATGTAGTAAGCATAGACTCCTGTACTCCACCATAATTACAGATGTTAAGTTAAAATCGGGGTAAAAATATTCAGCTTATAAAAAACAGTTTCAAACAAAAATTATTGATTTTTAAAAAAGGAAAATATTTTTGTATTAAACTTTTATCTACCCTCACGGTTTTAAAGGTAAATATCTTTCCCTTCAAACGAAAGGCGTATACATTAAAAGATCACGCCACACATTTACGAAACCTCCAACAATTTTCGGTTCTAAAACAACACCATACGAAATTCCAAAAGGATTTCATACCTGCGTAATAGTTTTGAAAAAAGAGGATCACCTCCGTAAACGGACGAAATCAATCAATGCACTACCCCTCACCGACCTACCCCTACGATTTCAAAAGGATGCAATATCGACCCTTTAAAACCGTAAGAAATAGAAGAAAGTTTAAGCACAAAAAATTTTCTTTATTCAAAAAGCAACAATAATTATAAGACCCTATTATTTCACAAACTGAACAGTTTGGCCCCAATTTCAACTCAAACATCTGCAAATATATTGTAGAATACAAAAAAATATGTTCACTACATATTTATTTAGTACATTGGTATATGTATCAGTTCTATTTATATGCATCGGTGCGTATGCAAAAATAGAACAAACAGTTCACTCACTGATAATGAACTCAGTATATACAAAGTATTTAAACAGTTAACTCAATTAATTGTTACATTTTCAGTTACCTATCTAAAACAACTGTAAACAAAGTGATCCAAACCTTGAAAGTTTATATTTTCAATATAAAAAAACACTTAAATACCCAAAACAAATGGCCCAAACAAGAACAGATTGATATATTTGGGTCGTATACACCTGCCCCAAGTGAATCTAGTTAAATCCCTAATGTCAGGTACAGATACTAAATCCAAAAAATAAAATTTCCATTTTAGTAATATAAATTTTTTACTATATTCTATAAGATACAACTTATTTGGAAAAATTTTGACGTAATTTTAATCCGTATAAACTTTAGGTCAAAAAAAAAAATATCCGTGGTATTCGAAATTAAATGCTGATTAGGTCCCATTGTCCTCCAAAATAACTTTAAATATTGTCAATTACAATCTTAAATAAAAATACTTTCAAAAACAAAAATACAATCCCCAAACTCATGTTCGAATAAATATTCAATGTATCAAGTTACAAATAATATTGATTTCAAAATTACTTAAAACCACAGAAAATTTTGGTAATTTTAATTCACTTCAAAAATGAAATAAACATTTAGATATCAATTTTCAAATTATCGTCCCAAACAAAAAAAAATTCGTTACGCAGGAGCTGCTTCAACTTAGCGAATTTCCTTGGAATAAATAAATTACTCTCTAGCGGTCACAATGTTAGTATGATCAAAATGAAATGTCGTATCTGATTTTAGTATTTGCTTGGCCAATTTTATTAATAAATAACATACGTCAAGGGGAAAGGGGGCATAATGATAGAAGAAAACACAAAATATAAAATATCTCTCTTAATATTAGAACAATCGAAAAATGTGTAAGAAACAAAGTTGTAGAAAATCATGTTTGATACAATTCATCACCATATCATTTTTGCTCAAACTCTAATGCGTACAGAGATATTGAGGAATTTAATTTTCAATCTTAAACCGTCAATATTTTTGTAAATATTAGGGTTACAGAAAAAATGATAAGAAACAAAATTACAGTAAAACTTAATACCTACAACTTTACTTCTTATAAAATTTTCGATTTTTCGAATATTAAGGGAGATATGTCAAATTTTGTGTTTTCCCCTCCCTCTAAACCCCCCTTTCCCCTGGTCCGATTTTACCCATTAACGAACTTGACCTTTTGAATACCAAAAACGCTTCAAATACCAAATCTCATTCCGATAAAATGAAAACTGTGACCGCTAGAGTGATGACAGACACATATATATATATATATATATGTATATATATATATATATATATATATGTCCATAGATATATATATATAAATTTTACAGATGGTGATTTTTGACATCTACAAGGTAGGATCGATGGACATTTGAAGAAATTTTTGCGAAATTTTGACTTCGGTACGGGACCAATAGCTCTATTTCCTTTCAGGAAATTCGCTAAAAACCAGTTTATAAATAAGACACAAAAAATGTTTCCAAAAAAACAATTAAAATACCACCTCGAAACGTTTTGAAAAAAAATATAGAGTTCGTGAAGGATAAATTTTGTTTATCAATTTTTATATTCCGAAAATTTTACGAAATAATTATCACTCTAAATGGGGTTCAAGTAGATCGTATCCTGTGAGTTCAATAACTCCAAAAATCAGTTATACCACATTCCACAACTCAAAGCAATCTTTACGTGAAAACATAAATATATTTACCAAAAAAAAAAAACATTAACCCATGTATTCAAATTACTAAAAGAATTAGAAACTATCTTTAATTTAATGAATTACTTCCAAATTTATTCATACAATTCCAAAAATATAATTCAAAGTTATGGTTTCGTGAAAAATCCCATAGCGTCCACATGGTAAAAAATTAATCGAATATTTTCACAAAAATTTTAATACATTTTACTAATTAATTCAAACAAATTTTTTATCTAATGTATAAGAAAATGGATCCTACCTTTTATTTAATGATAATTCCAAAATAATCCATTAAAAAAACAGAAGATTATCGAAGATTAATAATTCACGCATCCACTCAATAAAACGAACACCATATTTATGAATATTTCTATATTTCCGGCTTGTTCAATTAATTATGAATTAATGCGCATGTCAATTATACTTTATTAGAATTGTATTCCGGTCATTTATTTTGCGTATTATTTAAATCGATCGATCAATATATTTGATTAATCGAAAATTTGCGTTTTTCATTTTTCTAAATAGTTTGAACGTTTCACATAAACGATTAAAATTAATTATTAATATTATTTTCATAAATTATGAACCAGAAATCTTCATTAAAAGCAATTTTAAAATAATAATTTTTTGAGGTGTAGGTTGGTATTTGGTAGGTATATGGAATGAATATAAAGCTGATGTCATACGGCATGAATATATATACAAATGTATATGAGCAAACACAAAAAATAATTAAATAATTAATTATAAATGTTTATCAGACCCGGAATTACAAAATATCAAATATGGTCTATCAAATTTTTAGAAATAATACACTCTATCGAGCCATTTTCATTTCCTTGATTTCCAGATCCTTGGTACCTAAATATAAGAGCTTTGACATAAGATCCAAATATCCGTGAATATTAAGTTTGCTGTGTAATAAAAACTAAATACATAAAAAAATTATAGACCTGCAGGCCAAGCTTGAGCCAACTGAGATTGTCAAACTGATGTTTATGCTTGGAGCACACGAATTTGGCTCGCGAGGATTCAAACCTGGGCCTATCCTTAATTGCTTACGAGGGTATTTCTTGAAAGAAGCTTGACTCGTTATAATTTCAATACTGATACGAACTGGTTTTTGTAACATATGCTCACTAAAAAGTACCCACAAAGAAATTTTTTATATATTTGAACGTTGATTACGAAATTTGAGCGCTCATACTTTGAAAATTAGCAGAAAAATCCTTATGATAATTATAAAACGGATGTTTTTATTAATTTTCAAACTATATTAACTCTAAAATGACTCAAAAAATGCATTTGACAAATTTCAATTTGAGCCCAACTGAACGTTCGTTTATAAAATTTGTAGATGGAGTTTTATTGAGATTACACGCATACTCATTTAAACTCCTTATGATCAGGAAATCCTGATTAATGGAGCTTTTCCAAGGAATACTCCCACTATTTTTACAAGGTTCTACCATCTATTGAGCGTTTGATCTCCAATATCAAAATGTTGGTTTTATTCATTTTTAAATATGTAACTATTTAACAACCTTTATAAAAAAACCTTTTTTATGCAAGTTGCAACAAACTTTTGTCCGTTGTATGATTTTTAAATGTAAACAACATATGTAAATAACATCGTTCACGTGAGAACTTTTTGGATCAGTCTAAAATATATCTTCAAATATAAACTTGGAGAAACATTAAAAACATATATATTTTTGAACGGTTGCGTCAGGTTTTAGCTCCGTTTCGAATACGTTTTGAGAACAACCATCCGTAAATTATGAGCGTCTATTTATCACATCAGTGAAAATATTCGTGGAATTATCGAAAGCGTTCGTTAAAAATTGGATTTAATTTTAATTTGAGTTTATAGTTTGTCAAAACAACGACATCTCAATAGTTAGTATTTTTATTTTTAATAAAATGCGTTATTTACGCAGGTGAGTACTCAAAAATATTTACAGTCAATTTGTATCGAATCTATACGTTTTTTTGAATAAGTGCTCAGAATCAAAGTTATTCATTTTTGTATAAGAAAAAACATTTGTTTGAAACATTTTTTCGAAAAATGTATGAGTTCGACACAAATCAACTGTAATAATTTACATTATATTTTTGAACGCTTTAAATAAAATAAAATCAGATACATTTATTAATTTATTGTTTTTCGTAGATCGAAAACTTCGATTCGAAGTCTCCAAAATAATGACGCTCACTTGTGTGAGGCATTATCATATAATTATATTCGATCAATGTGAAATGAACTTTAGAATTCTAACCAAATAATTATTCTTTACGTATAAAATTTCGTCAGAATGTAAACAAAGACAGCCATTTTGAAATATTTTGTAAAAATTAAAATCTAAACTTAGAAAAACTTAGAAATGTGAAAATTTGTCACAAATTTTGGTGAAATCAATAATGGAATTTTTAACTTAACGATTGTACGTATGTCAGATAAAATTTACCAGGTAAGTCGAAAAATTGTGTTAAGATCAGAATAAATAAAAATTGGAAATATTCAAACGATCTGACGAGATTTTGTTCATCGATGAAGGAGTACAATTAATATTTGTTTGCAAAGTACAAAATATCAAAAAAATAACCTTATCAAATTTTCTCAGAGGTACAACTGTGTAAAATTAAAAAACGACCCAAATCAGTTTGGATTTGGATTCCAATCGGGGAGCTTTACGATCATAAACTGTAAAATTGTGATTTGAGCTTCTTAAAATGGATTCATGATATCGTCAGAAATTTTTAATAGATCAAATATACAAAATTTTGGACAGTGATCATAGCCTAGTTCTCCATTTCAAGGGGTATTCGAAATCCAATTCGATACGGACTTTTAATACAATATTTCTTTTACTAAAGTAGAATTTTCCACGTACCTTTGGAATTTTTAGGGCTGTTTAGCCTGTTTTCAAGGGACAAAGTGTCAACAGATAGAACAGATAGTTTTGTCAACCTTGTATTCGATTCCAATCAAAATAAACTTGGTAATCGGAAGGTTAAAAAAAAAGGACTAACTTATAGGTAACAAAATCAATACCTATACTTAATTTTAACATTAATTTATAATTATGTGATTTTATAAGGCAAATGTTCATAAGATACAAATTTGGTGGAAGCGTTGTGCAAAAAATATGGAAAGTTAGATTTATAGAAGTATAAGCAAAAGTGAAATAAGTAGACGAGCTTTTTATTAATTAAAGTAACGCTCCACTAAAAGTACAGAAACTTATTAAACAGTTGACTCTAAAAGCGTCAGCGTCAGGAATGCTTTAGGTTGAAACTCAACACTCTGCATCTCAGCTTTTGATCATAGTTTGTTTATTTTATTAAGTTTTGTGAGCCTTAGGCATCCTACTAATAAAAAGCTCTATTTTATAGCATTTTTGAAAATATAAAAATTATTGTAAGTTAAAATCACAACGCTTCCACCAAATTTGTATTCCATGGCATATTTTCGATATCCATTACGATGAGCTGAATGCGATCTCGACGGTGTTCAATATTATTGTTGGTATTGGATGACAATTAGACAACGGATGCAAATCAAACTTTGGTCACAGATAAAGCGAAAATCAATCAATGTGTTCAGAGCATAAAGAAAATCATAGGATTTTGTTTGTGGGAAAATTGGAAGGAAGAAATGTTTATAAAAAGTTATGATATAGTAAAGTTACCCGGGCACTGCAGTATACTGCTGTATACATAGACGCAGGCTACCAGGTGGTGCTGATGTCATCCGTGGGGCTGGCCACTAGCTGGTGAACGCCTTGCCTCGTCTGAACACCGCGGTCTGTACACTCCTTCAGAGTTTTGTTGGTTGCACGGACTGATTCCAACTCTCCAATAGTATTCGATTACGTTCTAAAATATTTGATAAAATCAAAATATTTGATTCTGAAATGTAAGAAAAACTTGTTTGAATGTCTGATTCAATACCGACTTTTTAAAATGAGTATCGATTTCATTATTTTGTGACGAATTCAATTCAGTTTTTGGAAAAAAATCATCTGGATTCAAAGTTGATAATATTTGTGCAACGAACGGTCACGCATTCGAAACGATTGTTCGAGCCGTCCGTCTGGATGATGTCGAGCAAATCTTTTAAATAAATGATTTGATTGTTTTAAAAACACTGACAACTTTTCATCCTTTAGATTTTTTCGAAAACTGGACAAATTCATGACAAAATAATAAAATTGATACAGTTTGTAAAAAGAACGGGACTTTTATAAATGAAACCGTTTAGATTCGATTCAAATGACGAGCAAAGTAAGGTCGTACGATCCAACTCGTAGAAATAATTAAAGCAAGAAATCCAAACTGATTCGATTTGATCATCACATTAAGTTTCATGGTTTTCTAAGTTTATTTTCAAAATCATTTACTTAAATGAAGCTCAAATAATTTATTAAAACGACTAAATTAAACAAACTAATCCTTAATATGGATAATGTGGGCTGGTATTTAAATATATGACATTCTTACAACACAAAGGATCTTTTTAGAAAGATTTGTCCTTTGTTCAATTTTATATTTAATATGTAAGACCCTTTTGAAAGAGATTGCTTTCACAGCCAATAGAATTGCAAGCCTTATTTTTAGTTTCCAATCAAAATACAACAAATTATCAGATCCTTAATAAAACAAAGGATTATAGCTATTTAAATCAGATTTCTTGTCCTTTATTTCACAATCAAATAGGTCAAACTTAATTAACAAATCCTTGCGTTCTCATTATTTTAACATTAATTTTTAATTATTTCTATGACTTGGAGAATCCTTTAGGACGTTTAAATGTCTTTAACAAAAGTGTAATTTCTCCTGACGTGTGTAAGATTTCTACCATGGAAATTTTGGGGTACTCGTTTTCCTAAGCCTTAATTTAAACGCTAAACGAGACAAAATTCTAGTTTTTGTCACTTTTCGTACTTTTGTTCCTTATGATATGAAGAATGAAATCCCAAAGCAACGGGGACGTGTTTTAGGTCACCCTTCAGGTATACAACCTGCTTCCTTCGATGCATCTTTCAATAAAGCCTATTTTATAAATTAGAAATTTGTGCATATCGAAGCTTCATCTTAACCTTCACCATGAGACCTTATTTGGTTTGGGCTTGATTGGTCGGTGATTCTAATTTATTATCTCGCTAATTAAAATTATTCTTCTGCTATGGTCTGATCCTTCATATAATAATTAAACTCGATGGAACATGGTACATTCTTGGGTTCTTCAAATTACTTGAAAGTGGATCTAATTCCTGCAGGATGTAAAAATAAAATAAAATATTAATTATTTGATATTTCAACTGGTAGAATCCTGGACGAATCCCTCTTCACATTTAAATTATTCAGGGAAATCTATGAAATATTTTTCTGATTACAGTTAATTTCAATTTCTAAGAACACGTTTTGAAAATTGACTGTTCCGAGAGAAACGTTATCGTTTCAAAGTAGAGGTACAGAGTCACACAGAAGGAGGTGGCATTACATTTTAAAGAAAATTTGTAAATAAACTTTGTAAACAAATCTTAACTATGAGAGGCGTGGATTCCATCAGCTCAGCTGCCCAGCTGAGCGGCCTGGTAGGCAGGTAACTACAATCAGTTTTTATGATGGGTAAAGGTAAACCTTCAAATATCCACCTGTTCAAAATTTATTGCAGCCATAAAGTTTATGGAAATATCGGTGACAAAAATGGCGGTACTGTTTAAATTTTAACCAATTTATACCGAATCTGTGTTGATTTTTGGAAAAAAAGCTGTTCCTATATATAAAATTATAAAACAACTTTTATTCTAAACATTTATGTTCGAAAATTTAATGAATTGTGTACAAATCTTCAAAGAAAGAATAAATCAATCAATCAAACGTCTTTCAAGAGGAGGAATATTCCATGCTTGTGTGATCGTACTCCATTAAAAATTTTCGACATATCTTGTTGCTTTTGATATATTTGTTTTTTAAAATATCAAAAGTTTTAAAACTGAAAATAACTTTTTCCCAAAAGGGATTTCAGAGTCACAACAATACATCTGATTGTCACAACATAAAATACATCTAATTGTATTTATAAATAAAAAATGATGGCCTAAAGATATATTTAAAAATCTATTTTTATTCTGATATTCAATCAATGAAACACCGCCGTTAATTTACCCCTCGAAATCAAGTTTTGAACTTTACCTATGTCTATATCTATGACATTCGTTTGACGTTTAAATTACAAAATTTCTCCAAATTCCTAGATAAGTTATTTCTAATTTATATATACGAATTAGCTAATCGTAATTAATCTCCGAGATAATCTTTAATCTTCAAGGCATGTTAGACCTGTTGTTAATTTGGTGGGTATTTCAGTGCCCCACTGACGATGATTTTGAAGCTTCTGGGTTCGTTTAATGAAAATATACAAACTGGATCTAGGTACTACTTAGAGCTTTATGATTTTGTCGATCAATGACAGAATTAGAACCATCTACTAACCTTTAATATTTGAAAGCAGCATATCAACCATTTTTATTAATTTTCAACATATATTTGAATTGGTTTGTTTTCACCTGCAGATCAGCAGGAATTCCGTTCAACTTTTTGTGTAAAAATCTTTAGATAAACACTTTAATCGAACTTCTTAAACTAATTTTCCAATCTAAGTTCTGCTATAGTTGAAGTATAAAGCTGTCCCGCACGTATATTTATAAAATCAAACTTCATCAAATTCCATAACCACAGATTTTGTAAAAAAAAAAGAAAAAAAAAGTAATTCGCAACTTTCAACTAATTTGCAGCTGATGATTCCATGATCATATTTTTCCATTTTTTAAATCTATACTATGAAAATGTTTTGAAGAAACTAACTTTTAAGCTCCATATAAATAAATTTTTAAAAGGAATTTTACTGACCTGCGGTATACTTTTGCGCTTTGAACAACTTCCATCAGCTTTTTTAAACTTTATAAAATAATTTTTAAATGTTTACATTCATAAGTTTATGTGATCAATTCTTTAAAGCAACTTTTCCATATGAACATCATTCCATGTTTGTGAGCTTTTTATTATTTCTTGGTTAAAAAAAGTTTTGTAACGGTTCAATTAGTTTCAAATTGGTGAACCACGTTAAAAAAAGCGCAATCGTGTACTCTCCCTGAGTGGGTGATGTGGAAACGGCAGATATTCGAACTAATACATTTATGTCATCGGATTAATAAAAAATTTTAAGAACCTAGAATCCAATCTATCAGTTTATTTAACTGCAGTTATAGAATATTTATTTGTAATCCGGAAAATATATACCAAGGAATGCTTTAATGCGCATGAACACACGCAACTGTCAATCTCTAACAGATAATAATTGGATCGAAACCAAAAAATTATTGTCAAAGAAAATCGAAAAGATTTTCGAATTCGAGCATAGACCATTTGTTACAACGCTTGAACCTATATTAAGTCCACCATCGCCTAGTTTTCTTTTCAAAATTTAATAGTTGCAAGTTGATTTGTTTGTGTTTTATTCATTCGGTTTTTGTAAAAATGTTTCGAATTAAAGTTGTTGGTTTAGATTTAAATGAACAACTTGCAATACAAAAACACGAAACTTTAAACTATATATGGGGACGTAAAACAGTAACGGTTAATTGAACGACAGTGTGACTAAAACGTTAAACTTGTAGAACACGACGTTAACAAACATACCGTCAAGTGTGAATCGAACTTTAGTTTAAGTATTAAATGTAAAAGAAAAAATTACCATATTTATGATTCAAACAATTACACAAATTATTGAAAACAATTATTTAATTAGAACTCACAGATCCGATCGACTGTTCACAACTGTCTTTATTTTGGTAGACTGAGGCTACAGTTGTAACTACATGAGTAGGTAGTTACATGCAAACGGTGGTCCCTGTTGGTCCGTCGTCTGTACTCTGTATACCTATTCCGAGTAGGCTACTCGTGAGAAATAAATTTATTTATTGTCCCATCACAGGCGCCAGACAGACTATATCTATGAGACACTTACAAATCAAAATTCTAACATACTTTGACCAGTGAATTTTTTAACCAATGTGTTAAAGTTATCAAACTAATTTAATCTTGTTTAAATAATATTGGAACCAAAACTTTTTGATTGCCAATGCTTGGATATATCATAGATCGACTTAGCGAAACTGTGGGGACAGAAAAAGTGGACTTATAAGCTTCTATGTATATCCAAAGAATACATATATGCATAGAAGCTTGTAAGTGCACTTTTTCTGTCCCCACAAATATGTTAGTTAGTACCCTGAAAATAGACGGCGATAGCAGGTATTTAACAGGATTACACAATAATTCCGTAACAGTCACGGAAAATTAAAAGTTCAAAACATAATGTTCGTAGCTGGAAACAATGTTGACAAGATTCTAACTAAAGTCATATAAAAACTGCGATTGTTTATTAAGTTTAAGGTTAAAATTAAATTGAATAATTTTAATTATAAGAAAAATTAAGTTTAGTACCTGCTATCGCTGCCTATAGTCCGGTCATTTTAGACATTTGAAATAAAGAAAATTCCGACAGAGCTAAATCTTCGTAGAGACCTTAGGTTTACCACAAGGAATAAAGTGTCAAAAGTCCCCATCAGTCCCATGTGAGCTTAGGGACTTATTCGGGGCCCAAGGTCAAAATTTTAGGTTTTTTGGATTTTTCTCGAAAACGGTAAGTTTTATCGAAAAAGTACCTCGGAGCAAAGTTGTAGATCTTAAAATTCTCTATAAAAATGGTTCCTATGATTTTTTCTCTAAGACCCACTATTTCCCAGATATTGCGCTTGTAAGAATCATGTTCTACATAGTATGCACACATATGCCACGTATATACATATTTAGGTACTCAAGCAAGCAAAAATGCCTACTCGTGCCTCTTCTATGTATACATTATACTATTCTAAGAAAATTTACTCTAAAACGACCGCCGGTCCCTTACCGAATCCCCTCTACTTGAATAACATCTGGCCTTGAAAAACATCTGCCTATTCTTTTGTCCATGTGGTGTCGTTCACGTATACCTGCTTCTTTTAGTGTTGAACGAGCAGTTCGAGTGACTATACGTATTTATTACAAGCGTCTACTATTGAAATTAGTGCTGATTAATATTTAACAAAAAATGTCACAATTTTGCTTTATTTGTAATAAACTTTTGACTGAAGATGAAACTGTTGTGGTCAGTCGTGGAATGCCAACTTTAATCGATGCAAGCGTCGCGAGAAGTGATGAGTTTGCTGATTATTTAAGAAGCCAAAAATCCGTTACAATTCACGTGGATTGCAGAAAATCATACACCCGGAAAACTTCAATCTCTGCATCAAAAAGACAACGTGAGGAAGAACAGGCCAGTACTTCAAAAGTAAGTCCACCTCATACTAGAGCGCGAATAAGTGAATCCAGCTTTTGTTTTAAAAACCACTGCTTATTTTGTGGCGATGAAGCGGATGAAGAAGCAGAAAAGAAGAAAGTGAAGATTTATCGCCGAAAAATTCATAAAGTTTCTACACTTACATTCAAAGATTCCATTTTAAAATTAGCTAAAGATCGTTCTGATGATGTGTCAAAAGCTGTCTTTGCGCGTATTAATTTTCAGTATGATTTAGTTGCTGCTGACGCTAAATACCATGACAGTTGTTACAAATCCTTCCTGAGACCTAATACTGGCGGTAAAATTGGCCGTCCTCAAAGTGAGGCTATAAACTCTGCAATGGAGGAAATTTTCAATTTCATCGAAAGTAGCGATGACTGCCAGTTTTCGTTAGATGAACTGAAGAATGTTTGCCAAAATGTAGCTTTAGAAAACGGGATTATAAAAATACGATTGAAATTAAAGTATGGTAGTAGAATTATTATTACAGAGAAGCCTGGAAAATTAACATTTATTTGTTTTGTAGACAATTACCAAGACATTTTAAGTCAAGCCTGGTCTGATAACAAAAACTTGAATGAAAAGGAAAAGGAAAAAAGGTGGAAAACTTTAAAAGCTGCGGCAGAAATTATTCGAGAAGATATTCAATCTTGTGTGTTTGATAATACTATGTACCCGCCACCGGGTAGAATGTTTAAAGAAGAACAAGAAGAAATTGAAGAAAACATGATTGTTGAAGTTGAATATGAAGAGTATGAGTCAGATTAAAGTAATAAAAAAAAGTTAGAACGACAGTTAAACTCAGTAACCCATATCAATAATCTTCATACTATTAAATAATTATTGTTCCTGAAAATAACGTCATAAAGGTTCGTGGAATAGGCCTACCGGGGATACCACGTTAAAAAAAACGCGCCGAGTACACTACCTCACAGGTGGTGTGGAAATGTGTGCATATTATGTAGAACTTGATTCTTACAAGCGCAATATCTGGGAAATAGTGGGTCTTAGAGAACAAATCATGGGAACCATTTTTATAGAGAATTTTAAGATCTACAACTTTGCTCCGAGGTACTTTTTCGATAAAACTTACCGTTTTCGAGAAAAATCCAAAAAACCTAAAATTTTGACCTTGGGCCCCGAATAAGTCCCTAAGCTCACATGGGACTGATGGGGACTTTTGACACTTTATTCCTTGTGGTAAACCTAAGGTCTCTACAAAGATTTGGCTCTGTCGGAATTTTCTTTATTTGATCACTATTTTTATGTCTAAAATGACCGGACTACTATTTTCAGGGTACTAACATATTTGCGGGGATAGAAAAAGTGGACTTATTCTGTATTCTTTGCTGTTACCAAAGAATACATATATACATAGAAGCTTATTAGTCCACTTTTTCTGTCCCCATAATATGTTAGTTGGAACTTTTAATAACCAGAGGGCAATAGTATGTACTTACTCTAGTAGCAGCACAATTAGCCTTTTACCTCTGAAGATTTAAAAAAAAATCCAACAGAGGGCAGCACTAGTGGGGGTACACATGTTTTGATTTTCTCATTGACAGCAATGTTAAGCAACTGATTCGAGGTACAATGGTACTATGTTAGTCTAAAAGTTTTCATCCTGTTTTTCTGTAAATAAAGCCATATTTATACAATATTAATATTTAATTTTTTTAATATTTATCAATAAAATCTTTTTTACAATATAAATATGGCTATATTTACAACGATTATTGTTATATTATTGTGTATAATTTGTTTTGTTTCAGGGATAACCATAATTTTGTTTCAGGGATAATCATAATTTTTTTCAGGGCTAATCATATATTTATTTCAGAAAAATTTATTATTTTTATATGTTTTTCATTATATTGTTGTATTTTTATTGTATATTTAAATTTTTTTTTTCTCCTTTTTTTCGGGTTAGTTAAAACTAGGGAGGTAATGTCTGTTTGTCAGTCTTCGTGAAATTAGGCCTACTGGGGAAACCACGTAAAAAAAACGCGCCTACGTACTCTACCTCAGTGGTTGGTGTGGAATCGAGTACCAAATACCGTTTATTTTACAAGATCGGAATCTGTGAAAATAAGATTTTGATCATTCAAAGTCGACCTTCTTGAAAAAGGGCGCAAAATTCATTTTAAATCTTTGAAATAATTATGGTTTCATGGTGTATGTGTGTGTTTTTCTATGAGTGAGTTCATATTTGACACAAACAATAAATTTTGTGGTTATTCTTTTTAAAAGAATAACCAATTTCGTTTATGTGCAAAATCAAACAAGGGAAAAAGCTTATACATTTAGTGAAATTTGTTGTAGATCAAATTTATGTAGGTAAACTGAAGATTGATTTAAAATTCATTAAATTTTTAAGATTTGAATTGTGTTAGTGTCATCAAAATATAAACTTTTTTGTTTTTTATGTTAACAAACACGTTCACACTATCACATTACAGAAATATTATTCAAAATGCCTATAAACACAAACAGTTGAAGCAAAGTATTGAACCAAATAGCATAGCGCAATACCGTCTGTTTAGTTTACTCGAACAGTTTTGAAAAATATGCTTGTTCATCAAACATATAAGACCTCCTTCTCATACACATTGCTTAATGTATATGTACATATGTACTCTCTCATACTCGTGGGATCTATGATACGAAGATGTAAATTAAACATAGTGTATAGTACGAAATCAACACAGCAGCAAAGAATACAATATACAACCAGACAACAACAGCAAAGCATCATATATACACATATTATGCACTTTGACTAATCTCTGCTTTGACAACAGTTATACCAAAGTATTGAACCAAATAATATAGCGCTGTATAGTTCAATATTTCTTTGGTAGACGACCTTTAGTTTGTACAAAATAATGTGTATAGTTCAATAGTTTCTTAACAGATGACTATTTGCATCTACTTTTTTAATATTTTTGTGGGTATTCGTTTGGGAGCTTACACGCTTTCGGCGCTCACGCTTATAAGTGCAATTTATTGGCGTTCGTTTTGGCCATGAAGAATAGATATATTAGGAGATTGAACGACATAGGCATTTCGTCTGTTTTTGTGTCCTCAAAAACGTGTAGAGATCATAGTTATTATTTTCGCCACTAGCGGCAGTGCGAATCTGCCCGTACGGAATTATTATTATTATTACATATTAAAATCAACGGTTATCACATCTTACAAATAAAAATTGTAAGTATAAAAATTGTTTAATTTTATAAATGTGAAAAAATGGGACGATGTTGTACAGGGAAAGCATAGATATACTGCTATATATCTATGAGTGAAAGGTTGTTTAAGGTTAGGAATGCGTGTCTGCATTTACGAAAGGAATATGGTCTGTAATTACCGGTTGTCATCTTCTTTCTGTATCTAATATATGTTAGTATTGTAAACATATATTTGTAATTATTAATTGCAATTATCACTATGATTCTTCATCTTTTAATTTATTGCAGATTATTAAGAATTCTCTATTATTAATATTTATTTAATTATTACTTGATAATCGAAAACAATTTTTTATTATCTATAAAACTAAGACTTCTTATTAACTGAATGAAAGTGATTTCTTGGCGCCTACATTTAAACATTTAAATTCCGTACGGCACTGAGACCAGTGACCCCTACTGATAAAAGATAGTTACACCAATTCTTGACCGTTTTTTTAACATTACGTTCGCTCTCCTAATATATCTATTCTTCATGGTTTTGGCTTTTGAACGCGTACTCTACTCTTGAAAGTGCCGTTCGTTTTGGCATTATAAGTACGTGCAAAGAATACAATATACATAGAAGCGTATAAGTACGATTTTTGTGTCACTTAAATTTTTAGTGTGTATGCTGACCACTAGATGACAATAGCTGTTCGATTTCGGTATTTAGTGCCATTACCAGCACAACCAACTGTATTCTTTTGCAGAAGTCAGAACTAAGTACCAGTTGGCCGGATCACATCGAAATGGGGATGTACTTCAAATTTATATTAAAAGGGAATCCACCAATATTTATGAAATTTTTATGAATTTTTAGAATTAATTAGTCAAAATTTTTTTTTTTACAAGCTGTATTAAATATTAATATTTGTTATATTTAAAAAACTTATATTTAAAGCGTATTCTTTTAAAATAACAACTGAAACTACAAAAAAAAAAAATTAATATTTTATACAGCTTGTAAAAAAAAATTAAAAAATTTTGACTTCTGAAAAAATGTTGTTCAACTGAATTCAGAGAAAACGATGTTATAGAAGAAAATTCGATCTAATCGACGTAATTTAATTTCACCGTGGACTTACAAATGAATAAAATCCAGAGACGTAGACAGAGAGGGTTTTTGGGGCATGGACACCCCTTGGAATTTTTTCCGTGATTTATAAAAGAACAATTTTTATAAACATGGTGCTTATTAAAAATACTAATATAAGAAAATACTAATATATTAATTTTAATACTTTTTTGTTGTTTTCTGCGAACGACTCTGATAAAATCTGAAAGTGTCTTCAAGAAAAAAATATAAATAATTGGAAAACATGATGGATTAAGCATATAGATTTAAGAAATTCTAGGAAAATGCATATTGTAAATGACACCAAGGTTATACAACATAATACCCAACAATTATTTCTTAGATCAACAACTTTATTGAAATCAAATCGAATAAATTATACAAAAAAATACACACAATTACTATTACAGAATGATTTTCATATAAGCTATTCAAAATTGATTGAGTACAGTTAATAAGCAATCACAGATCCCACGAATTTTACATGTTTGCAAAAAGACATTACAGTAAAACATCATTAATGTAAAGAATAAAAATTTAATTTAACTATAGTAAAACTTTCGTTTCGGTCACTAATTTGAACATAATTGTGGTAAACATAAATTATAAAAAGAGCTATCCAAAAAATCATCTACAGGCACCCATTTTATCCACCCATTAACTTGTAAAGTCTTTAAACTGACATCTCTATGGTAATGAGGATCCTATATAAACATTTTAATGATCGTAAATTTTATTGATATTAAAAACGTTTAAACAAAACTTACCATAACCAGAAGATAATTTATGGAATCACAAGTATGAATTCCCATAATACCCTTAGACGAACAATCTGTATCACCACCCATCATTACGGGACTTCCTTTGCTTATAAAATGCTCAACTAATTTTGGTACAATCGAATTCAACTCTGAACCCGAATTTACATGAATTATTTTACAAGGTACGTCGTATAAAGTATCGATAACCATTGATGCCTAAAAATACATTCGTATAAATGTTTTTATTCATATATGAACTAAATAATTCACAGACCAAAACGAAAGTTAATGCAATTTTTCAGACCACCTATGCGGTGTGAAATCGCTTAAGATTGTTTTCGTTGATTTTTCATCGGATTTCAATTAATTACAATAAAAATAATTGACTATAACTATGTCAATATAAATACTCATTTTTGGAATTTAATTCGCGTCTGGGTGTGAAAACAGAGAATTTTACGTTGCAGGTATCGTTTCGTGTTAGTCTGTGGACGGTTTTACTCGAGTTTGAATCTTTCCTAACTTACTTCAACTGTACCGATCCAATTTTTGGAGTCCAAAAACTCATTCGGTTTATCTTCAATTTTAACTAAAGTTTGTTGAATGTCAGAAATATTGGGGACATTTTCCTTCTCATTTACGATTTTAGAAACCCATGAACATAAGGTTTGCAAAGTTCGATATCCACAACCCCATCCCTTTAAAACAAAACCGTTGTTTAAATTTTATTGCATATACAGGGTATCCTATACAGAATAACCATTTTTAATTTTCAGGAGTGATAGATCTTAATGAACAGATTTCAGCTTAATGCATTCACGGTGCTCGGAAGAATTATTTCTAATTTTCAATAATGATCAGATTCTAGATCTTAATTATCAGTTTGTGGCATATATGTAGACATATTTCTGAATCGGAGAAATAACGATCGATATGATGAAATATCGTCAATAATGAACACATTAGCTGTCTCGTCAGATATATATTCCTTCCATTTTAGTATTCATCAGAAGACAGAAAAATGATTACACAATCTGCTCATTCTTCAAATAAATTTTAATGGCACGGAGGAGGTGCTTAACGTGAACAATGTATATTAATTTTATAGGTTAATTTTCCATTACATTCTATTATTTTCGGAATTTCAAGTAAACTGTATACTATACTAATAAATGTTTATCTTTAATCTCACGATTCTAAAGCAAATTAACAACTGATAACCTCTTTATTAATAAGATCTGCCACTTCTCGAGAATTAAGAGAAGTTTTTCTTTTTTAATGACACCTTTTACAAATTCGTAATAATGTTACCCTATCATCCAAGCCATCACATAAGTAATGATAATAAGTATAATTTCCTTTTACTGTATAAGTAATTCCATGTTTTGTAGGTGCCTCCAATCCTAAATGAACATTTTCTAATAAATTTAAATTTCCAGGCATATTTTTGTAAACGGTAACTTAAAATTGACACATGACTGGAAGACAGTTGTAAGGAACATGGTTTTTGCATATATTTAGTAGTAATAAGTATATGGGTTTTTGTTAAACTCTACTTAACAATGTAATTTGTAGATGGCTCTAGTATGTACTTTTGAGACCACTTTTTAATGTTTTATACACTGACCTCTATATAACCCGTGTTTTATGACAAAAGGAACCGTAGTCCAATTATAATGGAGGTTAATACTAGAGTCAAATTAGCATTTTTCAGGCAGGTTGCTCGGAACCGCAATTTTTTAAATCGATTCATCTTGACGTCCTGAATATGACCCTAAATTATTACGGCCCGACTCGTGACGGAACAGGGTCAAAACTGAATTTGTTTATAACAAAAAGCGTTTTTTCTTAATATCTTTTTTAAAACTAAAAATTTTAAAAATGACAGAATATTATTCAATTCTATATAAAAAAAATCATGAAGAATAGATATATAGGAGATCGAACGTAATGTTAAATAAACGGCCACGTAGTGGTGTAACTATCTTTTATCAGTAGGGGTCACTGGTGTCAGTGCCGTACGGAATTTAAATATTTAAATGTAGGCGCTAAGAAATCACTTTCACATTCAGTTTATAAGAAATCATAGTTTTATATGTAATAAAAAATTGTTTTCGATTATCAAGTAATAATTAAATAAATATTAATAATCTGCAATAAATAAAAAGATAAAGAATCATAGTGATAATTTTGCAATTAATAATAATAATATACAATATATATTTACAATAACTGACATATATTAGATAAAGAAAGAAGATGACAAAACCGGTAATTACAGACCATATTCCTTTCGTAAATGCAGACACGCATTCCTAACCTTAAACAACCTTTCACTCATAGATATATAACAGTATATCTATGCTTTCTCTGTACAACATCGTCCCATTTTTTCACATTTATAAAATTAAACAATTTTTATACTTACAATTTTTATTTGTAAGATGTGATAACCGTTGATTTAATATGTAATAATAATAATTCCGTACGGGTAGATTCGCACTGCCGCTAGTGGCGAAAATAATAACTATAATCTCTACACGTTTTTGAGGACGAAAAAACAGACGAATTGCCTATGCCGTTCAATCTCCTATTTATCTATTCTTCATGAAAAAAATAAATAAATGAGCCCATGAACCGTTATATATCTATGAGTGAAAGGTTGTTTAAGGTTAGGAATGCGTGTCTGCATTTACGAAAGGAATATGGTCTGTAATTACCGGTTTTGTCATCTTCTTTCTTTATCTAATATATGTCAGTTATTGTAAATATATATTGTATATTATTATTATTAATTGCAAAATTATCACTATGATTCTGTATCTTTTTATTTATTGCAGATTATTAATATTTATTTAATTATTACTTGATAATCGAAAACAATTTTTTATTATATATAAAACTATGATTTCTTATAAACTGAATGTGAAAGTGATTTCTTAGCGCCTACATTTAAACATTGAAATTCCGTACGGCACTGACACCAGTGACCCCTACTGATAAAAGATAGTTACACCAATTCGTGGCCGTTTATTTAACATTACGTTCGATCTCCTAATATATCTATTCTTCATGATTTAAACCATAGACCCTAAACAAGGACACATAACTCCATGTAAACAAATAATTGGCAAAAATAAGATGTCAGTAGCGTTCCTTCGGCACCGGAAACAAAACAGAGAGTATAAGGCGCGAGTTTTTATTGAATAACATTACGTATTTATAGTATTATAAAAATTATTTCCAGCCAAAGTATTTTTTCAATAAAATATTTTTTTAAATAAATGATAAGTAATTTCAATTTTTCAATAAGGATTTAGTTGAAGTGAGTTAAAATTCGCAAAATAATTACATAAAAATAAAAAAAAAAACATCAAATAATTAAATAGTAACCTGTAATGTTGGAATTGTAAAAATGAAAGAAATTATTGAATCAGATATTAAATTAAACTTTTATTTATTAATAATAATGCTGAAAATTAATATTTAATATAATGTCATACAATTTAATTAATTTTGGAATATTTATTCTAGCTTTTAGTACTTTAAAAGTCCTGGTTTTTTAAACCCAATTGATTCCGTTGCTTATTGTCACAAGCACTACCACTTTTACAATTGTCTACTGCACATACTTTTCCCATTTTAAATGTTTTTTAAACAGTTTTTTATTTAATAAATTTTTTTAACCAAATCGTGTACTTCAAAATGATCACTTCAAAATAAAAATAGT
This sequence comes from Nineta flava, assembly GCA_963920215.1. Classification (NCBI taxonomy): domain Eukaryota; kingdom Metazoa; phylum Arthropoda; class Insecta; order Neuroptera; family Chrysopidae; genus Nineta; species Nineta flava. Next base: position 90,467,870 of record OY986042.1, read on the forward strand.
TACTTGGCTTACTTCACTTCTATTTATTATACTATATTCACTTTGGTAAGGATGAGTATCTATCAAAAACTTACGACCCTAGCGGCATAAAAAGTAAATATAACTTCTCCCATTTCGTTGCCATATTTTGTCAATTTTCCCGTATGACATATCTCCTTTATATAGCCTCCATGATTTAAACATTGAAATTCCGTACGGCACTGACACCAGTGACCCCTACTGATAAAAGATAGTTACACCAATTCGTGGCCGTTTATTTAACATTACGTTCGATCTCCTAATATATCTATTCTTCATGACATAGGTGAAAAAGAGAAAATCATGCACACACAAGAATTTTGGAGGGTGACAGATGTTGACAACTCAAAAAGCTCAAAGCTGTAACTGTCCAGTCTCCATGTCTGTAACCTTAATTCTAAGTAAGTTTAAAGATAAAATACACGTGTAAATTGTGTAAAATAAATTAGAAAAATTTATGGCAATTTTATATCATAAAATACGTGATAGTGTGACCACCATGTCATTTTATAATCCATTCAATCCACTGTTTACAAAAAATGAAAACATTAAAATTGAGCAAGTTACTTCAACGAAATTGAAAATTAAGAATGAAAATATTATCGAGAAACCAGTATTCATTCAACATGGAGACATTAAAGTTGAACAACTACATACGGAAGTAATAATTAAAAACGAAATTATTGAAGAACAATTAGAAGAACTTACGCGTGTGCATGATTCATCTTTTACGCAACATCATTATACAGAAGAAAAATATTTTTCATGTGATGATTGTGATAAAAGATTTACCAGATTCAGTAGTTTAACAAGACATAAACGAATTCATACTGGAGAAAAACCTTTTTCGTGTGATATTTGTTATAATACATTTACTCGTCAAGGAACTTTAGATGTACATAGACGAATTCATACTGGAGAAAAACCTTTTTCATGTAATTTTTGTGATAAAGCATATCCCTATAAAGAAAGTTTAAGTCGTCATAAACGTACTCACACTGGAGAAAAACCTTTTTCATGTGATGTTTGTAATAAAAAATTCACCATACAATATTATTTAATTAAACATAAGCGAATCCATACTGGAGAAAAACCTTTTTCATGTGATTTTTGTGATAAAAGATTTAATTGCCAAGAAAATTTAGTTATGCATAAACGAATTCACACGGGAGAAAAACGTTTTTCTTGTGATGTTTGTGATAAAACATTTACGCAACAAAGTACTTTAGTTAAACATAAACGAATTCACAGAAGATAAAAATCAGAACGCACCATCGCACCGTTTGTTTCATATGTATGTCAAACATATGCGTATTATCATTTAGAAAATAATAATTTTTTTAAACAATGGTTTTCTTTTAAACCCAATTGCACAAAAAAGTAGAAAATAATTTTTTTTCCTAGTGATTATAAGCTGATCTATATAATTTTTAACATTTGTAAACATATAACCATTGAACATAACAGCAAAAAAGGGGGAATATGTGAGCTTCTGGATCAATAAATACCGGGAGGATAGCAACATTTTCAATTGTTTATTTATAAAAAGAAGTGAAAATCTGCAAAAGAGGTCGATGACTATTCTAACCAAGTACTACAATCTTTCACCTCATCAGTCATACCGAGTTGATAGGTTTTGCGTGTTTTTGGACCTCCCGCTAAAAGGCGCTCTATATATTACAGATATTGTGACAAAAACTATACTACTCGATTGGATTACCTTATTGAATTTCAATAGTTTTTGCCACAATATCTGAAATATATAGAACGCTTTTGATTGCGGGGGCCCAAAAAGATGCAAACCCGGTCAACTTAGGATATGGTCGATGAAGTGAAAGATTGTAGTACACGATTGGAATAGTCATCGACTATAATATCATAATATAGAAAATAATTTTATAATAATATCGACCTTTTTTGCACAGTTTTTCACCTTTTATTCTAAATAATCAAATGAAAATGTCACTCACCCCCGGTTTTTATTGATCAAAGGCCCTTTTCGAATAACAAATTTATATAATTTTTTTTTATAAAAAGCTGTTAAACTGCAATTTTACTAAATTTGTAAATAACTTTTGGAAGTGAATGTATCTTTAATTTAAATTAATAAAAATATATTCTTTTTCTTTCTATACCATATACGTATAAGTGAGAAAGACAGATTATTTTTTAATTTCTATTTAGAATTTTTTTTTCTCAACAACCCTTAATGAATGTTAATAAAATTGTTTCTATAGAGTTCAAGTTATATAATTTGCTTCGTAGCTTTTTTAATGAATTTAATCTATTGAGTGAACAAATCCGATATAAATATTAAAAATTAACTTTTTGGCGCAAGGTTCAGAGAGGTGATTTTTATGGGTCGTAGACTCGTAGGTAATGTATAACTGAAATAACTATTTCTTATAATAATTCAATAACTAATTGTAATAGAGTAAAATTAATTAACTATCATTAACCAACAAACAATTTAAAATCAAAATATATATAAAAATAGCATTTTGCTTTTTATATATAAAAAAGGAGTGCTAAGTAAAAAAATAATTAACCAACTAAAGTTTTTTTGAATGGTTGGAATATCTGGGGCATTTACATTCTCATTACGATGTTAGAAACCCATGGACATAAGGTTTGCAAAGTTCGATATCCACAACCCTTTAAAACAAAATCGTCGTTTAAGTTATATTGCATATACATTATACAAACTATCTCAGAATAACTATATCTAATTTTCAGGTTTGATGGATCTTATAATAAACATCCTTCCAGCTTGTGCTGTGAAATTCTTTCGTATTGAAATTTAACGATAATGCTGAATAATTAGAATTTGTTTATTATAAAAAGGACTAACACTTTTGAAAATTAGGAAAACTAATTATTTAGAAACTTGTTTTTAGAATTTTTACCCGATCATCCAGGCCATCACATAAGTCATGATAATACTTATAATTACCTTTTACTGTATAAGTTATTCCATGTTTTGTCGGTGGCTTCAATCCTAAATGAACATTTTCTAACAAATTTAAATTTCGTGGCATATTTTATAAACGTCAACTTTATTGACATAAGAAAAGAGATATAAAAAGTTTGAGAAACTCTGGTATATAATTTGTCAAATTTAAATTCTCTTAAATGAGATTTAAATTCAAAATTTTCAAAAATGTTACTTGAGTTAATTACATGTTTAAATGGTTATTCAAGTAATTTATTAAATTCAGAAAATGTAATTTACAATTTCTTCAAAATCCAATGAAAACTTTAATTAATTTACTAATACGATTTTAGGCTTGGAAAACTTTGAATAAATATTGTCATCCTGGTGAAAAAGAAATAGTTGATCGTATATTAACTGTAGCAAAAAAATATTATAAATTACAAAAATTTATTCATAAATATAAACAGATAACAATTTTAAATAAACCTATAACAGTATATTATCTAAATAAATCAAAAAGTGGAACAGAAACAAAAACAATTTTACCGGGAATATATTTGGAATCGTTATGTTTTGGTTTAGAAGATGGTTGTGAGGAATATTTAACAACAGTATGTGATTTAGAACATAGAATTATGAACAATAAAACGCCATTACTTAGTTATATTCTGAGTCAAGTTGAAAGTCATACAGAACAATTGAATGTTTTATTAAATATTATTGAGACAATTGAAAGTCTTGAGTTACATGGATGCCAAATTTTGGGATTATTACACGAATATCTTCAATTAATTGTATATGGTCATCGAAACTTTCTTATAAAGTAAGCGTACAATCCATACACGTGAAATATTGATAAAACCTTAGTAAAACTTAAATTCTCTTGACTAAAATTGTAGTTTAGCGGCTTTTGCCAAAAAAAAAATGATGAAAATTTATGATGAAAAAAAGGGGTATATTTGGGCCTCTGAATCATTAAAAACGGGATGATGACGTTTTCAACTGTTAATTTGTAAAAAAAGGTGAAAAACTGCAAAAAAGGTCGATATTATTATTATATTATGATATTATAATATGATGACTATTCTAAAGTCTTGCAGTTTTTTCCACAATATCTGTACCAACTCGGGTATGACTGATGAGGTGAAAGATTGTAGTACTCGGTTGGAATAGTCATCGACCATAATATAATAATAATATCGACCTTTTTGCAGTTTTTAACATTTTTTATAAATAATAATTTTTTGCAACAATTTGTTATTAAGCATGCGTAGGATTTTTTCACGCGCGAGGTGCTTGGACGATCCAATGCGCGGGGCCCCTAGCTTTGCTAACAGTTACTACGTGTCTAATCGGGCACTGACCGAAGTTGATAAACCTACTAATACAACGCTTATGTACAATTCAAACGTTCAGCTCATATGTTACCAAAAAAAAAATCGAATTATGAGTTGATTACGTAAAAAAAACGATCCATTGTTAGAAGAGTTACAGGTTGATTTGTTAACAATTTTTTATAATTTTTACTAGCTTTTATAGATATTTTAACAATGTACAATCACATAACTTTTTTGTAATTAGTAATTATTCATCTCCAATTTTAGAGTTATTCGAGTTGTGAATAGTCAATTTTATAATCATTTAATTCGTTGGATTTTGTTTGGTGAATTAAATGATAAATATAATGAATTTTTTATTGAAGAACAAAATAATTGTGTAAGTTATAATAAAAATTGTTTTTTATCTTCTGTCTTTTGTGTATCAGAAATTTTAAACCATAGAAAAAATTTAAGCCCAAAATATTGCATGCTCCTCAGAATACAATAATTTTTTTTTCAGTAGTCATATCCATTTTATTTTTTATGGACAAGTAAAATTTTAGTGATTATTTTAAGGATATTAGAGAGGTATATCGAAAAAGCTACGAAACGAACGAAAATTTAGTAGAATGTTCCTTATTTAATGATAAAGCTACTGTGAAAATTTCTAAATTATTTACTAAGCTGTTTTAAAGTTATTGAAATTTAAAGAAAACTGTAATTTACTATTTCAATTACCATTATAAAAGCTACGACGCGTCCCAAATTTTCAAATTATATAACTTGAAACAATTTTGCACAATTCGAAACGGTTGTTGAGAAAAAAAATTCTAAATAGAAATTAAAAATAATCTGTCTTTCTCACTTATACGTGTATGGTATAGAAAGAAAAAGGATATATGTTTTTGTTGATTTAAATTAAAGATACATTCACTGCCAAAACTTTTTCCTATTATTTGTTATTTCTTATTTAAAGTATTTTGCCTCCGATTGTCTCTCCCTAACATCCTTAATTGGGTATGTAGTGGTATCGCTACTAAAATCAAATATAATTTAGTTTATTAGATACCTTTGCATTTCAACTACATTCTTCCTGAGTTATCACGGTAATTATTTATGTTCATTACTTTGGTAAGTATCAACAAAGTCATTTAGACATTTTGATAAATTCTTTATTCGTGTCTTTTTATTTATTATTTGTAGGTTTATTAATTATTGGATTATCTTGTATTCATCCAACCTCTTACATTTAGAAATTTTGTTTACAGGCCTTTATAATATTTTTACAAAAAATCAAGTTTTTATTTGTAGACAAAAATAGATGTGAAAGATTATAAAATTAATCAAAAATTACTTCCAACATTTATTTCACAAAAAACTGCTATCGAAATTTGCCAAATTGGACAAACAGTACATATGATATTAAATGATCCAAGAAAAACATTGCATGAAAATAAAAATGATCAATATTTTAACTGGAAAAGTAATGTGGAAAAATATTATAAAAAACTGTATGACCTTGAAGGGAGTTCATTTGATTTAAAACAGTTTCAAGAAATTGTTGAGCCCCATTATAAATGTGTAACAGAAGTAAGCATTTGTTGTTTTTAAATGACTTGGAAAATGATTTTTTATTTTAATGTTACTTTTTTTTGAAACGTAGTTTCTTTCTAGTTATAGTTATTTGCAGCAAAATCAAAAGGTCAAGTTCGTTAATGGGTAAAATCGGACAAGGGAAAAGAGAGGTTTAGAGGGAGGGGGAAACACAAAATTTGGCATATCTCTCTTAATATTAGAAAAATCGAAAAGTTCATAAGAGAAAAAGTTTATAAGAATCATATCAGATACAACATTTCATTTTGATCAGACTAAAATTGTGACCATTATTCTAAGAACGAACTATGACTTCGCACTCTTGAAATCTGTAAGAGATATGTTAACTTTTAACATATGCTAAATTTATTAAAACGGCCGCTATTTATTATCCATCTACTTTCCTCGTGAGCAAGGGGTACTTTCCTCAAGCAGGTATGAGTTTAGTGAACGCTCGAGGCAGCTATTGTTGGACGTGTCTTAAAAGATATTGGCCGCCAGAAAAAGTACTCCTCTGGAGTATTATGGATCTTGTTGACGTCACCAAGTTTAAAAATTACATTTTTTGAACAAAAATGCTAAATTATATCCGATTTGAATGTAATTTTTTTTTTAAACCCACTAATTTTGGGTCGTGTTTTTCATTTCTAGTAGTAGTGATTCGCTTACATCTTAAATTCAGAAAATTGAATATGGAGCCAATTTCCACAACTTTTTACATGGAATTTTATACTGCTTTATAGATTTAACTTTTTTTTTTTTAAAGCAATTATCGAAATTATTACTTGAAGAGGGAAAACTTCTACTACATTTACAAATAATTCGAGAATACTTACTAATGAGTCGTGGTGATTTTTTTCACGAATTTATAAATTTATCGAAATTGTTGTTAAGAAGGAAAAATACAGAAGTTTCTGAACGAGGTGAATTAAAGTTTTATACGATCGATAGTTTCTCATAATCACTTTGTATAATAATATAATAAATTTTTTTTTTGGTAGCTTTAAACAAATTGTACGAACAAGCATGGTATAGTTCTAATTTATCATCTGAATCTCCACCAGAAGGCATTACATTATTTTATCAAGCTAAAAATGAGGACGGTAGGTCTAAGCTTTGTGTATAATAGAAGACGAATGTTTCTTTGAAAATTTAGGTCAAAATTTTATATACCAAATTTTCCACGAAATGGTTGCCATATGACTGATGTTTGCCATCTGGTGATGTTGCCATCGACCTGATTGATGTTTATCTGTGGTCGAAAATTTTGTATATATGATCACATTGAAAATTGTGACGGTCAAGGATGGGTAATATTTGAAATAGCTATTTAAAATGAAAATGGTATTTTCCATAGTCAAATTATCTAAACCATTTAATCATTTTAAAATGGCTAAATCCATCGATATACTTCCATTTTAAATGAAAAATGGAAATGATAATTCAAAATACATTTAAAATACGAGTATTAATGTATTTATCCATTTTAAAATGATTAAATGGTTTAGGCCAGAGGCCCCCAAACTTATGCCAGCGCGCACCGGCGCTGTACGACAACAATAAACAAATTTAACTTTCCAAAAAAAAAGTTATGTTAGTCAACGTGGCTTGACCAGAAATTTCGATGGTATACCTGAAAAATGACAATTTTAAATTAAAAATTACAAAGTGGTAATTTTTTGATTAAACTTTTTAAAATAATTATTATTCCAATGCCGAAATGCGTAATGACAAAAAAATAAGAGTAAAAACACTAATCATAAGTTTATTCAGTTTTTTTTTTATTTCGTGTTATACTATTAAGATTAATGGCCGTACAAAGAGCAGTTGATAGTTGAATGTTTAAAAATGGCGATTGAAAGTTGAATCGAATGTAGACGAGAGTGTTCTTCGTGCTCGTGTCAAATGTATTCACCATTCGCTTTCTTTGACTCGTGTTAAAAAAACCTATTTTTAATGGAGCGTGAGCACACTCTCGTGCTTGTTATGTCTCGCCTTGCCTCGGTGAGTGTGTATTGCCGGCATTATGTTTGTTAATCATACAATTTTTGAGAGCGATTTTTACTAAAACTAAACGGTAAATAATTTTGAAATATTATACGTTAGATATTATATTTTGAATATGTTAGATATTATATTTATATTTTGATTATATTTTGAATAATCTATGAAAAATTTAGCCAATTTCGCCGGCAACGCGTTCCACACAACAACTACCTTAAGTTATATCCTATGTAAATATTTTCAGATAAAGTAAAAATTGCGTTACGAATAAAATATTTAGTATCATGGCCGTTACAAGTTTTGTATTATGGTGATATTATTAGTGCTTATGGATATATTTTTAATTTTTTATTGCGCATTAAAAATGTTCAAATTAATATTAATCAACTTTGGCTGTACCATGTGAAAAATTTTAAGAATAGTTCATTGTAAGTATATTCCTTTGTTTAAAATTATAGCGATTGTAACGCCGATTTCCAGGTCCTTACTTTGCATATAGCGCCAAAGAGAATTGGATTAGAATATTTGAGCCGGAGACCGAAAATTCGGAACGTATGAGTAAATTTCATTTTGGAGGATTATTAAAATCAGAACATACTGACATATGAGATTGAAAGAAAATAAAATAGCAGACAGCAAGAAAATGTACACAATTTCTACTCGGATCACATTTACAGTTTAAATCTCAAGAAAAACGAAAACACCAATAGAGCCACGATTTGGACCAAGTATACTTTTGTCACCTTCAATCGAATCGGATTCGAAATATGTAATCATCGAAACAAAATTAGACTAAAACTTTTGATTGTAACCTCTAGAGGACAATATAGAAAATTAAGTATGGAAAACGCAGTTGATTTCAGATTTTGTTTAAAGGTGGCAGAGCTCCTCAATGCAGCGTTCTTATACAATAGAGAATCAAATAAACTGCGGAGGGAGGGCGGTCATCTCTCAATTCAAACCAGATCTTTTCTTTCGTATCTGGTCAGGTCTGGATAAGGTATTCTGAGTTGAGAATGCCAACAGGCACTCAACTTCCAAGCACAAGAGGTCTTCTCAGTCGCCGTGTAGGAAATGTCCCTATAAATTAATGATAATGGGGGGAATTAGCTGCACTTCGACCTATAAGATCTATTGTGCTCCCCAATCTGGTGAGTAACGAAGAATGGTCTCGTCTTAGAGAAACTCATTCAGCCCTTTCTCTCTCAGGAAGTACATGATCTGGATTGGGTCTAGGGATTGTAGCTCCCCTGCATGCATCTAGTAGACTCCAAGATATTTTTTATTTTGTGTGTGAAGGCGTCACAGTCTATTAGGAGGTGTTCCGGAGTTTCCTCCATTTCTCCACAAAACCTGCAGTTGGTCTCATTTCCCATAGAGCATTCCCATGCCATCTTTGACTGTCGGAGCTACATCGCTATATCGTGATTCCGATAGTTCCTTTCCAGTTTAAACTTCTCAGATAGTCAGGCCGCACTTCGGGCCCTTGAGGCATCAAGATTCCAATCGAGCAGAGTCTATGAATGCTTCGAGGAACTGAACCGCCTGGCACTGAATAACACAGTCAGACTGATCTGGATACCGGGCCTCTGGTGTTAAAGGGCATGAAGCAGCGGACTCGTTAGCACGAGAGGGGTCGTCTCAAACGCCCCTTTCACCTGAGCCTGTCATTCCCATAGCAAGATGCTTCGTAATTTACCGAATCAAGGAGTGGCTACGTAAGCCCATCTCGATTACTGGGACTTTGCGCAGGGTATTCGACAGGCCAAGCTGTGCATAACCATAGCTAGGCCATTCGACTGTGCTCGGTTGAAACTCACTAGAACCAAGTTGAGAAGGGTGGTGGGCCTCTTGACAAGACACTGTCGATTGAACTACCACCTTCATAACTTAGGGATCTCGGATGACCCCACTTGTGGGGCCTGTATGGAGGACGATGAAACATCCATACATGTTATTTGCACCTGCAGAAACCTGCAGGGTTACAGGCATAGAATGTTTGGGTCCGAAATCGTCCGACCCATCAATTCTGTGAGCAATCTCGACGGGAGAAGCTGTGGACTTTCTGTGCGGCGTCTGGCCTCGACAGAATCCTATAGCTTCATCTGCTTAAAAAAGCACCTCTTACCCGGAGACGTTTCGCCTTCGGGTGACAGTATTTAGGCCTGAAAGATATTTAACTTTAAGTCAAAAATTGAATAAGAACAGTAATAGCCCATATATTAATCGTTTAAAAATGGATTCCATTTGTTTTAGGGAGAAAAATTTGTATAAATTACGGTATAAATGCGCATATTTATTAGATAATTTACAGTATTATTTACAAGTGGATGTTATTGAAACTAATTACGCTATTATGATTCAAACAATAAAAAATACTAAAGATTTTCGTACAGTTGTTAAAGCACATGAAGATTTTATAACGGCTGTTTGTAAGGAAGCATTTATATTTGATCCAGTAAGTTATTTGTCATTTAAAAATGTTTTGCAAGACTCTCAATTGTAAACGATTTACAAATTTTTGTTTTTTAGACTCAAGAAAAATGTATCGAAACATGGAAAAATACTGTAAGTCTGAAATGATTTTTACATATTTAAAATTTTGATTTGATTTTGAAACTTTTTAAATTTTTGTTTTTATTTTTTTCGGTAAAGATTTTCTTTACATTAAATGTTTTAATTGATACAATCGATCAATTTTGCACAAATGCAAGTATATGGACGAATCCATTAAATTTATGTCAAAATCAAGAAGTGGATACATACAATAATAAGATCAATGATCTATTAATATGTTTGTATCGTTCATCAGAAGAGCTACATGTACAAGGATCTGATAAACAAATTGCACGGTTAATATCACGTATGGATTTGAAAACATGGTTACATTCTACAACGAATATTTTAAATAATTTATCGACTAGTTCGAATGATTATAGTATTATTTCAAATTAAAACAACAAATATTACAACTAAAATAACTGACTCAATTGTTTAAATATCCTGTATATACTAAGTTTTTTTTAAAATCAGAGCGTGTGCTGTTTTTTTAACTTTAAATACTTATAGATGTATAAAACATTAATGTTATACGAGGTGTGTTCAAAAAGTAAGGTGACTTTATATTTTTATCAAAAACTTTTGATTTATTCATCAATATTCATGTTGTTCCCTTCAAAATAATCCTCAGATATAATACACTTGTGCCAACGCTTTTTCCAATCCTCGAAGCACTTCTGATAAGCACTTTTTGGTATAGCCTCGAGCTCTTCCAGCGATGCAGTTTTTATCTCCTCAATCGTTGCAAAACTCCGTCCTTTCATGGGTCTCTTCAGTTTTGAGAACAGGAAAAAGTTGCAGGGGGTTGAATCCGGTGAATATGGTGGCTGAGGCATGATTGGTTTTTGGCCAAAAAATCACGCACAAGCAACGATGAGTAAGCAGGTGCATTATCGTGATGCAAAAGTCATGAATTGTTTTTCCACAATTCCGGACGTCTTTCGTATCGCTTCTCGCAAACGGCGCATAACTTCAAGGTAATACTTCTTATTGATCGTACGATCTTGTGTTAAGAACTCCTGATACACAACGCCACGGTAATCGAAGAAAACAGTGAGCAAAACCTTGACAGAGCGAGAGTCGTCATTGGCATCTTCTCAGCCTTCTTGAACTTGATACTTCTAACCTTTATGCCTCTCACAAACAAAGAACGCATTTTTTTTTCTATCTCTTACGGTTTCAAAGATACACAGTTTTGCCCATTTTGCCCAAACATGATCCGATTTTATCCAGTCACACTTGACCTTACGTTTTACCTCTAGAACACACATACCAAATTTCGCTATTTCGTTTTTAAGTATCTTGTTGACAGACAGACAGTCGTTACAAACTCGGAACTAAACTTAATATACCCTGGTATATATTATATACCGGGTATAAACATTAACATGGGAAAAAACATAAAAAGCCAACTTTTTTAATAAGGCCGGCTTCAATAAATATATTAAAAAATAAAAAATAACTTTAAATGAAAAACGTAGGTCATGAATTTGTTTATAAACAGATGTTTTTCGAGAGCTATAAACTCGAACCCCTTTCAAAAGTTCCTTTTTTATGGAAATGATTGGAATTTTTTTACACACATAAGAACAATGGTGATCAAAAACATCCACACAATGATCACAAACTCGGCAATGTAAAGCTCGAGGCGGTCAATATATACGTGTTTCAAAGAATCGTAGTTTTCAAAAAACTATAGTCTCAATCTCAGTCTATTCATATATTTGATGTGTTATGAGCTGAAACTTTTTTACACGATTACTGCAAGACAACTACCTTAACGCTGGAGACTAACCGTCTTCTTGTGATATTTATAATAAAATATTTACTATACGCATAATAGTTTAGTTCAACATAAACGAATTCACACAGCTGAAAAGCCTTTTAGCGAATTTCCTGAAAGGAAATAGAGCTATTGGTCCCGTACCGAAGTCAAAATTTCGCAAAAATTTCTTCAAATGTCCATCGATCCTACCTAGTAGATGTCAAAAATCACCATCTGTAAAATTTATATATATATATATATATATCTATGGACATATATATATATATGTGTCTCTAATCACTCTAGCGGTCACAGTTTTCATTTTATCGGAATGAGATTTGGTATTTGAAGCGCTTTTGGTATTCAAAAGGTCAAGTTCGTTAATGGGTAAAATCGGACCAGGGGAAAGGGGGGTTTAGAGGGAGGGGGAAACACAAAATTTGACATATCTTCCTTAATATTCGAAAAATCGAAAATTTTATAAGAAGTAAAGTTGTAGGTATTAAGTTTTACTGTAATTTTGTTTCTTATCATTTTTTCTGTAACCCTAATATTTACAAAAATATTGACAGTTTAAGATTGAAAATTAAATTCCTCAATATCTCTGTACGCATTAGAGTTTGAGCAAAAATGATAAGGTGATGAATTGTAGCAAACATGATTTTCTACAACTTTGTTTCTTACGCATTTTTCGATTGTTCTAATATTAAGAGAGATATTTTGTGTTTTCTTCTATCTTTATGCCCCCCTTTCCCCTTGACGTATGTTATTTATTAATAAAATTGGCCATGCAAATACTAAAATCAGATACGACATTTCATTTTGATCAGACTAACATTGTGACCGCTAGAGAGTAATTTATTTATTCCAAGGAAATTCGCTAAGATGAAGCAGCTCCTGCGTAACGAATTTTTTTTATGTGATGGTTGTAACTTTTTACTATGAATCCATTTAGATTATTATAAATGAACTCACACTCAAGAAAAAAATTTTGAAAATATAAATTAGCAACTAGGGAATAAAAAAATTCTAATAATAAATTTGATAAGACCCAAATAAGGTGCTCTTTTTATTACATAAACAACAACAAATCTAATTGTGTACAATATGTTTATAATTTAATCAAAATAAATTTCTATATTTATTAAATAAAACAAAAATATTTGAGACCATTTTTTTACATCAAATGCTTGATATGAAAAATTATACACATCTAGGGATGGGGTTTGAACCCACGACCTCTGGCATTCTAGACCAATGCTCTACCAACTGAGCTACCTTAGATGTTATGGTAGTGCTATGCGTATGATCTTTCACTATCTTTTCTGATGTCATTGTATTATTAATTTTCTTTATTTACTGTTCACATATTTTTTAATTGTTTTTTTTTTTTTTTGTAAACACGTCTATTTATTTCCATTGTTAGTATGGTTGCCTTTCGGTTATATTATACCAACGGAAGCGACTAGCGTTTACTTTATTTGACATTTAAGTAATATGTCTGAACATTGATACCATTTTTTGACATCAAATGCTTGATATGAAAAATCAATACATGTCTAGGGATGGGGATTGAACCCACGACGGTAGTATAAGATTTTACCCTTGCCCTATACGAGGGTGTGGAACCGACTTTGGATGATTGGATAGCTTCTTTAAAAATTTAAACACAAGTGCTTTTCTCGAGTTATTCGACCGTTTCCAGACTTTTTGAAAATACTATATATATACTTCTGTACGCACTCTAGAAGCGTACATACATACGAGGTAGTATCAGTAAGCCTTTATTCTTTTAAGTCTTTTCACATAACCTTGAAAAAAGAATGGATTGAATTTCAAGACTCTTGTGCTGTTTAGAAGCACTATATAAGTCTTTAGTAAACTAAGTCAGTCAGCCTAAAAAAAATGAGCATAAGCAGCCTGAGCATCTAAGTTCAGCGTATTTCTCTCTTTCACATGATAAATAATAATTATATACTTTTATAATTAGTATAGGGTGTCTCTCAAAAGTTTTTTTTTATTATAACTTCTAAACTAATCGTTTTTTTTCTTCTTCAGATAATTTAAGATCATATAAAAATCTTAAAATGAACAATTTATTATATCTACTCCACAACACGTAACAATTCAAATATTGCACCGGAACGTGAATTTTGCTGACCACAGTAGATTATCTGACGTTGTCCCCGCTTTTTCGGATCGAGCCTTCAACCACTGAATTGTCTGTAAAGGGGGATTTTGTTTCGCAAATAGTTGACATTCACGTTGCGTTGCAATAATTGAATTTGAATGCACGAAATAATTGAGTTATTTCGTGTTGCAAGACTATTACACGACGTTGTTGAGGGTTATAATTGTTCATTTTATAAATTGTTGAGTAGATTTTCAATTATATGAAAAAGAACACGATTAGTTTAGAAGTTATAATCAAAACAAATAACGTGATAACTTTTGGACACTCGATATAAGCTGCAGGTACTAGCAAAAGTTTAGATCAGAGAATATCGAGTAGACTATATAGTGTGTTTTCCGTAATGGTAGCATCAATAAATTGTAAGTTGGCATCACTTAAAAAGGAGGGGTAGGGATGGATGGAGCTGTGTTCCACCATCATCAATCATAAATCTTCTACTGTAAGAATCATGCAATGACTGAGAAACAAACAAAAGATTAAATAAAATTGAATAAAAACAAAATATTATATTTTAATAAAATACAGCGATTGATTTAATAAGATTTTGTTTAACAGATAAGCTTTAACTAAGTATTATTTATAAATAAATAATAAAAATGATTCCTCTATCATTACAATAGCATACGTCAAACGACTTTTGATGATGTTTATGATGGTGGAACACAGCTCCATCCATCTCTACCTCTCCTTTTTAAGTAATGCCAACTTAAAACTTATTGATGCTATCATTACGGAATACAACTCAAATGTTTAAATACCCTGTACATAATGAGTTTATTATCAATACATAAACTGTTTATTTCGGTTTTGCTAATTCACGAACTTGAAGTCACTTTGTAACTTTATAATACACACACAAAATTTCAGCTCGTCATATTTTTCATTTTTTAGTTCTCGTGTTGACGGACAGACTGGCATACATTGCCGGACCAGCATTATGACCAGCATTTGTACATTTTTCTATCGATCATATTTATCACTGTTACAAACTTGGCACTAGCCGTATAATACCAAAATATATTGCATACAAGGAATACAAATTTGTAACTATTCTTTCGTAAAATTGAAACAAACCATAAATTGATTTTTCACCCATTTTGGACGAAAACTTCAAAACGAAAAACTTATGACAAAAAAGTTTAGAGTGAATTTTCCAATTTTTATATCAATTTGACATCTTTGATCGCTGGCATTTATTTATCACTTCTATAATTCTTCCAATTGTGTAATACATTCGATTGCTGGGTAATCATCCTCTGAACAGTTGATGGACTCTGCAACCTTTAAATTTTTTAATATATCTTTCAGCTCTTTAATATTATATTGTTTTTGTTCAATATTATCAATTATTTTGAATGCCGTAGATTGAATTTGATCTTTAACTTTTTTCAGGGATGTCCGGATATTTCGAACATCATCTTTTTTTATAAAATCATCTCTGTTTATAGTTTTTACTATTGAATTATCATGAGAAGAATCTAAGATACTAAAAAAAACATTGTAATGAGTAAAGAAATTATTAAATGCGGGACGTAGACATTCAATGTTTTTGTTCCTGTTGTTATCACACGGATAGCAAATCTGTTCAGATTAGATTTTTTATGTTCACTGTTCAAATAACATGCATAGTATGTAGCCGCTTTTATGATTACTGATCTCAGACACTGTGGATCTTACCTTAAAGCATCTCATCTAGATTGATTTGCCTTAAGGAATAACAGGATGTAGATTGGATCTAGAGATATTAGATCTTCCTTTACAACTTGGTATACTCATAAACAACAAATTCTCTTTTATATAAATGCATCGTATATGCTGAAGAGATGTTCTAGAGTTTCCTCCACCTCTCCACAGAAAATGCACTCAACTTCATTTTTCACACCCAGCTTCCTGTCGTGCCCTCTAAACCTATAATGGTCTGTTAAAAACCCCGTTTCAAGTTTATGTACGTTTTGAATCTTCTTCGGGTTGTTCTGAACTGTCTGCGATAAAATTGATTTTGAATACTGCAGAAATGCTCTGGTTTTACAAGAGTCCCGTACGTATGACCCGTTTCTTGTGAGACTACTAACAAGTACCCAGAGAAGGACAACTTTAATGATCTTGCCTAAGTTATTGAGTTTGTTTAGGCATTTCCGAATCGCTGCTTGACTATCAGACAGGGTCCGAATACCTTGATTCTGAAAGTTCTTATTGAAATTAGATTCAGTGAATTAATCTAATTCATTTAAATTTTGGGTCTAAATGGAGGAACCTGAAGAAAAACAAGTAAAGCGGAGATTTGTTATTCGCAAAGAAGGCGGGAAGGTTCGACAACGAACTCAGGGCTAGAGGAAACGATCCAGGTTTGGTAGAAGATAGAAGAGGTTGAAAGGATGAGTTTCTTAGGGGTCGGAAAAAAAGACCTACTTTCTACTAAGGTCTATAAAATAAGAATTTTTCCCGTACTTTCGGTTACAACAATACAAAATAGGAGGTTATTAGCAATTGGCCAAATTAAAATGGAGGAGGGTTTTTAACAATTAAATAAACCACTTAAAAAACCCAAACCAGCCTATGTATATATTAATTTGAACACTATTTCCCTCAGTAGCGTGGACAATTTGGTATTCAGCGTCCAAGTCCCATTGAACAGAGAATAGAGACAAAAACATTAAACGTATTTTGATAGTATTAACTATAATAATTCGTTTACTCTTGTGTTGAAGCTCCAATTAATAATTTGGATGAGATTCCCTCTCGAACGGCCTTTGATATACGTAAATGCTCAAAATCACTCCCATGTCCATAGTGTTTTTTAAAGTATGTTACCAGACACCGACCACTCTTTTCTTTTGTGACAACGATTTGACTTGTACACGAACGATTCATCTTACAAGATCCTTGCTTCTTTGGAGTTTTCTTTAAATATTGGTCCGGAATTTTACGCTGCTTGCCTTCAGATAAAAAAGTCATACATGTACGATAAAATTCAATTCTATTACAATGTTTTATAATATGATTATGCCCCGGGAGTGTCATTTTAAGTTTTGTAGATCTTTATCTAATGAGTTGGAGGTCTTACAAAAAAAATTCGTTACGCAAGAGCTGCGTCAACTTAGCGAATTTCCTTAGAATACATAAATCACTCTCTAGCAGTCATAATTTTAATTTGATCAAAATGAAATGTCGATCTGATATGCTTTTAGTATTTGCATGGCCAATTTTATTAATAAATGGCATAAGTCAAGGAGAAAGGGGGCCAAAAAGAAATACGAAAACATAAAATATCTCTCCTAATATTAGACCAATCGAAAAATGTATAAGGAGTAAAGTTGTAGAAAATCAAGTTTCCTACAATTCACTACCCGATCATTTTTCTCAGACTCTAATGTGAACAGAGATATTTATAATTTTAATTTTCAATCGTAAATTGTAAATATTAGCGTAACAGAAAAAATGATAAGAAACAAAATTATAGTAAAATTAATTTACTACAAATTTACTCCTTATAAATTTTTCGAATATTAAGGGAGATATGCCAAATTTTGTGTTTCCCCCTTCCTCTAAACCCCCTTTCCCCTCGACCGATTTTTCCCATTAACGAACTTGACCGTTCAAATACCAAAGCCACTTCATATACCCAATTTCATTCCAATCGCATTAAAATTGTGACCACTAGAGCGATTACAGACACACATATATATATATATATATATATATATATATATATATATATATATATATATATATGTATATATGTGTGTGTGTGTCTGTAATCACTCTAGCGATCACAGTTTTCCTTTGTTCGGGATAAAATTTTGGTACGTGAAGTGCTTTTGGTATTTGAAAGATCAAGTTCGTTAATGGGTAGAATCGGACGAGGAGAAAAGGGGATTTTAAGGAAGGGGGAAACACATAATTTGGAATATCTCCCTTAATATTAGAAAAATTTATAATAAGTAAAGTTGTAGTAAACTAGTTTTACTATAATTTTGTTTCTTACCATTTAGTCTGTTACACTAATATTTACAATTTAAAATTGAAATTCTAAGTATCTCTGTACACATTAGATTTTTGAGAAAAATGATAAGGTTATGAATTGTAGCAAACATGATTTTCAACAACTTTACTTCTCATACATTTTTGGATTATTCTAATATTAAGAGAGATATTTTGTATTTTTTTCTTTCTCTATGCCCCCCTTTCCTTGAAAATACCAAAATCATACCAGATAAGATTTTAATCAGACGAAAATTGTGACCGCAAGAGAGTGATTTATGTATTCAAAGGAAATTTGCTAAGTTGATGCAGCTCCTGCGTAACGAATTTTTTTTCCTTTCGAGAAATGTAGAACAGATAAAATTATAATATATACCACTAATAATTTTAAGATTTTATCAAAAGATTTATTAGCAGATTGGCAGGACGAACGTATGATTATTGCTCAGTAAAACAAATCGCTTCCTGTGTAACCCAAAACAGTTTGCGTGACACGTAGGCGGTTATGAACGTACCAGATCGAACACAATTAAAATATAATTTTTCATAATTATACATTTTTTGTTTTCTTGTTCCCGTACACTTCTGATATCTGACATCATTATTCCTTTCTTCAAATCTCAACCATAATTCGAATTCTTAAAAAAAAAGTATCATAATTAATATTCACACAAAATATCCAGTGACATAATATTCCAAACGAAATTATTCACTAATTGAGTCAAGTTTCGATGGAGTTTTCACAGGTCAGTCAGTTTTCGGATAAATAAAATTATCGGATTGTTCTGGATATTATGACATGTGATATTCTGGCGCTGAAAATTTTTACCAGAAAATAAAATTATTCGATATACTAATGAGACTATAGAATATACACACATTCCATGTTGTACAAGATAAATTATATAAAATGTTTGAGTTGAAATTGGAGTAACATATTTTAGTTTATGAAAAAAAAGTTTCAATCGGAAGTAGATTGTTTTGAAAAAAGAGACGTATTTCTTCTTCGAACTATTATTTTTTCTCTTACGGTTTTAAAGGTAGATATTTGTAAGGGAGTGCAATAACCAATTTACGTACTTGAAGCCACTTTTTAGCTCTAGAATACATGTACAAAGTTTCAGTTGCTATATCTTCGGTTTTGGATAATCGTGTTGACACACAGACAGGTGGGTAAGCAGAAATGGAGTAATTGAAACATTTAATGAACATTTGTAACAAAACTTTTTTTCTGGTATTCATATTTTTGTTACTACCGTTACAAAGTCAACTAAACTTATAATACATATATATATATATATATATATATATATATATATATATATATATATATATATATATATATATATATTATTAATTAAATATACAGGTGAGTTAAAAATCATGAAGTTTTTTGAAAGATTTTTTGATTATCGAAAACTCAGTTTTCGATAATCGGACTGAAAGAGCTCGCTCCCCTCACGTATCTCTGCTGCCGCTGCATTCCATCGGCACCATTTCTTATTCCGTTAACGCGCTTCTCTAATTGGTTACATTATTTAATTAATATCTAATTAATAGTGAGTCAGGTGCAAAAATTTCCAAGGACTTTTCATCTTAGAATTTTATCCCCTACCCACCCTTTCAAAAAACTCCATGACTTTTAACTCATCCTGTATTCCAGGGGAATAAAAAGAATGCGTTTCAAGAGAAAATTTTCTTTCTCATTGATCTGACCGTATGCCTGTGTTACTATTTTAGAGTTGTGTCGTTCCGGCTTAATTCTAGGTTGAACCTAGAATGTTCAGATTTTAATCCGGAAAATTTAATAGACGATAGATCTCTAGAGTTTTAAGTAATAAGTAATTGGCTTAATTTGATGTAATTAGATTTAATTTAATTATTCCAGGGGTAACGCTGGGGCATCCTAACTAGATATTTTAAAGAAAAATTTGAGTACACCACTGATTTTTTCTAAGTTTTCTCTCTAAATTTTTTCCTCTTGTATTTTCTGCCTATCTTGCTTACTTTTCGAGAAAAAAAAAATTTCGAACACTTGCCTGAAGATATCTATTAAAATAATTTACAACTCTTCTTTCATTGGCTCTATTTTGTTTATTTTTTTCATTTCCGTTGCATTGGCGTATCTCGAAAACGAAGCATGAAAACATCCAAGTTCATATGAACTTTTCTCCTTATTTTTAGAAGATCTATAGCCTATTTAATTTTTCGGATTAAAATATGAGACATTCTGTAAATTACTCCAAATAATCAATATACCGTTACTTAATCGAAAATACTTATAATTTATTAATGACATCGTTTTAAATTCATAGAATTATACAAATTAATACTAATAATACTAACACTTCTATATGACCGCAGATGTATCAGAAAAAAGAACTACGTGACTAAATTAACAAAAAATATAGTTCATGGAATTATACAGGTCCAGAACGATACAACCCTAAGTCTGTGTTACCTTTAGGAACTTTGTCTATTACCATCATATGAAGGAAATATCTTTTCTATAATTTCATTCTTGATTCTATGTTTTCTTTCCAAATGTTGCCTTAAGTGCATATTAAACTTAAATGATACATTACAATTTTTTTCCAAGCACTTAAAAATGTTAAAATTTTTGGGATACTCGATGGCATCGATTTGTTTAACTTTATGAATACGTCTCTTGTGTTTATTAACGTTTCCTTGATTCACGAATACTTTATCGCACTCCGTACAGGGATAGCCCATTTTTGTAACATAACTATGATCCTCTAGGACATCCATGGAGTCACAAAAGATATATCCTGTTTAGTTCTGTATTTTATATGCGGTTTATCTATGAATCTGTAACATTCGAAATGGTTTTATAAGTTAAAATATAAAAGAGTGTAATTGCATTCACACATTTCATATTTAATCAAACATACACGGATGAAAATGTTTATTGGTAATTTATAAAAGTTTAAATTTATCTATAAAAAAAATTCTAAATTGTTAGATTATAATTTTAGTTATTTGTAAATTCTGGTCCGCAATTTAAAAAATCACCATGTTAATAAAATAAAATAATATGTTTAGCGGGTGAAAGCTGCTGACGAATGCTGAGCATGACAAGCAGACAAGTATTGGTCGCTTTCCATTAGACACACAGTCGCTGTGTGTGGCCTGGGTGACACAGTGCGTGAGGCTTGACCGTTCCATTAGTACTCCTGCCTGACACCGTGTGCGCAGAGAAAGGCACAAGGAAAACCGAGTGTAATCGCTCGTGTAAGGGCCAGTGTTACCAATAATTCTCAAGGAATTATGGTTTAATAATTATTAATAACTAATAATAATTCAAAATAATTTTTTATTGTTCTAATTCTAACACTAACAGTTACACGCTTTTAAACAGATTAGTTAATTTTCCCTGAAAAATGTTTATGAACACCATCTGTAAATTATGCGAAGAATTAAATTTCGTTCCATTTATCGCACTGACCATGAAGAATAGATATATTAGGAGATTGAACGACATAGGCAATTCGTCTGTATTAGTGTCCTCAACATGAAGAATAGATATATTAGGAGATTGAACGACATAGGCAATTCGTCTGTTTTTGTGTCCTCAAAAACGTGTAGAGATCATAGTTATTATTTTCGCCACTAGCGGCAGTGCGAATCTGCCCGTACGGAATTATTATTATTATTACATATTAAAATCAACGGTTATCACATCTTACAAATAATAATTGTAAGTATAAAAATTGTTTAATTTTATAAATGTGAAAAAATGGGACGATGTTGTACAGGGAAAGCATAGATATACTGTTATATATCTATGAGTAGAAGGTTGTTTATGTTTAGGAATGCGTGTCTGCATTTACGAAAGGAATATGGTCTGTAATTACCGGTTGTCATCTTCTTTTAATTGCAATTATTAAGAATTCTCTATTATTAATATTTATTTAATTATTGATAATCGAAAACAATTTGTTATTATCTATAAAACTAAGACTTCTTATTAACTGAATGAAAGTGATTTCTTGGCGCCTACATTTAAACATTTAAATTCCGTACGGCACTGACACCAGTGACCCCTACTGATAAAAGATAGTTACACCAATTCTTGACCGTTTTTTTAACATTACGTTCGCTCTCCTAATATATCTATTCTTCATGGCACTCACACACAGCGTGCTTTGCTGTGTGCACACAGTGTGTACACACTCATGGGCTGTGTGTTTAAATGGAAAGAAAGCCACCAGTAATTTGTATTATATTTTTTTATTGAAAATAAATATTTAATAAGCATTAATTGTTATTTTATTTTTGTATTGAATATAAATATCCAACAATTGCAATTTTTGTTAAATATCCAAGCATATTTTGTTAATTTATTAACTTTATATATAGAGGCCAGTATGACAACCGCTAAAGATACCCAAAGACTAGAGGGGGTGTGCTTACTCACGATCAAAAATTATTTTAGTAATGAAATTCATTACCTTGATAAACTTATCAAAAGTTCAAGGCATCTTAAAAAAAATTTGAAAAATATTAGTCATTGAATGAAAAGTAATTTTAAGATAAATTCGATTTAATCTTATCACACATGCATGCCACGAAGCGCCCTGCAGTATAAGTTAGTACCTTGACTACCGTCCAAGTGGCCGAGCGGTCTAAGGCGTAATGTCTACTTGGAACTGGGAGGTTATGGGTTCGAATCCCGATATCGGCAGTTTGTCAATTATTAAGAAAAAAAAAGGCGGTTAATTGACTAAACTGTCGGCGTATGGACAAGAACGAAGTAACCGGCTAAGCTTGTGAAGGTTTTCTGCAGTTTCCTTCACGAACTCCAGATGAAAATCGGCATAGTTCCTATCAGAGACAATTCCAATTTCCTGCCAATTCTTCCGTCCAGGGCAGCCGCAACAATCTATCTATCTAGTACCTTGACTCGTTGACAAGTGCTTCAATTCGAGTTAAATGGCGTAACATATGATAATCTGTCCTGTATAAAGCGGTCAGTGCTTTTTATACGATATTTCATAAACTAATTTTAAACACTTTTATTAACACATAACGCTAAAAATAATTCAAAAGCCTGATTGTGAAAGCTTGATATTTATAATAGTATATATTTATACAAGTATAAATATCCATTGGACCATTGTGGAATGGGAACGCACCCTTTGAGTATGATTTGAAATGTCAAAGACTGTCACAAGTTTAAAATGTCAAATCGAAATTTAAAAAATGTTAACGAAAGTCAAAACAAATAATTAATTTTTTTTTTAAATCAACCATATTTATAAATAATATTTTTGAACTGTTAAAATAGTTCTCAATATGTCTTTTATGATGACCGAAGAACTTTCGGGAGTTACAATCGTAATAATTATTGCTGGAGGTGTAATGACATGTTTAATGTTATTTATATTTGCGAAACGACAAATTATGAGATTTACATTACGATCTAGACGTGGACCACATTTTCCTATTGGATATGATATCATAAAATCATTAAAACGTGAAATTGAACGTCGTATTGATTTAATACCTAGAATCGTTTATGAACCTGAACTATTAACAACTGGGGATGATAAATATATTTTGTACCGCGGCCAACAATTACCATCCTATTATTATCGATTAAAAGCTGTGGATGATGTGAAACTATTACGTATGTACTCAGATTTCTACTACATGCAAGAGAATAAACAATTCGAATATTAAATTAGATCTCACTTTTATATCGTACAATTTTTTTTTTCAATTGGTGATTATTATTTTGGGATTCTGAATAACCAATACCTGAATTTACAAAAGAAAGATTTCATTAGATACTAAGTATATTGGCTCACAGATATTGTATATTATTTCGTATCCTGAAAAAAAATATGTCCAAAAATAAAAGTGTTTACAGGATGTCAGCTAAAATACGTTAAATTGCACAAATTTACCTTAATTAAACTATCTTATTATACGTTATTTTAATTACGAATTTTCCAAAAATTTCGAGAGCGTTCTATGACGAAAGTAAATATACCATCGGCTCTTAGACTATAACACTCTTGAAAGTTAGAAATCATTATTATGAGACATTCTGTATAGAATATATATACTTAACTTAATAATATATTACATTTGTAGAAAGAGAAATTGCTAAACAAGATCCATGTTTAATTCGTCATCCAACAGAAAATTTACGAGCTTTTCTTCTTACAACATTGGCTGCCCCATTAAATGGTACAGGTCAACGATTGATTCATCAATTTTGTGATATTTATGAACAAGCACGTCATGATCCAAATGAATTCGGTGATGAAGAATATCAAGCTTATAATCGATTACTTTTGAAATTACTCGATGCGTAAGTAAATCTTCTTTCTGACCAACTCGAAATATTCGTAGCAGCAGTACCGACGTAAAATTCATAAAATTAGTTAAGGTCATCAAATTTTAATCAAAGTCATTTTAAAATTGCAATTACACGGCTATTGCCAGAAAAAATTATTAACATTTTTTGATTCAAAAAAGGGGTATATTTGGGCCTCTGGTACAATAAAAACCGGGGACAGCGATATTATCATATTTTCAATTGTTTATTTATTAAAAAAAAAATACACACGCATTGAGAACCATCCTCCTTTTTGAAGTCGGGTTAAAAAAAGATGAAAAACTGTACAAAAAAGGTCGATATTATTATAATATTAATAATATAATAATAATATAATTTTGGTATATTAATAATATACCAAAATATCATAATTTATGATATTTTGGTCGATGAATATTCCAACCGAGTAGTACAATCTTTCACTTCATCGGTCATACCACGAGTTGGTCGGGTTTGCGTGTTTTTGGGCCCCCGCACTAAGAAGCGTTCTATATATTTCAGCTTCTTAGTGCGGGGGCCCAAAAACACGCAAAACCGAACAACTCGGGTATGACTGATGAAGTGAAATATTGTAGTACTCGGTTGGAATAGTCATCGACCACAATAACAAAATATAAAAAATAATATTATAATATCGACCTCATTTGCAGTTTTTCACCTTTTTTTATAAATAAACAATTGAAAATGTCGCCCTCTCCCCGGTTTTCATCGATCCAGAGGCCCTAATATACCCATTTTTTGTAACAAATATTTTTTAGCTCTGAGATTGGCAAAGGCGTTAAACGGCAATTTGACCCAAATTATTTCGGACATTTCGAGGGTTGGTCTGTTAGATGCTTAAGGTAGTTCTTTCCCTACAGTCCAGTCAAAAAGTTTTAGCTTACTGCATGTTATACGTATCTACAGAACTAAGATGGTAGGTCAAGTTTTTTCAACGTACTATACCTCTCACACATGCATTCACATATATTGTCTAATATATGCTGTATTATACTCTCTCCATTAAAAATGGTCCTCTAAATATGTCATTTATTTTAATTTTTTATTAAAACTACGAGGTGGATAATTTTTTTGTTTTTTTTTTTTTTTGTTCAAAATATATTCTTGAATATATACTCTTTTATACTCTTTTTCATCAAAACGGTAGCATTCTTTATTCAAGGAAAAAAAGTCATTTTCCCACACTTCTCCCATGCTACGTGTACAAAAAATGTCATTGTCTTCAAATTTCAACAGCATGTGCATCATGCATTTAATATATTTTAAGTTTGGAAAATTTCTTAACGTTTTGCTTGCGTGACCGTACTACCTTAATACAAATTTTTAATTGCATGTGTGATTATTAAAATGTATGCTTTCTTTGCAGTGCTAAACTTTTAAAATCATTTAATAGTCGAAAATCATCACCGAATCGAACTCCACAAAGGTTACGACCAACACAACTATTGGATAAAAATCGTAGTCTATTAGATCCGTCAAGATTACGTCCGCCAAACATATATGGTGGTGTTCAAATGCCAATTGTTGAAGATGTGTTAACAGTCACTGATAATTCAATTGAAACTCGACCAACAACTTTATCTGTACATAAAGTTCCACCTACAGAAAATGGGGAAACTTCAGTTTAATCGTCTGTAAATTATTATTTATTGCTAATTTTTTTGTTACTGTTATTTTAAAAATCAATAGTTTTTAACAAAATTGATTTCACAATAAAGAACGAAAGGTAAGAATGATTGTATTCACTGTTCTTTATTGAAAGAGATATAACAGGTCCGCCATTTTCTATTAAACTTCCATAAAAATATCTTTTAGTGTATAAGAATACGATTTAAGAACTTAACCATCAGAGGTGTAAAAAAAATTTAAAAAAAACTAGAAAACTAGAGTGTGACACTCTAGAAAACTAGAGTGTGAGTTGTGTCTAAAACAAATGGCATTATTCAGAGTGAGCCAATGTTTCCGCACTGATCCTTACTGTTGGATTTATGAAAATTGAGGTGTGGAACGATTTCTATTTTATTCTTCTAAGTAAGGTGCTATTCAAGTGCAAAATTTATCAGCCAATGATACTAGTAGTATCACTCTAGAAGAAATTTAAAAAAATGTTTTTTAATTTTATTTATTTACTTTTTTTTTTTTTAAATAAATACAAATGTTTTAATACGAAGACCGATTTTTTTTCTTATAAAACTTTTGTCAAACATCGCATCCAAATTGAATGCTTTTTAAAATGTTTGGCATATTTTAAGGCAACTAAACCATCACGAAACATATTTTTATAAAAGGTTGATATTATATTCGCTGACATCATATGCAAATAAAAGTCAATTGTCTGGAAAAAAATAAATAAATATAGAAAATTAAATATAAAATTACCCAAAGGATGTTTTTCTAATGAAAACTCTCTTAGGGGAAAAATCGTAAAATAATTTGTGTTCCCAATTTGCATGAAATTCAATTTTTAAGGTAAATTTAACACAGAAACATGAAAATTGTGTTTATTTGACGATATAGTAAGGGATGGGTAATATTTCAAATATAAATGGCATTTTCCATTTTTTATTTTAAATGTTTTTTGAAAAATTATTTCTATTTTACATTTAAAATAGAAATATCGATGCATTTAGCCATTTTAAAATGATTAAGAATGTTTATCCATGAGGCTTGATAGTATATAAAAAAATTTTTTTAATGAATGAATAGCTCAATTATGTATTCTAAAAAAAAAGTGATGATCTAATCAATTAAAACATTAATTTCCATAGAAACATTTAGATTCTGAAGGTTTTTAATAATTTTCCCTGACTGATGCTTAGCATTCCCCGAGTTCCAGAATAGTAAATAAACTTTGCTTACTACAGAAATGATTAAAAAGTACAATTTATATTCAAAACGTTTACTAACCTCCTCGATTGTTGACTTCCATTGAGTAGATTCTAAAAGATGTTGAGTAGCTTGTGGTAGCAGAGACATTCGTGTGTCTCTAGATATAATGATTGTTTCATCTGACACTGTTAAACAATTGTACTCAGCGACAGTGACCACTACCAAAATAAATATATCACAAAAGAATTCGATTGCTTGTTGGGTGGTATCTTTATCAAGTAAAATTGATTGAATACGGCCCATTAATTCTAAATACCAATCCACAATAGTTTCCTCCTTTTTATTTTTACATAATACTTCATAAATTTGACGTAATGTGAAAATTTGTTGACTAAAACAAAAATTGCAAAAAATATCGTTTTATTTCAAAATATAAGCAAGATCGTGAGTCCATGACTTCAAATGTAGCGTTATCGCGGATTTGTGTGGAAATTGATGTTTAAAAAAAGGTTCAAAAAGTCATTTGATGTCACGGATTTCCCAACGACTAGTGTATTCCTAGTTCCATTTAGGATATATGATTATACCTCGGATATGATATCACTGCATCAATACACTCGTTAAACCAAACTAATGGTCTTTCTATATCTGTACGTAACGCCATCTTTTTTCGAATTAAAATTGCTTTTCGTAATTTTTCTTCGTTCACTTCCCACCAAACAGTGGGTGATGTCATTCTTTCGATATAAACTTGAGATAGTTCTATGATACAATCTGTGTAATTTTCAAATATCTATAATAAAAATTTGATCCTTAATAATAAAATGAAACCGTTACTCAGACTGGGAAAGATGTTTACGTGAAAACATCTCATTGAACAATATTTTTCTAAACTGATCACTGACTTCTTTTATACTTATGTAGCGAAAAATATACTAGAAATAAATCCATCGGTCTATGGACGTATGTAATTTAATTTGTGTTATTCGGAACTCTAGCACTTGGATATGTTCTGGTGGGTAAAATTATAAACTAGAGCTAGTAGCACTACCCCCCTGCCAGAGATCCCATACCGGAATATAAGATGTTGAAATGTCTCAGCAGTAGCTCCACAGAAGTTCGGAACTTTGACCTTTGCCAAAAATTAACACGTCGAGCAATAGAGGATAAATACAAGATTAAAATGTGCTAGAAGTATCTAGAAAGGACTAAAGCGAATCAAACAGATTCTATTGAAATGTAATCGAAGACTAAAGAAAAATTTTTGAAATAAATAAAAAAAAAGGCTGGCATATCTAACTTTTGTATTTTTATGATCTCTTTGCCCATCAAAAGATGTTTACACGAAACACAATATTGTTGATTTTTTTACCTCATCATCTGAATGAATTTTGTCCAAATACGATTCCAATAATTGTGATATTAAATTTCGATTTGCGTCGTGTATTGTTGAATCTAACAAAGTATTTTTGAATAAACTGAACAATGTTTTTACTAACGTTGTTTGGGGTTTTTCAAAAGCATACTTAAATGAACTGTCAAGAAATTGTTTCAATGAACTGGGTTGTACAGTTTTTGCCAAGTGGTGAAGTACTGAATACAATGTTAACATTTCTTCTTCCTAAAATTTAAATTTTATACAAACATTAGTTTGTTTAAATTGAGTTACCAAACTTCACCCTCGTAGAATATCTATACGAGATTTATATATTTTGACTATAATCTCGGAAAACTTCATTAAAAAAAAAAGATTCCTAGATAATAAAAGCCCGATGCTCATCAGACCAACCCATGACTGGCTCCTTCTCGATGCGTAGCTGTTTAACTACTCTTCGAAATCAAGATCATTATGACCCACCTGTATATAAATTTTGCGCCCGGGAGAAACTAGGAGCTACATAAACCAGAACGTATACATTATCTCTGATAGTGAAATCACCTCAAGGGTAGTCAGGGATTGCCTAGAAGAACTACTAGAGCTGGCAAAACGGAACATACGGTTAAATTGGTCTGGAACCAGGTCACAGTGGTTTCGAAGGAAACGAAAAAGCAGATACCTTAACAAAGATGGAAGTCGGAATGCTTTTCATAGGACCAGAACCTATTTTAGGAATTCTAAAAACAGCATACAAACAAGTGATCAAGGAGGGGATAGATTTTAAACACCGTCATCACTGGAAAAAAAACACCCCAACAAAAACTTGGGATAATACTCTCGGAATGCATCCAAGAAGGCTGCCCCTAGATGCACTCAACCGACCAGGATACAACTTCGAAAGGTTACCGGATTCATCACCGGACATTATCACCTACGCAAGCATCTGCACACAATAGGGCTCCACAATGGATCCATTATGTGCAGACTGTGCGGCGAGGAGGAAGAAACTGCGAATCACTCGATTATAGCATTAACAATATATTATATGCATCTTATCCCGAATATATGAACCTTCAGGAAAATCTGATAAGCAAGCTCCTGGCTATTGCCAAGATATGGGAGAAGCGAACCTCGCCAGACTGATGTAGAAAAGGGAGCACAATGGGCCATAAGGTCGAAGTGCAACATTTTTCATACTCCAAGATTTATCTATCTATCTATATAAACCTTGTATAAGTATTCTATGAGGTTGGGTTTGGTGTTGTGGCATTTTCTTATAATATTTAGTTTTTACATTTTCGTCAAAATCTTGACAACTAACAACATAATTTTCAATAAAACGTTGTGCTGTTCCAGATGTAATACTTTGTTTTGCTGTTATAATAATACACAATTTTCTTTCCACGCTACCCAAATGAAATAATTCATGAAGAAAACACCAATTTAATGGCGGTAATGGTTTATCGTAATCTTGGCTCAATATTCTCAAACAATATGTGGTAATATCACGTTTTGAATCATCTATCGTATTCGCTGCCTAAAACATTAAAAATTTCATTTTATCAACTATTATCGATCATGAATATTTGTCTAAATTTTAAAATAAATGTATAAGCCTTTTTTATCATCTTCTAAAAATCTTTACTCCTCAGTCATATATAATTAATCTAGTGGGATTAACTGCCAAAACACTATCCACTTCACACATAACTTAGACAAAATCACGACGTATTATGTGAGGCAGTTCCCCTATTCTGTTTACATGGCCACGTGTATTCGTTCAAATTGCCTTTTTAGTGATGACCAAGGTTGGGGGAATCTACTCGACATCTTCTTGAATGACTTTAATTAATTCCACAAAGAATAAACTTTTGATTGCAATCCTTTATTTTGAAAAAATTACCTTGTGAATGACATACGTGGCAAGAGCACGAACTATACTTTTTGCAGGTAAATTTGCATTATAATTGAATGGTTCTCCTTGTCCTTGTTGAACACTATAAACTTTACTTCGATATTCGGATATTTCGTCCTTAACGCATGAAATCAAATAACTACAGGCAGCATCTAAACCTTTTTCATTTACATTTTGTAACAGTTGTATCCAACATTCACCTAAAAAAAATCATAAGTCGTAAATCGAAGAAAATTAGCCGTAATATCCTTGCCGCAATCACTATCTGATACGGAATGTCATTGAACATCTTGATATGAAAATATGGAGGGGAACTTGTAGGGCGGTCTCTATCGTAACAGCAAGTCTGTCACGTCATTCTTCTCGAAGAATTCGTGGACAATTCTTGACTGGAATCTTTTAGCCTTCAAAAGGAGCGCTATATAACCTACAACAGATCCCGATACTCGACACAAACAAAAACACAAAATATTAGTAAAAGTTTACTAAATATATGTCAATTGGACAACACACACTTTTGAAAAAAAATTAAAAACAAAAACTTTATGAATTTCAAACTTGACGTTTATTTGATTTCAAAAAATTTGAATTTAATTTTTTTTAACTGACTTGAACAATAGTAATTTTTAAACTGAACAATGTCAAATTTAAACTGAATAACTATTCATTTTAACTGACTTAATCAAACAATACTGATTTTTAAACTTTGATATTATTCCAACAAATGGTAATTTTAAACTTGATGATAATCGAACAAACCGTAATTTTAAACTCTGATATTATTCCAACAATAGCTTGTTTTAAACTGATTTGAAATCGGTAAATTCCTCTCTTTATATGGATTATTCTAGAACAGTGCTTGTTTGTACCAAATAGAAAATATTATTATTTTTAAACATTTTTTTTTTTAGATCCTTCTAGAATATTCAGTTACGTTTCAGCCATGATCGTATTCAAAGGGGTCAGCAATTGATGAAATTTATTAAAAGTTATAATGGATTGACCAATACAATTGGGTGCGAACCAATACAATACCTCGCTTGTCTGATGCCGTAACTCACTGACCCATCGGCTGTGTGTAATATACATTAAATATTTATCGATTTCAATTTTCAAAAATAATTATTTACAACTGTTATTTACTTCAGTAAGGTTACTGTATCGTCTTGACTTGTTTTTATAAAAATTATTTAACAAAATTTATCTATACTTTCAAAACAATTTGTAAATAAATTATATCTGATTTTATAATTTTTTTAGATTTTCGATTTAAAAAAAAAAAAAAACTTTGTTAAAGAAAAAAAATAAATCAAAACTAGATATTATTTTCTTTTTGCAATTATAAAAAAAAAACTCCTTTCTTGAGGAGAAAAATATTTTTCTCTTAAATATTTTCCTTTTATACTTAGAAAAATGTGCTAGGTCCAAAAATTATTCTAAATAATTTTCAACACAACAATACAAATTTATGTTATTTTGCTTGGAAAACCTTCGCATGGTAAGAATACTAGCATGTCTTGCTTTTAATCTATCTTACCTGGTATGTACAGTAAAACATCTTCGGGTTTTCTCATTGCATCAATTGGTGTTTTCGTATATTGTGCTGGTAATTTTAAATTTTGTGAAAATTGTTGTGGAATTTCCTTTAATGTAAAATTTTGTATATTAAATGCTGATAACGCTTGAAATGCAGCGTTTATTATTTCAGTATCATCACTTGTTATCACAAATGACCATAATTTAGTGATAATTTCATGTTCGAGATTGTCGTATTCATGGGTGGGAACTTTTAACGCTGGAACTTCACTAAACAATTTACATAAACTAAAAAAATAAGAATGAAAAAAATTATTGCAAGAATATTCCCCTGAAAATTTTAAATAATTTTCTACCTGGAAATCACTAATGGTCTTTTATCTTTACTCAATTTTGGTGATAGAGCCTTCCATGTACTTCCAATATCAACTATACTAGTTTTGCATAAAGCTGTGATACCATCTAATGCTAACGATGAGGCCAAACTGCCGTTATTATCACCACACCGATTTAAAATGCTTGATAACAACGAAACGACCTCAGTTCCATGATGTTCAGGCCTAAATAAATAGTTTTGAAAGATTTATAAATTGCAATTACAGAA
This sequence comes from Nineta flava, assembly GCA_963920215.1. Lineage (NCBI taxonomy): Eukaryota > Metazoa > Arthropoda > Insecta > Neuroptera > Chrysopidae > Nineta > Nineta flava. Next base: position 90,500,867 of record OY986042.1, read on the forward strand.
ATGACAGGCAATTCAACATGGAACTCTTCTGGAGTTCCAAGCTGAAAGTAGTTCTTTAGAAAGTAGAAATTCAAAAATGATTTAGGAACGCTTAGACAAATTTAACAAGTTGAAATTTCTCAGAAGTTTTAACCAAAGAAGATATGAGTTATATGACGAAAAGATTTGGGATGATCTCCTCGGTGCCAACGACCCGACTACCCCATTTTCCTTAACGCTAGTGGGACCATTATCTAGATTAACCTGATTAAAATGTTATGTTCGATTCTAAGCGGTTCATTTTCTCGAATTCTTCATCGAATTTCGTTGCGCCTCGAGAGTCCGTAGTGCCGCTTGACAGACAGATTTTCTTACGAGCATTGTAAATTTAATAAGATTGACATCATTTGTTTAATAAAAATGACGTCATGTTGAGGAATTCTAATTAAGCTGTGAAATGAATCCTCATTATCCGATTATTAAGGTGAGCAGTCTATGTATATCTATCTGTTCCCGTGTAGTTCCTAAGCTACTTATCATATTTTGACAAATGAGGTGTCGTTAGCTTCGTCTTAGAGATCCGCGTGTCATAGGCTATGTGACCTCATTAAATCCAACATGGCAAATATGACTTGCATAATACGCTTTAACCAACAAAACAAAATTTCACAAATGTGTCGAGTTTGGTATCAAATGAATGGTTTTAATTCACAGATTCTTAGTATTATACTGAAAAATCTTAAATAAATAAGTTTAAAAAACTAAAACCCGACAACGAAAAAAGCAAGTTTGAAAATCCTTGTAAATATTTCTTGTAGTCGAAGGTCGGGAATTGTTACAGTTTTGCTTTGTGCATCGCAGTTGGGCCTTCGTCTACAAAAAATATTTACAAGGCTTTTCAACTTGTTTCGTGCTTTTTTCGTAGCCGGGTTTTAGGTTTTTAAACGTATTTATTTCTAATTTTGTAATCTATTGCTTGCCTTAATAAACATATTTCTTTGAGCGCTGTAGCTTTAACAATATCCAATTCAGTTGATGAATTCTGATTTTTTGGTGATTGTAACAATACACGTTGCAAATATGGATAACATCTGACTTCAATTTTCCATAATTTTGTATACAAATCAATGGACATTCCTTGTAAATCACGTGGTCCATTTTCTAAAGACTCTAATGTATGTGCCACCAACGGTACATTCTCTTTCAGTACCGCCATTTCTGGTAAACTTTTTAACAATAACAATTGTATTTTTGGATTATGCTCTTTGGATAATTTATGTAAAATTAAAATCAATACTTTAGCACCCAATTCCGAATTATATTTAACGACATTTAATACAATTTTTAATATGATTTCACTTATTTCCGAATTATTGTAATCCGTAATGAAAATACCAAAAATAAATGGTAGTATTTTTTCAACGATAGGTTCGCATGTTAAAATGCGTTTTAACCATGCAATTATTAATTTTTGTGAGGCACGAAACGATTCACATAGTTTTATTAACATTGTTACGCGCTGAACACGTGCATCAGTTTTTGTTGATGCGATAAGCCATTTATTTGATACAATTTTTAAGATATTTTCTGTTTTTTGATCGAGTTTATAATTTTTATGAATATATTTTATTGTATCGTGTGCAATATCCAATGAGGTTTTTAAAATTATCGATGGATATATCATCCATTGCAAGAACGACGCTATCGCCATTTCACATATTATGGGATTTATATTGCCCAGTTTGATTATCTTTGAACCTACAAAAAATTTGGATTAAAATATAATGATGTTGGTCAGTCAATGTTGGTGAGTCAAAAATTGGACCAATAGCCGGTCAAAAAAGAATGGAACTTATTTATTAAGGATTGACGCTTTCAGGATGGATAGTATTTGTCGCGACTGTAATTGCTTGCCATGGTTGCATAAAAAAACTTGCCCCGGCGGCATTGCATGTCCTAAAAGTAAGTTGCTGGTTGTTGTGATCAATATTGAAAAGGGCAACTTCTTTTTTTATTAGTAAAAGTGGTAAGCTGTAATTTGGTAGTAATTGAATGATCTAATTCAATGAGGATAGTAACTGCATGTAACAGTCACAAGGAGTACTATCCATCCTGAAAATAGTCCGAGTGGTCGAGCTGTTAAATGCGCTCTGCTCGGAACTTTGTGGTTGCTGATTCGATTCCCAACTGTGTCAGTTTGTCAATTAACTTAGATTTTTTAAAAAATAATGGGTCGGTTAATTGACTAAACTGTCGGCGTATGAACAAAAATGAAACTAACCGGCTATGCTTGTGAAGGTTTTCTGCAGTTTCCTTTCACAAACTACAAATGAATATCGGCATAGTTCCTATCAAAGGCGGCACAACCTACCAATTCCTAGTCTACATATAAATGCCTTGTTCTTTAGGGGTCGGTAAAAAGGGTCTAGAAAAGCCTACTTGCCAGGATTCGACCTTCCATCCGCAGTACTACTACATCCATCTTGAGTATCAAATTTTTACGCCCGGCTCTGCGCTCATGGGTTTTGAACAATTGTTATACAAGCAAAAATAATATGCATAAAATTAACTCAAAATATTTTACCAGTATGATGTTGGTGTACGCTTAGGGGTATGCAGTTTCATGAAGACAAAGTTTTAGAACTAAATAAATGTTTCTATAGAAAATTCCGGCAATCAACTTTTGTTAGAAAAGAAATTGGCATGAAGATCCCATAAAATAATGTTTTTAAAGCATTTATTAAATTTTCAAGGGCTAAAGGGACTAAAGTAAAACTATAACTTACATATGCGTACCAGATGTTCTACGTAAATCGATGGACATATTACTAAAGTTTCACAGAATATAAATAAAATATAGTTGTTGGCTTCAGTTGTTTTGCTCTCTGAAATAATTTTGTTAATTGTTGATAAACATGGACGTGGATCTTCTCCTTTTGATATAATTTCATGTGTCAATGAAGCCAAATACGGTAGCAATCCAATGTATAACGATGTCACACTTTTTATGTACGCTGTTTCAATCAGTTCTAATAATAAGTTTGCTTTGAATAGAATTGATTCTGGACTCTGAAAAAAAGTCGAATAATTTAATTTTTTGGCTCATAGTCGCGTACAAGAAATAGTCTGTCCACAACTCATTACGAAAGAATTAAGAGGTCAATAATGAGATGTCAGATGTTTCAAAGTTAATCCAATAATTACTAAATTTATGTTAATTCTTTTCTTTCAAAAACGACTTAGATCGGGCGTATTGGGTCAGCTATTCTTTGACGACCTCTGCGAACTAAAATCGGTAGACTTCAAATACCTCTTGAATAGTGGCTCCCTGTGAGACGTTTTCCTTTTCAGGTATCATCACAATGGGCGTTACGGCCAAAGTGTGTCTCACACGGACAGCCACAAACCAAACCTAACCTAGGCCGCGCGCAAGTTGAGGGTGCAGGGTGGAGTGACTCAGTATCAGCAAATCCGTGAGCTGCCAAGGTCTGTGCTCGTGTCGCAGTTTTCACTTGTAACTATAATCTGCTAATGAAAAGTTTTGTTTTCACAAATTGTTTTTAGTCAATTGTTATTGCTATGCAAATCCAATCCATGCAATTCAGAAAACTGTTCACAGCTTACACGGCAATAGTTATTATATTTTTCATTAGAAACTTCGTCCTTAAGGATGAATTCGTGAGTCATTCGTTTCTTTAAATAGCTTCTGAAAAGCAGAAGCTTTTCGTAAAATAATGATAAAATTATTTGGACTTCAAAATTATCGGAATCAGATTCTGAACTTAGTAAAGATTCAATATGTATTGTTATAGTGGCGATAGAACTGCCGTCTCGCTCTTCCTGTGCGCAATTGATTCAAATCCTACTTCCATGCGCCCTCTTAAAGGCTCAATTTACACCCGGTCTTACATATTAAAATTTTAAAGATAAACTTATTTTAAGATAATTTTTATATTTAATTGTTCATGAACAGGCTCAATATAAAGAAAAATAACTCACTTGGATCCATGGCAACAAATCTAAAATATATTCTTGTACATTCGATTTTGAAGATAAACGAATAAGTATATTCCATACTTCGGAACGGCATTTTTCTGGGACATCGATGGAAGGATCACATAAAATGTACATAATTACAGGCCGTAAAAGTATAAAACTGTTTTTAACAATCCTATAAATAATCAACAATCAATAAAGTTCTGAAGTCAGTTTTCTAGTAACAAAATTTGATCTAAAATGAGCTTTAAGATTTGTAATGATCAGATTTTTGATTTAGTGCAAAAGTTTCATAATAAGTGGTTGGTTTTTTTGTAGAAACTATTCTGAAATTCTGAAACTATTCGTATAGACGTGATCGTGTCTGTGATGATAATAAACCACAATATTCAGAGAACTCGGCTGTTTTAGAATTGCAACCTTAAGGTGTTGCTTAAAAAATGATCAAGACGAAAAAAACTGCCTTGATTTAACATTTTATATTTTATTTAGGTAACAAATCCTCAAGTTCAGTTTAGACCATAATTTAAAAGAAATCAATACAAACTTTTGATCGTGATGATAAAATAAATATTGAATTTGATTGATAACATGATTCCCTGTACTTTTATGTTGCCGTAAAATTGTTATTAATGGATGTTGTGGCGAGTATATCGAAAATGAGCATTCATATTCCTTTTTATCATTCATTTGACGAATCATATCATGAAGAAGTAAACTGCCTATTCCTTGGATTATTCCTGTATAATTACTTAATCAAATATTGTCATTAGTTTAGTTACATTACGATAATAAGATTGAGGATGGTAAAAAAAAGAGGACATCAGATGAGACACTGGAAAAATCAACTTCTCATATTTACAAAATGGGAATGGATAAGATTAAAAAGAGGAGGAGATAAACTTTAACGGCTTAGCAGATCGATTTTGTGTAGTAATTTAATCTAATCGCCTGCAGGGTGTCGATCGAAATGTTCCTGACTACGGTACAACTTCCGTCTCAATTTTTAAAGTCACGTAATTATGGCAAAAAACAAAACTACTCCTAGTAGTAGTCACATAGATCAAAATAATTAATAATTATGCTGAAGTAAAAAGAGATAAAGAGTTACATCAAATTAAACACATTAATTTTTATCATTTTCCCTGACTGATACTAAAATCCCTTAACTAGTTTACTTGAATATCAAAATTTCTTGCCATTTCAAAGATTTCCAGGTAGCTCGCTTGATACCCTGGCCATGTAATATATAAAATATACTAAATTAACATTGAATAATTACTTTGTGGACGATAAAGCCGCAATAAAATCGGATAAGGTGGGTGCTACTTGTAAAAAACCTTCGTCCACTAAATGAACCATTCCTTGGCAAGCTGTTAAACTAACAATATTCAGATCATCGCTACATTTCTCACGTAATAATTTCAATTCTGGAATATCTAATCGTTGTTCCGTTGAGATATTCTGTTGTGCAATATGTTTATTTTGAATAATATCAATTAATTTTGTAATTGAATATGTAGCTAATATTGCATTATTTTTCTTTAATTTATATTCAATTTCATCCATTTTTGAAATTGCTGGAACATAAATATTCGCATTAATACACTATAGAGTAAAAATAGTCATTAAAGACATATCTACTCCGAAAAATTAGTCCAGAGTCGAAGTACTGAAATCGAACAATTTTCGTAAGTTTTACGGTATAACTCGGAAATAGTAAAGTGTCTGATTATATTCGATTTGGCCAGTGGTAGGTGCAGCGCGTAAATAATTTTGAGATAAATTACTACAGATAAATGTCACTAATTCTCAGAACAGCCACAAGGTATAGCCAGCCTCCACTAACTCAGAGTAGTACACCGCGTTTTAGATAATTTATCTCAAAATTGTTTCCATTAAAATTAGATATATTATCTAAAACGCACTCTACTGCTAGAGTTGGTAGAGGTTAGTCATGCCTTGGCAAGGTGCTGCGGTTTTTGGTAGTTGGCAAGGTGGCATTAAATAGTGGTAATTTATCTCAAATTTACACGCTGCACACATTGTCTGGGTTCGTTTAGCCTTAACCATTAATATATGGGGCTCTAAAATGCGATTTAAACCCTCAACATCATAAAATATCCTATTTTACAAAAATTTGCATTTTTATGGAAATTTCACCCCCTAATTTGGTAAATATTTAACCTTTTTGGGCAAACCAGAACAAATCGTACATATATTTTGTTTTCTTTCGATTTGTGTTCTCAATAAAATTTGATTTAACGTTTCTTTTTCAAGTATTCGGTCAAAAATTGAAAAAAGCAACTTTCGATTCCACAAAGTTGTGAAATTTTCGGCATCTTTTTTCTATTGTAAAAATACACGTTTTTTGAAAGGTCTGAATTTATTTTTCAGAGTCAAATTATTATTTTTACTGTACTACTTTATATAAAATAATTTAAATAAATTGAATTTTATCCAGGAAGTACTTACGTTAAACTAATAGGACACGAGACATTTACAGAGTTCTCAATATGTTTCTAACATGTCAAAAGAAAAATATGTTAACTTTATAATAACATTTTATTAAAAAATAAAAAGTTTATTAGCTATGGCAATTTCACGTACAGAAGTAAACATTCGACGATTAATCGCAAAATGTGAATTAATGGTAAAGGATAAAGGGGCTAAAAATGAAGATAGGTTAGAAAAATATATAGATTCGTTGGATGATATGTTAATCGAATTGGAAAAAGCAAATCCGTAAGATTTTTTTATAATTCTTTTTTCAATTTGTATACTTATAATAGAAATAAAAAATTATTGATTAACAATTGGTTTCTTGTTTGAGAAAAAACCTAAATAAAAATTGTTTGTATCATGACCTTTGAAAATTTTTATAAAGAAATGAAATAAATAATTAGGTTTTATACCCTGAAATATATCTCTAAATATAATGATTTCAATTTGTTTTTTAATTTTTCAATATACTTAGCCGTTTATATAGTTATTAGGGGTTCGAACATGTCATATACTGCCGATTAAAATTGTGAAATTGTGTTAGGGTTACCACCGTTTTCGATGTGATCGATAGACTTTTCTTCTTTATCATTCCCTGAAAATTCGGATATGGATTCGTCTAAGCTATCGTACTATAGCACATACATTTATGCCGTTTTCTCTAGTCATCTTGGTGTTTTGAAGTGTTGCAAAAAAATTTCCCACGAAAAAGCGTCTTTTCAGCATTGTTTTATATTCTATTTCTTTAGTGTAAGCAATGAAAGACCGAAAAATTAAGTGACTAAAAATTGTATAAAAATTTTAGTAAACCAAATTATGAAACTATCTTCGAATATACAAATAGAATACAAAAATTGAAACAGTCATTGACGAAAAATGTAAATGATCCTATTAGAAAAAGATTAGTCGATAATGAATTTGAAAATATCAGCGATGGAAGTGTACAGGAGAAAGTTATAATTACTCAACCAAAATTTAAAAATATTAAAGATGAATTATTAGGACTTAGTGAGAATGCAAATAATAGTAAAATTCAAAGTAGTGAAAAAAATGTTGATATGCTTTTAAATTATCATGGTAACATGCAAGAGAAAATTGCCGAAGAAATGTTAATTTTAACCAGAAATTTAAAGGAGCAAACCCAATTGGCGGGTGATATTATTAGAAAAGATACTAAGGTAAATTAGAATTTTCAACTGTTCTACACGAAAGGGAAAGTTTAGAATTGTAATTTTCATTTCTTTTGTAGGTGTTGAAAAAGTCAAGCGGTCTTGCCGAATCAAATTTTGATAAATTAAAAACTGAAAGTGAGAAATTAACAGAACATTCCAAACGGGCATGGAAATGTTGGATGTGGGTGATGATATTTGTTGTTATGGCAGTATTTATAAGTACGAAAATTCATTTTTTCATTTATTTTTACTAATCATACTAATCCATTGTAATTAGTCCAAGAGCCCATGGTAAGATTGCCTCCCTCATCGAACATCATCAATATAAGTAGTAAATTAATAAGTATAAATAATCGCCTTTCGAGGGCAATCAGTCGCCCTAAGGCAAACCTGTGCAAATTATTGTAATTAAGCTAATCACAGTTGAACAAATGGAGCTTTCACTCCGTCATAGATCATCCAAAATTTTTTATCTACTATTAAGCCTCATATATGAACGTTCTTGGACCGATTGCTCTCGAAAGGCGATTATGTATACTTATTAGTTTATAAATCATATTGATAATGTTCAATATGGGTCAAGGGAGGGAGGCAATCTTACCATGGGTTTTTGGTATAAATCATTTACCATTTTATAAAAATATAAAGATTGAAAATTATTTCAGACATGGTATTGTTCATGAAAGTAATGAAAAAACGGACAGCGTAAGTCGTGAATAAATAGAATTAATAAGAATAGATTGATTGTTAATTTTAAATTATTTTTTGGGTTATATTGAAATAAAATAAAACTTATTTATAATGATAAATTGATATTTGATTTATAAACGTGATTTATCTTTGGAAAATCAACGATATCTTTTTTTTATTCCATTTATTTTTTTGTTACTAATTTTTATGTTTTCAAAAAAATTATTTTGGATATCAAATTTTTAAAAACTTGCTACATAAAAATAATAACTAATACCAAATGAGTGAATTCATCCACGAAGGGGAGGTCAAAGCCTGGCAAGTAGGCCCATCTAGAAATTTTTTACCGAACCCAAAAGGACAAGGGATTTGTATATAGACTAGGAATTGATAGGTTGTGTCGCCTTTGATAGGAACTATGCCGATATTCATTTGGAATTTTTATAAGTAAACTGTAGAAAACCTTCACAAGCATAGCCGGTTTCTTCCGTTCTTGCCCATACGCCGACAGTTTAGTCAAATAACCCTCATTAGTTAATTTTTTTTTAATTTAATTGACAAACTGGCAGTGTTGAGAATCGAAACAGCAACCTCCCAGTTCCGAATAGAGCGCCTTTAACAACTAGACCACACGGATCTGTTCTGGTGGGAGATACTAGATTACAGGACGTCAGTGATCACAATAGACCTTTTCATTTTAAATTACGATCAGTTTTGTTTTGGACTGAATGTTAAAAACTTTATGTGAAAAAAAATGAGTAAACTAAACGAGCGCAACCGTTCTCAGCGCCTTGCATGGTCAAAAAACAACTTCATGACCAATGTCAGTGGTGTATAAAAAACCATAGGCGTAATAAAAAGTATTAAAGTTCCGAGAGTCGACATTTTTTTCGGAAATTTCCTCCTCTTTAAGAATCTGTTTGTAAAATTCCCCTAGAACCAATAGTTTTTGAGTAATTATTAAAAAATAGATCCCTTTTCTTTGGAATATTTAATTGTTTATAACTTTTGCAATTGTTTATGTGCGCGTTTGAAATTTGTGCACATTTTTCTAGACGTCATAACGAGTTCAACGAGCTATCGCACGTATTTTAATTCGCAGTAGCATGAATTAACACATTTTTTAACTTGTTGACTAGACTACATGCAAGACTTATACGCAAAAGGTTTTTGTAAAATGAATTCTTTAGTACAATTAAATAGCTAAGATCGGTAAATGATTTATCACAATCATCACATGAGAAACGTTTTTCTCCAGTGTGAATACGCTTGATTTGAGTAAATGTTTTATTAAAAAACGTCACCACATACGGAAAAAAGTTATTACCCTTCTTGTCGGTACTTCGATCTTTAGTAACGTTTTTAATAGTCAAAACTAAACACAGTTTAGTTTTGACACTATATTTTTTCATGTCGCGTGAAATAAAAGAGGAAATGTCAGAATTGTTTGGAGAAATCTATAAGAGGTAGCGAAATAATGATGAGAGAAAATCCTAGGTAAAGTTTCTTTACTACTCCAGAAAAACTATCAGAAGTTGAAAATTCCAAACTATTCCAAAGTAATAGCCGGCCCAGATCTCTAATATAGTTTAGTTTCTATAGAAATACCTACAAAATTTAGAAAAAAATAATTATTTGACATAAATAAAAACACATACAATGGATTTCTCTTTCGGTTGCACACAATAAACAATCAAGTTATTTAAGCAACACCCTCAGGTCAGTTTCTCAATCTATATATATAAATTTAATGTTCGTTTATACGTAATCGCAAATCTCCAAAAGGTCTTAACCGATCGTTTTGAAATTTCCACACTACGTTGTATTCATATATGGGAAGGTTTTTATAAAAAAAACACTACCTCTAAAAGGGGGTAAATTTTATATAAAACTTATGTCGTCCGATTTGCTTCAAACTTTGCAGAAATATTGATTATAACAAGTAATTAAAGTATGCATATTTGTTTTGTTTAAACTACCCCTAAAAGGGGGTGGAATGGGGTTATAAAGATTATATGAAGAAATTGTTTTCAAGAAGCTGAAATTTAGCAGGTAGGTAGTTTATAGATAGTACACGTTAGCTAAGAAAGGATTTTTGAAAATTCACATTTTAAGGGGTAAAATGGGGAGGGGGTGAATTTTGTATTAACCTTATTGTCAAATTAAACATTAATATTAGAAAATTATGTTTTGTCTTTTATTTCCTTACCATTTAGCCACAGCAACGCGTGGTAGGGTAAAGCTAGTAGAGTAGTAGGATATAAAAAATAACTTTTGAATATTGGAAAAAAAAACTTTATTTCGCTATACAATACAAATGAGTTACTAGTTGATACATTTTATTATTTTATTAAAATAATTATATTTTTATGTACATGATTCCCTAGATACGAAGGGAATCTCTGTAGAAATACTTTATCACAAAGTTCACAGGAATACACTGTTTGTAGCTTATGATTTCGTTCATGTTTAAATAAATTGAATTTATCGGTAAATATTTCATTACAAACATCACACGAATATGATTTTCCTTCAGTATGGTGAACTCGTTTATGTACAACTAAATTCTTTCGAGAAGTAAATTTTTTTTCACAAACATCACATGAATGTGATTTTTTTTTAGTATGAATTTTTTTATGCTCAACTAAATTCTTTCGATGAGTAAATTTTTGATTACAAACGTTACACGGATATGTTAAATTTCTGGTATGGATAAATTGATGTTTAACTAAACTCTTTCGTAGAGTGAATGTCTGATCACACACTTCACATGAATGTGGTTTTGTTGCGGTATGAACTTGTTTATGTTCAATCAAATTACTTTTATATGTAAATGATTTATCACACACATCACACGAATGTGGTTTTTCTCCAGTATGAACTAGTTGATGTTGATCTAAATCCCATCGTGTAGTAAATTTTTTATCACAGACACAACAAGAATGTGGTTTTACTCTAGCTGTATGAGTTCGCTTATGGAAAAGTAAATACCGGCGTGAAATAAATTTTTTATCACAAACATCACATGAGTGTAGTTTTTCTCCAACATGAAGTAGTTTATGTTCAAATAAATACCTTCGTATAGTAAATTTTTTATCACAAACATCACACGAAAATGGTTTTTCTCCCGTATGCATTCGTTCATGTTCCATTAAATTTTGTTTATATGCATATGTTTTACCACAAACATGACATGAATGTGTTTTTTTCCCAGTATGCTGTTTTTTATGCTGTCTTAAAATAGATTTCCGTAAAAACTTTTTATCACAAACATCACATGAATGTGGTTTTTCTCCAGAATGAATTAGTTTATGGTCAGCCAAACTTTTTTTCCATACAAATTTTTTATCACACTCATCACATGAGTAAGGTTTTACTCCGGTATGAATTAAATTGTGTAGATCTAAATACCGTCTAGTAGTAAATTTTTTATCACAAACGTCACATGAATGTAGATTATCTCCAGTATGAATTCGACTATGTAATCGTAATTTAGCTTTTTGGATAAATTTTTTATCACACGCATCACATGAATATGGTTTTTTTCCAGAATGAATTCGCTCATGTTGATCTAAATAATATTGCGTAGTAAATTTTTTATCACAATAATCACATGAATGTGGTTTTTCTTCAGTGTGTACTAGTTTATGCACAGCTAAGTTATATTTCCGTCTAAATGTTTTATCACAAACATCACATGAATGTGGTCTTTCTCCAGTATGTATTAGTTTATGCAGACCTAAGTTATATTTCCGTGTAAATGTTTTATTACAAACATCACATGAATTTCGTTTTTCTCTAGTATGAATTTTTGTATGTTGAACTGAACTACTTGAGCTCTCTTCATCACTTGTATCAGTTTCTTCAAGTATTTCATCTTTAATTATCAATTCAGAATGTAATTGTTCAATTTTAGTATTTCTATTTTGGATTGTTTGTAGACTATCATTAATATGTTGATTTTCTTGAACTGCCAGTGTTGTGTGGTTAATTTCTTGCCGTTCAACCTTTAAGTCTGCATGAATCATTGACATTTGATTATCCATATCGGAATAATTAGACTTGTTAATATTTTTATTTATTCACAAATTAATTTTATCCACTTATTTTTCAATTGGTGTGAATCGAACACGAATCACGATATAAGCACGTGCCAAAGATTATTAAAATGCAAATAGGCCGACCACTTAATATATTATGGCGTACACACGAAGATCATATTATAGGGTGCATTCGTCTTGGACTATGGAGGTTAGAGTATAAAAGGATAACTATCTCATATGGTTGGTTGTTACCTTGTTGGTGGATACTAAAAATGTGTCCACCGAAAAACGTTAAATTAAGTTTCAGTGAATGGCCACAATGGCGCTTTGGAGAAGTGGATTTGCTCTGAAGATAGTTACTGTAGAACGAAGTGAAGTTGCCAACCGGAAGTAGTGATTTTTCAAAGTGATTTTTCGTAGCTAAAAAATGATGAAATCGTCTCAAACTTTTAATAGCATGAGAGTACAACTTTTCCAGAAAAAAATTAGCCCCAGAACGTTTTTCTACCTTTAGTTACGATCTACCTTTGTGGTAAATTTCAAATAAAAATTATGGTAAAAACAAGAAATGGCATTTTTCGACGGTTTTTTTCGAGATATCTCCAAAAATTATGTATTGATTCGAACTCAACAAATTTTAATCGAAAGCTCTTTTTATTACCTACAACTTTCTTGTTTACTTTTGTTCGATTGGAGTTGTAGTTTTTTTTTAATTTACAAAAAACTGTTTTTTCGGGCTTCGTGAATTTTTTAGGTTAACTTCGCCATTTCGGATCGAGTTACTCCACATAGCAACTTTTCTTTTTTTTCTACATGACAGTATTTTTTATTTTTGGTTAGGAGTTTTAGCATCAATAACATTGGGTTAAAAATGTATTCATTGGACTAAGAGGACAAATACAATTTAAAATCAAATCGCCAAAAGGACAAATAACAAATCGCAGGTCGTGTGGCAATGTGTCCAATGTCTCCCAACGTACAACCGAGCGGGAAGAGAAAATCCTTTGAAGCGGGCGCCATTTACCGACAACAGCCGGAACGTCTTCCAATGCCAACGTTGGACGCATGACGTTGGACACTCATTCGTCCAACGTTAGAAGGTGTTCGTCACATCGTGTAGCGCCGGCTTTATATCGATACTTCTTTAATCGATGCTTGAATATTTATCGTAAAATGATCCATTAATAAATTGAATGTGTAACTAAAAATTCAAGCTTAAATATTATTCAAATGAGTAAATGTTCGATCATACATACCCACTGAAAATAAGTAAATAATTACTTTTCGTTGTCGCGCTAAAAACCTCGCTAGTCATTAAAAACTATTTTTTCCCACTGCCAATATTGCTAACCCGTCTAATTTGACGGGAAATTCGTTAAATGGGCACCGTTGGTAATGAATTTGGTTATGAGGGTTCGTCGTGTGAGTGTGTCTACTTGTATATGTAACAAAGACACCATTTCATAGTCACTACATATAGACAGCGATAGATACACTAAACATTATTTCCAGATTGGGTGTATTTTAAAATACAATCAGTATAATGGCATGACCTGTTATATAGAGGTCAGTGTGATAAACCATATTTATAGAGTAACCATAGAGAATATTCTATATTGTATATTGCTATTATGGAGGTTAGAGATAGATGCTATATTCTATAACAAAATTTAAATTACCATTATTTTAATTCAACACGTGTTAAATTAACAAAATTGAGGTTATAAAAAGAATTTTTAAAATGAATAAAATAAATTTTTAAATATCTAAATAAAATAGAATTGTGAAGTCGAATATCTAATTATTCCGACAAGGATAATATAATGGCAACTAATGATGAAGATATTACAATAGAACAACAAGAAGATATCGAAACAAAATTCGTCCTTTCAGATGGAAATGCTAATCTACATACAATCAAAGATGATAATATTAAAATTGAACTATTACATACGGAATTAATAATTAGAGATAAAACACTAGAAAAAACTGATGTTTATGATGGAACATTTACCCATGAGCAGAGCTTAGTTCAACAAACAAATACTGGAGAAAAACTACATTCATGTGATATTTGTGATAAAAAATTTGCATGGAAAAAAACTTTAGTTCAACATAAGTTAATTCATATTGGGAAAAAACCACATTCGTGTGATATTTGTGACAAAAAATTTACTCTAAAACGACAATTAGTTACACATAAACTAATTCATACAGGAGAAAAATCACATTCATGTGATGTTTGTGAACAAAAATTTGGACGGAAACATCATTTAACTTCACATAAACTGATTCATACTGGAGAGAAACCACATTCATGTGATGTATGTGATAAAACATTTACACATAAACATCATTTAACTTCACATAAACGAACTCATACTAAAAATAAACAAAATAAAACACATTCATGTGATGTTTGTAATAAATCATTTAATTTACAAAGTCTTTTACTTCGACATAAACGTCGAATTCATATTGGAGAAAAATCACATTCGTGTAATGTTTGTAATGAAATATTTACCTACGAAGTCAATTTATTTAAACATGAACGAAATCATAAATTACAAAAAGTGTATTCATGTGAACTTTGTGACAAAATATTTTTCCAGAAATTTCCTTCCTATTCAGAGAATCATGTACATAAAAATGCAATTGTTTTAATTAAATAATAAAATACTTCAAAAATATTTTTCATTTATTTTGTAAATTTTATTCTCCAAAAGTTCTTTAAAAAAAAACGAGTGATAATGACAACCAACTGAGTTAATTGTTTAAATACTCGGTATATACTAAGTTTATCAAAAAGTTTTTCATAAACTTAAAAAATAAAGTTTTATTTAAAATAAAAAAAAACTCTGTCTTAAAATTTTTATTCTATCTCGTCAAGGCAGTGGATATTTTTTTTAGCTATTACATAAATTCAACCAATGTACCAATAAAAATGTTGATCTAATGATATTTGTACTCATAACTTTATTTGTAGAAAATTAAATTTCATATACTTTATATGCAAAACGTTTTAACGTATCTTCAACCATTCGTTAAATATGTTTAAAAAAACGCAAAACCAACATTTTCGTCGAATTTCGCAGAAATTTTGTAAAATTATAATTTATAGAAAATGCTTATCTTTTAGTTTTCCCCCTATGTGCTATAGTTATATAGTGCAAGAGTAAAACTGGAAAAATATAAATTAATGTTATATGATATATGGCATCAAATAAAATGGATGGATCCTAGATATTTGTATAGTTTAAAATTAAGCCCTCCCTAATATATATATTAACTCCATTTGCAGTTTTTTTTTTTTTTTAAATGGAAACATGTATTATAATTTTATCTGAAAATAATGGAACATGGACTAAAATAAAAATATTTTACAATGATTCAATTAATTTATTTTTAACTCCAACCAAAAAAGGAGTGTTTAAAGCCTGTGGCATCTTATTGTCAGTTCCCAAACGGATAGACCGATTTCAATACGGTCTTTTTTTATATGAAGGCAGGTGTTTAATCAGGATCCATATAATCATCGATGATTATTGTTATTAACTATGAATATTTTAACAAAATAAGATTTCACTCGATATAATACAAATTTTTATTTCTTAATAACTAAATACATTTTAGATCACAAAATTTTTCAGTATGCAATTTCTTGGCTAACTGTTAGGCTTTGTCCACACTAGACCCGTTCTCGATCTGCTCTAGATTCGATAAATCCCCTTATTTGCTCCGAGCGCAACCGTGCTCAGTGCCATGCGTAGTCAAAAAAACAACTTGACCAATGTCAGTGTATAAAAAATTATAGGCGTTTAACAAAAATAATTAATTTAATTAAATAAAGAACATGTAAAAGCTAAATTAATTGTAAATTTTTGTTAAACGTTATGGTTTTTATACACTGTCATTGGTCATGAAGTTAATTTTTTGGCGCTGAGTACGTTTGCGCTCGGAGCGAATCGTCTGCTCTCGGTTCGCTCTATTAATTATATTTACAACATAAAACTATATTAAGGACGTTCCAGTTATGCATTATTATATGCACTGTGTTATGCAATCAGTACAACAAACCGGTTTAATTTTATTATAGCACAAATGCATAAACACACATATACAATACATAGACAAAAACACTGTTCACATATACAAAATAATGTTATTTTGAAGAAAATAAATAAATTTAAACTTTTATATTTCGAAAACAAACCGTTAACACACGATTTTAAAAAAAAATTCATATAATAAATATTTAGCTTTACTCTCCTAGTTTTTTTTTTAAATTTTGTCGAGTTTTTTTCTAATACAACAGATAATAGTTGGGCGGGCATGAAGTTTTACATGCTTCTAATGAGAGAGAATAATAACTTTGATGTTAATTATCTCGCAAAAATTATCTATTTAAAAAAAATGAGCGAAATCTGTCGAAAAGTGGTAGTATGCTGGACATCCTTAAGCATAACCGATTAATGAATTAACACATAACATACAAAATTATATTAGAAAAAAAACACATTACTGGCATAAGTACTGTTTCAAATTGTAAGTGCGTTTTGGTTTGATTTTAGGGGCTTTTCACTCAAAGGAAAATCACTCAAACATTATATTGCTTGAAAAACAGGTAAATAGTTTTCATCCGACGTATTGAATATTGATGCCATGTGACGCTTACGCGTACTACTTATAATGCCAAAACGAACGGCATTTTCAAGAGTAACTTAAGCGTTCATAAGCCAAAACGAACGCCAATTAATTGGGCTTAAAAGCGTGAGTGCTGAAAGCGTAATAGCGCCCAAAACGACTACATCCATAGTGTGGATCAGGCTTAAAAACAAATATCACACCAATAAGTTTGAACTCGCAAGATTTCTATTTTGTATGAATTAGTTTATGTTTAATTAGGGTGCTATGGTAACCAAATGTTTTATCACAAATATCACATGAAAAAGGTTTTTCACCAGTGTGTGTTTGTTTATGCCTAACTAGATGGTATTTCTGAACAAATGTTTTATTACAAGCATCGCATGAAAAAGGTTTTTCTCCAGTGTGAGTTCTTTTGTGAAAAACTAAACCGTTATGCGCGGTAAATGTTTTACCACAAACATCACATGAAAAGGGTTTTTCTCCCGTGTGAGTTCGTCTATGTACAACTAAATGGCTGTGATGGGAAAATTTTTTACTGCAAGCATCACATGAAAACGGTTTTTCTCCAGTGTGCATTCGTTTATGTACAACTAAATTGGTTTGTGCAGTGAATGTCTTGTTACAAATATCACATGAAAATGGTTTTTCTCCAGTGTGAGTTCGTTTATGTGAAACTAAATGACGATATTGTGTAAAAGTTTTATTACATAGATCACAAGAAAATTGTTTTTCTTCAACGTGAGTTCGTTTATGACAAACTAAATTACTTTGATCGGTAAATGTTTTATCACAAACATCACATAAGAAAGGTTTCTCTCCAGTGTGAATTCGTTTATGTTTAACTAAACTACTTTGTGTGGTAAATGTTTTATTACAAATATCACAAGAAAAAGGTTTTTCTCCAGTGTGAGTTCGTTTATGATAAACTAAGCTGTGTTGCACAGTAAATGTTTTGTCACAAACATCACATGAAAACGGTTTTTCTCCAGTGTGAGTTCGTTTATGCAGAACTAAATTACCATGCACAGTAAATGTTTTGTTACAAACATCACAAGAGAAAGGCTTTTCTCCAGTGTGAATTCGTTTATGTTGAGTTAAATGGGTTTGCCGCTTAAATGTTTTCCCACAAATATCACATGAAAAAGGTTTTTCTCCAGTATGAATTCGTTTATGTATAGTTAAATTGCTATTAGAAGTAAATGTTACATCACAAACGTTACATGGAAAAAGTTTTTGATCATGGTGAATTCGTTTATGACTAACTAAACTCTTATTCTTAGTAAATATTTTATTACAAATATCACATGGAAAATGCTGATCTCCTGTATGAATTTGTAGATTTTCTTCTATTTCATTCTTATTTGTGAATTCTGCTGGTGATTGTTGTTCAATTTCAGTATTTGTATATTTGGTAAACGATTGCTCATTTTTATAAGTTTGTTCGTATTCCACAAACACAGTTTCTTCTAGTATTTCTTCTTTAATTATTATTTCTGAATGGAATTCTTGTTCAGTTTTTATATTTTCTTCTTTAATTAGCACTTCTTCAGGTAATTGGTGTTCAAATTTAATATCCACATCTTGAATTATCAATTCTGTATGTAATTTTTCATCAGGTTCTTCTTTGATTAACAGAGGATTATTTACGCCTTGAAATAAATAATTCGTCATTTTTGTTTTAAATTTTATTCACTTATATTTAAAATATGTAAATGTCAATCGTGTTAACAAACAAAAATGGTGTATTGCCTTCTCACACCTCCCTCGATCCTCATGTCTAGTGCTTATGCTCTGAGCGCTGATAAGAATACGTTCTACCAGAGATTAATCTCTGGTTCTACTTTGAAAGCTGAAAGTTTGAACCATGGAGACTAGACTGGAGACCAGACAATGTAACTAATATTACTGTCGATGACTTTTTAGATCATGATTATGACGTCGTAAGTACGAGTCGAGAAGTGCAGACATATATGGCAGGATACGTCGTTTCGTCGTGATCGATTCATTTACTTGATGGAGAAGTCATAGATAAAATATAGTAGTAGGGGAGAAGTATGCTGGATTGTCACGGGCAGGGGCAAGTGATGACTTACCTATTCTAACGACGCAATTAGAAGCAGCTTTTTTAGATGTCGTTGGAAGAATGGGGCTTAGCCGTGGAATTATTTATAAAAAATAGAACAAACGATGAGGCTCCCTTTTTAAGTAAAATTTTTAATAGAAAATAATCAATTGAAAAGATCGAAACTTTAAGAAAAAGTTCTAAATTATTATAAAATTTATTACAGTATTAAATTTGTTGTTAATTCCCCCCCCCCCCCCATATAGTAACAGTGATTAAAAAAATTTTGATTCAAAATTTCACCTCGGAAATCGTCTCTCGGGTGTTTTCGGGGTAGCTGATTACAAATCCGAAGTCCAAAAGGAAGTGAGAGTGGTCTTGTTCTTACCTCCCCTATCAAAAGTTCTCGTAACACACGTCCCAGAAATGTTTAGTTTTTGAGCTTAAGGTTCTGGGCGTGGCGTTAACTAGAAAATATCTCAGTACCTCCAGAGCTTGTAGCTTTATGCTACGGATATTTGGAATTTGCACCTTTTAACTTTTGATCTGGAGGTTATGTAATACAATATATGTACTTGAATTTCAGGCAATTTGATTGAGAACTTCCAGATAATGCCACTCCCAGATCCTGTAGCTCATAAACTAAGGATTTCTGGGACTTTCGGCTTTGAAAACTTTTGATCGGGAGGTCGTGTACATGCAGTATACTTGAGTTGCAGCCAATTTGATTGTGATCCAATTCTCATATTAACAAGGATTCTGCGGGATCATTTTATATAAAAACCAAATGAAGAAATACGCTTATTCTTTGTTTTTTGAAGATTTTTATTTTAGTTCTTACCTATATTTGTATCTTTTATTTCTTATATATGATGTTATTTTGGAGGCAGCCTTAGAATCAGGCATAGTTCTGCTAGTATGGTGTTATGAGGATTAAAAATAGATAAAAAAATTTATATTAACTGTTTTTATTATTATTTTTGAAGCTCTAATCATTCATTTTTAAGCCACAATATTACAATTACATTAATTAATTATATATTTTGTTTATACATAGCAAAATTGACCAAATAAAATTTATATATTTTTATCATCTAATTCTTAGAATATTTTTGTATTGTATTGCTGCATATTTTAATCAACTCCACTCCAAGTAAGTTGATGATTGGTCTCGCATCAGCGCACTAATGGCAAACAAATCAATTGAAACAAACGGCAGATTTTATTTATTAATTTGCAAATTGTTATTTTCTTTATTTTAAACTCTACCACAAAGAAGAGATTTTATTTTGGAAATATATACTTTGTTTGATCTCTAACCCTAAAGGAAAATTTTAAAATGAATCATGTAGAAAAATAGCAGATATATATATTTTTAAATTTTACTGAAAAATCTAAAATGGTGTATTTATTTTTTTTAAACCTAAACTAAGAAAATTTGTACCCCATAAAATCATGTTTTGGCTACACAAACATAAAAAAGTGCATTTAAAAACACTATTGATTTTTTTTTAAAGTACATCGAAAATTTGTATTGCTTTGTTTTTTCATTGAATTGATCATAGTCCGGGACCCAGTGAAAAACTTTATTGTACGCTGTAATGTTGAGTCATCATTTGGTGATGGTTTAACACATGATATCAAAAAAAAAAGAACTAAACTTCGATCAATTATACCAAAGCAGTTGCATTCCACAGCTATTGATGATTGAAGGTGTAGCGGTATCGCTACTAAAATCAAATATTTTTTAGTTTATTAGATACCTTTGCATTTCAACTACATTCTCCCTGAGTTATCACGGTAATTATTTATGTCCATTACTTTGGTAACTATCAACAAAGTTTAGTTTACCGTGATGTAAACTAAAGTATATTTGATTTTAGTAGCGATACCGCTACAAAGGCATTGTTATTGTTAATAATCGTTCTGTATTCTACAAATCACAAAATTCGACCATCTCACAGTGGTTTGTTTGGCCATTCTAGCTGGATTAAAGTTCCTTTTTAATTAAAAAAAAAAGGGTTTTTAAAAAAACACATTTTAGATTTATTTGTATATTGGGATTTCTGGCAGGGGACGGAGCTTAATATTACAATCAATTATGGTACTAGTTATTATTAAGTTGTTAAACAGATTACGGCCACGAAACTTGTAGGCCGAAGGGCATATATCTTGTCGTTACAAGGGTTGGGACAAGAAACATCCACCTACTAGCTCTAGTTTATAATTTACCCACCAGAGAGCATATATCTAGTACTAGAGATCCCAATACTTTGATGGAATACAATTTTTGAATCTTGTAATGTCCATCAAGAAATGCAACAACTGAATTGCTTGTTTAAATACATTGATTTCTCATTCAATTACTGTAACGTAACCACTTGAAGCCAATTGATCGGAGTTTCGTTATGAGCTTGGTATTCTCTGTCAGACTCTCACAATATAGCGGCTCCAGATTACATGTTCGAAATTCAGCACTTCTATCCCGTGGTATTATTATTCCCTTATACATAATATTTGAATCGATCACGAAAATTTTTATTAGAAAAATTGTTATTCTTTATCATCTATTTAACTTAATTAATTAATAGAGTAATTAACAATATTTAAAAAAAATCACATGTAATTTATTAGTAAATTGCATCACACAAAAACATTAAGGGGGACAATTCTAGAAAATCACAAATTCTGATCTCACATTAATCGAAACAAACATATTCTGGCAATCCCCACTAAAACCGACATGGAAGATTGTAATAGTAGAAGGAAATCAGAAATGATTGATTTTGTTGAAAGATGAAAATATCAATAAATTTTCATGAATTTAAGAAAAATTGATATGAACTGTCGGTCTTATATTTCTTATATCGTTAAAATTAATATTCGCGAAATTAGAGGAAAGTATTTTTTGTATTGAAAACATTCCAAAATTTCTTTTCTAATTAAATTCTTAGATTAAGTTCCAATATATTAGCTTTAGATTTAATTTTAGTCGATATTTGATTTAATTTGTACAAGATAGTATGAATGTATATTGGAAATCATATACTATTCGTTTGTTTGTATATTTTGTAAACATATGTTGGGTTAATAAACGAATTAAATAATGTAACTGACTTTTTCGTTCCCCAATTGAATGGCATTAATGTGGAAGAGCTTTGGTTTCAACAAGACGGCACAACATGTCACACATCACGCGTCACAATGTATTGAATGCAACTTTCGATGAGCGCATAATTCCGCGTGATGGACCTTTGAATTGGCCTCCAAGATCGTGTGATTTAACTCCTTTAGATTATTTTCTGTGGAGTTTGTGAAATCCCTAGGCTACGCTGATAAACCAGAGACAATGGACGACTTGGAAGCTAACATTCGCCGCGATATTGCCCATATACGGCCCCAGTTGTTCGAAAATTGGACATCCAGATTGTGTGGTTTTCAAGCCAGCCGAGTGAGTAGCCCATATGGCCGAAACATATTTAAACATTAATATAAAATTACCTTACCAATAAATGACCATGATTTTGGCCATTACTACGATTTTTGTGTTATATTTCATTTTAAAATTGTACCTCTAAAAAAAACTCCCTGTATATGATGCATAGCTAAAACATTATGGACAAAATTAAACCTAATTGTATTTGAGATCAGAATTCTTGACACTTCAAATGCGTTCAACTCCCTGTACGACCTTGCACGATACACACACCACAATATGGATTGTATTATAAACAGCTAGGCTCGCATAGATAGTGTCAAATGTGTATTACACAAAACCGTGTAGGAACGCATTAGTTTAGATTACAATCAGGAGTTATATTCAGCGCGTATGCACAGATTGCATAACAACTTTTGCTCTAAACATATTTTTGAACTGGATTCGGATCAAATCAATTGTAAAGTTTCGAAAAAAACGCCTCTTTTTCTGTCAATAGTACCTGGTTAAAGCTAACAGATTTTTAAAGGTAATTTCTGTATAAACTCAGCAGAAGTTGAAAGATGTACAATATAAAATAATGGCTTGAATTCGCGAAAGCGGCACATTTGATGTCACGAACTCCAGGAATATTATGGAAATTATTAGATCAAATTCATTCCCTTAACAATAACGATTGAATAATAGGAAAAAAAAAGTTTAATGGATTTTGCCAAGTGATAAAAAATTTTTGATTCGAAAAAGGGGTATATTTGGACCTCTGGATCAATAAAAACCAGGGGTAGCGACATTTTCAATTGTTTATTTATAAACAAGGTGAAAAACTGTGCAAAAAAGGTTGATATTATTATATTATTTTTTATATTATAATCGATGACTATTCCAACCGCGTACTACAATCTTCCCCTCCATCGATCATACACCGAATTGGTCGCGTTTTTTGGGTACCCGTCCAACCCGACCAGCTCGGGGTAGGACCGATGAAGTGAAAGATTGAAGTACTTGGTTGGAATAGTCATCGACCATAATATCATAATACAGTAGACCCTCGATAACGTAAAAACCTCTATAAATTAAAAATTTTTTGTATTCCCTTCCCCTCATAATCCAAAACCTCTTTTACTTAAAATACGAAGCCTCTATAGCTTAAACAATAATTTGGACATTGGACTTCTGTAGTCAATAAAAAAGCATGGATGATTGCAAAACTTTTTTAAAAATGGCTTATAAAAACAGATAAATAAATGGCTTCTGCATAAAACCTCAATAAGTAAAATTATGAACCATTAAAACCTCTCTAACTCAAACCCTTAGTAAGTTAAAAACTCGATAACTCAAATTATTTAACATTTCCCCTGGTCTTTCAGTTATCGAGGTTCTACTGTATAAAAAATAATATAATAATATCTTCTTTTTTTTTTTAAACATACAATTTAAAATGTCGCTCTTCCCCGGCTTTTACTGATCCGAAAGCCCAAATATATCATTTTTTGTAACAATTTTTTTTATCTCTAAAATTGTCAAGTCTCTTAAACGGTAATTTTACCGAATAATATCAATGATACCGCCTATTTCCCTTCTATATTATTTTTCTTTAGCGTTAATCTTTTTCAAAATCTTGAATAGTACACCTGATTATAATGATTGCGTTATCATGTTGTTAAAGCAAAGAGAGAAAAAAAAAACAAACGTATTTAGATACAAAAAAAAACTAAAAATAAGTATTATTATTCGTATAAAATTTTATAAAAAATTTATACAAATTGCTCCCATGTAATTGAATATTAGTAATAACAATTCACTGAAAATAATTCAGCGTTTTTATTTGACAAAAAAATAATTACAAAAAGAAACGTAATCTAAACACAAATTAAACAAATTTTTTATAAAAGAAAACAAAATTTAAACAACTATTTTTAAAAAGAAAATCAAAGCGTTTTTCATTTGTTTTTTAACTGTAATTAGTAATTTCTAATTCTTTTGTAATTTTTTTTTAGTTTCTAATTTACATCAACTACCACTTTTATTTTTTTTGTAAATCTACCCTAATAGCTCGTTTTTATAAATATTTTCTCGAAAAAAACACCTTTTATTGCTTTTTCCTTAGCTAATGTTAATACAATTTTTTTTAAATCAATAATTTACAAATATTAACTTAATTACAGGAAACACTTTGCTTAAATTTAAACTGAAAGGATAAAAAGTATAAAGTCGATATCAAGAAGATTATGGTAGCGTTCATAAACGATTTTTTTAAATGAATTAAATAAAACTTTAGATACTTTTGAAAAAAATTTAGAACGAATTAGGTGGCTCTTGAGGCTATACCTAAATTTTGGTTGCAGTGTTCTCAGTAACAAAATGACATGAGGCAGGGCTAGTATTAGTCTTCATTAGACTATGTTATTTGTGGAAATTGTAAAATTGTTATTTTCAAATCAGTTACAACGAAGCGTTGGTCAGTGGTTCTCATAACGTTTACAGGCATAGAGAGCAATTCAAAACCGTAAAATCTAAATTTGAGTATGACAATACGTGCCATATATGAACACGCGAAGTGGTACTGATCAACCATTATGGATGTATTAAGGACGTTCATTTGCTACGATAAAGTCAAATGAGTACTATCTTTAATAAAATTTATTTAGGATTTGAAAAAAAACGATTTATAACCTTTTTTTATTTGTCCTAAATATTTTAAAAGTATTTATTGTAAAATATCAGGAAATGTAAATTAGAAATTGATTTGACTTGATATGACAGATTTGACAATAAACTATGTTGTATATTTGTGTGTATGTGTATATTATTTTAGTGTGCGTGGTCACCAGTTTTCAAAATATGCTGGCAAAAACAAACCTAACAAAAAAGTTTTAATTTTATTAAATAATTAATTCAAATGTGCGTCAACACCATTTTTTTAATGCAATTATATAAACGGTATATTTCAAAGAGTATTTATAAACATTATTTATTATGGTGTCTACTTTAATAATATAGTTATTATAATTTTAAGTACAAAATTTCTGTTCTCCATAAGATACTGTGTTAAAAGTTTGATTTTTAATTAATAATTACTCTTCGAAATGATCGTCAACAGGTGTTAAATTTTTGAGGGAGGATAACTACTGAATTGAGCTATTCAATTCACTAAAAAAATTTGTTTATCTACTATTAAGCCTCATGCATGAAGCGTTGTTTTTAGTGTTCAACTTGACGCTGTGTATTCAGACAAAGCGCGCTAATGGTTAAGTTTAATGATAAACACCACGCTCACAGAGGCTTTATCCATCGAGGTAGGATTGCAAAATTGTTAGCACCAAAACGTACTAACCTTCAAAATGAATATTGTATAAGTGTTTGTTTATCTGTCTTGTGCATCGGAGGGTTTTTAGTGTATTCCATTGCATTTTTCAATTTTTTGAATGTTTTAAATCATTTTTTTGTCTGAATAAACAAAAAAAAAAACAACATAACATACAAAATCTTATTCGAAAAAAATCTACATTACCGACATACTTTTTCAAATTGTCAGTTTAGGGGGTTTTGGTTTGATTTTAGGAGCTTTTGAAGTCACTCAAACAATCATTATATTGCTTGAAAACAGCTAAACAGTTTTTGCGAGCTCTGAAAGCGTATAAGCGCCCAAACCGAATACATCCTAAAACAAATCTGAAAAATAAAAGTACAATTTTTACAATTTACACAAATGGCACTCCTGATTCTTGAAAATTTCCAAATTTTATGAACGCGACCATTTTATACCCTTAAAAGAAAAAAAAGAAAACATGACCATGATTTATTTATTTCTTATGACAATGTTGTCATATTTCTTTTTCCAAATGATATTTGATCGAACTGATCTCGAACATCGACTACGTTTTCCAAACAAACAAAAATAACATAAAATTTAACAAATTTACTTAAAAGTGAAATCACAAACAAGCAAAAACTTAACTTGATTTTAAAAATGAGAAAGTGTGCTTAGAGAAGGACTCATTAATAATAATTAATTATCTATCGATTATCTAATATAACAGTTGAATTAAATTTATAACAGCACAATAAAAAAAATAAAATAAAAATAAACTGTTTTTTTTTTGAGAAAAAATAAAACAAATATTCAATTATACAGTTGTACAAGACAAAAGGCACACACACCTACGCAAGACACAGAGAAGACGCATGTATGTAATGGTATTCTGAAACATGGCAGCCTGTTTTAGATTAAAAATGATCAATTAGGGGACTGTTAGAGACTAATAAATTGCATTGGAAAATCACTAAAGCTAATTTTCACAACTCGGAGTTAACGCGCTGCTCAAAATTCAATTAAACGAAAAAGTTCATATTGGTACGTTACAAAATCCCTACATCTAATTCATATTTCGGTTTATATATTTTTTCTACTAGATGTGGGGTTAGTCTCGAGCTTTCGGTTAATACTCGAGTAGTGAAACTAAGCACAAATAACATCATTTTAATCAAACAAGGCCAAATTTTAGTAAAAAATTATTTGTCGTAGTTGGTATAAAAGAGCGAGAAGGTTGTTTTGATAAAGATTTCTCCCTAATTCTTCATATATATATGGCTGGATAAAATATAGCCCCATAAGCCTATTTTTAAAATAACACATATTTGGTAAGATAGCGCCAGCGCTTTCTTATCTAACCAAGATACTAAATTCCACCCCTTTGTACTTTTGCGACAGTTAAACAAATGGATGTTATACAAGCGGAATCGAGTACACTGCTTAGATAGTGTGGCGTAGATTAAAGTACATTATCACTTGAATTTAAATAAACAAAGTTGCGTTTCCTAATATAATTGAAAGCTTAAAATTTGTTCAACTTTCATGCATCTTCTCTGTTGACTTGAGTTTTGAGTATATTACACAAAAGAATTAATGAATCGATTTTCACGTTATTTACGTGTTTTTTTTTTTTTGATTCATTTAAAAGATATATATTATTAAAGTTTTCCCTAATCGTGATTTTAGTACATGATATTATTACACTAATCTATAACATTTTGTAATTCATCTTTGGTGAATCTAAAATCATTTTGGAAAAACTTCCCCATACAAAATTTTATCAATTCAAAACACAATATTGAATTGATTCGTTTTACTGAACCAATATAACAAATTTCACTTAGACTAATTACCCCGAAGTCTCTATTCATTATCTGCTATCCATTTTTTTTAAATGTATTTTTGTCGTTATACCATTTTTCCATGAATAATACAAATGCATAAAACTCCATTCTTGATGTTTTGTTTTGCTAAAAATATAATTTCATAAGAAGGGTTTTATCACTAACGCAAAAAATGATCATTTAGAAAATAATCCAAAGTTATCACTCGTCAAGGTGCGTCGCAAATCTTTTTAAAGCAAATTTTGGATTTTCACTATTGAATCTTTTCCTTGTAAATGTCTATAATTTTATTCTTTGTTCAAATTTTTCGCATGATCATAAAAACAGTGTATCGCAAAATTTTAAAAAAAATTACTACGCAGGAGCTGCGTCAACTTAGCGAATTTCCTTAGAATACATAAATCAATCTCTCGCGGTCATATTTTAGTCTGATTAAAATGAAATTGTCGTATCTGATGTGATTTTGGTATTTGTAAGTTCAATTTTTTAAATAAATGGCATGGGTCAAGGGGGAAGCGGGACATAGAGAAAGAAGAAAACACAAAATATCTCTATTATTAAAAAAAGTATAAGGAGTAAAGTTGTACAAAATCATGTTTGCTACAATTCATTACCTAATCATTTTCTCAAACTCTAATGTGTACAGAGATATTTAGGAATTTAACTTTCAATTTTAATTCGTAAATATTTCTGTCAATATTAGGGTAACAGAAAAAATAATAAGAACCAAAATTATAGTAAAATTAATTATCTATTACTTTACTTCTGAGACATTTTTCGATTTTTCCAACATTAAGACAGATATACCAAATTTTGTGTTTCCCCCTCCCTCTAAACCCCCCTTACCCGATTTTACTCATTAATAAACTCGACCGTTCAAATACCAAAAGCACCTCACATACCCAATTTTATTACAATTGGATTAAAACTGTGACCGCTAGAACGATTACATATATATATATATACATCAATTTTAGAGACGGTGATTTTCGACATCTACTAGGTAGGATCGATGGATATTTGAAGAAATTCTTACGAAATTTTGACTTTGGTACGAGACTCTATTTCCTTTCAGGAAATTCGCTAAAAACTACAGATTATGCCGCTAACACTAATAATCGAATTGATGAGACTGTTGAGTTGTATGCCTATAATTTAAATATATATTGTGTAATTATACAAAAATAATGAAAACAGTATAACCTCGTTTAGTTTTTAAAAACAAAACGAGGACAATAAAAAATTCACTTTAAAAAATTAAAAAAATTTAAATTGCAAATAATCTACAGACGTAATACAAACATTCCAAAAATTTACATGCACTTACAACAATAAATTAAACCTAATGTGTAATAGTTTTAAAAAATATAAATTGATTATAATTATTTTTTTAAATTTACAATTTATAGAAGAGTTTCTTCTTTTTTTTTGTATTAATAATTTTTTTATTTTTCTTGTATTTAGAATTCTTTATTTTTTTCAAACAATTTATTGTTGTAAAGAAATTTTCTTTTTTTAAATATCAATGTCTAAATAAAATCAAAGTCGTTATTGATCATAGATTTGAAACATTAAGGCAGTCCACTCGTTATAGCAAAAAGTATAAAATTTTTGGGGTCGGAGTTGCAATTTATTACCATTGATTTAAATTATCAATAGATTTTTTTAAAAATTCGTTATGCAGGAGCTGCTTTAACTTGCGAATTACCTTAGAATACATAAATCACTCTCTAGCGGTCATAATTTTAGTCTGATCAAAATGAAATGTCGTATTTGACATGATTTTAGTATTTTCAAGGCCAATTTTATTAATAAATCGCATACGTCAAGGGGAAAGGAGGGCATAAATATAGAAGAAAACATAAAATATTAAATATCTCTCTTAATATTAGAATAATCGAAAAATGTATAAGGAGTGAAGGTGTAGAAAATCAAGTTTTCCACTGTTCATTAACTTATTATTTTTCTCAAACTCTAATGTGTACAGAGATATTTAGAATTTTAACTTTCAATCTTTAATTGTAAATATTTCTGTTAATATTAGTGTAACAGAAAAATGATAAGAAACAAAATTACAATAAAACTTAGTACCTACAACTTTACTACTTATAAATTTTTCTATTTTGCGAATATTAAGGGAGATATGTCAAATTTTGTGTTTCCCCCACCCTCTAAACCCCTTGTACGATTTTACCCATTAAGGACTTGACCTTTTGAAAACTATAAGCGCCTCAAATACCAAATTTCATTCGAACCAGAATAAAACTGTGACAGCTAGAGAGTCCACAGACACATAAACGTGTATATATATATATATATATATATATATATATATATATATATATATATATATATATATATAGTAAAAAGTTTTCTACGGGAAAACTTTTAGAACTACTTTTATCCAAGACATTGACATTAAAATAATATTACAACAAAGTAAAGAATTTAATATAAATTGTAATGAATATCAGAACAACATTTAAATGTGAAAATTGCATACCTTAAGTTTTTGTTTTTATATTTTCAAATTAAGCAGAAAATTGAATGAGACTTTTTCCATTTTTCCCCCAGTGATTGTTGTGTATAATTTTAATAACTGATATGACGAAAAAATGCACTAAACCACAAATAGTTTTTCTTATAATTTTATACAGAAAGGTATTCATTGAATTTTGTTTTTTTTCATTGGATTTAATCCATTAATTTTTCATTCAAACAAAATTTCTAATTAATATTATACCCTTCTCTTCTTACGACTGCTATGACGAAACACACACACACACACAAACACAATGTTTTTGATTATGAATTATTCGTTTTCACAAAATAATTTATGAAACGTCCTTAATTGTGGTAATGGAAGGCTCATCCGGGATAATTTGTCAGAAAATACTATTGTACTTATATTAAAATGTGTGAAGATTATTTAACACGAATTTTCTAGGTGATTGGGTGAATGTTTTCATAGAAATTTTTAGGGAAATGATAATACTATTATCATTCGAGAAATCAAATACCATCAGGCTTCATAAGTAGTGTAATACCATCAGGCTTCATAAGTTGTGATAAATCATTTAATTTTCGAAAAAATGTTTCAAATAAAACTGGTTCGTTATAAAAATACCAACAATTTTTGTTCTAGACAATTTTTCGAAAACTAATTTTACACAAATCGAATGTAAAAATTTAAAAAATATATACATTTATGCATACAATAATACTTTTACTTTTAGGCTATTATTTTTGTTGTTTAATTAATTTGATATTTTATTAATATAAATGTCGTTGTAATTTACATGCAAATAATTAAAAAAATTTTTTATCAATTGGACTTCAAAATCATATAACAGAAACATTTTACACCCGAAAATCCTACCCTAATTCTAATATAAGTGCAATACTATTATTTTCTTTAGTATTTATTTATCGGTCGCATTTTCAACCAATTCCAATAAAACCCAAGTATTATCTGTGTCAATGGACTCTCCTAGTGTTGATATGATCCAAAATGATGTTCTATAAGAAATTATATTGGCATCAGAGGTAGATGAACATGAGTAGTAATTAGCATTTTATATAATTAAAAACGAAAAGCAACTCTATTATTTGGATACACATGTAACGCGAAAAAGCTTGAGGCTCCATTACTTTGCCTGCCTAATGCGGCTATTATTTATACAAATGGCACAATACATGAATGCTGCTGAGACAGAAGTTTTTTTTTTGAGAACTATATATAATTATGTATATATATATAGATTTTTGGGGTGGTTTTTTTTTTGTGGTGGTGTTTTGGTGATTGTGGTGGATGCTGAGAAGACGATATTTTAAGGAATAATATTAATGGCACATTAATCACTGTTATTGAAATAGTCTGATGCGTTTCCACGGCATATAGGACACGTGCGATTTGACTGTAAAAAAAACGAGAGAAAAAAATTAATAAAATACAATAAAATGAATTTTTGTTGATTTCCAGTTGAAACACACAGTATATAAATAAAAATATAATTTTGTTGCGAAGTGGTAGTTTCTATGATACAAATTTTAAAAAAACACAATATTTTTCTTTATATTTATTGGATTTAATTATTATTTAATAAACAAAATGTAATTAAATCACTCTTAAGTTACGTGACAACAAACACAATTCACGTCACTTGTTGGTAAACATCACCAAGCGCTGTCAACAAGGAATTTAGAAATGGGAAGACCTCCATGTAAGTAATCTAACAAGAATTGTTAAGTTAATTCTGTAACCATTATTATATAATAGTATTCATAAGCTCGAAAGATTTAACTGAATAATTGAAAAGAAATTAATGATTTTGAGGTTGTGTTCTGGCTTTCACTTAATAAATTGTTTTATTTAATTTTTAGGTTCACGAGGACACACTAAAACTCTACAAAAAAACACACTACGGGGATCTTGAATGAATTATTTAATGTTAAAGATTGATCCAATAAAATTCCGGTATGACGGGCCTAAAAAAAAGATATTTAAGAAAACAACTGAGATTTTGGGTAAATTTTATTTCTGTCGGCGGTAATTTAATTACCCAAAATCTCAGGTTTTTTTCTTAAATATCTTTTTTGTTACGACGGGCCTAAATTAAATTTTAACTTACGACAAAAAAAAATAAACATTATTGTGAACTTTTATGAATGTACTATTTATGATTTTGAAGAATTTAATAAATGGACTAAACATCAGCGCTTGTACATCCTTAAGTGAGGAACATTCTACTAAATTTTCGTTCGTTTCGTAACATCAATATACCTCTCAAACATCCTTAATTATTAATTCTAGACATACAGAGCTATATCAAATTAAAAACATTAATTTATATAGACACGTTTAGGTTCCGAAGATATTTTTATAATTTCCTCTGGTTGGAACTAAAATTTTCCGACTAATCCAGAATCTTCGATATTTTCAGTTTTTTTTTCTTCTAAAGAGTGGCCATCATATCTTTGAAATAAATATAAAATAAACATAAAACAAAATAAACTTACTCGTAGCCATTTATCCACACACTTAGCATGGAATTCATGCGAACACGGTAATACTCGTAACAATTGCCTTGCTTCAAAATCACACATACATACAACGCATGATGTTTGATCACCTTCATGTGTATCACTGTTAAATTTATAACTTGGAAGTTGTTCAATTTCCATTTTAGCTAAACCACGTGGTTTTGCTTCACCTAATCGTTCAGCTAAATTCAATAACGCTTCATAGTTTTCAGTTTCATTTGTATCTGAACCACTGAGATCTGCTTGACTATATGGTGATAATGGTGGATTTGAAAACATTGCCCTAAATTCAAATAGAAATAATTGCGTTAATTTTCTTTTATAATTAAAAAAAAATTTCGTTCCAGTTTGTGTGTTCCTTAAAAATTGCTGAAATATAAACTAAATACGAAATTTTTCAGTTTTCCAGATATGAGGGGGGGGGGGGTGGAAAGTAGATTTTTCGGAAATTTTTCACTAAGACGTATGGAGCTATTCAACGCGTCTTCGCTAGTTTACTACAGGGTCTTTTCGGTCGCTGATTTCGAATCTGACTGAACAACTACCAATAGCACAGTCAAATGCCACCTCTGACACCGGATTTGACGTATATAGACAAGAGAGTTTTTTGTTTCGCTGATTTCAAATCCGGTGTTAGAAGTGGCATTTGACAGTGATATTGGCAGTTATCAATGGTCAAATACCACTACTGACAACAGATTTGAAATTAGCGACACAAGAAAATCCCTCGTCTATATACTGACACTCCTATTCCGGTAAATAAAGCAAGTTGACAGGCAGTGCTATTGGCAGCTGTCAACTGTCAAATGCTACTTTTGACATCAGATTCGAAATCAGTGACCAGAAAAATTCAGTAGTAAACTAGCGAAGAATGGGCCATAGCTCTATACTTTTAGTGAAAAATCTACTTTCCACCCCCCCCCCCCCATATCTGGAAAACTGTTCATTTTCCGACCGTGCGACCATGAGAACTTTTGATCTGGAGCTCAAAAAGAACAACTTATATCGATTCCAGCTAATTTTACTGAGAGCGGCTTCCCATAAGAAATGTGCGGGAACCTTTTGGACGAAACTTATAATACTCTTTAAATTTACACTGAGTACAAATAGCGTCAAAAGTCGAGCTATCATTTCAAAATTTTATAATTGATTTGTGCCTTATTTATTCGGATTTCGAAAAAAAAAGACACAAATCAATTATAAAATTTTGAAATGATAGCTCGACTTTTAACGTTATTTGTACAATGAATAGCTAAATTATGTCTATGAATATAATTTTTTATTAGTAAATGACATTGGAAAATCGCCTATGAATACGAGTAGAAACCGGTAAGTTTTTTGGGGCTTCATTTTCTATTTCAATCATTTTTAAACACAAACTGGACAATTTAAAAAATAATAATTTTAAGTAGACTTACAAAAATTGCAAAACAAAGCCTGGATATGTAGCTGGAGCTGCTAATGGTAATGCACCTGGATGCCATCGTGTGCGTGGAGTATGATTTCTACGCGATGTAGTACTCAATCGACGTGGACGCATGTGCATTATATCTAATTGTGGTGGTCCACGACTTGCATCTGGTAAAAATAATGTTGGAGGGGATGATACTTGTGCTGTTAAATGTGTGGACGAATGTAAGGGAGGTACATGTAAGGACGCAGCACTAGCATGATGTAATGCAGCCGCATGAGGATGATGTGTATGTCTTTCAAGCAATTGTTCTACATCCAATCCTTCAGGTCGTTGTAGAACATCTTGTCGAACTTGAGGGGGTAAATGTTGATGTGTATGCGAATAATGTTGTGGAATGGATAGCGACGAATGTGGTGGAAACTGGAGACAATTACCAAATTGGGGGGTGGGAGGTGGTGGTATTAATTGGCAACCTTGAGGAGTAAATTGTGGATACATATTACATGAATGGATATGTGAGGTAACTGGTGGTGCGGCTGTTGGAGCAGAACACAATGAAGTGTATGTCCATATTGTTGGGGGTTCATGGGGATTCAATGTCACTGGGACTTGATTAATATCCAATAACATTGATGATTGGTGATGGTGAGCATTTTCTGGTGAGATTTGTTGATTCACTGGACCAAAGTTATTACGATGATGTGGATACTCTTGATGTGGTGGTGGAGCCCACACAGGCGTTCGTTCCCTGAATCGTGGACGTCGCATAACTATTGGTGGTGTGTTTTGTATCACTGTATTCGCTGTGGCCACTGGCGGATGATGTTGTCGTGGAGATCTTCTTTGTACATTATGTTCCCATGAATTCACTTGAGTACTTTGCTCAACCATTTGATGATGTCCAGATCTTGACAGACGGCGACGTTTTCTGGACGGACTTTCACTTTTAATACCTTCATCACAGTTTGATGTACGATAGAACGGAGGGGAATGATTTATTTGTACAGGACTGACAAGTAATTCTGTAATAATATTCAAATTAAAATGATTAGGGTACTTCTTAATCCAGTCGTTTTTCAGTGCGCAAATATTCAAGGTGCAAATATTCAAATATTTTAAATAACTTTTAGGGAGGCAATTGAAGTGGAGTTATGAAATTATCTTAATTTTCCTCCTCTTCAATTCAATTATTTTATCGTATATTACAATTTAAAAAAATTAAAATTAAAATTAAAAAGAGAATGGAACACTAAGATTCGAACCATAAACCTTTGACTATCCGTGTCGTTGGTCTGGCTAAGCTATAATTGTTAGTAAATACGTATACATCTTTTCATTTATAGATTATTTTTATCCTTACCCCGTCCATTACGCCTTGGTGAATACTCTAACGGCATACTATTCCCTTGCTGTTGCACAGGACTCAAATTATGTGGATGTGTATTACCATTTTCACAAATATTTATACGTAATGGAGGTGAGATGTGTCGCCGATCACCACCCAAATGGCGATTATCTGAAACTAATGGTAAATGACGACGATCAGGCATTGGCGGTATCGATGGACCCATTAATGGATTTCTACGTTCGTTAGTTGAATCCATTTGACTACCACCATTATGTCTCCTTGATACGGTATTATCACCATTATAAATAATATGCCTAGGTCGTGAATTCGGAGATAATTGTTGTTTTGGATAACCTTGCCCCAAAAATCCAGAATCTTTTGGAGAATTACTATTGTTTATTGGACATTCACTAAAATAATAATATGTTAATAAAGAATGTCACTTTTTTTAGACGGTGTAGTTATTTAGTCCACTAAGCAGATAATTAGTGCCAGAAAACAATTTAGCCCAATCTAAAACGGTAAATTTTCCTTTAGGGCGGCGGAACTAAGCGGAATACGTAATTATCCAGTTAAGACATGTTTCTCACGAGGGCTTAAGCCTAGCACAAACGGTACTAAAATGTTATCGCAAATTAACATCTCAAAAATCATGCGGGATATTAAAAATGTTACAATCTAACAGATTTCGACGTCCCAAATTAAACTATTTTCTCGTACTATTCGGCCTACTAGAGAGACTAAAATATCCACACCGTTAATATTAAAATATTACTAACTCAAAACATTGTTCATAATCATTATATTCCTTTGGATATCGATTTGGCCAACGTTGATGTCCATGTGATAAATTTTGACGATTTGAATGATTCCCACTATTATGTCGACTAAATGAAGATGAATTACGCCTTAAAGCTCCATGATTATTTTGATTCATTCTACAAAACGAAACCGTGAACAAAAATTATTTTGAAGAATCTCCAAAAATAAATGAGATATCGAAAATTTGTATTCTTCCTTTTTTGTTTATCTCATTTGAGTTATATTAAATTTCACTTGGCTCCCACAGTAATAAAATATAAAATATTACTGTTTTGGTCAATATGACGTATATTCCACGAAATTTTTATAATTAAAAAATTGCTTAATTTTATTTATATAACACAATGCATGCAATAAGTATTGTCTGTTTCCAAATATACAACAATAGATGGCTTTTTATAGATGTTATTCTTTGAACAAATAAGATAAATTTTTTTTGTGATAATTATTCAATTT
Source organism: Nineta flava (assembly GCA_963920215.1). Taxonomy (NCBI): domain Eukaryota; kingdom Metazoa; phylum Arthropoda; class Insecta; order Neuroptera; family Chrysopidae; genus Nineta; species Nineta flava. The sequence goes on from OY986042.1 coordinate 90,537,634, forward strand.
CAATGCCATATGGGTGTACAAATTAAAATAGAATTCAGCTTAAAAAAATCATTGAGCAATAATTATTATTAGCTAATAAATAACACTTATTACAAAGTGTTTCACTACTATTGATCCATAATAGCCTACAGTGGGTGTACTTAACAATTCGTACTTACTTAAATCAGTGAATTTATCAATAATCTTGATGATACATGAAGTATTTCTTAGTAATATTTACAAATTTTTCAGAAATATACACAATTCAAACACATAAAATGAATGAAGACAAAAGAGTCAATTTTTTTAACTATTTATGTTAAACAACAAACTGCACTGACATCACGACAGCAGTCAATAATCACCCTTAACTGCTGTGCTTATAATGGGCTGTGTACTGTGTGTATTGTGTGTACTCAACTCACTACATACAAAATAATTCTTATAATTAATATGATATGAAGTTAGCCGTGTACACCCAACAACCTTCACACATTTTAATACCCAAAAAGTATCCGTTCAGTGGCGAGTTCAACCCGTATTTTGAAGGTTCCATACAAGAATCAGTCTTCATGTAAATTGTGTGGCATTTCACATCACATTTTTTAAGGTCATTTCACATAGCTCATATGAAGACGAAAAATTAATAAAATGTGGTTGGTATCATTTGACGTCTCCTTTAAACAGCTATTGGAAATTTCAACTAAAAGAGACTTTATCTAGCGTTTAAAAAAAAGAACCATTGGTGGATCTAAACAAACAAATAAATCATATTTACATTGTAAAATGGGCGTCAAAAGTTGATGTTAGTTTTTACAATTTTATAATTAATTTGTGCTTTATTGATTCGGTTTTCGAAAAAATACTTCTAATAAAAGTTTTTCATTATAAATATAGAAACAACTTTTAATCGAAATTTTTTTTCGAAAACTGAATGGCATAAATCAATTATATAATTTTCAAAAACTAACTCCAGCTTCTAACGCCTATTATACATAAATTTTGTATTTTTCATTAAAAAAATCGTTTATATTATTTTATAATGTCTGCAAATTGTAGTATACCGAACTGTAAATCTTCAAAATAATAAATTATGATATTAATTTTTATAAATTTCCAAAATGTTCAAAACAAAGTAAAATTAAAAACATATTTTGCAGGATATATATAATAATACTGGACCACTCGAACTGGTTGATGATAATACGCATTAATCAGAATACAATTTATTGTGAAAAGTACATGCTTTATATACAACAAGAACAGGCATTATTATTCGTTCATTGGAAATTGATTTTGTTTATTGAATAAAGAACCATCAAGATCATCCAGTGGAAATCTATATTCAAGAAATTTATATATATGATTAAATTTGATTATAATGGAAGTTTATTTGAAATATATATGATAAAAATAATTTAAATTCATATTAACTTCATAATTTCCTTATAAGATTAACAATAATAAAACAAAAAGATGGCAACAATGACCTCCAATGATACCCTTGGTATGGTATCCTAATAAATGTATACAAAAACATCATGTACAAATAAGGTACAATTGTTTTGTATTTTTTTATGAATTCTGAAAATTTATAATTATAAATAAAGAAAAAACGAATTCAAATTATTATTTTGTGCATTTAAGATTGAAATATTATATCTACATCAACCAGAAGTTAAACTTTCAGAAAATTTAATATTCACATGAAATTAAAATAAATTATAAATATTTTCTGGGTGTTCAACCTGGCAAAATGAAAAGATTTTCTGAAAAATTTATATAAAATTTGATTAATATCAATTTTCACTCCCCATTTTTGTTTGTATACTGAAAAGAAATACAAACAATACAAAAAACCATTAATTGTTACATGGATACTACACAAGAATACCGAACTCAAACGGGAGAGTTGACAAAATATGGCAACGTAATGGTAGAAGTTATATTTACTTTTTGTGCCACTAGAGTTGTCAATCCGTACCGAAGTGAACATATTATATATGGAGGTTAGACTATAGAAGGAGAACTATCTCCATGTTGTAAAAAGTGTCCCTTAAATAGAAGAAAATTGAGATGACGCGATTGTGGTGTACTCTTAATACCAATTTTAAAGAAACTAAAAGTAGCCATGGACAGGCTAACATCCGCTTTCTAAAGGCGGAATTTTTAAATTATTACATATATCATTTGAAACCTCAGATGTTAAAGAAGTAGAAAGACTATTTATTTAAAAAATTCCATGAATATAATAAACATAATGAATTAGTGATGAATTTTCAAGTCACAATAAATTTGAAAAGTTAAAGGTATTTTAATAACAAAATTATAATTAAGAAACTTGAAGTAATATATATTTCGATTAATAAATTTTGTTAAAAAAAAACTGTATATATATTTTATTTTTATGAATATTATTTTTTATTTATAAATAAAAATGATCAACTTCAAAATGGGATTAAATGTAACTACTTCCGGTTGGCAACTTCACTTCGTTCTACAGTAACTATCTTCAGAGCAAGTCCACCTTCTCACAAGCGCCATTGTGGCCATTCACTGAAAAATATTATAATAAATTGAAGTAAAGTATATATTTGTCATTTTGTTAGACTTATTAATAAATAAAAGTTTAATTTAATATCTGATTCAATAATCTTTAAATTGATTTTAATAATTTTAAAATAATTTATTTTTACTTAATTTATTTTCATTTTTACAATTAATTATTTTGTTTTTTATTGTTATGTAATTATTTTGCGAATTTTTAACTATCACTTACTTCAACTAATTACTTTATTTCATTTATTAAGAAAAATATTTTGTTGAAAAAATACTTTGGCTGCAAATAATTTTTATAATATTACATAAATGCGTCATATTTTTCTATTCAAACTCGCGCCTTATAATCTCTCTACTGTTTCCGGCATAGAAGAACACTACCGACATCTTATTTTTGTCAATTATTTGTTTACATGGAGTTTATGATATCCTTGTGTAGTATCCATGTACTGTTAGATATAAAATATAACTAAATAGAAAAATTGTATAGTGATAATATTAAACAGTTGGTGTTATTTTAGCTTCGAGATTCGACCGCTTTCTCTCCCCTTCAATGCTGTCTGTTTCATATAAATCACACACGAAGTGTTTACATCTCATGAACAATACAAACAAGCCGGAATAGTATTAAATGTATGAACCAAATGAACCAATCAAGGATATTGGGCCCTTTTGGGTGAGATATGACGTATCAGCGCACCAAATATGCGCAGTATACATATTTTTGAAGTGGTAGTTAAATGTTTTGTTATGTGTTTGTAATATTCATTGTGTATTGTGCCAGTGTAGGAATAGTATTGAATTTTTGTGGTTGGTGAAGTTTATTTTTTTACTGTATAAATTTATGTTTTTTGAAAATCGTAAAATATCGATGAATACGTATTTAAAAAAAGAGAAGTTTTATATATTAATAAAAAAATAAATAATATTGAATGTGTAATTTAAATGTCGGTAAGTGAAGCATTTGAGCAACGATCTATTGTTTATAATTTGAAAGTTATATTCCACCATCTTGTATCAGATCACCTTTTACGTCGTATGCTAAATTTAGTTAGTACAACCGACAGCTGTTGTGATAAACAATTCTTTGTGTTAGTTCTGTGATAGACATATTGAAATATAAGCAAACCCATATTTATTTTGGTTTGGTTATTGAGTGCATCTAAACCATCAATTTAAATGACGAACTCAATTATGAAAATGATCGGAAAGAATATTGAAAGGCGATATGTACAATCTAAATCGGATAGAAAGTCACGTAGCCCAAAAGTACAAAGTGTAACATATTTCAATACACTTGCAACCCCTTTACGGGGTAAACAACATTTACAATTTAGTGAGCTTAGACTGAGTCCAAGTACATTGCCGAGAACGTCACCAGGTCTGTTATCGGGACATTTTGCTGGTGGTAAATGGAGTGAACCACCATCACCAACTGAATTACCAACACCACCAACACAATGGACACAATTAATGTTAGCACCAAAGTGTAGTCGTAGTGCATCGAAACAGAACGATGTTACAAAACATCTTAAAATGTTGCTCAATGTGCAGGCTTGACCTAGCACTCAACAATACATTCAAACAGACTTTGATTATTTTTACAACAAAAATATTGACTATTACAGAATTTCTACATATTATATACTTTAAGCTTAGAGTGAGATGAATTTTGTGTACGAGTGAGCACGACAATGTGACCTAAAGACTGTATTTTATCTTTTTTAGTTTTTAAATTATTATCCATCTTAAATAAAAAATATATATTCGCCCACCCAACAAAATAATATATATTTTTTAATATACAAATCTAACTAAACATCCAAAAAAAATAACTGAAAATATTCATTCAAAAAAGTTATTTTCTAAACGGTTAGATTTGTATAGACGATATAATTCGAATTAAACAAAAATAATACTTTTTATTGAAATGTTCAAACAAACAACAATGTTGATTTTTTGATGTTTTTTTGAAAATTTCAACAAAAATTATTATCGGAAAAAAATACGTTTTTTGGCAGAAGAAAAATAAAAGTCAATATTAAAATAAATACAAAAGAAAACGCGCAAGCTAGTGCTTAAAAAAAGTAATTTTTAAAACTATTATTAAAAAAAATATTCGTACCGAATATTTTTTGACTGATTTCAAATGTTAAATGTAAGTAATATTCATTGTCCTGCTCAGCCATATACTACTATCGAAACAACTGTTTACAAACAAAAAAATTACAATCGGGCAAAGCCATGATTACTCTTAGTTATTTTTAGCATATAAGTTTTAGATAAAATAAGTAACATATAAAATAAATGTGATTTTACTTCTAAAAACAAAACTTTCAAAATTCAATTGTACAAGAAAAATTTATGTGAATGAATTCGATTAGTTTTCAAAAAAAAAACAAACACCACCACCATAGCTTTGGTTATTATATTAAATGTACATTTGAATTAGTATACAGGGTGTTTCAGTTGAAAAAAACAACACAGGAATATAAAATTGTTATATGTAGTTAATTCACAAGTTCCACTATATAATCATTTGCACTTTTTTTCGCATTCGACGTATAATATTTGCTGTGCAATATTACATATTTCAAAATTGTTTTATTTTATCAAAATTGGGATTATTGATATTATATTCAAAATTTGTTTTAAATTATTTTAAATGGAAAAAAGTATATAAAAAAAAAAAATTAAAAAAAAAAAAACAAAAAAAAAAAAAGATATATATAAAAATAGGTGTTTTTTTTTCAAAGAAAACTGCTTGGAAAAATTGTGGTTTGAGAGAAGAAAAAAAGTGAAAATGATTATACGAAGTTAGGTATCATCAGTATTATTAGTAGTATTTGAAAACTACACAAAAAAAATTTAAAACAGCGCACCCAAAACAATCATTTTTATTGGCACAGCCAATAATATGTTTTGTTTATTTTATATTACCACTATGAGAAATACTTGGGAATTAACTACATATCCCAAAGTGATAAAACGTACAATCTTGTGAATTTTTTTTTGGTGATACTCCCTGTACTTACTCAATCTGTTTAGGCAAAGACCTCTAGTCAAAGCGGTCATATAATTATTGTTTTATCATTGAAAATCAAACTACAAAGTAAAAAACAGTAGATTTTATGTCATTTTTAAATAATTAATTGTACATTGTAATTATTGTAGGTATATTTGAAAATTGTTGTGCTGTCTGTGATATTTGAAAGTAGTCGGGTAAACAAAAATATGTTATTTTCCGTTATGCACTTTCAATCAGCAACATCCAAAAAACGTCCAAAAATAATATATTCACATACTGCTTTATTTCGAAAATTCTTTGTTAAATGTTTCTCTTGATAATTTTATTTCGCAAGTTTTAAGGAATTGTATTTTCTTTTAATTTTTCGCTGCTGATTGAATTCAAACTATTTGATTGGATTGTGAAATTTGTGTGAATTTTTTTAATGCAGCCAAAAAAAACAATCGTTTTCTATATTTACACACAGGCATGCTTTTTTAAAAGTGCAGTGAGGACAGAAATATGTGTTTTACAAGTGAACATCAAAAAATTTTGTGTTCTGACAATCGTACATCATTTTATCACATTCCAACACGAATTTGAACATTGTTATTATATTCTCTTTCAAATCTTGAAACCAATTTGCAGACTGCTTTCAAATATTTTTCATTTGTGAAAAATTCAATAATTTATGAAAGATTGTATCAAATTTATTATTAATTGATTAATTATGTTTATGCTTTAAATCGATTGTAAAAACAAAATCAGTACAAATATTTAAAAGACTCATTTGTGTTGATCAAAAATATATTTGAAATTGATTGAAGAGTAGCGTCGAAAAAGGTACACTATACCATTCAAAACAATTGAACCAGTTGAAACATTCTAATATGCAATATTATACATATATTTCTTAATATATACACTTAGAATGTGACTTACTGTTTCAAATACATTGAATTTGAGCGTTTATTGAAATTTTTTTTTGTTTTATTGAAGAAAATTTTTTTTTGAATATTTGAAGAAAAAAAATTGGAGTATTTTAATATGTAGGGTAATGTTTTATTAAGAAAATTACAAATATATTTTTGACCACATAAATCTTTTAAGATTAACAAAATCATTTCGGCATTCATTTTTCTTTTTCGAAATCATTTTTTTTTTTACATCCTTCGTATACAAGAAAACATACCCCACTTTTTTAATCATTGTATGTCAATTATTTCGGTTCGTTTTGTGTTTTATTATTGTCTTCCAAGGATGCCTGAATGATAGAATATATGAGGTAAACTCATATTGAAAAAGATGCATCGTTGCAATGTGCAATCGTTACACACACAAAAATGAATTATTGATCGTATATTTAGTTTATTTTATGTATTATTTACTGTATATTTCAAACTTTTTTTTAAACCAACAAATTCCTGATCTCATCACAAGTTTAATCACCAATTCCTGAATCATTAAATCCTTTATAAATATATTCACACCCATTTCCTTAACTGTGATACCAAATTTTAATTCATAAATGTTATATTTTCCTAATTTTTTGTTGTCCTACTTCCTATAATCCTTTGAGATTCCTTATTTTTGTTTTTCTTTAGAGTCCCTCGGGGCTCGCAAATAAATCACATAAGAGTAATTATTTTTATAAATATAAAAGTATATATATAAAATATCTATGGAAAATATTTGGGTTTATGGAAATTTAAACGAAGATTTTGGACATGAAACTGATCTCATCGAATTTTTATACACCAAAAATGGATGTGAATCGGTTTCGTGCTATATACGAGCCGCCATGCTCAAAAATGCTGTATACAATTGTTAACATTTTTATGGTCGATTTGTTCCGATTCCACAAGACTTTCAAAAAAATAATTTGAATAATACACAAATTGATAAGAAATTTGAACAATGCACCTAAAAAAATTACATGTTATTGCTCAAGATACATGACATCGTGGAAAATATCAAGATGGCGAACGGTGGAAAACATGTAAGTATATTTCAACTGTTTAAAAGAACAATCAATTCCAGATCTCATCAAAATTTTAATCATCAATTTCTGAATCATTAAATCCTTTATAAATATATTCACACCCATTTCCTTAACTGTGATACCAAATTTTAATTCATAAATGTTATATTTTCCTAATTTTCTGTTGTCCTACTTCCTATAATCCTTTGAGATTCCTTATTTTTGTTTTTCTTTAGAGTCCCTCGGGGCTCGCAAATAAATCACATAAGAGTAATTATTTTTATAAATATAAAAGTATATATATAAAATATCTATGGAAAATATTTGGGTTTATGGAAATTTAAACGAAGATTTTGGACATGAAACTGATCTCATCGAATTTTTATACACCAAAAATGGATGTGAATCGGTTTCGTGCTATATACGAGCCGCCATGCTCAAAAATGCTGTATACAATTGTTAACATTTTTATGGTCGATTTGTTCCGATTCCACAAGACTTTCAAAAAAATAATTTGAATAATACACAAATTGATAAGAAATTTGAACAATGCACCTAAAAAAATTACATGTTATTGCTCAAGATACATGACATCGTGGAAAATATCAAGATGGCGAACGGTGGAAAACATGTAAGTATATTTCAACTGTTTAAAAGAACAATCAATTCCAGATCTCATCAAAATTTTAATCATCAATTTCTGAATCATTAAATCCTTTATAAATATATTCACACCCATTTCCTTAACTGTGATACCAAATTTTAATTCATAAATGTTATATTTTCCTAATTTTCTGTTGTCCTACTTCCTATAATCCTTTGAGATTCCTTATTTTTGTTTTTCTTTAGAGTCCCTCGGGGCTCGCAAATGAATCACATAAGAGTAATTATTTTTATAAATATAAAAGTATATATATAAAATATCTATGGAAAATATTTGGGTTTATGGAAATTTAAACGAAGATTTTGGACATGAAACTGATCTCATCGAATTTTTATACACCAAAAATGGATGTGAATCGGTTTCGTGCTATATACGAGCCGCCATGGTCAAAAATGCTGTATACAATTGTTAACATTTTTATGGTCGATTTGTTCCGATTCCACAAGACTTTCAAAAAAATAATTTGAATAATACACAAATTGATAAGAAATTTGAACAATGCACCTAAAAAAATTACATGTTATTGCTCAAGATACATGACATCGTGGAAAATATCAAGATGGCGAACGGTGGAAAACATGTAAGTATATTTCAACTGTTTAAAAGAACAATCAATTCCAGATCTCATCAAAATTTTAATCATCAATTTCTGAATCATTAAATCCTTTATAAATATATTCACACCCATTTCCTTAACTGTGATACCAAATTTTAATTCATAAATGTTATATTTTCCTAATTTTCTGTTGTCCTACTTCCTATAATCCTTTGAGATTCCTTATTTTTGTTTTTCTTTAGAGTCCCTCGGGGCTCGCAAATGAATCACATAAGAGTAATTATTTTTATAAATATAAAAGTATATATATAAAATATCTATGGAAAATATTTGGGTTTATGGAAATTTAAACGAAGATTTTGGACATGAAACTGATCTCATCGAATTTTTATACACCAAAAATGGATGTGAATCGGTTTCGTGCTATATACGAGCCGCCATGCTCAAAAATGCTGTATACAATTGTTAACATTTTTATGGTCGATTTGTTCCGATTCCACAAGACTTTCAAAAAAATAATTTGAATAATACACAAATTGATAAGAAATTTGAACAATGCACCTAAAAAAATTACATGTTATTGCTCAAGATACATGACATCGTGGAAAATATCTTGATGGCGAACGGTGGAAAACATGTAAGTATATTTCAACTGTTTAAAAGAACAATCAATTCCAGATCTCATCAAAATTTTAATCATCAATTCCTGAATCATTAAATCCTTTATAAATATATTCACACCCATTTCCTTAACTGTGATACCAAATTTTAATTCATAAATGTTATATTTTCCTAATTTTTTGTTGTCCTACTTCCTATAATCCTTTGAGATTCCTTATTTTTGTTTTTCTTTAGAGTCCCTCGGGGCTCGCAAATAAATCACATAAGAGTAATTATTTTTATAAATATAAAAGTATATATATAAAATATCTATGAAAAATATTTGGGTTTATGGAAATTTAAACGATGATTTTGGATATGAAACTTATCGAATTTTTGTACACAATAAATGGATGTGAATCGGTTTTGTGCTATGTACGAACCGTTCTGGTCAAAAATGCTGTATAAAATTTTTAACATTTTTATGGTCGATTTGTTCCGAATCCACAAGACTTTAAAAAAATAATTTGTGCAAAAATTTTAAGTATTTTTATATGGACCAACTTTAGTTCGATATACTTTTCGAATGGTTAATGTACAAATTGATAAGAAATTTGAACAATATACCTAAAAAAAATCACTAGTTATTGCTCAAGATACATGACATCGTGGAAAATATCAAGATGGCGAACGGTGGAAAACATGTTAAGTTTTGCATATTTCAACCTTTTTTTTAAATAAAAGTCCTGATCTCATCACATGTTTAACCACCAATTCCTGAATCATTAAATCCTTTATAAATATATTCACATCCATTTCCATAACTGTGATATCAATTTTTAATTCATAAATGTTATCTTTTCCTTATTTTTGTTGTTCTATCTACTATAATCCTTTCCATGATTAAGTCTGCAAGTCAGCACGGAGTACAAGACACCTGTTGTTGGTGGATTAACTCTATGCTGATAGGTAGAAGAATACAAACTTCGCTTCTTGGAGAGTCTGTTATTTCGAGAAGCACCAAAGGATATGCGGACGACATTATAATTGCAATCCAAGGACCCTCTGAAAGCACAATCTCGGAGCTATACAAAACGCTCTAAGATTCACACAGGAATGGTGTATCAATCAGGGATTATAAATAAACCTTGGTAAGACCAGACTGATTCCATTCATACGGTAAAGGAAGGTGGATAAAATAAAACCACCCATCCTCTTCGGTGAAAGATCCCAAGGGAAACTAAATTCTTAGGAGTGATGTTAGACTCTCTAAACTAACATGGAACCCTCATCTGGAATATATAACAAATAAGAGTAAATCTTCTCTCATGCTTTGCAAGAGAGCATGTGGAAAAATATGGGTTCTAAAACCCAAAATGATCCACTGGCTGTACACAACAGTAGTTAGGCCAATTATAATCTATGCCGCTCTAGTGTGATGGCCAAAGGTTAATCAAATAACAGCAGGCACAAAGCTACCCAGGATCCAAAGACTAGTCTGTTGGTGCATTACTGGATCGATGAGCAGTACATCCACAGCTACCATAGAAATCATACTAGAGCTGACTCCGCTAAACATTGTAATAATAGCTAAAGCGAGATCCAGCACCTCTATAGACTATCTTGCAATAATAACTGGATTTAAAAAAATCAGATTGAACATTCAAGGATCGTGGGAACATCAATAATCTCAGACCCCATTTTTTAAATGGGTACAGATATACTTCCCAAAATATACTCCTTCCATGTGGACGGAAGGAGAACCACCCTATCTCAAGAAAGGAATCGTCTGGTATACAGGCGGATCCAAAACTGAAGAAGGGGTCGGGGCGAGAATCTACGGTGAAAGACCCAAAGCAACATAAGTCTCAACTTGGAGAAATATGCCACAGCCTTGTAAGCAGAAGTCTATGCCATACTGGCTTGTGTCCATGAGAACCTACGTAGAGTCTACATAAACTAGAAGGTATGTATTCTCTCGGAGAGTCAAGCTGCTCTTAAAGCATTGCCTGGAACTGAGGTCACTTCGGGGGTAGTCAAGGATTGTCTGGAGCTTCAAAACGAAACAATGTTATCAGGTAGACCTGATAAGCAAGCTCCTGGCCATTGCCAACATATGGGAGAAGGGAATCTCGTCAGACTGAAGTAGCAGGGGGAGCACAATGGACCATAAGGTCGAAGTGCAATACTTTTTAGACCCTAAGATATATCTATCTACTATAATCATTTGAGATTCCTTGTTTTTGTTTTTCTTCAGAGTCCCTCGGGTCTCGCAAATAAATCACATAAGAGTAATTATTTTTATAAATATAAAAGTATATATATAAAATATCTACGGAAAATATTTTGGTTTATGGAAATTTAAAGAAGATTTTGGACATGAAATTATTTTCATCAATTTTGTATACACAATAAATGGATGTGAATCGGTTTTGTGCTTTATACGAGCCGCCGTGGTCAAAATTGCTGTATACAATTGTTTAAATTGTTATGGTCGATTTGTTCCGAAAATTTGTTCACGAAAATTTTAATTTTCGCTATTTACTTCGTAAATAGCTCGGCTCTTTAATTGGGATATCATCACTTTTTAAGGAGCAACTATTATATGAAGTATCTCCCCGAAAACTCGGCCCTTTTTTACATTTATGTTTTTGATCGGATATTTTTTTATTTATAAAAATAATTACTCTTACAAGGAATGGCTACGACAAGCCCATCTCGATTATTTGGGCTTTGTGCAGGGCATGCGACAGTACAAGCTGTGTATAACTACAGCTAGGTCATTCGACTGTGCTCGGTTGAAGCTCACTAGAACACAGTTGAGAAGGCTGGCGGGACTCTTGACAGAACACTGTAAATTGAACTACCACCTTCATAACTTGGGGATCTCTGATGATCCCATCCCATTTGCAGGGCCTGTATGGAGGACAATGAAACCTCCATACATGTTATTTGCACCTGCAGTGAGTCAGGCAGGGCCGTCTTAAGCCATGTCGGGGCACTTGGGCACACAAAAATTTGGGGCCCCTTTAGAAACAAAAAAAAAGTGAATAATAAAAAACACAATTATATATACTTTTATTTAATGATTTTATTAATTAACTAAAACAGATCAAGTAGACTTGATTAACTGTTTTAAAAAATGGAACTTGTGTTAATAAATACGATACTACACGAAGAAAATGTTGGCTCAAAACTTATTAATTTTTATTATGCTATCTACTAAACTTGAAACAGGAACTGAAGTCTACAAAAAATTATTATGCTACATTACAATTATTATAATGTATTTTTCAAATTGTTTTTTGTAAACTAGCGTCTATTTATTTCCATTGTTAGTATGGTTGCCTTTCGGTTATATTATACCAACGGAAGCGACTAGCGTTTACTTACTTTGACATTTAAGTAATATGTCTGAACATTGATAACATTTTTTGACATCAAATGCTTGATATGAAAAATCATACACATCTAGGGATGGGAATCGAACACAAGAACTCTGGTTTGTCAGAAGTTTTTATTAAAGCTTATCAATAAGTTTCAAGCGCATAGTAATTTTTGGAATGTAGCATAATAATTTTTCAAAAGATTCAGCAATTGCTTATAATGTAACATAATAATTTTTGGTATGCCTCAGTTCCTGTTTCAAGTATAGTAGACAGCATAATAAAAATTGTAAGATTTGAGCAAACATTTTTCTCCGTGTAGTTTCAATTTACAACTGTGGTTTACTTTATTATTAGTGTGGATCGGTTACGATAATGGTTTCTTCCGCGATTTCTGGTGTGCAAAATCTTCTATTATATCCTCAAAATCTATTTGTTGAAGGATATCACTTTCTATGCACATGATTGATAAATTAGTGAGTCGTTCTTGTAACATAGTCGTTCGTAATTCATTTTTTATTCTTTTTAGCTGCGAAAATGAACGCTCTCCGCTACAATTGGTGACCATTAAAGCTAAGAAATATCCTTGAAGCCACTTCTACATTCGGAGAACTTTCTTCTAACTTATCGACTTTTATTAGGCTATGTAAAGCCGAGATAAACCTGATCTCGTCAAACGATTTCAGTATCTATTTCGGTTTTAAAATTCTAAAATAAAACGATTTCGGTTACGGTTATACTATAAACAAGTTAAAATATAAACGTTTAAAATCTTTTCTCGCTTGTAGAATAAGTAATTAGTAGTGTTCGCGCAAAAAAGAAATTTACTTTTCATCTCATACGCAACAAAAATAAACCGGTTTTTCTAATCAAATAATCGGTAACGGTATCGGCTTTTATTTTTTTATTTAAAACGGCAAGTTACACAAATCAATCGGTTTAAACCTAATTTTGGTTTATGTGTTACCAGTTCCTCCAAAATTGATTAGACCGATTTCGGCAATATGTTGGTATTGGTACTCTGGAAGAATCATATTGACAAAGATGATGAATCATATTGACGAATGATCCCATGAAAATTTCAAAATGGTTAACGTTAGTTTCCAAGTTGTTAACCAAATGAATATAAATTTTCTGGCATCCCCATAAATAAAAACGTATGGTCAGAGAATTTCGGAAATATTGAGTACTAATTAAAAAAATTTTTTTTTTAATATTTATTTTTAGCATTATAAGATTGTATTGAAAAGAGACTAATTGGAAAACGCTGTACAAAAATTTAGGAGAGTATGAATCGAAGAGATGATTAATATTTCAAGTTAATTTCTATCAATTACAAAGCAATGTCTATTTGAAAATTTTTTGTTTAATAATATTTTGAGATATTTAAAAAATTAAATACTTTGCGAATTTACAAAAATTGTTTTTTAGACTTTTTTCTCTGATCATGATCCAACTCTTCCGTTTCATTCCAACATGAGTAAATTTAGTAAAATTAATCCTACTTTTTTTTCTTTGATAGATTTCGATGAAATATGTGTATAAAATATCGATGAATATTAGTCCAAATAACCTCAAATTTCAAAAGAGGGTAGTTTATAAACTACAAATTTTTATATTTTTAAGCTCAAATTTTTCAGCTAAATAGAAAAAAATCGTACTCAATGAGCCAATTTTATTCTTAATTTTGCTTATACTTGCCAAGATCATCATTAAGGTGGTTAAGCAGGGTGTTTAAATAATAATTACAAATATTTTATTAGGAAAAAATTTATTTTTTGATATGATATAGTTAACTATATATAAAAGTCGTGCGAGTGTTTGCTCCAGATTTTTTTATACACTTAAAAAAGAGTAAAATTAATAAAATTACATAGTTCAGTAATCTGGTGGTTTTATCTGAAAGTTAAGTTAAAAGTTTTCAAAAATGATAGTTTTATAGATATTCAAGGCTTTTCTCAAATTTTCTTTTGACTGCTTTATATAGAAATGAGAATTGTCGCCATTTTTGGGAAAATGAAGAAAAAACCGGTTAATTTGGTGCCAAAAAGGTTGTGTACTAATTTAAAGCACATTATAATGAAAAGAAAAAATGGTGTCTTATAAATGGAGTGTCTCGCGACAGTATGAACTTGGCTGCCGAAAGCGTGGAATTACTATTAGGTAATAAATTAAATACATCAAAAGAGATTTATTTTAATGTTAAAGAAAAGTGAGACACTCGTGTTGGGTTGGGTCGAGTTAGTCAAATCTATACGAGTTTGTTTATTCACTAAACCTAATAGTAATTCAGTAATTCCACGCTTTCGGCAGCCTAGTTCATACCTACTCGTCTTATAAATGTTTTGCTAAAGTAAATGGCTGATGAGATATGGAAACCACTGACCTCTATATAAACAGGCCAGTGATGGAAACGATAAGTTTTACAT
Source organism: Nineta flava (assembly GCA_963920215.1). Classification (NCBI taxonomy): domain Eukaryota; kingdom Metazoa; phylum Arthropoda; class Insecta; order Neuroptera; family Chrysopidae; genus Nineta; species Nineta flava. The sequence continues at coordinate 90,552,795 of OY986042.1, forward strand.
TATACAGAAATCGGTTTTGTTTTGAATCGTATATTTCTGAAACAAAATACGAAACAGGACTAATACCAAACTGGACTGACCACCAAATGATTGGGATTTGAAAAACTGATCAAAATTATTTATTCCATTTTTTGTTTGTACTAAATTTATGTATAAAAGTAAAAAATATTTATTTATTAAAATTTTTTTATCAGGAAACAATCTCAAATAGTACATAAAATACACTTATTATAAGAGAAAATTGTATTTTCTTTCAAACAAAGGCGTTGTTTCAAAATTTGGAGTTAGGCTGGCGACGGATCTATAGATATCGATTCCTCCCCCTCACCGATAATTAAGATATTATTCTGAAGCATAATATATATATATGTATATATAGATATATATATATACACTATTTTCCTACATGTTAAAAGGTTTCTTTTATCACAATTTTGAAGCCACAGAAACATCAACTTTTACTCGACGGTAGGTATATTTTTAGAAATACAATTTGAATTGTTTAAAATTAGAATAAAATTAACAATGAGATAATTATTTGAAAAAGAATCGCCTTTTTCTATTTCTGGTAGTTAGCGATTCTCTTTTGTGATGCAAAATCGTAAAAATAAAACACTAGTGCCAAGAAAATTTAATGTGTTATTATCATAGTTAATGTTAATAACACTTTTTCGTCCCCCGGTTGAATTCCACATTTTTCGACTAATACCAACATTTATTTGACTTTCCTCACAAAGTAAAATAAACGAAAATTGAAAATCAATTGGTGAAAAATAAATGAAAATAACTAAATCGTAACTAGGCCTATCAAGAATGCACACCTAGAAGGACCATTCTAAAGGTTGAAGCTTCAAGTATAGTTGAACTATACTTTCAAACGAAATGTAAACATGCGGTACAAAAAGTACCCCATTCGGCCACTTGAGCGTGAACATCGTGGTCAAATATCAATCCTGAGTATGCGAATCAAAAACAAATTTTTTTAATTTTTATTCCAATTATGTATTTGATTGAAAATTAAATTTTTAATCCAGATACCAGCTTTGGGCTACTGTCTAGCATCACTGATTAAGCTAGTACAACTAAAAAAACAGACCTTTAGTAATAATACATGATCAAAATTTTATAGTCCAGTGATTTAAAAAAAAACCTTCAATACAAAAAAAGATGGTATAATGACTAACTTTAAAAAAAAACAAAATTGAAAAATTTTAATTGTAATTTGATGGTTAAAATTAATTTAGTCCTTGTTATCTCTTAAGTTAGTTTATTTCTTATCTATACACATAGTATAAAAGGAAGTTGCCCTCCGCGTCTGTCTGTTTATCCGCTAATTCCTTCTAAACCACGCAACGGATTTTCAAACGGTTTTCACCATCATGTAGATAATTTTTTCCGGAAGGTTTATATGTATAGTACATCCTAATTAAAATTTTCGTGTGAAGCCGGACCGGGTCGCTATTAGTTAATACAAGAAATTGAGCTACATAAATAACAATCTTTACATTTTGTTACTATTCAGTCTTTAGTACTATATCAGATATTTTTGAAGATAAGAAAATAAAATATGATCAATTTTTGTTTACGTAAAATAATAAAAACTGTATCTTTGACATCAAATACTTGATGTTAAAAAGTCACTTCCGTTGGTATAATATTACCGAAAGGCAACCATACCAAAATGGACAGACGCTAGTTTAGAAAAAAAAACAATTAAGGTTGATCGGAGAGTACAGTACATTCCATAATAAACAGAAACACTCTTTTAAACAGAAATTAAAAATTTTAATCTGTGAATTAATTATTTAAAGTTAGATAGCATCTAACATTACTAGTAATCGGATTTATGTAATTATTTAGTTACTAAAAATAATAAATAATCGTCTTTTGACGATTTGACAAAAATTTTCGTGAATTTTTTATCTTATCAATTAAGATATTTACAAAAGTCACGCCAGACTATTTTTTTTTAATTTCAACGTAATGAACGAGATTTAATTTATAAAGGTAGAAATTTTTTACTTTTTAATATATAGGAGCAACATTATCGAAAATGATTGCGTTCATTCAACATTTGCTATTCACAACATGTTAAAACTCCTATTTTTTAATGATTAATTACATGAAAAACCTTCGTCAGATTTTTTTCAAAAAATTATTTTATACGTATGAGTTAGCAATTAATAACATATAAAAAATTCAGATTTTTGATATCTATACATTGCCGGTTTTACCTATACATGTGTCCGATCAACCTTAAAAAATATGTAAATATTAAATAAATAAATTAATAATACATGGACATCAAGATAGTGACAGATCATATGCATTCTACTATTATAACATCTTAGGTAGTGCGTTGGTCTATAATACCAGAGTTCTTGTGTTCGATTCCCATCCTAGATGTGTATGATTTTTCAAATCAAGCATTTGATATCAAAGAATGCTATCAATGTTCAGACATATTACTTAAATATCAAATTAAGTAAACGCTTGCCACTTTCGTTGGTATAATATAACCAAAATGTAACCATACTAACAATGGATAAATAGTTTACAAAAAAAAGCAATTGAAAAATAAATATAGTTATATTAATTAATGCTGACAAATTCGTGGATAGTAAATCGTAAATATCCAATAAATCGTTAGATTTGAAGAGATTGTAACTAATACATACTTTGTAATTTAATTTCAATGTATTTAATATGATTTTTCGTTTGAAACTTACGCTGTGTTACACTCTAGGAGAAACTGGAGGAAGAGTCAATGTTAATGCTCAATTTTCTCTATAGTTTACGGTTCGATAAAGTATTCTTATAACGCTTACGCTAATCAGACTTTGATCTAATCTCTTCTAATTTTGATACGTTTTAGAAAATATTTTATCGGTAGGTAATCGAAATGATTTTTATACAAAAGTATTTTAAGTTTAGCCCCCACTTTGTAAAGGATGAAAATATTGATCGGAGACAAAAAAACTATTGATATAGGCTTTCATAAGACGACCTAAACAAGACGATAACTGCAAAAAGAAACGAAACCCCCCCCCCCCTTTTCCCTCGATCGATCTTGCCCATTAACGAACTCGACCGTTCAAATACCAAAAGCACCTCCAATCGGTTAAAATTGTTTTAACCGATCATTATTTTCATTTATTTTTCACGAATTCATTATATATATATAAAAATTTTACAGATGCTGATTTTTGACATCTAATAGGTAGGATCGATAGACATTTGAAGAAATTTTGCCTTTGGTACGAGACCAATAGCTCTATTTCCTTTCAGGAAATTCGCTAATAAACGAAAAGTGAAAAAGATTTCGTGAAAAATAAATTAAAATAATGAACTTGTAGCGGTATCGCTTCTTCATTATTAAATTATTTTTTTAATATTATTTATCATTTTTAGTTGTTGCATAACAACTATAACTTCCTTCTATTATCACGGTTGCCTTGAATGTTAACAACTTTGATAATTTACATATAAATATATATAATATGTCATAAATCAATTTAATAAAGATCAATTATATCTTTAACATATATTTATTATTTATTTAAATAATAATTATTCATTATATTAATCTATTACCTCTACAATTTATCTATTTGAATTTTTGAGAATGCCTTTTGGTTTACGCAATGCAGCTCAAACCTTTTCTAGATTTATGGCAGATTTGTTTAGAAATGTAGATTTTGTTTTTACTTATCTTGATGATCTTTTAATCGCGAGTGAAAACGAAGAAAAACACACTCAAGGTCTCAAAACTGTTTTCAACATTCTCAATGAAGCTGGAATTTTAATAAATTCTTCGAAATCTATTTTTGGTGTAACAAAATTAGATTTTTTAGGACATCACGTAGATTCTGAAGGAATCACACCTATTCCTTCCAAAGTTGATTCTATTTCAAATTTTCCTATTCCGAACGATCAAAAATCACTTCGAAATTTTCTTGGGATGATTAATTTTTATAATCGCTTTATTCGGAATTGTGGTGACATTTTAGCTCCATTGAATAAACTTGTTGAACACGGTAAAACTTCAACGAAGTCAGTTATTCTTGATGAACGTGCAATTTCAGCTTTTAATTTAGCTAAACAAAAATTAATTGATGTTGTTAAATTAGCACATCCTGTTTCGAACGCTGAAACTTGCATTCTCACTGATTCCTCCGGTACTGGCATTGGTGCAGTTTTGCAACAAAAAATTCATAACGTCTGGAAGCCACTCGCTTTCACATCAAGAAAACTGACAGACACTGAAAGACGATATAGTACATTTTCAAGAGAATTATTAGCTATTGTTTTTGGCATAAAAAAGTTTCGTCATTTTATTTCAAATCGAAATTTTTTCATTCAGACTGACCATAAACCTTTAATAAATGCTATTAATTCTCCCATTGAAAATTTATTAAATCGTGATATACGTCACTTAAACTTTGTCAGTCAATATACAACTGATCTTAGATACATTAAAGGTAGTGAAAACATTTCGACTGATTGTTTATCTCGAATTAATACTATTTCACTACCTTCAGGTATTGATTTGATTGATATTAAGAAGATTTCTGATCACCAGAACTGTGATCCTCTTCTTATTAGTTTGTTAAAAAAATCCAAAATATTCTTTAGAAATACGTACTCCTCCGAACTCTTTTTAAGGTTTATGTGGAGACTTCTTTGAAAATTCCCAGAATCTTCGTACCTGACATTGATATAGAAGATGTATGGAAAGCTCTCCATAATCTTGGTCATCCATCAATTAGACAAACCTTGAAAAAAGTACGCACATTCTTTTTTAACCCCAATCTTATTTCGCGAATCAAAAATTTGACACGATCATGTCCGATCTGCCAATTAAATAAAATCACTCGTCACACTAAAAGTGATTTTATGCCAATTGAAGAACCAAGTATCAAATTTTCTTTCTTACATTTAGATATTGTTGGACCTCTTCCTCCTAGTGAAAGATATCGGTATATCTTCACTATCATTGATCGTTTTTCACGTTGGGTCGAGGCTATTCCAATCAAAACTATCACGTCGGAAGAAATTATTAACAATTTGATTACTTCTTGGTTCTCGCGTTTTGGTTTACCTACGAGGATCACTACTGATCAAGGTAAACAATTTCAATCACATATATGGAAAGATTTTTTGTCTTCTCTAGGGATTAAGCATATTTCCACTACTGCTTATCACCCTAACAGCAGCGGTATTATTGAACGGTTTAACCGGTCACTCAAAATTTCTTTAAATTGCTGTCAAAAAAATAATAACTGGTACAAAATTTTACCTTGGGTACTTCTAAATTTGCGCTCCTCGGTCAAGGAGGATATTAACCTTTCTTCTGCAGAAATTTTATATGGAATTCCTCTACGATTACCATATGATTTCTTTTCAGAAAACGTTGATACATATCATTCTGTTCAACAATCTACTCGAGAGTTGAAAAATAGAATGATCAACGCAAAATTTTTCTTTACCAGACAGTTCACCAACAAAAATGTATTTTTACTAAAAGATTTAGATTCATCAAAAAAAGTTTTTATACGCGAGGATCATGTCAAACCTCCACTATCTTGTAATTATAGAGGTCCTTTCTCTGTTATCAAGAGATTTCCAAAATTTTTTGTTATTGATATCAATAACAAACCTACCTCTATTTCGATTGACAGGCTAAAACCTGCATACTTTTTTCAATGTTAATCTTATCTTAATTAACTTTGTATTTAATTATAAGATGTACATCAACTTTTAAAGTTTTTTCCGAGTGAACAAGGTTGTTTTATGTTACAACCTTTTTCTAGTCGTTTTTCTTTATTAGTTGATGGGGGGAAGTATGTAGCGGTATCGCATTTTCATTAAATTATATATAACTTCCTTCTATTATCACGGTTGCTTTGAATGTTAACAACTTTGATAATTTACATATAAATATATATAATATGTCATAAATCAATTTAATAAAGATCAATTATATCTTTAACATATATTTATTATTTATTTAAATAATAATTATTCATTATATTAATCTATTACCTCTACAAACTAACTCGTAACTTGACCCACCAAGAATGCATATCTAGAAGGACTTTATGAACACCTATATAAAACATTTATTTCTGCGATCAATATTTTCAAGCGTTAGAAAGTCGGGACTAAACTTAATATACCATTGTATATATCATATATACCGGGTATAAAAATGAGACAGGTATTTACATATATTGTTAGTTTCTAAGAATTAGAAATAATAGATTTGCCTTTCTCTTTTACTCTTTATAAATAAATGTATATCTGTCTTATACTCATATATAAACTGTTGCAATTTCCGTATCTCAAGGACTAATTTTGACTGATTGTCAAATAATCTAAATACTTATTATTCATCTTAATTTTTTTTCCTTCATGTTTTGTTTAGTCAAAATAATAAAGATATTTATAAATTTATTAGACACGTTTTATACATCTGCCCTTTACGTCTGACATGAAGCCAAGCCGAAAATGCATTTTAGGAGCAAATTACAATATATTCTGTATATATCCTGCTTTTAACATCTCGATGTGAGAGATTGCCATCAACATTTTTGTTTAACTCCAGTATCTCGTTTGCTCACACTCCGTTTATTTATCGAGACTATACAGTATAATTTGTAGATTTATAAAATACCTACCTAATTAGCATAATGATTATAAATTTACATCAAATTTCAATCATTTATTGTCTAGTCTTCATGTGTTTTTTTTTTACATTGAAACAATTTTTTTATCGTTTTAAATAAATTATTAGGAAATTGAACGATAAAAAAAAGATTTCAAGTCTTACAATGAGCTTTATAAACTAAGGACTAGTTTTGACTTAAATTTAACGATATGGCTATTCGGACACACGCGGGTACTTTGCGTGAAACGTTTAAAGCCATTATAATATATTTTTCATCTGTCATACCCCGAGTTGGTCGGCTTTGCGTGTTTTTGAGCCCCCGCACTAAAAAGCGTTCTATATATTTCACATATTGTGGCAAAAACTAAAGTACTAGATTGGAATAGTTAACTTATTTAATTTCAATAGTTAAGCATTATGTTAACTATTTCAACCGAGTACTACAATCTTTCACTTCATCGGTCTTATCCCGAGTTGGTCGTGTTTACGAGTTTTTGGGCCCCCGCACTAAAAGGCGTTCTATATATTTCACATATTGCGGTAAAAACTAAAGTACTTGGTTGGAATACGAGTAGTTACCTTATTTAATTTCAATAGTTTTTGCCACAATATCTCAACGTTAGTTTAATCTAAATTTTAACTCACGCTGGAGACCCACCTGTGCCCGAATAGCACGGCCCTAAATTTAATTAAAAAAGTTTATTCTTTAATTTTCTTTAAAATTTTCGTCACATACGAACTATTATCAAATAAACTTTTTACCATGATTACTTGAATAACACCAACAATAATCATAATCACTATCTGAAATATTGACCACGTATTCACACGATAAAAATTTTCTTCGGCAACATTCCGATCACGAGCTTCATAAGTTCGTATTAAATCTTGTATATGTTTTACTTTAATCAATTGCAATCGAACACGTTCCATAACTTCTTGTATATCAGACATTTTCATGTCATACACTTCCTCTTTCGTTAAACCATCTAAAAATTCGGCATTCAATTGATCATCCCATTTGTCAGATTCTTCGGCATTTGCATCTTCAATTACTAATTCAAAAAATACAGCTTTTGAGTTATATCGACTAAATGTATTATCGAAGCAAAATTTGTAATCGCCAGTGGTTTTTATTTCAGCACGATGTACATTATCGGATTTTTTAAAATCGGCATAGATTATTCGTCCCGTTGGTTCGGCTAATTGAAAATTTATATCTAAATCACCATGTCCACCGTCGATTACTTGGTATTCGATGTCGATTACTTGCCCTTCCTTAATATCATGATAAAAACATGTATCCGTTCCTGGTTCTATTGTCACTGTAAATTCCTTATAATAATGGGCAACATTATGCACTGATGATATAAAAAACAGAATTACGAAAATTTCTCGAAAATCCAACATTTTTTGACACTATGTTCTATGTTCACAATTAATTCAACTATTCCACGTTACTCAATTATTTTTGTCAAATTTCCCAAATCATTATCGAAATGGAATTTGATACCTAATGCCGATTTAACCTTTTTTTAATAAATTTTCAATTCAAAACTGCTTACGTCTGAGATTTAATTTTTAATTTTATTTGTTAAAATTTTCATGTGCGTTAATTTAAAAATACATTGTTTAATTTAATTCATAAATATTTTATAGAATAATAGAATGTTCTTTTTTACAAATTATCCCGGGATGTATACAATGTTGCATTTCTTCTCAATTTTTCATTTTTCGCATTTAAGTCAAAAATTTGAGGATAAACTTAATTAAATTCTATCTATGTGAGATTGAGTCAATTATTTTAAAATTTATTATTAAATTTTCAAATTAAGTAATTTAAAAAAAAAAAACTTTTTGTTATAGATTATTATCAACTTGGCAACAGTGTTGTATGAATCAGTGAATCCGAATCCTTCAGTGAAAAAAGTTAGTGATTTTTGTTTTTTGTACCTTTGTAATTGTTTTTAATCGAAAATGGTAAGTAAAATCTGAATTTATTTAAAGCATCTGTATTAATTCGATGAAAATGAATAGATTTTTCAATTTCCCAAAGAAAATTCGTATTTTGTACATATGACTTTTTAACCTCAACATCGGCGAAATTTTACTAAAAATCTTGCCAAAATTCGAACTTCAATTTTGATTAAATCTACACCCATGTATTAAAGAATTTTCAAAATTACATTTCAATTTTTAGCCATGCTTTGTTCTCAAATTGATGGTAATTTACTGCAATTACAATGTTTTGTACCTTTTGGTTTGTTTTATGTGTAGGCGGAGTTTAGGAATTCTAAAAACAATTTCAAAGAATTCAGATTCAATAAAAATGTCTATGATTTTGAATTTTCCGGATATTTCCAAACTTATATGTTTATTAACATTATATTAAAACTCAAATGCTAATTTTTGTGACGGTTGAAGTAATGTCGGTAGGGCTTTCCCTGGAAGCTAGAGTATTTTGTCGGGAATCTGAGCCACCTAGGAAAAATGAAAAACAACCCCTTTTGTCTATTTGTTCAGAAATTTTACTGAGCTACTTAGATGCTGGGTATTTTTTAATTCAATAATATTTTGGGTTCTCCCAACAAAATAAAAACTCATTTTGCTTGAGACAACATTTAAGTAATTTTTACCTTCAGAAATTATGTTTTCGATGTCTAAATTTGAGTTTTCAATGAATCTATACGTTTTGTGCCTCTCCCCCCTTGAATACGAAATCTTAAAAACAATAAAGGCTCCCACAAGGTATTTAAAATAACTTTTAAAGGGTACCTAACTCCCATTACAAATTTAATCTAGACCTAACGTTTTGTCAAATTTCTAAATCCTGCGTTACGAATTTTTCGAAATAACAGTCTATAATAGACAGACAGTCGAAAAAGTTTATCTTATACGAATCCAGTTCTTTTCTTTTTGAGGTACTGAAATCTAAATCTGAAATATTTATTCAACGCAAAAAATTATCTCATGATTTTTTTCATTAAACGAATTCGATAATAATCTATTAATTTTTGTTTTCAGCAACCCCAAATATTAATTTTGAAAGAGGGTACAGATAATTCCCAAGGTACCCCACAATTAATATCAAACATTAATGCATGCAATGCTGTTGTCGATTCAGTACGGACGACCCTTGGTCCGCGGGGAATGGATAAACTAATTGTAAACAACCAAAAGGCAACTATCTCAAATGACGGTGCTACAATCATGAAACTTTTGGATATTGTACATCCCGCAGCAAAAACACTTGTTGACATTGCAAAATCACAAGATGCAGAAGTTGGAGATGGTACAACTAGTGTTGTAATCTTAGCCGGTGAATTTTTAAAACAAATCAAACCATTCATCGAAGAAGGTGTTCATCCAAGAATAATTATCAAAGCTGTTCGAAAAACTTTAGAAATTTGTATTGAAAAAATAAACACATTAGCTGTTAAAGTTAATAATAAAAATCCAGAAGAACAAAGAAGTTTACTCGAAAAGTGTGCAGCTACTGCTATGAGTTCGAAATTAATTCACCAACAAAAAGGTTTCTTCTCGAAAATGGTTGTGGATGCTGTTCTCACATTAGACAAACTATTACCCTTAAACATGATAGGAATTAAAAAAGTTTCTGGAGGTGCTTTGGAGGATTCATTACTTATTGATGGTGTTGCATTTAAAAAAACATTCTCATATGCTGGTTTTGAAATGCAGCCAAAAACTTACAAAAATTGTAAAATTGCTCTACTTAACATTGAATTAGAATTGAAAGCTGAACGTGATAATGCTGAAGTTCGAGTTACGAGCGTTAAAGAATATCAAAAAATTGTGGACGCCGAATGGCAAATCCTGTATAATAAATTGAAACAAATTCATGAATCTGGTGCCCAGGTGGTATTATCGAAATTACCAATTGGGGATGTCGCGACACAATATTTTGCTGATCGGTAAGTTTAATCAACTAATCATAATTATCTTTAGTCCAGAGTTGATAGTTCCATCTTTACCATAAGGGTACCGTAGGCAATGAAAGAAACGCTTACTTTTCAAAAAAAATTTACTTGATTTGTACCGGTTTTTAGGGAAATGTTTCGAATAAAAGTTATTAATTTATTTATGAACTAGCAACACCCGTTGCTAATTGGCCCGCAAAAATTTTGTAAAGCCTTATTAATGAGTAACATAATATTTATCCCCGCCAAGGACTGATAGTCTTAAAACTCTGTTACACGTATTTATTTGTTTATTAAGAATTTATATTCTAAATATCAATTTTCATGTCTCTAATTTTAAAATACTGAACTTTTGTACTAACGATCACCCCCTTGTGGGTCCATTTTTCAAAAACTCGGGAACACGTTTTTTATAATGTATAACTGGAATCGGAATTTTTATGTCTCCAACTTCAAAAAAACTGAATATGTGACTCCCTATTTTTTTTTTTCGAAAAACGCTGAAACGTGTATTTATTTACTATAGCTGACAAGCACAGGCTTTGTAATGAAAATTTTGTCTAAACAATCGGTTATATGAAAAAGTATTTCATACAAAAGTTGTTTGTTTTTATTAGATAAACAATTTCTATATTTAAGATTTTTTCTATCTCGCATCTATTAAAAGTTAGTGTTTGTAGCGTACCATGCAGACACGGATGCATTAAATGAAAACTTATAACCTATGTGACTCGAGCATCTATCAGTTTGCGATTTTTTAAACCGGTCCCGTAGTTCCAGAGATTACCTCCTAAGTATAAGTACTATCTGACCAACACAGACTAGGCACTGAAATTTTGTCTAAACTGTCGGTTGTATGAAAAAGTATTTTATACAAAAGTTGTTTGTTTTTATTAGATAAACATATTTTACATTTAAAAACTTTCTCTATCTCGTATCATTAAAAAGTTAGGTTTTTAGCATGCCACACGGACACGGATTTAGTAGCTGCCATGTGGCATGAATACATAAAACAAAAATGAATTTGAAAAAAGTAATGAACATTACCCGGAACAAACAAACAAATTTTATCTCTTCATATATTAGTATAGATAGATAAACAACTTTTATCCAAAGCATTTTTATTCATAAAATGAATTAATTTGTGGCCATGTGTACGTGGAGCACTCCCAACCTGATGGGGACTCTGAAATGCCGAAACTTGTGCCCATATATTTGTCATCAAATTAATCAATTTAGAAACACACAATGGTTTCTTAGCTCAACCTAAAATTAACTAAATAAATACGAAACTGACTTTTACCGCTCGGGACGTAAAATACGAAGAGCTTATTGAGATTTTTTTGCAACGGGGGAGAAGCATAAGGTTCAAAATAATATAGGAAATATGATTTCGAATTTTTTGGTAAACTTTGATATATCGCACATTCACTGAATTTGGTAGGTAAATACTTCCAATTCGTCCAAAAATTGTTCAATTTTTCTTGAGTTCAAACAATTGATAATTGGAAAATATTGACCGAATTTTTAGGTGCAAATAAAGTTATGAAATTCTTCTCTGAACAAAAGTAAATTTTGATGATAGTATAGTATACACGATTTTTTTTGTTTCGATAAGAGCCCCCAATCTATGTGTGCCCAAGGGCCCCTTCATTTGACTATCGTGATGTTTAAAATGTTCACACTTGCGGCGATGTTATAGAATTCGCTGATTTAAAATTGTCGGAACAATGAGATTCACGATTTTGTTCACATGTAATAAGAGACTACGATACTAGATTCTGCCTCATAGAACATATTTACAGGATTTATGTAATTTGTGGAAAACACACCAGTGAAAAGAAGAACTCTATGTCTTCTTCGAACACGATTTCAGGTAATATTTCGTATCTCGTAATCGATAATCGCTTGTCAAATCATCAACTAATCTCGATTTTCGTATTTTTTTAATCCAATTTATTTGTATTGTAGTAATAGTCCACAGTACAGCACGGGTTTTTTTAATGATTAGTAACAAGCTAAATTTTTGTCAGTAGCTTCCTTCCGACGAGACGCCCAACTTTTCAATCGAAAAAATTCTCGATGATAGTGACTAACGAAGCGCGTAAGAGAGTAACTTGTTTGTTTGGTGATAGCAAATGTTTTATCAATAACAGTTAATTTATTAGTTAAATTGAGAGGTAGTGTAATAAAGACTTCAAAAAAACTTTAGTTCTACAAAATGGATGGTCAGACAAGCAGACCCCCACCCCAACATGTTCAAATAACGTGGTATACATAGTTATTACTTGGCGTTACTTAAATAACCGTTACTTGGCGCGATTGAGTGTATTCACGATAAAAACAATATTAGTAGTCTTTTATGAACTAAAGGTTGAAGAAATGAGACCTACAACATGTATAAACGTTGTGTGTCATTGAAATAAGAAAATGTTTTTCTAATTTCTAAATGAAAATTTTACATTGACATGTTCAGAGCGTAGGACTGGGAAATTGAACCATTGAATTTGTAGGACAAGATGGCCATCAAATTATACATACCATTATTAACAGCATAAAAATCAGTTTGTTACTAATAACTATGTATACCCCGTTATTTGAACATGTTGGGAGTGGAGGACCTGCCTGTCACACCATCCATTAACCATTTTGTAGGCACAAGTTTTTTTAAAGTCTTTATTACATTATCTCTCAATTTAACTAACAAATTAACTGTTACTGATAAAATTTTTGCTATCGTCAAATAAACAAAAGTTACTCTCTTACGCGCTTCGTTAGTCACTATCATCAAGAATTTTCGCGAGAGAAAAGTTGGGCGTCTCGTCGAAAGGAAGCTACTGACAAAAATTTAGCCTGTTACTAATCATTAAAAAAAACCGTGGTGTACTGTGGACTATAAGTTTTATCCATATCGATGACAAATAATATTTTATGATTCCGTGAAAATGCCTGACCCCGATATCTGTTAATTATCGGCGTGTGGAAAAAATCTTAGTGCAAAGTTTTTCTCTTACCTAATAAAATATTTTACAGGGATCTATTTTGCGCTGGCCGTGTCCCAGAAGAAGATTTAAAACGTACAATGAAAGCATGCGGTGGTGCCGTTATGACTACAACTCATGATCTAAACGACTCAGTACTTGGTTCATGTGAACTCTTCGAAGAACGACAAATTGGTGGCGACCGTTACAATCTACTTACAGGATGTCCAAATGCCAAGACATGTACACTCATACTTCGTGGTGGTGCCGAACAATTTTTAGAAGAAACCGAACGTTCACTTCACGACGCTATTATGATTGTACGTCGTACAATTAAAAATGATGCTGTTGTCGCTGGCGGGGGTGCTATCGAAATGGAATTATCGAAAATAATCCGCGACTATTCACGTACAATTGCTGGCAAAGAACAATTACTAATTGGTGCACTAGCTAAAGCGTTGGAAGTAATTCCACGACAATTATGTGATAATGCTGGTTTTGATGCAACCAATATCTTAAATAAATTACGACAAAAACATGCTCAAGGTCATTGTTGGTACGGTGTGGATATTAACAAAGAAAATATTACCGATAATTTTGAGGCTTGTGTATGGGAACCAGCTATTATTAAAATAAATGCTTTAACTGCTGCAGCTGAAGCTGCATGTTTAATATTGTCTGTAGATGAAACAATTAAAAGTCCTAAATCAGCTTCTGAAGGAGGTCCACCAGCTGGTCGAGGTATGGGTAGACCCATGTAAAAATTTATTCAAGTATTCCTTTTTAAGATAACACATTTACACAACTTATGTTTGTTAATTTTTAACAATTCACAATATAAAAAAATTATTTCGTATTTTGTACGTCTTTTTATTAAAAATAATTCTCACCATTCTGTAATAATTTATTTTCATTATTAAAACGTTCTATGCTTATTAAATCTTGTGTTTTATTTATATTATTCCAAAGCAAGAGGAGTCCAAACAAGATCCTCAATAAAATGATTAATTTTGATGGTTAGGAAGCTGAAGGCAGTACGACAATCGAAATGTTGGTATGAAATGCCCTAACATCGAGAAAGATTTCCCTCTTAAGTGTAGTTTTAAATAAAAATTATTATTCTGAAAGAAAAAGCTATGACCTAATCCTAGGTGATGATTAGAATAACTTCGTCCTTAGTAAACTAAGTCAGTCTAAAAACAATTAACTTCTGAGCATCTAAGTTCGGTGTGTTTTTCACAGGATACACTTACTAACTTGTCATGCCAGCAGTACACACTCGGCAAGGAATCGCGGTGTACACACTCGCCGAGTGTTCGGCCGGCAATACAGTTCTCGTCAGTCAATAACCGTTACTTGGCGCGATTGAGTGCATTCACGATAAAAACAATATTAGTAGTCTTTTATGAACTAAAGGTTGAAGAAATGAGACCTACAATATGTACAAACTTTGTGTGTCATTGAAATAAGAAAATATTTTTCTAATTTATAAATGAAAATTTTACATTGACATGTTCAAAGCGTAGGACTGGGAAATTGAACCATTGAATTTGTAGGACAAGGTGGCCATCAAATTAAACATACCATTATTAATCAACCATTATTAGTCAACGAAATTCATAGAGATAATATATAACGAAATTACATTAAATTAAAAATTACGGAGTAGTAATTTTTTGATTAAACATTAAAAATAATTATTATTCAAATGAGTAATGAAGGACACTAAAAGAATTAAAAAAGTATTTATAAATTTATACAGTTTTTATTTATTTCGTGTTATACTATTAATATTAATGGGTACAATTAAAGCGGTTGATAGTTCTTCATCCTCGCGTCAAATGTATTAACCACTCGTTTTCTTTGACTTGTGTTAAAAAAAACTACTTTTAATGGAGCGATGGCGAGGCGAGTCGACACAAGGCAGACCGAGCGTTAGAACACTCTCGCGCTGGCTATATCTCGCCTTGCCTTGTCGAGTGTGTACAGCCGACTTCAGCAGTGTTACCAAATTGGCCAAGTTAAATAGAATAACTCAACAGACTTTTGCATTTCAAATTACGATCTGTTTTTGTTTCGGGCAGAATGTCAAACAAATTAATGTGAATATTTCACGTCTTTGTTGATCTTATTGTAGAGTTTTACAATCTACCCGAAACAAAAACAAATCGTTATTAGAAATGAAAAGGTCTACTAAATATGAACATTACTGAAATACAGCAAGTCTGTCTGCTACTAGCTCTTAAATGGATTATTAATTGCAAATATATCACAAAGTAATTGTGATTGATTTTGACCCTAGTTTATCGCATATAAAATAAAACATCCCTATATTGTGGTGAAAATGGGATATTGTAGTTGTGCAGAGGCATTATCACTGTGGGTACACATGCACGATCTACTATTACGGAAATGTAAGTACAAGTTCAGAGATATAAATAGTCGTGTACTTAGTACAGCGTCGCTAGCCTTACTTATTCGGATGGGCCAGTATTGAGCTCGATAAATTTAAGCTGGACATTTTTTACATTAGTAAAAAATTTACAGGCTACACACTACAATGAGAACAGTGAAAATAACAAGTAACTGTTCATAAATGACTTCTGATTTCTGAGGTGACACACATAAAAAAAACATACAGACGAATTGAGAACCATCCTCCTTTTTGAAGTCGGGTTAAAAAACACAAATCAGGGCCCAAAAGTTTAAAAAAATATCTGGTTCTTATTGTCGTCTTTATTCGAACGACTTAAAAAAATTAATTAAAATGTAAAAAACAATTTTAAAATCCATGAACGGTTTTCTAATCATCCTTAAAAGATAAGACTAGAAATCTGTTTTTTTATACAGGACCGTGTAATCAAGATCTGGATCTTGTGGTGGGAATTAAAACAAAATTGTATTTGATTTGATTTATTGCAATACTTTATGATCATTCTTTACATATTTCTTAACTTTAGCCTTATGCTTCATACGTATTTTAGATGGTTCCAAAATATTCCGTTTTTGAAGACTCTTAAATCGATCCAATAATAACGAACCTTCGGGTTTAATATTACGTAAATTACCCGCAATATCCTTGCCTAAATTAAATTCTAAATCAGGATTTTCAAATTTTGTAGCAGCTAAACGTTTTGGTTCTAATTCTAAATATTTAGCTTTCTTCTGTCGTTTTTCTTTAAGTATTTCACATTTTTTCGCATGTAATTGTAAATTATCTTTTAATTTATTTACATTTAATATATCGTGTATTTTCTTTTTTTCCATTTTTGCTAATTGTCTTTGTCGTTCCAACAGTTTTTGTTCTTTTTGTTTTCGTCGTTGTTTTTTGTCCTTCTTTTTATTTACGGCAGGAGCATTTATAGCTTCGTACTCTCCATCACTTTCTAATAAATTTTCATTGGTTTTCTTTTTTTTACCCTTTTTATTGTCCTTTGTTTCAATCGGTAATCCTTCAATTAGTTGTGCAAAAATATTTTCCTAAAAAAACAAAATTTTTAAATTGTTGGAGATAGAAATAAAGTTCAATAACAAAATACGTTCCTTTTTTAAAAAGAAATAACTTTTGTTTGAAACCTTTTTTTATGTATATAAAGAATGTTTTTTTAGAGGTATACAACTTTAAAATGAAAGAATACACGCAAAAATCATGGTAATGGTTTAGGCTTTATTGGTAAGGTAATTTTATACCATTAAAGTTTCAATATGATTTCGGACATATAGGCGCCTCGGCTGGCTCTGGTTTTTTTTTATGGGTTGATGGAAAATTAATACAGAACATTACAGTTCATGGGGAACGTTATAGATCTTTGTTTACTAACTTTTTTGTTCCCCAATTGAATGGTATTAATATGGAAGAACTTTGTTTCACGCGCCAGAATCAATTTATTGAATGAAACTTTCGATTAGCGCATAATTTTGCGTGAGGACCTGTGAATTGGCCTCCAAGATCCTGTAATTTACTTTAGTTTATTTTCTGTGGGGATATATTAAATCCCTAGTCTATGCCGATAAACCAGAGATATTGGATGGCTTGAAAGTCAAAATTCGCCGCGATATTGCCCCAGCTGTTCGAAAATTGGACTTCAAGGTTGCGAGTTTTTCGAGCCAGCCGAGATGCCCGAGATATTCCCGAAATTATATTTTTAAACATTAATGGTACAAAATTACCACCATTTTTGTTTTTTTATTTCATTTTAAAGTTGTATACTTAAAAAAAAAACCATCCTGTAGCACTATTTACAGCATTAGTGGAGTTCCTATTTCAAAATTTTATAGTTGATTTGTTTTCAAATCCATTCGGTTTTCGAAAAAATGTTTAGAATAAAAATTGTTCCATATGAAAATACTAACAAATTTTATTCTAAACATTATTTCGAAAACCGAATGAATTCGATACAAATCAACTCGAAATTTAAAAAAAGAACAAGGAAACGGAAAAATCTAACCACCAATTGATAATGTAATCGCCCAATTGGCGAGAAATAGACAACACTGCCCAAACGAATAAATGTGCGTAATTACCTCTTTTTTCTCTGCAGTCATTCTTTTAAACATTTTAGTTGTAACACGATTAAGATGTTGATCTCGCTTTAACAATGTTTCTTCTTTATCTACGACTTCTTTTAAAAGTTTTTGATGATCTTCTAAACTTGGATTATACGACATTCCACCGTGTGGTTGTTCAATTGTAGGAAGAATTGTTGGTTTTTTATGAAGAGATGCAGGAGTATGTTTTTTTAACTTTCCCAAATTTGTTAAGGTATGACGTACAGTATCCTTTTCTAACCATACATCTTTTTCTATTTTATGAACAACTAAAGTAGAAAAATTACTTAAATGAATAAAATGATAGTTTCAGCTTCATTCTCGATTTGTTATTAATTTGAGAATAAATAAAGGGCAGATTTGAAGAGTAGTTTCCGAGATATATCCAAAAATTTAACTACCCATACAGGGAAGTGTAATCTGTGTTGCTAAAAAATGGTCAAAAGCTTCATAGCTTTTTTTTGGTTCCTGAGATACAGAGGCTT
This sequence comes from Nineta flava, assembly GCA_963920215.1. Classification (NCBI taxonomy): domain Eukaryota; kingdom Metazoa; phylum Arthropoda; class Insecta; order Neuroptera; family Chrysopidae; genus Nineta; species Nineta flava. The sequence goes on from OY986042.1 coordinate 90,571,417, forward strand.
GGATTCTTCTCTAACCATTCATGTAAAATATAGTACAGAAGGCGTCTATGCTTAAACTTGGCACATCGCACGACCGTGCTATAACAAAATAGCTCAGTGAAACAAAATCAAAAATACAGTGAAATTGTGATATTCAGAAAATAAGTTATATCAAAATTTTGTACTCTCTTTTTTATCACACCGAAATCTTTCGAAGAGATTAAACAGATGGCGGCGCAATTATTAAATTTTATTAATCTGCATTATTAAACTGGAGTTAGTTTGGTTTGTTATAAGTTTCAATTTCATTTTATTGTTATTAAATTTTTTTATAATCAAGGCGTAAAAACAAACAGATTCAGGCAATGCAGACCTATACTAAGGACAAGTAATATAAGGTCAAAAAACACACAGACTCAAACTAAACAAACTCATACTTAAGAATTATTGACTCAATTGACACTTTATCGTGACTTCACCTCTAATAGCCGATAATTTTGAAGTATTCTTTAAAAATAGATCCCTATTTTGTGGCGCTACGGATATCATACTTTTCCCAATATATGTTACTCATGTTACGGCATGTGGTGTACTAGATATCGTCTGAAAACGTAATAAGAGGGATGAATCTCGGAAACTCTCCGTCAAATCAATTTGAATTTATGTTTTTAGGATCCAATTTTCCGTTTACGGTGTAAATTGTATCCCAAAAGCATAACATATTTATTACAATGTATGAAAAGTCAGATTTTAAAAATTTTCAAGTATAATAAACCCAACGGGATTTGTAACAAGTAACAACTAACTGGGTTGATTGTTTGAATACTCAGTATATACTGAGTTGTATATCAATGTTTGAATTGTTAAAAATTTTTTAATTATCCCACAATTCAAAAAAAAAATCTTTTATGGTTTTAAAGACGGGCATATTTTTCGCTTTTCGAGGAACTTTTGAGCAAAAATTATGAGAAAACTATTGAGTTTATGGAAAAAAATTTCGAACAAAAGTTTATTTTAAAAAGAAGATTTGAGATCAGTTTTGTTCATTTTTCCCAAACATGGTTCAATTTTGCCTATTAACGAACTTGACCTTACTTTTTTACTCTAGAACACATATACAAAATTTCAGCTCGTTATCTCTTTTTTTGTTTTTGAGTTATTGTATTCACAGACATGCCTAAATGGTCGAATTAGTCATTTATGAAGACACATGCCAAGCATTTATATTTTCAAGCGTTACAAAGTAGTGATCAATCTTATATATAATATACCTTGTATATTTACATATACTGGGTATAAAAATCCATAGGTAGGCCCGATTGTTTTAAAAATCCCTTTTTTATTCCAAAACTCAATTTCACAGATCTTTAGAAGTGTAAAATGGAACAGAAAATGTTTTTCTGAAGACCCATATCAATAGAAAATATCTCGGTACAACAATTTTTGACTCTTCACATTCTCTTCTACAATGCATAGAAAAAAGGTTATTAAGGGAAATCTAATTTTTATCCTCTAAATTTAATTGAATTTTTGGGAAAAAATATGTTTTCAAGTTAAACAAACCCCACTATAGTAAAAATATTGAAATTTAAAATTTAGTTTCTTAAAAATTACCTTCCACATCCCATACGTCTTTCGTTGCTTCAAATATTGTGGTTTTTGGTTTCTTCTTTTTCGTTTTGCTCAAAAACCTCTCTGCTCTTTTAACTTCTTTATCCAATCGTTTTTTAGCAACCACTGGAATTGATTTGGTTCCAGGTGGTTTAACATGATTTCGTTTGCCAATTGGGACTGGAACTTCTGAATGACTTTTCAACATATTAAAACATTTTGGATCGTACGATATTTTACTTTTCCTTGCCTCAGGTTTTTTTGATAATGGATTTGTGTCAATTTGAAATAATTCATCATCATGCCGTTCTTCAAATGGTTTTCTATAAAAAGTGATATTTCAATTGAATGTTTATTTGATAACATACATTTTAATACTAACCCCAAACGTTCTTCTAAACGTTTATCTTCTAAAAATTTATCTACATCTTTAATGTCTACATGTTTTCGCCATGCAATTTTCTTTTTCTTAGAAACTCGTTTCTTTTTATTAGTTAACATTGTCATTTTCACGTGGTATCCTATAGACAAATATATTCATAGATAATAGATTGATGAATATATTTTGTAAAAACTTAAATGCGGTTTAAGATTTTTGGAGGTTATATTTTGACCGTAGACAACCAGGATTACCAGCTAGAAAACCTGAAATTCCCTAAGAAAAAAATACATTTGTCGGTGTGTTCAGCCGAACTAAGAAATCTTATGTAAGTTAATCTGACTATCTTACTAGGATTACTAACTTCTTAGTTCGGCTGAAGGCCGCTTAGTTCGTTCGGCTTAGTGGTGCCACTAAGAAGCACTCAAAATTTTATAGTCAATGGTCGCTTTCCATTTAAACCACAGCCAATGAGTGTGTGACACACTGTGTGCACAAAGCAAAGCACGCTGTGTGAGAAAGTACGATAAATGGAACGTAATTTAATTCTTCACATGATTTACAGATGGTGCTCATTAACATTTTTCACTACACACAATTTTTCTTGTATCTCTCTGTGTGGGCTGTGTGCGACACAGTGCGTGAGGCTTGACCGTTCCATTAGTACTCCTGCCAGACACCGTGTGCGCAGAGAGAGGCACAAGGAAAAAGCTCCATTCATTTAGCCCCTCATCAACACTAAATCTAATTGTTTTTTACCTCAATCGTTTGATGGTTAATGATGGTTTATTTAAATCGTTTGATGGTAATTAGTTTATTTATAAATGTGTGTGTAATGGATAATATAGTAAATTATGAATAACTAATAAAATATTATTGTTTTAATAAAAATAATAGACCATCAATCACCATCAAACGTCTTTTCGTCGATTGAAATAAAAAAATCTCAAGAATTTTCTAATTGAGGGGTTAAAAAAAAATTTAGGTCGATTAGAAAACAATTTTTTATAAATAAACTAATTACCGTCAAACGATTTAAATAAATCAACATTAACCATCAAACGATTGAGATAAAAAACAATTAGATTTAGGGTTAATGAGGGGCTAAATGAATGGAGCTTTTCCTTGTGCCTCTCTCTGCGCACACGGTGTCTGGCAGGAGTACTAATGGAACGGTCAAGCCTCACGCACTGTGTCGCACACAGCCCACACAGAGAGTCACAAGAAAAAATTGTGTGATATCTGAAACTCATGTGACATCTGTAATACAATATTTACCGATAAATTCAATTTTTTTAAACATCAAGGAAATCATAAGCTGCACAAAGTGTATTCATGTGAACTTTGTGACAAAATATTTTTCAGAGATTCCCTTCGTATCCAGAGAATCATGTACATAAAAATTTAATTGTTTTAATAAAATAATAAAATTTAGCAACTTTTTTTTCATTTATTTTGTATTGATAACTGACCATTGTGGTCACGACTTCTGGTGGCAAAATAAGAAACCAAATTTAGAGTGTACTCTTACGGATTCAAAGATGGCTAGTCTTACCTAAACATGATCCGATTTGCCCATTTACGAACTTTATTTTACTTTTAACTCTAGACCCTACACACAAAATTTACAGACAGATGGATGAGCAGAAATGGACTAATTAGGTCATTTACGTACGTCCGCCTATCCGTAACGATAATTCTAAAACGAAAATAGATAACGAGCAGAAATTTGTGTGTTGTAGAACTTAAAGTAAGGTAAAGTTCGTGAATGAGCAAAAACGGATCGTGCGTCCCATAGCCAGGGAGGTGGGGAGAGACCTTCCATCTTTGAAACCGTAAAAGATAGAACAAACCATTAATAAACAATTAAGTAATTACTCTTACCGAGTATTTCAGCAATTAACTCAGTTAGTTGCTACTTTCACTTTTTTTTTTTAAATCTTCCGAGGAAAATGGTGAAAGTGTGAATATATTCACTGACTGTCAAATAGTACTTTTACCTCTTAAATACTCGTGAAGATTTTCCAACGGAATCATCTTCGTTTTGGCACTATGAAAACATGGCAAAAAGTCTATAGTAAAATCACGCGTGCAAAAAAAGTTATTGAAGCTGAAAGGTTGCGAAAATCAGTTTTTCTCAAATATCTTGTAAACTATTGGTTTAACGTTATCAGAGGTCATTATTAATTATATGTATTAGGTAATTCTACACAGAAAAGGTTTTGTACAAAATTCACGTTGGACTAATAGCTATCGAGATATACGGCTGAGAAACGTTTTTGATAACGTTACAATAAACTTAAACTGAGTTTTAAAAGGGACAAAATGTGTCCAATGCGTCAAGCGACACTGGTGAAATAAGTTAGCGTCAAACAAGTAACAAGAATCGAATTATCGATCTATGTTATTCCTTAACCTTTTGGGAGCAACAACAACTCATAGATATTGTAATTGTATATAAAAATTTATTTATAAAATAGTAGTGAACGGAAGTATAATAAAAATTGTATTTTTATTATATTTCCATTTTCAGCGTCAAATAACTGACACCAGCGTTAAAATTAAAATATTTTTAGTTTTATCCATATATTTTATCTATGGTTTTATCGCTGCTTTTTATCCAGGTGGCGCTTCGGTCGAAATTATACCACGTGGCCAAATTTGACGCTGGAAATCAGCGTCAAGCGCAGCACGAAATCGCACCTTTAGAGATCAGTGATAAATTCATAAAGAGGATGACATTTTTTCCCTACAACTACAGTCTATCTCTAACCTACAGTGTATGACTGTTATCTATGGTAGTGTTAAAGCTTCTTTGTGCTTACACTCAATCTATTATCTATGGTGCTTTGACGCCTTCTTTGTGCAAATATATTTGTTTGATTTTAGGAAATATTTGAACAAACAGTGATAATCAATTAAAACCATTGTAAATTAAAAATATTTATGGTCAAATTGTTAATACACAATACATATTTATGATAATTTGTGAAAACTTATAAGTTACAAAAAATTAAAAATGTCGGATTATTTATTTCAAGATGTAAATAATCCTCTATCAATCAAAGAAGAACCTGAAGAAAAATTACATACCGAATTAATGATTGAAGATGAAAACATTAAAACTGAACATCAAGTACATGAAGTAACAATTAAGGAAGAAATAACAGAAGACAGCGATTCTGATTCAAGTGAACAGAAAATTAACGAAAAATCATTTTCATGTGATATTTGTGATAAAACATTTACTCAAAAATACAGTTTAATTGAACATAAACGAATCCATACTGGAGAAAAACCTTTTTCATGTGAAGTGTGTGGTAAAACATTTACTCTACAAAGTAAATTAACTAAACATGAACAAATTCACGACAAAAGTGTTCCGAAAAAAATTTTACAAAAACGCGTTCATACTGCAAAAGGACATTTTCCATGCGAAGTTTGTGATAAAATTTTTTTATACCAAAGTAAATTAATCATCCATAAACGAATTCATACTCGCGAACAACATTTTTCGTGTGACTTTTGTCATAAATCATTTGCACAAAAAATCAATTTAATTAGTCATAAACGAATTCATACGGGTGAAAAACCTTTTTCATGTGAATATTGTGGAAAATGTTTTACAAATCAAAGTAGTTTAGTTAACCATAGACGAATTCATACTGGAGAAAAACCATTTACATGTGATGTTTGCGGTAAAAACTTTGTGCAACGAAGCAATCTTGCTGAGCATAAACGAATACATACTGGTGAAAGACCATACGCTTGTGATGTTTGTGGTAAAACATTTATTTTAAATAGTAACCTAACTAAACACAAGCGAACTCATTTGGGAGCAAAACAATTTTCATGTGATATCTGTGAAAAACGATACAATCAAAAAAAAAATTTAATTAATCATCAACGAATTCACTCGGGTGAAAAGCCGTATGCATGTGATTTATGTGATAAAACATTTATGTACCAACCCAGTTTAATAAATCATAAACGAGTTCACAGCGGCGAACAACCTGCTTCGAGTGATAGAACATTGGTTAAACGTAAACCAAATTATAGCACCGAGAGACCTTTTGCCTGTGATGTTTGTGGTAAAACATTTGTTCAAAAACAAACATTAATTGAACATAAACGACTTCATACGGGTGAAAAACCGTTTGCATGTGAGGTTTGTGGTAAAAGATTTACCCGTCAAAGTAGTTTTGTTAATCACAAACGAATTCATACTGGTGAAAAACCATTTTCCTGTGATGTTTGCGGTAAAACGTATACGAATCAAAGTAGTATAGTCGAACATAAACGAACGCATACTGGAGAAAAACCATTTTCCTGTGATGTTTGTAATAAATCGTTTACGCAAAGAAGCAATTTAGTTGAACATAAACGAATACACACAGGAGAAAAACCATTTCCATGTAATATTTGCTGTAAATCGTTTAGTTCAAATAGTAATTTAACCAAACACAAACGAATTCATACTGGGGAAAAACCGTACTCGTGTGATATTTGTAATAAAACGTTCACGCACGAATACAATTTAATTAGCCACAAACGGATTCATACTGGAGACCAGCCGTTTTTGAGTACTCAAACTAATTTAGTTAGCGATAAACCAATTAACACTGGAGAACAACTTTTTTCGAGTGATGTTTGTGATGTAACATTCAGTGAAGAGAATAGTAGTGGAGGGGAAGCTGAAGACAGTCAAGTAACTTTGCCTAGTCCTTTGTTGCAAGCTCCTGAAAGTCCACATGCCTCAATTACCACATCGATCCAATCTTCTCCTAGTAGAAATGATGACCCCCAGCCTTTACTCGGAGAATCCGATCGACAGGATCATCTACCATTTTATATGCCCAATCTGCGGTTTCCCGATTTTCGTGGAGCCGAAGGTACGTTTCCTATATGGATGCGCCAACAAATGGCGGAGATTGTTCAAAAAACTTCTACTCAGCCAACGAATTTATTAAACAAAACTGAGAGTGATCAAACGCAAATTCAGGAGTTCAAACCAATTGAAGAAAAGCTTTATTCGTGTGAGTTTTGTGATGATCTGTTTACCGACAAAACCACGTTAATTGAACATAAAAAAATTCACGCTAGTGAAAAATCCTTAACGTGTGAGGTCTGTAATAAAACATTTACAAATCAAACGAATTTAGCTAAACATGAACAAGTTCATACCGTAGACAGGCCTTTTTCATGTGAAGTTTGTGGGAAAGCGTTTATTAAACGTAGCACTTTAGTTGAACATCAACGTATTCACACTGGAGAGCGGCCGTTTTCATGTGACGTATGCGGCAAGACGTTTAGCTCCCGATGGAATTTAACGAAACATATACGAATTCACACGGGAGAAAAACCATTCTCATGTGATATTTGTGGTAAAACATTCGGTTCAAAATGGAATTTAACTAAACATAAACGAATTCATACTGGAGTTAGACCATATGCATGTGATGTTTGTGACAAAACATTTGCCCGAAAACATAGTTTAATGGAGCATAAACGGTTTCATACTGGAGAACAGCTTTTCCTGTGTGATGTTTGTGATAAAATTTTTACACAACAAACAAGTTTGGCTAATCATAAACGAATTCATACAGGAGAGAAACCATTTTCATGTGATATTTGTGGTAAAACATTCAATCAGCATGGCAGCTTAGTTCAACATAAACGAATTCATACTGGAGAACAAATGTTTCCGTGTTATGTATGTAATAAGACGTTTGCCCAGAAAATCAATTTAATTAATCATACACGAATTCATACAGGGGAAAAACCATTTGCGTGTGGTTTTTGTGAGAAAACGTTTACTAATAGAAACAGTTTAGTTGAACATACACGACTGCATACGGGAGAAAGGCCATTCTTGTGTGATGTTTGTGGAAAATCATTTACGCAACGTACAAAATTAGTTGAGCATAGACGAATTCATACTGGGGACAAACCATACGCATGCCCTATTTGTGATAAACGATTTGCTTTAAATAGTAATTTAACTAGGCATAAACGATGCCATACTGGAGAAAAGCCTAGATTTAAAACGTTAGCATTTTGCTAATTGCGTAACCGCATCATGGTATAATGAAAATTGCATTTGAATGTTTCCTTCGGATAAACTCCTTCTTTGGAAAATTGAAAAAAAAACGATAAGTCTTAAGAGGGTAAAATATCGTTTTTAGAAAATACCTCGAAAACAACGAGACTTATAGCAAACATTGTGCTTGACAAAATTGATCTCTCTGATTTTTGGATAAGTCTTACCGACATAATTATTTGGCTTGCGTTCGGAAAAACCTGCGTAGGTGTTACACAAACCAGAACGTATACATTCCGAACAGTCAAGCTGCTCTAAAAGCCATGTCTGCCACTGAAATAAACTCAAGGATAGTCATGGATTGCCTAAAGGAACTAATGGAGCTGGCAAAACGGAACATTAAATTGATCTGGATACTAGGTCACAGTGGTTTCGAAGGAAGCTAAAAAGTAAATACCTTAGTGAAGAAGGGAGTCGGATTATCATTCATAGGTCCAGAACCTATTTTAGGAATTCCAAAAACAGCGTGCAAACAAGTGTTCAAAGAGTAGATAGACGTAAAACACCCTGATCACTGGGAAAATATACCGCAACAAAAACTCTGGAAAATACAACTTCGAAAGGTTACCGGATTCATCATCGGACATTATCACCTACACATAAAAGGGCTCCACAATAGATCCATTATGTGCAGACTGTGCGACAAGGAGGAAAAAACATCTAGCCACATCATATTTAACTGAGAATCTCTCGATTACAGTAGATACAATATATTCGGTGCATCTAACCCCGAATATATGAACCTTCAGGAAAATTTTATAAGCAAGCTCTTAGCTATTGCCAAGATATGCGAGGAGCGTACTTCGTCAGACTGAAGTACAAGGGGAGCACAATCGACCGTAAGGTTGAGGTGCAATACTTTTCATACCTCAAGATTTATCTATCTATCTATCGACACAATTGGTTTACTTTTTATTAGTATTAGTGTTTACTTTTGAGATATTTGAAAAAAACGATGTGTGACCCTCTGTTTTCCAATTTTCCGTTGACTAATTTTGTCTGATTTTTGGTGTATATGCCTTTCAAAATATGATACGGTTAAAATTGTTATTCGAGTTATTAGATAAGTAATTATAAATACAAAACATTCAATACTGTAAAATATTTTCATAAATCATCCAAATAAATTCAAACTTTAAAATGGTATCCAGAGCTTGTTTTTTTTTACCTCTGAATACATGCCAATATTTTAGCTCAACAATATCCTCAAAAATTTTCAATTCGATATTCTACTTCGTTAGACAATCAATGGACCTTATGGTCGAAGTGTAGCCCGTCCAGGGCAGCCTCTACAATCTATCTATCTATCGTTAGACAATAAAACAAATTGATTTTGTGCGTTGTGTGTACTTGGAATTAGGTTATGGGTTTGAATCCCGACATCGGCAGTTTGTCAATTATTTTAAAAAAAAAGAGGGCCGGTTAACTGACTAAACTGTCGGCGTATGGACAAGAACGAAATAACCGGCTAAGCTTGTGAATGTTTTCTGCAGTTTCCTTCACTAACTCCAGATGAGTATCGGCATAGTTCCTATCAATGTCGGCTGCAGCGCCGCATATCCTACCAATTCCTAGTCTACACACAAAATTCCTTTGTCCTTCACTCACATCTTTGTCCCGTCCAGGACAGCCTCTACAATCTATGCAACTGGCCATAAGGTTTTTCAAATGTGCTTTAAAAAACAATATTTTTATTAACTTTTATCAAAATACATTGATTTTCGTATATTTAATTAATAAGCCTGTTTTATATTCCCAGATGGAAAATCTGTATGGAGCAGAATCAGATCAGCTGTAAGTACGAATAACTGAGACATCTTTATCTTAAGATATTTTTTAAACTGGATATTTTCTTCGTATAGACGTACGTGTCAGATATTTGTACATATCGCCACAAAAGTAGTGCTCATTTTTTCAAAATTTTATAAATGATTTGTGTTTTATTCAATCTGTTTTAGAAAAAATGTTCCGGATATAATTTGTTCATTGTAAATATATTAACCACTTTTATTCGAAACATTTTCCCAAAAAAACTACTTTTGTGATCCATAGTAAGTACCTACAGCTGATGTTGTACTCATCTAAGTGAGAATGAGAAAAAAAAGATTTTAACCATACATAGTCAAAATAGGTTTGTCTATGATTTTAACATTTCGATCAAATAAAATTATCTGTCTATTCATCTGTTGTAGGATGTTGTGATTTCATAATATGAAACAATTTATCAGCTATTTTTACAATATCTTCAGACGACTCACAATGTTTCCGAATTGATTCATTGAAATAATAATCACCATAATATGCTCCAGCTAAACTACCCGCCATACATGCTATTGTATCCGTATCACCTCCTAATGAAATCGCATATTGTATTGCTCGTCTTATAGGATTATCGGTCTGTAATAAAAGGACATTTTTATTTCTATTTCCATCAAGAATATTAAAGATGGTTGGCAACATTTATATTTTACCATTATATAGGACAAATTAGTTTTTCTAATAAAATACTATTATAATAGTCCTTGCCTCTGTCATCGAACATCATTCATATCAGTAGTAAATTAATAAGTATACATAATCGCCTTTCGATTTCAATCCTGTGTAAATTACTGTAATTAAGCTAATTACAGTGGAAAAATGGAACTTTCACTCCGTCATACAACATCCGAATGAAATTAACATGGAATGATGGGGAACTATGTGTAGTTTCAATATATATTGGTCCCCCTTACCCTATTTTGTAACTACCTTGGCGGCCGGTTAGTGCATCCTTAACTTTTTTTGTGTGCAAATTAAGTATGTTCGATGACGAAAGTAAGATTCCAATTAAGGATGTACGAGGGCTGATGTATAGTCCATTTATAAAATTCTTCAAAATCTTATATAGTACCTACATTCATAAAAGTTTACAATATTTTTATTACCGTCATACCGGGCCTAACAAAAAATATATTTAAGGAAAAAACCTGAGATTTTGGGTAGTTACCGCCGACAAAAATAAAATTTAGTTGTTTTCTTAAATATCTTTTTTTTAGGCCCGTCATACCGGAATTTTATTGGATCAATCACTTTATTAATTAATATTTATATTGTGTAGTTATTTTTTTATTCGTCTTATTTTATTCCAGCTGAAAATTATCAAAATATGTGTAAAAATTGGGGTTTCTCCTTAAGAGCAATACATTAAAACTCGAACTTTAACATGAAATAATTAATTCAAGAAACCCCATCCCCCCGAAACTTTTATAATTGATTTATATGCACTTCAACTATATGTAAACAAAAAATCAAGCCTTAATCTTTTTGAAGCTTCAGTGCTCGTACATGCTTAATCAATCTTTCAAACCGACAGCCGGGGTAGTTTTCTACAAAGTAAGAGCGACCAATATATTATGAAACTACACATTGCCTACATCATTCCATGTTATTTTCATTGGGATGTTTTATGACAGAGTAAAAGTTCCATTTTTTCGACTGTAACTTAATTACAGTAATTTGTACAGGATTGACTTAGGACGACCGATTGCCCTCAAAAGGCGATTATGTATCCTTATTAATTAACTACACATATTAATAATGTTCGATGAGGGAGACAATCTTACCATGAACTCTTGGTACATAAATAATTATTTTCACGCATTCACAGTAGATACTTTTTAGACGTCTTAAATTATATATAAATTACAAACCTTTATATTCTTCATAGGTTGCGTTGCTCGTAGGAAACAATAAATTGCTGTTGGTACTGAATATATAGCTGTAATTTCATTTCCTAATTTGTTAATAACATTTTCATCATAAGCAGTATCTGGTTTTTCTAAAAAGGTTTTTAGTTCAAGTAATTGATCTTGGTATGGCTGTTGTAAATCCTGTCTGTAAAGAAAAACATTCATTTATTTGACAAAAAGTTTCCGAGATTATACATTCGTTATAAAATTCTAGACGATATTTCGTAAACTGCTTACCAAATCATCAAATATATACTATATTCATAGTTTTTGGGTCCAATGTACTCAACATAGTGAATTTCAAATCGAAAAAAAAACTTTTTTCTGTTTTCTGCAATTTTTTTCAAGGTATGTTCACACACCTCTAAGAAAAAATCACAAAAAAATTAACTAATGAGGTATATAGAGTCCTAATAACACAAAAACCTAGTTGGTTGGTTCGACGATATGACGGGCAGTTTTCGAGATATTTCTTCAAAATAATTGAATTCATTAGGTCATCTCTTTTTCCGTTAAAATATTATTAATATTCTTATCCAAGACAGGGAATTTCTTGAGAGTGTATGCCACCGTCTTTCAGGCAGTCTACACCATATTGGGGTTACGTAAACCAGAACGTATACATTAAAATCCCTGCCTGCCACTGAAATTACATCAAGAATATACAGGGATTGCTTAGAGGAACTACTAGAGCTGGTAAAACTTCCAAGTGGCCGTGCGGTCTCAGGCCATTTGGAACTGGGAGGTTATGGGCTCGAATCCCGACATCGGCAGTTTGTCAATTATTAAGAAAAAAAAGGAGCGGTTAATTGACTAAACTGTCGGCGTATGGACAAGAACGAAGTAACCGGCTATGCTTGTGAAGGTTTTCTGCAGTTTCCTTCACGAACTCCAGATGAATATCGGCATAGCTCCTATCAGAGTCGGCTGCAGCCGCCCATCTTACCAATTCCTAGTCTACACACAAAAATTCCTTCCACTCCACTCACATTCTAACATCCTTAGGCATCACAATGGACCTTATGGTCGAAGTGTGGTCCGTCCAGGGCAGCCTATCCATCGACAATCTATCCATCTAGAGCTGGCAAAACGGAATAACGTTAAATTGATCTGAATACCAGGTCACAGTAGTTTCGAAAGAAATGAAAAAGCAGATACCTTCGGATTATCCATGATGGGCTCAGATCCTATTTTAGAAATCCTAAAAACAGCCTGTAAAAATGTGATCAATGAGTAGGTAGACGTTAAATACCGTGATCACTGGGAAAATACACTGCTTCAAAAACTCGAAGGGTTTTACCAGATCATCACCGGACATTATCACCTACAAAAGCATCTACACACAATAGAGTCCACAATGGATCCATTATGTGTAGTCTGTGCGGAGAAGAGAAAGATTCATCCAGCCACATTATCTTTAACTGCGAATCCCTCGATTACAGCAGATACAAAACATTCGGTGCATCTCACCTCGGACATAAGAACCTTCAGGAAAACCTGGTAAGCAAGCTCCTGGCTATTTCCAAGATAAGGGCGAAATGCAATACTTTATACCCCAAGATTTATCTATCTATCTAACAGGGAATTTCATAGCATCATTTAGATTTCACCCTTGGTAAGTAAGTGGCATTATTTATAGTGCAATTTATAACTTACATATCAGAATCAATACTCTCCAAAGTCTTCATTCTCGTCACAAGATCTTCAATAAATTTTAACTGATTAAAATCTTCTTTTGCCTCATGTTTTAATAGCAAACATTGTTGAACTGCTATACATTGTAATAATGCACCATTAACTCCAATACTATTTGCATGGGTTAATTTTGTTGAATCTGTAGCAACTTGAATCATTTTTTCAAAATTTTGATGATAAAATAAAGCTATTGGTGCTATCCGCATTGCACCACCATTTCCATACGATCCTGAACCGTTAAATTGTCGTTGGGCAGGTTCAAATAGATTTGAATACCTTTCCTTACGCAACTTAGCGAATACTGTTACTACAGCTTCACCATAACCACGGTCTGGAGCTGAATAAAATTCATTCACGAATTTTTGTGCCATATCTTTTAGCTTAAATCCTTCGTTATCGATAATACTGTTTGCTACTGCTTTTGTCATTGCTGTATCGTCAGTGTAGTTTTTCACTGGACCTAAATTTATAGATTTCATTAAAAGGGTCTACTATTATTTTTCAAAAATAACTACATTAATAATAGAACTGTTTTGATAACTGTACGATCAACAAGTACTTCGTGAATAGTTTTTATATTTATTATAGCATCAATTCATTTTTCTACACTTGGTGTAAAAGTATTTATCTTTTCAAAATTAAACGCTGGTTTTTGTGAAATCAATACGGTAAAAGGCTGCTCGAATACTTCCATAAGCTTTCCCAATAATCGAGAACGAATTAAGGATTGAAAATTTAATCCCATTTAATACGGTTTGATTTTTAGTTGAATTGTAAAGAGGAAATGAATTTTTTAAACGATTACGATACGACTCCGTAATTGTATAAAAGCGAGCTTGAAAAACCGGTAACCAAGCTTTCTTCAAAATGTGAATTCTGGATATGTATGAAATTTTAGAAGATACAAAAAGGATTCAATAAATTATTTTTATGCACAAAAATTTAAACTTGTTAAAATTTGTTTTTATGTTTACAATTTATTTCTAATACGAGTTATTTTGATATCGAGAAAACTGTTCGATACCATCAATGATAGTATCGATAGGTCCCTAATTACTTATTTTCTTCACCTGGTGTATATTCTCCGTACAATTTATCCATGTAATTATTCAAGACTAATCTTGAACCGGGTGTCATTGTATCACCTTCAAAAGGTGCTCCAAGGCAATCTCCTGTTAAACCACCTAGTAAACATCCTCGAAAACGTTTTTGTAGGTCCATTACAATTGGAATTCGTCCGATTTTCATTAAAAATATTGTCGTATTTTTTTAAGTCACACAAAAATTTACTAAATTTTATTTACACTATGCATTCTAATAATAGATTGATGTTTATAACCCATAAAAATTTCCAATATAACCTCAAACATCATATTTGTTAAAATTGATTGTAATTATTCATTCCAATTTCGTTTGGAATACTAAATATTTGAAACTTTTTTCGAAATTTCATTATTTTATTCTGAACGAAAACCAAGCAAATTTCGATTAGAAAGCTTTGAGGTTACACTCAAGCATTCAAGTATCATTCAAGGTTGTCAGGTGATTAATTACCGAGAATTTTCAAAATTTACTTTTCTAGATTAATTACGAAATTTATGTGAGGATATAAAATTAAAATTCGGAAATTTATAAAAACTGATTTATTTAATTATTAATATAAAAAATTTTATTCATCAGCACTACTTTTTGCTACACCAAAAGGTTCTGGTACTACTTCAGCTCCACTATCAGCAATCACTACTTCATTTTCAGGTCTATCTCTGCTATCTGTTTTTGAAGCTTCAATTTTACGTATGATATCCTAAAGTAAACAATAAATGTATGAATAATTTATATACTACAAAAGTTAAGAAAACTCCACCATACATACCATTCCTTTCAATATTTTTCCAAAAACGACATGACGTCCATCTAACCAACTTGTTTGTTTTGTTGTAATAAAGAATTGTGATCCATTTGTATCTTTGCCAGCGTTAGCCATTGAAAGCCAACCAGCTCCATAATGTTTCAATTTGAAATTTTCGTCAGCAAAACGTTCACCGTAAATGCTACGTCCTAAAATCACCCAAACAAAAATTTTGTTAGAATGTAAATTTAAAAAAAATTAAAAAATATTCTCAAAATATTTACCGCCTGTTCCATCTCCTTTAGTAAAATCTCCACCTTGGATCATGAAATCTTTAATGACTCGATGGAACTTGCTACCTTTATATCCTTCACCTTGAGGTTTTTTTGCCAACTCAACAAAGTTTTTCACCGTTTTTGGAACTGTCTTTCCAAACAAACCGATTTCAACACGCCCTGCCGGCACACCACCAATTTCAATATCAAACCATACCTTAAAACATTTTTCAAATTTAAAATTAATATTTCCAAAAATTACAACAATAAAAACATACCGTTTCGGTTACTTTAGGACCTTTTTTCGCTTCTTCAACACTTCCACCCGAAGCAGTAATTCCTACTATTAACGTTGCTAAAAGTATGCAATTCATATAAAGCATTTTGATTCCCAAACAAATTATTTTTTACTAAACAAAGGCTAGAACAAAAGTGATTGCAAATGCAATATCTGTCAAGAATAACAAAAACACTTCATTCAAATCTTGGAAGAACTTGAAAGGGGAGATCAGTGAACCTATAAATTTGTGCTATGCTTATTACTAGTATGACAAAGAAATATGACAGCACCTCATGCTTTAATACTACGATGTGGACGTTCGTGATTGGTGGAAAATCTGAAGTCAAGGTTATTGTAGCGTTAACCCCTCTAAAAACAGGCTCGATTAACGGTATATGTTTTTTTTCTGTTTTATACAATATATGTTTTTACAAATTTTTTTAATCAAAGCAAAGTATTAATTTTCGATCATAATATACAGATTTTATAACTTTCTAAAAACAATAACAATTGAATTTGATTCTAAGTCTTATAATATATAGGTTGGTTCAAAAATAGGTGTGTCATTAGAAGAAAGAAGAGTCATGTTTTTGAAAGTTAATATTGCACAAAAGCTACAATTTCATGTTGACGTTTGAAGCTCGTTTTGTGCATGTGAAAAATATGCGTCAAAACTAAGCATTGTTTAATTCGTATTTAAAGGGAATTCATATCAATGTTTTTTAACGCTCATTTGTGGAAATAAGTTGCTTGTCTTAGCGTCAAGCGTTAACATGAATTTGCACCTCAATATTTTCAGATATTGGAAATTTTATTAATATCCTTCCGTTTTTATTTGAAGTCGGTTCGACCGGAAAATTACTCTGTAAAATTGAATCTAATATATAACAAGTAATGTAACAACTATCTGAGTTAATTATTTGAATACACAGTATATACTGAGTTGCATATCAATGATTGAACTGTTAACAATTCGCTTTCCGAGGAACATTTAATCACAAATTATGAGAAAACTATTGAGTTTATGAAAAAATAACAAAAGTTTTTTATTTAAAAAAAAAGATTTTTTGATACAATATTTTTTTTCTATCTCTTACGGTTTCAAAGATGCATATTTTCCCCTCTGGCGGGGGGAAACACGTTCCGATTTTGCGTATTAACGAGACTTTTCTTTTTTGCTCTAGAACACACAAAATTTTTTAGCTCGTTATCTCTTTTAGTTCTTGAGAAACAAATTTTTCGGGTAACCTGTATATTCTATACTACATTAATTATATGAGATAGCATGCGAAAGTAAGTATTTATGAAATCAATCAAAAAATAGACAAAAAAATAGGTATATGCTAAAATTTTTAAAATTTTTTTGGGTCAATGCTGTTAAAAATTCACAGTGATCACAATCGTTTTTACCTCTATATACAGACTACGTAGTGTGTATAATATGGACAGAGGTATATTCACGGTATTAAGTTTTAAATATATTTTGTATTGAATGGGTAGTTTTGACGAAAATCTATTTTAATATAAAACAAATATTTGAGATTTTCGTAACAATAATTTTATTTTGACTATACTTTTGGAAACACAGTTAATTCATCAGAAAATATATGATAATGACAAAAATGTACAAATTTTAACAAAAATGTAAACATATATAAATACTTATATAATTCAATAAAGAATTATAATTAATTATTAGCTGAAATAAAAATATAACTGTCAAAACTATTGGGCATGCCATGTTTAAGGGGTGTGGTCATGTACACTTACAGCAAATATATATGTCAACACAGCAAATATTACGTCAAAAATGACTCCTTGGTAACTTTTAAACTAAAAGAGCTACATTGCAGTTTTGAACTAAAAGAGTTTTTGAATATAGCAAGATTACGGAATTATAACATTATATTTTAAGCTCATTGTTAAGAAATAGTTTAAAAGGTATTTTAATACAAAAATCGTGAACACGCCTTTAAATCTTATATATACAGGATATTAAGTCCAGGTGGTACTTCCCGATATCCTTTAAAGTTGATATTTGGCATATAGTTAAGGATAGTACCCAAACCGATAGGAAAATTATGAAACCCCGAAATTTTTATCCCGAAATCGAAAATTTTGGCATGTTTTGTTTGGTAATATTTAATATTGTAACATATACACCTTGTATACTACAATCTTATTAGCCGAGACATTAATTGCTTAGCACCTCGAAAAAGTATAAATATTTTCATCAGCTTTATTTGAGAATCATATGATCAGTCATATGAATATCATATGAATAATAATTTCGACAGAAATAATACTGTCAAAATAAAAATAAGAATGATATGAAAAAGTTGGCTCTTACGTCACAGTCGTCTTTGGTGTAGCGGTAAGCACGCTGGACTAGATATCCAGAGGCCCGAGGTTCGACTCCTGGTTGACTAGTTAATTTTTTCATATCAGTATTTCATATGCTCAGTCTTTAAATAAAGTAACACTTAGGAATGGGGATCGAACCCACGACCTCTGGTATTCTAGACCAATCCTCTACCAACTGAGCTACCTTAGATGTTATGGTAGTGCTATGCATATGATCTTTCACTATCATTTTTGATGTCATTGTATTATTAATTTTATTTATTTACTATTAACATATTTTTTTAAATTTTTTTTTGGAAACTAGCGTCTATTTATTTCCATTGTTAGTATGGTTGCTTTTCGGTTATACTATACCAACGGAAGCGACTAGTGTTTACTTACTTTGACATTTAAGTAATATGTCTGAACATTGATAACTTTTTTTTGGACATAAAATGCTTGATATGAAAAATCATACACATCTAGGGATGGGGATGAACCCAAAAATGTCGCTTCCGTTGGTATAATATAACCGAAAAGCAAACATACTAACAATGGAAATAAATAGACGCTAGTTTACAAAAAACAATTTAAAAAAAGAAGTAACACTTATTTAAATAATAATTAAAATAAAGGAAGATTTTTCTGGATTTAATGCAATTTTGTTAAATAATATTATACACCATTTTTCGATAATTTTTTTTTTTAATTTTATTTTACTTCTAAAATTTTTTAGCTTTACAAAAAGAAGTGATATCCGATCAAAAACAAATCTAAAACGTTTTCGGGGTATCCTTTATATGATAGTTGCTCCTTAAAAACTAGTGATATGGAAGAAAAGCCAAGGTATAGAAAATGAATAATATTTAATAATTCGGGAAAAGTAGCACAATCTGGCAACCCTGCTCAACTTTATAGCTCGTCTACATGAAGTTTCAAGACTTTTATATAAACAGACATTTGCTTGTATATAGAGGTTGAGTAACGTTCACACCAGAAGTTTAAATAAAAAAATTAAACAGAATATCATCAAATCACATCAATGAAATTATGTTTCTCTGTCATCTCTTGATTCCAGTTATTATTATAATATTTCTAGCAACAAAAATGTTTAATAATTTTTAGAAACAATCATTCATTACATTAAAAAAATCAACGTCTTTGAAAATATAAAAAATAAGTAAAAAGTACAAATGTAATTTTACATTTCAATATGAGAAGGTAGAAATGATTAAGGAGATGAGATATTAATCGTTCGTCAACGTTATACGGTATATTTGTCATCAAATATGAGAATAAAAGAAAAAGAAAAACGAAACGTTTTAAAAATGCAACACACAGCGTTTATAATATCACGTTTAGACTAGGAGCTGGTAGCGTATGAGCTTCAAAAATTTATCAGAGAAAATAGAGGGCAACTTTGTGACTTTTGTTTTTGTAAAATATCTTAAAACTAATTGTAAAAAGATCCCGCATAAATTAAATAGAAAAATAATTGCAGTGGAAGTATCTGATTAGTTTTATTCGTCGATTTCGACAAAAAAGATCTTGCGACTATGTCGAAAGTTTTTGACCTGACATCTCTTAGGTTACTAAGCTTTAAAAAAATGTATACCTCTGAAAATATAAATTTTACAATAGAGTTAGTATTGAAATTGTCTAAACAATGAAAGGAAACTGTTATTTTCAATGGAGATACATTTTTTTCGTGTTCTATGGGTAAAAAGCAAACCTTTGTATTATCATATTTTCTAACAATGAACATAAGAAAATTTTATCTCTATTGAAATAATATTTTCTTTCCATTGTTTAAACAATTCCTGCAGCCAGCTTGCAAATCCAGAAGTATGTAAAAATTTGTATCTCGAATAATAATCGAAACTCATACGCCATCAATTTCTATTCTAAATGTGAAATGTGTGAAAAAAAACCTATGCGCTTTTTCTGGAGCGCATGATCCAAAAAGAAAAATCATCAATACAACACACTTTTTTTTCAGTAATTGGTATAAGATTTCAGAAATGAGTATCAAGAAGACATCGACCATTATCAAATATGAAATTTATGTGTGAAATCATCTCTAATCAACCGCCATGAAGCCGCTTATTAAACGGTGACCTACTATACTTAAATGCTGCAGGTTAGAAATATAATATTCGTAAAAAAAAAATGAGTTTATACAGTGTATGCAAAACGGATAATAATTTAAATCAAATCAATGATTACTGTGATTGGTTGGATGATACAAGTAAAATTGATGATTCAATTACACGACCTAAAGATGATAAACCGCCGTATAGTTATGCTAGTTTAATACGACTTGCAATTAGTAATGCTCCAAATGGTAAAATGACCTTATCGGAAATATATCAATTTATTATACATACATTCCCATATTATCGAGATGCTGGTACAGGGTGGAAGGTAATATGGACAAAAATTTATTTATTTTTTTAAATTTTTAATACTTAAAATTTTTGTTTGTTTAATTTTACAGAATTCAATTCGACATAATTTGTCGTTAAATAAATGTTTTAGTAAAGTAGCACGAAGTAAAGATGACCCCGGTAAAGGTAGTTATTGGGCTATCGATTATAATTATAATCAAGAAGATTCTTTTGTACGAAAGCGAAAATGTAACTCAGCATTTCGGGTATGTTTCAATTTTTTTAAAATTTAATACATAATTTAAATATTTTGCTAATTTATAGGCAATTGTTATGACAAACATGTAGTAACTACAGCATAATATCTAGTGATATTTATTAAATAAAACAAATATTTCAAATTTTTGTAAAATCACTTTATTTGACTAGTTTCGGAATACAGGTCCTTCCTCAGAAATAAAAAATGAAATGGATGGCATTCAAACATTTGTTTTATTTAATAATTATAATGAATTTTCTTCAAGTAACGACCCATTCAATACAATATCTAGTGATATATTGAAATATTTATACACGATGCCTATAAAATATCGATAATAGAATGCGTGGGTCTTTAATAGTTTGTGAAAGCAACGAGTTACTTTTAACAACGTTACCGTTATCCATTTTAGGTAACGCGTTACAATTTTGAAAAAAGGGCCAGTAACGGTAGAGTTATTTTTCTTTTGAAAATCTGTAACGAAAGATCGTTATTTCTTCCATTACTTCAATTTACAATTATATTATATTTCAATTTAAACCATCATCCATTTGTCCTATCAAATTTTTGTGCATTCACTTCCGAGTTGGTGCGCACGCGTTAATTGTGATCGATCATTGGTCAATAGATCATTGATGGAACATGTATTTGAGAGTAACGCGCTACTTTTAACGACGTTACCGTTATTCATTTTAGGTAACGGTAATGCGTTACCGCTACCGAAACGGTACGTGTTTTTCACGTTATGTCTATAACCGAAAAAAACTATCTTTCCCAGATATTAAACCTAACTAGATCGACTTCTAGGCCTTTTTTACAGAACACTAAGGGGCAAGTAATTTGTATGTCGACTGTAGCCGACTTTGATAGTTCCTATGCCGATATTCAACTGGATTTCATGAAAGGAAACTGCAGAAAACCTTCACAAGCATAGTTGGTTTCTTTCGTTCTTGTCAATACGCCGACAGTTTAGTCAATTAATCACCCCATATATTTATTTTTTTGTTTTTAATTGACAAACTGCCACAGTTGAGTATCGAACTTGCAATCTCCCAGTTCCAAGCAGAGCGCCTTTGAAAGTACAGCCACTTGGACTGGTTAAGTCATATCTACACTAACATTATAAAGCTGGAGAGTTTGAATCTCAAGAACTACCAGTCCGATTTGAAAAATTCTTTTTATGTTAGATAGCCCGTTTATTGAAGAAGGTTATAGGCTATATAAAATAATAGCTTTATCAAATTTAACGCCGGCGCAGCTAGTGTTTATATATAGTAAAAATCAAAATAAACAGTTCACGTACTCATAATGAACTCAGTTTATTGCTTCATTTGCACTTGTTAATTTCAATATATCTTTCATATGTTTTTTGTTTTTTTCTAGAATGTTCCATATAGTCCACAAAGTAATGAAAATAGTCGTAGCGATTGGAATATATATCCAACAAAACAAACCGATGCATCCGATGATACAACTCAAACATCCACATACCAGGAGACTTCCAAACCGGCCAACAATAATGAATCCGACATAGAATTATGCCATCGTATTGGTTTAACAAATAAAGAAGAATTCCATAATGTATTAACTCAATTATTAGAACAATGTAATGAAGATAATATTATCAATAATAATAATAATCAATCAGAAAGTACAAATATACAAGAGTCAAATAATATAAATTGTGTTCGACAACATGAATTTAGTAATAATAAAACAGAGTTCATATATCCAACACAACAGAATAATGAGAATCATATTAAAGAAACAAATTTTTTAGATATATCATGTAGTCATTCGTATTCGGATATCAATACACAATTTTATTATAATTCAAATTTAACGCCAAATAATAATAGATATCATCATAGTACATCAAATCATTCTCACCAAAATGGTCTCTCATTTCGTGATTACAATTATGATTGTTTTAGTAATTATAATAATTATCCTGTAGAGAATTTTAATTATACATATTATGAAAATTTATAACAAATAATAAAGCTGTTTTTAATGTTATAGCAAAAATTTGTGTGTGTTATTACTTTTTATATCCTACCTATCAAATCAGAATAAGTGAGAATACGTTTTACATTTTAATAGTAAATAAACATCTATCAACCATTTCTACCAATGGAATATTTTCTACTGTTAAAACAAAGACAGTGTTATGTTTGTTACGTCTAATTGTTATTAAGAATCCCATCTCACTTTTAATTTCCGACGCTAGTTCAAAGAAGGAACACAACAGTATACCATTGTCCCTCCCAAAGTCTGTAAACAGTGTTGCCTGACCCGACCTCTTAAAATGCGGTAGATTCACCTAAATAAAGCGGTAGATTCGGAGAAAAAAAAAACGGTAGATTCAAAAATTTAAAATTCCAATAAAGAACAAACAATCAATGGGAAATTAATTTTTCAATATTCCATTAAGTTCTTTTTATTGTTAAATATTTATTAATATTAATTATTGGCAATTTAACTTATTATTTAAAATCACTGTCGTTGTAACCTTATACTTTTAAGGATGTACGAGAGCTGATGTATAGTCCATTTATAAAATTCTTCAAAATCTTATATAGTACATTCATAAAAGTCCACAATAATGTTTATTATTTTTTGTCGTAAGTTAAAATTAAAATTTAATTTAGGGCCGCCATATCGCGCCTAACAAAAAAGATATTTGAGAAAAAAACCTGAGATTTCGGGAAAATAAGCTACCGCCGACAGAAATATAATTTACCCAAAATCTCAGTTGTTTTCTTAAATATCTTTTTTTTTAGGCCCGTCATACCGAATTTTATTGGATCAATCTTTATTAATATTTCTATTTTCTATAGCGTAGTTTTTTTTTATTCGTCTTATTTTATTCCAAGTGAAAAATATCAAAATATGGGTTTCTCCATTAGGGCAATGCATTAAAACTCGAACTTTAATATCAAATAATTAATTCAAGACCGCCGTAAACTCCTCTGGAACTTTTATAATTGATTTATATGCACTTCAACTACATGTAAACAAAAAATCAAGCCTTAATCTTTTTGAAGCTTCAGTGATCGTACATCCTTAAATAATATTTATCACAAAAAAATTATTACCAATATCAATATTTTTGAAAATTTCAAATAACGATAAGACAAGAAACCAATCTGTAATCAATTACCAATCTGTAATTACAATCTGTAATACACCCAATCTGTAATCAATTATCGCTGCCTATATGCAGTGTACTATGATATGGTGTCCTTTGTAACAGACATTTGTAGTGCAGTTTGGGTGTAACAGAGTACATTATATCATGGTATACGGTGCATACCATGCACAATTTTTTTACCCTATCACCAATCTATCATTGCCTATCTCTTACAGTTTTCGAAATAAAATTTATATCCCTCGTTAAGAGGGGGTTTGCTGATATCAGCAAGGGTAAACAGAAAAACCGTTTGAAATTACTTGACTTAACAAATACTGAATATTTTTTAGAGAACAATCTATTGCAATTTTTTAATTTAAATTTGGCAAATATTTTTGGGCAAACTTTTTATGACATAAGATTACACATAATGATAAAATAACGGCGTAATTTTCGGTTGAAGATGTATAAATAATTAAATACAGTCAAATTTTCAACTTAAGTGTTTTTATTTTTTAGTTTTCTTTTAAAACAATTCAAGTTTGCTTATTAATACAAATTTTGAAGCAACTTATATATAATAAAATTTTTTGGTAAGCTAAAAATGTTTTTATTTTAAAGTTTTCTTTTAAAACAATTCAAGTTTGTCTTCTAATATAAATTTTGAAGGAACTTAAACCTACGTAATAAAATTTGTTGGTCAACTAATAGTCCAAGTACATTTAACATAATCAGCCATTAAGTACAACTTAGTTATAAATATAACAGCATCGTTTATCAAGTATCGACAGGAGTCGAGTCTCATGGAAACGAGCTAGTAGTTAAAAGTCCATGCAATCGTAGATATCATACTATATTATATACTAATTTGTAATTCAGATTCACTTTATTATCCAAATCTATGTATCTACCCGAGAATCAGATTCAAATGATACGATAGAATAAATAAAATAAACTTTTAAAACTTCCTCTCTTATTTTAGACCAGTTATTAGTAGATTTTCATACGACAAGTTCGAATATTGAGAAATTATTTTATTTTGTATTTCGATAGGGTAGAAACGAATTCCGAGGCGAAGTTATAAGAGTCAAGGTCAATTTAATAAATTCGTCATGTAGGGGGTACGTTTCCAACTAATATTAGGAGATATTCCAAATTTTATGTTTTTATTTTTTTCCAAGTCTCCCCTTACCCTTGACCGGTTTTGCCTTCTAACAAGCTTGACCTTTCAAATGCCAGAAGCACGTTTCATATCTAAGTTCATTCCAATTTTAATGAGTCAGGTTCGACATCTATTAGATAAGATCTATGACCGTTTGGAGAAAATTTCGTTAAATTATTCCGGTTTTTGCAAAATGAGACACTTATTACATCAACATAACCGATAAAACATGGAATATCTCAGTATCCGATTGCCCCATAGAAATAATTACTCTTCGTTCTAACGACTGGTCTGATATTTTTAACATAGGCAAATATCAATTCGAAACTGCTTTATGTTCTAGTGCAGGGGAATGTATCTGAATTAAAATACTTTGGAATTATTTAAATACGTGTAAAATTGAGTAGAAACCGGTTCAAAAAACATGATTAAAAAAATTTAAATTACCATAAATAACTAAGCGGTTTATCTTCAGTATTTTCGAATAACTTTTCAGTCTTATTAACAATGTCATTGTGAATTTCGTCTATCGTCCCGTCAACATTAACTGTTTCCCAATAATTGTTATCAAATAATTGCTCATACTTTTCAGAAACCTTTCGTTGAAATAATGGTTTCTCGTAGATTTCATCGCCGTATCCAGGTCGTTGTACTTGAACTTCTTCATTTAACTTTAAATAAAACACAAGGTCAGGTTTAATTAACCCAATTTCAGGATTTCTACACCATTCGAAGTCCATTCCTAATACATATTATATTTTTTAAATTGTTTGTAAACTAATATAAAGTAACCTCTAACCTTCTTTAGCGGCTGTATAAGCTACACCGGAAAATGAATACCTATCACACACAATCGTTTTTCCCGCCAATAATGTTTTCTCAATTCTATCCTGTAATTCCCATCGATTTGCTGAGAAAAGTAAATGTATTGTACGGTTATCTAATTGTGTGTGTCCCTGTAAATATTCATTAATCACTTTTCCGATTGCTGTATCACGTTTTGGAAAATTCATATGGTCACAAGATATAGATTTTTGTTTCAAGTATTCAACAAGTTTCTTGCATTGTGTTGTTTTTCCACTACGATCACATCCTTCGAATACAATAAATTTTCCTCGAATAACTTTCATTTTATCTATTAAATTATTTTTATAATAAAAAGTTAAATATTTTTAATTTTTAAAATTTTTTAATTTGTTTACATTTAAAAAACACAACGGATTTACATTTATAGTGACGCTACTCGCTAGTGACAACTGTGGAAAGTCTTTAATTGTGGAAGAGGCAAAATGCTATGAATTCAAAGTGAAAAAATGGACTTGAATTTGTACACCTGTTATGTAAGTACACTCGGCCACAAAAGTAGCGCTCATTTTTCAAAATTTTATAATTAATTTTTTCATTATTCATTCGGTCCTCGAAAAAAATATTTCGAATAAAAGTTGTTCATTATAAATATAATAACAAATTTTATTTAACATTGTCCCAAAAACCAAATGAATAAGATGCAAATCAACTAACAAAATTTTGAAAAATAAGCACTACTTTTTTGGCCCTTAGAAGTTAATGTTAGATGTCGAAAATAGCAGTTGTTTTCTCTGAAGTTGCTTGTCATTGGTCTGTGTGCGCATGTCTGTGAACACAAAATCTTAGAAATATGAAAAGTTCAATAAGTTGACTAGAAACTTGACTTTTTATACATTTTGGTATGTAAAACAAACTGATAAAACATTTCAGTTAAGTGTCTATTCTAGTGTCACGATTTAAATCAATTATAGTCTCTAAAATATTAAATTTCAGTGTTATAGCTAGCTCTTCCTATTCTTTGTTGATGTTAGTTTAAAAAAATCGGAAACGGCATCCAATGAGAAGATAATGATGCTCGAATTCAATAAACATTTATGTTTAAGAATTTATGGCTAAAATGTATATAGAAAAATAGTGTGAAATTCTATACAAGCTCTATTCACCTTCTCTAGTGAATAATGCGTAATTTTTACTTGTAAGTTTTAATTTTGTTCAATTACAGAATATTATTTACAAAAATTATCTGAACATTACATTGATCCAAAGTTAATATAAACTAATATTTAAAGCATTTAAATATCCCATTAGCATATGTACGGGACACTTTTGTAATTGACTAAAACATCAATAAATAAAATATATCGCCGCTTGAAGAAATTTTGGAAATCGGTTAACAAATAAAGAAATTTTGTCTCCAAAGTTTATTCTTTATCTTTTTCTTCAAAAACGGGAATTTAAATCTTATTAATATGCACATAGTTTATTTGCGTTAGTTCGTAGGTTTTACAAAAATTCTTTTTGCTAACGATTTTTAATGTAATCAGATTTTTATATTTGAAATTTTAAAAAACTTGGCAAGTGTCCGTTTCTATAACATATTAGAGCTTTTGTGCCTTTAAAGCTTTATATAATTGTGAAATTTGTGAAAAGTAAGTTTATTAACTCTTAATCAGGATTGAATGTATGAAATAAAAAGTAAAATAGAAAATAAAAGTAGTTTGTATTTTGCCTTAGTAAGTAGCCATTTATAGCTTTTCAGTCCAAACGTTATTTACAATGTTCATAGTATTAAACTAGGCTTGCGTTTTACGAAGTTTTGAGGTTAAGTCATAGACAATAGATTGCGTTGTATTAAGGTTAAGTTTGGCGTCAATATAATTTTTGGATTAATAATTTTCAATATTAAATTGTAATCAAAATGTAAGTTCTCTGTTTAAAATTAAATATTTTTTTAAATTTGAATTATTTTTCTAATTGAACTTGTTTTGAATTATAGGGCCGCCGTGACAAAACCAAAATCTGAAATGACTTCAGATGAGCTTGCTCAAAGAGAAGCCGAAGAATTTAACACTGGACCACTTTCAGTCTTAACACAGTCTGTAAAAAACAATACTCAGGTACATGTTTAACTCTTTTTAAATTTTTCCCAAAAAACTATTAGTCATATCGAACTCAGTTATCCGCTAAACAAATGAACGTTTTTTACTACTTGCCGATAAAAATTTTTGTTTCTGATTTTAGGTACTTATTAACTGTAGAAATAATAAAAAATTATTAGGCAGAATAAAAGCCTTCGATCGACATTGTAATATGGTTTTGGAAAATGTAAAAGAAATGTGGACTGAATTACCCAGAACTGGAAAGGGCAAAAAAAAAGTAAGCATTTATTTTAACAGAATGTCCATTATTCGATTTTTCAACTATGCATCATGCACACAGAGATTTTTGTAAAATTTTATTCCGGTTCGATAAGAATTCTCTCAAGAAAATCCTTTTTTATTATTCATGCTGCAGTTCCTTTCAGCGTGACTTCCTTCCGATCGGTCTCATATTTGCATACGCAATAAATTAAAGTACTCAAGCTAAAACTCAACCAACTCTACTGAGACCTATTTAATTTGTGAGGTGTCCTTTATTAAAACAAGAGAAAATGCAACAATTAACTGAGTTACTGCCACACAATTAGTATCCTTTTTCAAACTTTTATAACTTTTATTATGGTTCATGTCATTTTTTTAAATTTTATAATAGATTTGTGCCTTCAATAGAAGTTTTATTCGAAAACTGTATGAATAAGGCACAAGTCAACTATAAAATTTAAAAAAAAATTACATCAACTTTAGTGGCTAAGTGTACAAATCAATTATAAAAGATTGCAAAAAGGACATTATTTGTGTGGCCAATAGTACTATATACTATATATATATAGTAGACACACGTTTCTTTAAGGGCTGTGCTATTCGGATACAGGCGGGTCTTCAGCGTGAGTTAAAATTTAGATTAAACTAACGTTCAGATATTGTGATAAAAACTATTGAAATTAAATAAGTAACAATTCCAACCTGGTACTTTAGTTTTTTGCTACAATATGTGAAATATATAGAACGCCTTTTAGTGGGGGCCCAAAATCACGCAAACCCGACCAACTCGGGGTATGACCAATGAAAAATATATTATAATGGCTTTAAACGCTTCACGCTGAAGACCCGCGTGTGTCCGAATAGCCATATTTTTTCTTTAATCTACAGTAATTACACAAGTTTGAGTAAATTGGGGCAAAGCTATTAAGTTTATAAAAAAAAATTGTAACAACGAATGTGTTTGATTTTTCAAATCAAGAATTTGATGTCAAAGAATGTTATCAATGTTCAGACATAATACTTAAATGTCAAATTAAGTAAACGCTAGTCACTTCCGTTAGTATAATCAAGTATAATATAACCGAAAGGAAACCATACTGAAGCTACGTACACACGAGATTGAAAACTAGCGTATAGTTCTGGGATAGTGTGGCTATACCTGTGTGACCGTTTCGTATTGCCCAAAACTATACGTATATGTAGGTGGACCAGAGGAGGCTAACACTGGTTTAAACACAAAAGTGTAGTATAGGTCAGACAGACAGCTCGAGTGTCCTCACCAGTCATTCGAACAAAATTCCGATAGCAATTTTCATCCTCTGTACGAAGTTCGTACAACAAATTTTGTTCATTATTATATTCATTGCGACGTATAATCCACTGTTTTAATCCACTGTCAATAAGCCAAGCGGCATTTTTTTTTTAAACAAACATTTCAACCAATTTGAACCACAGCAACGCTCAAAATTCAACTAGCAGCCCTACCGATAGCAGACAAGATAGACGAATATACTATACGTCTAGTTGTATTTCCTCCTCATGTGGTCTACTTGTATAGAAATATTTCTGTATAGCGTATAGTTCGACTACTAGAATTGAATTTTTTTGTTTTGACTATTATATGCGCGTATGGGGAACTTATTTAAAAGTAGAAGGGCAACTTATTTAAACCATATTTTAATCATATGTTTAATACTTAGTATTAAATATATGTTTCCTCCCATTCATTTTGAAAATAGACTGATCCACTCAAACTGTGACGATATTCGAGGCTTCTTTACAAATTAATATACTTTTATAACTAGAGCTCATGTGAACATAAATGATAGTTTACTATACCTATAGCAAAAACTATACGCTAGTTATCTATCCCATGTGTACGTAGCTTTACAATGGATATAAATAGACGCTAGTTTACAAAAATAATTTTAAAAATGGAACAAGAATTTTTTGTTTACCTATTTCTTACGTCTTTAAATGAAGAGATTTTCCTCCCTAGCGGGGATTAGCCGATTTCGACCATTTATGAAGTTGCAATCACTTTTTAACTGCAAGACACATATATAAAATTTAACTCGCTATCTCGTACTCGTTTCGTTTTTCAGTTATCGTGTTGAACGATAGACAGACGCGCATTCAGAAATGGAGAAATTAGAACATTTTATAAACAAACGTTTAAATTTGGAACGAAAATAATAATATATTTTGCATATTATATATATACAGCAATCATATCTTAATACTTTTTTATTTTTTCAGGCAAAACCAGTTAACAAAGATCGTTTCATTTCCAAAATGTTCCTACGTGGAGATTCTGTAATTCTTGTATTACGCAATCCTTTGGCAACAGCTGCTGGAAAATAATATTTCTAAAGTTATTTATCAATTTTCTGTAATAATTTCTTTTTAATTTCGTATTATTTAGTTTTTTTTTCATTGTATTAAACATTTTTTTTTTGTAAATCGAATTGTGATAAATTTATTAATAAATACGTGTTTGTAACATTGGAAATTTTTTTAAATTAGTTCAATCTTTTGAAAATATAATTATTAGATGAATAGATTGTAGCGGTTGCCCTGGACGGGCTACACTTCGACCATATGGTCCATTGTGATGCCTAAGGATGTGAGTGGAGTGGAAGGAATTTTGTGTGTAGACTAGGAATTGGTAGGTTGTGCGGCTGCACCCGACTTTGATGGGCACTATACCGATATTCATCTGGAGTTCGTGAAGGAAACTGTAGAAAACCTCCACAAGCATAGCCAGTTACTTCGTTCCTGTCCATACGCCGACAGTTTAGTCAATTAACCGCCCCCTTTTTTTTCTTAATTGACAAACTGCCGATGTTGGGATTCGAATCCATAACCTCCCGGTTCCAAGTAGACAGAGCGCGTTAGACCGCTCGGCTACTTGGACGGTTCGACTATAATGGGCAATGCATCCAGTATGCTGGAAGATAATAATCTGCCTCAAGCTAAAATCGGCATTAATTTAATAAAAATAAAATAATTCTTCAATGGTTTTCTTATGTTGGACACGGCCGTATCGACGGTCTTAGAGGTCCCGATGCAAAAATTCTCGCCAAAGAAGTAGACCATATTTCTCATAATGGTGCAAATTGTTCGTACTGTACAACGCCTAGTGTCACGCTACCTCATTGACTCATCTGGATTTGGTAGACAAGCTCTTGAAATGAGCTACTCTGAAAGCGCATGCGTAGTACTTACAAATAATCATTTCGCGTGGATTGGCTACGACCCAATCTTTACCTGCATAAGTTTTTTATAGTTGGAAGCCCTATGAATAATAAGACTTCCAACCAGTGATGTAGATATTCGCATCTGCATATGCTTGTTTAGCATTTTTGATTGTAAGTAAACCACAACGCGTTGAGGCGTGTTATCATATGCTTTTTACTTTACTTTTTATTTCAAGGCTTAAAATAAAATATTGAAATACATTGATAATGACGATACAGGTTCTCCGAATTTCGAAAAACCTAAAAGATTCAGAATAAGAGAAACCTTGGAAAAAACTTACAAAGCAATCTTCCCATGACGCTCAATTCTATGAAGTCAAGAGGAAATAATATTAGCCCCGATGCTGTTCTCAAGAAGGAATTGCTCTGGTATCGCAATAAAAAAGGATAAACGGATAGTGAATTCATATGTTATCGACTATATCACGCAGATATTTGTCACATCCAACAGCCAGTGTTCCAAATGAACTGCTTCCAACGCATCTGAATCCCTTATTTTAACAAAGTATCAAAAATTGCTAATATCTTGAAAATAGTGGGATTGGTAGTCGATATTTACCTCCGTATTAGACTCTTAAATACTGATACCATTGTTAAAACAGCCAAACATACACGGTAAACTTAGACTGTAACCCACTGATTCATGTTTGTTTCATTTAAGTGTACTTAAGATATAATTCATTGTTAAACAGGGAAAATTTTTATTTTACTGTTATTCTATTGTTGTGCCATTTTTTGAATATTCTGTGTTTATATTTTGAGATATTATTACTAATATCCCAGCACACAATGTCACAATACTTTATATAAAACCTGCTACACACGACACAATTTATCTGAATATACGTAAAAAAATTTGATAAACTATCAGCTGCATTACATGAATTCAACTTTGTATGTGAAATAAAAGTCATATTTTTAAACATCCGTGGGTGTAGTGGTAAAATAAACAATATAAAATGTCCGCACCTGGAAACATATATAACTAAAAAAAACAATAAATTAAACAAGAAGGTTTTTTTATTTTCTACTAAAAATTATCTAATATAGAGTTCCACAAACTAATGTCCTGAACAACAAATAATAATAAACTTAGAGCCAGAACCAGTTGTTTGAATTTTGGAAGATTCAGAGCTATGATGATCTACTATTAGTTCAGACCCGCAGATATAATAAGAAATTGGGTGTTAATGTAAGTATCTACCATTATATTGGTTCCGATTTCTTGGAACGTTTGGTACCGATAATTTGTGTCGTGTGTAGCAAGCTTTATTGAAGTCTCTATCATGGAGACTACACATCTCTAATACAAAACATGTTCGAGCTTGTCAAGTTAAACATCTGTACCCCGGAACAAGTCTGAACATGCAAAATATGATTATTTCTTCAATGTAGATTGTAGGTGGATCCTTTAATAATATATCTCAAAACTTAAGTTGATCTCGATTGGAAAGGTCATAAACTATCATTCTTATAAATTTTACGAGTGAAATAAAATTTTATTTATAAATTTCAAATAAAATAAAAAATGAGTAGATCTCTGAAATATTTTAGAACATGTTACTCGCACATGATTTGCGAATAATTTGTAAATTTTTGTATAACGAACATAATAAAATTATTATCAATTATCTGCAAAAGATCAAATTAAAAATAAATCATTCATAATTTATGACGTAGTGTATTGGTATACCATAATTTATTTTCGTTCAGTTGGTATTATTTATTTGGGTACCACTTATGTTGAAATGAAATGTCCTCGCTACGACTAAAAACAAGTTATAACAACAATTACGGATGGTTTCATTTAATTTTTTGTTGATGAATGTGTTTAATTGAATAAATAAACTGATAAAAAAGTGCTTATAAGTATTTTATATTTAATTTTGTAATCGATAATCGTTTAATTAAAAGTTTAAAATGAAATTCATTTTACTGTGGTTTTTGTTAATAATTGACAATTATGGATGGTATTAGTCATAGGACTAAAATTTTTTCTAAATATTTGTCTAGTTAATTGATTTTTGGTGAATATTAAAATGCAAAATTTGGTTGCCAAATAACAGTAAATATTAGCAAAATTTTTTGATACCAAATTTTATATTTACTGTAAATGTCAAAAATAATCAGACATCATGTCTGAAATTAATAAAAAATGCAATAAACTTGAAACGGATAAATCGAATGATATCGAAAATTCGAAATCTAGTGTATGTGATATTATACCAAGTAAATCACGTTTATTGCAATTACCAATTGCAATTGCATCGAATTTTCGACGTGCTAGTAGTCACTTAAATTTAACAAGTGAATCATCTTCAACTCCGAAAAAATGTGATTTACCAGAGACTTCTTCGTCACCAAATAAAAAACCATCGAAATGGATCAAGAAATTTAACTGTGCTAAATTAAAGTGTATGAAAAATTCGTTATCGAACGATCAACATGTTCCAGTGCGTAATAAAACAAAATCGAAAAGTTGTTTATGTCAGCAATGTCCCCAAAAGACAGTGGATCTTAGTATTAGTGGATTCGGGTCACATGACAGTGAACTTACAGTTACACCAGAAATAATGGTACCCACAACATCGAATAGTGATATTTTAGTCGAGGATAATGTTAAGGATTTGAAAATTTCTGAAGCAAGTTCAGAGTCTAGTACGTTTTATGGAAATGTGGCGAATTCAATTCCTCATGGTGCTAGTTGTTCATCGAATTTAGGGTATGTATATATTGGGGAAGATTTTTATTTCTTACGAGTGAAGTTTTGACGGCGACTCTATTTACATTGATTTTTATTAAAACTTAACTTTCGATATCTTGAAAAATAAGCGAAATATCAATTTTTCTAGCTAAGTGTTCTATTCATATTGCCAAAACTTGGTACACAAGGAAAGATATAATCATTCCATTATTTGCAATTTTGAATTTTTGGCTCTCAATATCGTCGAATTAAAGCTAAGTGTGCATTAGTTGAGTAACTTGATCGAGTCAGTGAACTGAGCCGAGTATTCAACTGGCCTTACCTTTTTCGAATTTGCTTTTTTAGCTGTTTGCATTGCACACAGCCGAATTATTTTTCTGTTTTTGGAGTATTTGAAAAAACTTTTTATTAAATATTTGACAGCGATAGATTTGAAGCACAACGATTAGTGTAATTCGATATTCTGTCAACATTGTATGCGTTTTAGCATTGCTCTAAAATTCCTAACGTAAATTTTATCGAGTCGCTGCTAACTTAAAAAGCATTGAGTCGGATAGGGCGGGGAGGAAAACATGTATCATATAAATGGAAAAAATTTAGCCAAAAAAAACTGGATTCGCTAGAGTATTACGTTATTGAAGTGACCGATTTTGCCCGTTCGCGAACTTGATATCACTTTTTAGCTCTAGAACACATCTCATAAAATTCCAGCTCGTCATCTCCTTTCGTTTTTGAATACCTAATTAGGTCATACTATGAATAACTATTCAGAAATGACCTGGGGGCAGGAAAGAATTTTTTTTCTAAATTTTGACACTTTGAAATGTCAATTTTTGTATATTTTAAATTTATTTACGAATAATTTAGTTCCAAAATTTTGTTAATGTAAATATTTCTATAGAAACTTAAGAAATACCTATAAACTATGTTGGATATTTGGACCGACTATAACTTTGGAACCGTCAGAAAACAGCTATAACTTTGGAATGGTTTGGAATTTTCGAGTCGTAAAAAAAATTTACCTAAGGTGTTTTCTCTTCATTATTTCGTTATCTCCTATAGTAAAAAAACTGCACACTAAATTTGGTTTCTTTTTTGCCACCAGACGTCGTGACTAAAATGGTCAGTTATCAATAACAAAAATTAGTTTATGCGATCACTAGTTTCAACCGTTCCAAAGTTGGGACTAAACTTTATATTACCCTTAAATATATTAGATTATACAGCCCGTATTATGAAATACACCCAATCTGGAAATAATGTATAGTGTATCTATCGCTGTCTATATGTAGTGACTACAATATGGTGTCTTTGTTACATATACATGTAGACACACTCAAACGACGGACAATAACAACGATGTATACATGCACGAGTAAGATGCAACTATGTATAAATGATTGTAGTAGGAGAGTGATAAGTATAATAGTTATATGTTATAGAATACTGATTTTAAAAGTTTAAGTGTGACAAAGTAAACCATATCATAGTACACTACATATAGACAGCGATACACTATGCATTGTTTGCAGATTGCAGGGTATAAACTTTACTTTTTACTGTTTAATGCAATGTGTTTTTAAAAAGAAACCATTGTTTTAAGGTAGTTGTCTTACAGTAATCGTGTTATAAAATCTCAGCTCAGAAACCATCCATCTATCTCCATCAATTATATAAATAGACTGAGATTGTAGACTTAAATTATTTGACTTGAATGTACCTCGTATACAGTCAAGTGTCGTATTATACGGTAGACTAACTCTGCTCGCAAGGGGGCTCCGGTCCCTTGACCCCCGGGATGGCTTTCGGCCTTGGCTTCGCGTCTTAAAAAGAATACAAATAAATTAATAGTAAAAAAACATTTTTAAATACAAGCTTTTATTTAAATGCTCTAAAAAGAAGAGAATAAACTTTAAATTAAATCAAACTCATAAATTTATTAAATTATAAATTTATATGATATAAACCTTGTCGCGAGATTTACCTAGGTGTAAATTTATTTTATGAAATAAATAAATTTTTTCTTAGATTCTTAAGATCAAGTTACATATTGTATTCTTGTTTATTTATACACAGGTAAATCTCGCAACAAGATTTTATATCATATAAATTATATAATGTTATAAATTGATGGGTTTGATTTAATTTAAAGTTTATTTTCTTCTTTTTAGAGCATTTAAATAAAAGCTTGTTTTTAAAAATGTTTTTTACTATTAATTTATTTTTTAGTTTTCGCTGGGCATGTTTCTAAGTCTGTTCATTTCATAATTTCGGAGTTAACATGTAAAGGGATAGTAAGTTAAAGGGAAAGTGGTGCTTGGAGAAAGAAGAAACACAAAATATAAAATATGTCACTTAATATTAAAAAAATTGAAAAATGTGTAAGGAGTTAGGTTGTAGAAAATCATGTTTGCTACAATTCATTACCTCATAATTTTTTCTACCACTTGAATGTATACAGAGATATTTAGGATTTAAATTTTCAATCTTAAACCGTCAATATCTGTGTAAATATTAGAGAAACATATAAAATATTAGAGAAACATAAGAAACTTAATTATAGTACAAGTATTTTCTACGACTTTATTTCTTATGTGTTTTCCGATTTTTCCAATATTAAGAGAGAGATACCAAATTATGTGTTTCTCCTTCCCTCTAAACCCCCCTTTCCTCTTGTCGATTCAGGTCATGCTTACCATAAAAATGCATTGTCATCGAAACTGAACCAACATGTCAAAATTCAACTCCGTAGAATAAGAGGAAGTGGCTCTAATTCAGCTTGCAAGATTTGACCCCAAACAAACATACACTCCCGTTCATAAAAATTGAACCAGTAAGTCACATTCTAAGCTCGTATATATAACTAAATATATGTATAATATTACATACAGTAATACTTAGAATCTTTAAACTGGTTCAATTTTTATGAACGGGAGTGTACATACAAACATTGCAAGTTAAATAAAAGCTTATAATAAAAACCACACCACTCTAGCGTGTATAGAAGTAAAGAAGGTATTTTTGGGAGGTTTTCGAATACAAAAAAACCGCATTCTTCTAGCTTGTCTAGAAGTGGGTTAGAATTTGTATACGTGAGTTAGTCAGTCAGTGAGTGAGTTACTCAATGGGCTGTATATATTATAGGATTATCCCATGGGACGTCATTAGCCAGAACTGAGGCGTTCCTCAACTAGCTTATGAGTAATCAGTATCTTCTGTGGCTGTCACATGTATTTCCATTCCACACATAAAGTTTTTAATCAAGCAAGCGCACTGAAGCAAACATTAGTAGCTTGGTTAGTTGAGGAGGCTTGGCAGCGCTTTAAATTTGTACGTTATTATACGTTGAGTTCCATAAGGATACTCTGTCCAGTTATATAGACACGAAGACTATTTAAAATAGAGATCAGTGGGTAGTTGTCTTGCAGTAATCGTGTTAAAAAGTTTCAGTTCATAACACACAGTCTATATGAATAGACAGATTGTAGACTACATTGTCCTAGTTTTTTTAGCCAAATCGCTGGACGCGTTTTTTAAATAAAATTAAGAGTGTGGTAAAATTACTACTTTTGTAGTTACGTGTAATGTTCGTCATACAATTTTTGAGAGAGTTTTTTATCAAAACTAAACGGTAAATAATTTTGAAATTTTAAACGAAGTTAGATACTTATATTTTGAATAATTTATAAAAAATTCAGCCAATTTTGTCGACAAAGTGTTTCACACGACAACTATCTGAAAAAATTGCGTTTTAATTACATAATTCTTTAACAAATTTTGTTTCGAATATTATGGTATAAATTTTATTTTTTTAAATAACTTTGTTTTTGAATTCATTTTTTCTTTTATGATAATGTTTTCAAAATATTTTGAGTTTTAACAAAAACAAAAAAATTCTTTTCCTGACACTTTTCAATATTTTTTGTTCTTATTAAAAAAAGTTGACTGAATTTATTATTATTGATTGCCTATTAAACATTTCAAATTTGATAGTTAAGAATAAATAATTAATTAAAATGTAATCAAAATTATTTTAATCATCTTTTTTGAACCTATCAAATGACGTCATTTTAGTTGCATTATTATCATTTGTTCATAATGAAACAGTATCAAGAAATATTTTTCATTGTTTGAATATTTCAATATTGGCTATTAGCCTAAGACAGGGTGGTCACGCTTTCTAGAAATCCTGGAATTACTATGGAAATTTTGTTCATGGTCATGGAAAATATTAACTAAAATTAAAATGCGTGCGCATTAAATTTTGCTCTTGAGATACCAAAGACAATAAATTTAATTCATAAATATAGAAATAATTTAGCTGTAATAATAACATCTAAATTTTGTCCATATATGAATCGATTTTTAGCGAATTTCCTCAAAGGAAATAGAGCTATTGGTCTCGTACCAAAATCAAAATTTCGCAAAAATTTCTTCAAAAAATGTCCATCGATCCTACCTAGTAGATATCGAAAATAATAATAATATATATATATATATATATATATATATATATATAAATTTTAGAGACGGTGATTTCGGCATCTATTAGGTAGGATCGATGGACATTTGAAGAAATTTTTGCGAAATTTTGACTTACAGGAAATGTAAATTAGAAATTGATTTGACTTGATGTGACAGATTTGACAATAAACTGTGTTGTATATTTGTGTGTATTTGTATATTATTTTAGAGTGCGTGGTCGCCAGTTTTCAAAATATGGTGTATATTATTAAATAATTAATTCAAATGTTCGTCAACACCATTTTTTTAATGCAATTATATAAACTGCATATTTCAAA
Organism: Nineta flava; assembly: GCA_963920215.1. Taxonomy (NCBI): domain Eukaryota; kingdom Metazoa; phylum Arthropoda; class Insecta; order Neuroptera; family Chrysopidae; genus Nineta; species Nineta flava. The sequence continues at coordinate 90,610,530 of OY986042.1, forward strand.
GAATATAAATTTTTGAGGGAGGATAAAAACTGAATTGAGCTATTCGATTCACTGAAAACAATTTTTTTATCTACTATTAAGCCTCGTGCATGAACGTCCTTAATCAGCAACTCCAGACTGTTTTTAACAGATGGCTCGCCAATCGATGGCAAAAAGCACCTTAAAAAGTTCCCTTTTCATGAGTATCATATTTTTTAATGATTAAACTAATAATAATCATTTATTAAATTTTCATACCAGTTTGCACTCGTTATTTGATTTTGATTTTGATAATTTCAATTTTATAATGACTTTAAACGTCAATACAAAATTACAAAACTCGTTAACTCCTAAAAGAACCACCGTCCCAGATTGGGATTTTTTTCCATGTGTTAACCGCTATCTTTGCATACTATAAGATGGTTTAATGCATGCTATAAGATGGTAATCAAATTTAGATAGCAAATAGATAACTCAATTCAATATGAATCTTACTGAAATACAATAAGTCTGTCTGCAACTAGCTCTAAAATGGATTATTAATTAACTAAGTCCTTAGTAAACTAAGTATCTCAGCCAGAATAAAAAAAATTTACTTCTGAGCATTTAAGTTAATTTTGACGTGTTTCTCTCAGGACACTTACGAACTTGTCAGCAGTGTTGCCAAAAAAGAGAGGGGGAAAGCACTTACCAATTGGTCCGAATAGTTTGGAGAAAACTATAGGAGATACCGAGATAATAATGAGACAAGACCCTAGGTAAATTGTCCTCACGACTCCAGAAAAACTATCAGAAGTTCCAAGAAAATTCCAAGCCGTTCCAAAGTTTTAGTTGGCCCAGATCTCTAATACAGTTTATAGTTTCTATAGAAATATACTTGTGTTAGGAAAATTCTGGAAATAAATTATTTTAAATTTAAAATATTAAAAAAATGACGTTTGGAACTGTCAAAAATTATTAAAAAAACAATTACTTTTACGCAGTCGGGTTTTTTATATTTTATATTACTTTTACTAGTTATGTCTTTAAAATTTTGGTGTAAGTCTCTATTTTTGGAAAACAGTTGAATTGATTAGTTCGTTTCTTTTTCTTTCAGAATAAATATGAATTATTTTAATCTAAGACGAATATGTTGAGTAGTTCTGTTTTGTGTTATTATTGTGAAAACTCAAAAATGATCAGTGAAATTTTCAATAATTAAAGAAAAATTCGGTAATTTCAAAACAGTCTTTCAATCGTCACCTAAAATGTCCCATTATTCAAAATATAAATATAAAAAGCCTAAATTCCTTCACTTCCTGTACAATCTGTCGTCTCTTATTTTACCTCCGTAGGGTGTGAATTTACAAAAACGATTATGAGAACTGACTTTTATTTAATACCAGAAGCTAAACACTAATTTCCATAGTTCTAATTTAAAAAATGACGAACTTCTATACAAATTTTCATCCCCTATTTAACCCCTTAGGAAATGCATTTTCAAAAATCCTTTCTTAGTGCTCACCTACGTTGTATAAGAAACTCCTGTGCACAATTTCATGCTTCTAGACCCACTGGTTTAGGCTGTGCGTTGTCTGTCAGTCAGTCTGTAGATTTTTATTAAGGATGTACGAGCGCTGATGTATAGTTCATTTATAAAATTCTTCAAAATCTTATATAGTACATTCATAAATGTCCACAATAATGTTTATTATTTGTTGTCGTCAGTTAATATTAAAATTTAATTAAGGCCCGTCATACCGGGACTAACAAAAAATATATTTGAGAAATAACCTGAGATTTCGGGTAATTAAGCTACCGCCGACAGAAATAAAATTAATCCAAAATCTCAGTTGTTTTCTTAAATATCTTTTTTTTAGGCCCGTCATATCGGAATTTTATTGGATCAATCTCTTTATTAATATTTCTATTTTCTACTGCGTAGTTTTTTATTAATTCGTCTTATTTTATTCCAAGTGAAAATTATCAAAATATGTGTAAAAATATGGGTTTCTCCATAAGAGCAATGCAATTTCAAACTTTAACATTAAATAATTAATTCAAGACCCCTGTAACACCCCTGAAACTTTTATAATTGATTTATATGCACTTCAACTAAACATGTAAACAAAAAATCAATCCTTAATCTTTTTGAAGTTTCAGTGCTCGTACATCCTTAAGTAGATAGGCTGATTTATTTTGTAACTCGATATATTTGTAGAGGACTTTGGATGTGGTAATTATTATAATTAAAAAAAGCTGAAAATCGTTTTAATCACTTTGTTTTACATCGAAATGAAGGGATTTCAAGTTTGTATCTTTTTCCCTAGTAAGTTTTTTAGGTGTGGCACCACAGAAACATCTAAATTTTTAGACTTTTTCATTTTTTTGCAAATAACTCAAAAACAATTCATCCTACAGATAAAATTATTCTATGATAAATTGTAGAGCTCAAAATTCTGCGACGATACCACCGTATAGACATTAAAAATAACTCACAATAATAAGTGAGGTATGATAAGTTAAAAAAAGTTATTTTTTCCTTATAACTTTTATTGAGATATTAAACTTGAAATATTCAAAAAGAAATTACAATGATGATTCATTCGAGATTTATTTGATATAAAACCAAATTTGTTTTAAAAATATATTTAAATTATTCCATTTTTTTTATATTTACAGTGAAACGTCAAGTAATGTCGATGGTGAGACATCCGGAAATGCTGTTGGTTCGAACAAAAACGATAAGTGGGTACAAATTATTTATCCATCGGAAACCACAGGTTTGTTAATTTTTATCAAAATTAATTCAACAACGATACAAATAACTTACACAAGAGTTTATTCCATGTATTCCATGTAAATTTCAAAACCTAAATTGGAAGTCCTCGTTTGGAATTGTTGTTAATCCTTTAGAAGTTTGTAAAACTTGTTCAATACCCAATCCGTTTATTTTAAGGAAATACCAAATTTGTTTTGCCCCTTAAAAATTTCTGATGAGGTTGCCAAGAAATTTTTACTTTCTAGCCATAATAACCAGTCCGAGCTGTCAAAGGCATTCTGGTCGGAACTGGGAGGTCTGTTCGGAACTGGCTGGTTTGATTCCCAACGGTTACAGTTGGTCATTTAATTTAATTAAAAAAAAAATGTAATGAAGCGGTTAATTGACTAAACTGTCGGCAAATTAACAAGAACGACAGTAACTAGCTATGGTTGTGAAGGATTTCTTCATTTTCCTTTCACAAATTACAGAAAAATATCTGCATAGTTCCTATAAAAGACGGCTGCAGTGGCACCACCCACCAATTCCTAGCTTGCTTACAAAAATTTCTTGTCCTCCTTTGACGACATGATCAGAATTTAATAAAGGAGTGCATAGGAGTATCGAAAAAATTTGCCCCCCTCACCGTTCATCCAGACTGGACTCATAGTTTTTGAGAAAAATACTGGGCGGCATACTGACAGACGGTTTTTTCGGATTCTATGTATTTCGAAACCTCAAATTTTGAAGGCGGGGGATATTAAATTTTTATTTTACTGAGTCGATTCCATAAGTTTATATTATATTTGTGTATGTATAAAATAAACTAAAAAAGTATTTTATCACAGATTTTTATATTAAAACCTAGATACTATTAAACAGACCACATTTCCTATTATTCAAACATATTAACACATTTCCTATTTTGCAATTTTTCGAAATGTAATATTACTTGCAGCGACTATTATAAAAGTTGGTGATTTTGATTTCCAATATATATTAGCGAATTTCCTGAAAGGAAATAGAGCTATTGGTCTCGTACCAAAGTCAAAATTTCGCAAAAATTTCTTCAAAAAAATGTCCATCGATCCTACCTTGTAGATGTCGAAAATAATAATAATATATATATATAAATTTTAGAGACGGTGATTTTCGACATCGATCCTACCTTGCGTAACGAATTTTTTTTGTGTTTGAATCATCCGACCTTTTTCCTTCCATTCAGTCAAAAAGTAATAGATTACCAAATTGGTTGGAAAATATATTGATTAAATGTTTTAAGCGCATAAAATTTTCTACAAAAAACTCTGGATCAATATTGTCAACCGTTGCAAAGTCGGGACTAAACTTAGTATACCATCGTATATGTTATGTATACCGGAAAACTTTTAAGATTACTCAGTTATTCTGCTATCAGCAAGACATTGTGTATAAAGTTTTACAATGAATTCTTAAAAAGAATGAATGAATTTTGAAATGTGATATATGTGTAATCATTTCTGTTTTGATTGGCTGAATAATCATTTTGTCATAATTTATTGCAAAAATTATTTTTATTATGAATTGATTATTTATCTTGTTTACATTCAATTTTCAATACTAACGTTGTCATCGATTTTTTGCTATCCATCTTAAGTCTAATCCAGAGACTTTTAAACTTTTTTTATCCTGTAAACATAAATTTTGCAAAGTTTTCCGTCCGTCCGTCCGTAAACACGATAACTCAAAAACGAAAAGAGATAGCGAGCTGAATATTTGCCTGCGTGTTTTTTTATTTGTCTAGAGCACAAATTTTTAGCTAATTCGCTAAAAATTAGGTGCACCGTACAATCGACAGCCCCCCCCCCCCCCCGTATTCTTTAGGTGTACCATTTATTTGGTTTCACCAATCTCTCATACATATTTTGTTAAAATCGTTGAAATGTATCTCTCTGGACTTATTCCTTTGTTGGAAACACATAGCATTTACTTATGCCTTAACCTTGTAATTTGAAAATTTATCAACAATAATTTTAATGCATACTATCTTAATTTGAATTCGCAGAATTTCGAATAAATATTTTATTAATTTTGTTATTAGTTAGAAATTTATATAAATAACTATAAAATTTATTTATGTTATGGAATCTTGGATTGTTAATAAAATATTTACAAAATTTTTTAAAAATAAATACTAAATGCTCTTTCTCAGAATAACTATTTCTAGTGATTTTTCGATGAGTATATAGCTATTTAGGTTGAACCGATGAAACAATTTCACATAAATTTCTTCAAATACCAATCGATCCTATGTAGTTAGTAGATGTCGGAAATGACCATCAGGTCATTTTTGGCAAGATTATGATTCGTACAGCGCCAAGATTTGATAACAGATCCTTATAGAACTCGACGAAATAAGACGAAAAATAAGAATAAAATTTTCTGATATCTCGCTTCGTTTTCGAGATATCGATGTTTATTGGATCTTATTCGTTTTAAGCCCCCTGCACACGGGAATAGTAGTTGCGGCGAGTATTACTAGCAAATAATGGCTGCTATTTATTATCCCTCTACTGTTCCATGTGCAGCTTCTGCTTCAACGTCCAAGCAGGTTTGAGCTTAGTGAACGCCAGAGGGCCAGTAAGTTACTGGCCCTACTGACCCTGTTACTGGCAGTAACATGGTCACGTGACCTAGTGACAACCATTATTGGGGGTGTAAAAGATACTGGCCGTCAGTAAGGCGCCAGACTCTCATTCCTCGTACTCTTCAACAACCTCCTTCATGTTCTTAATAATACACTCACCAATTCTACATAAAACTGGCTACTGTCTGCCAAGTAATGGAAGCTATTACTGTCCTCGTGTGTAAGTCTACTGTCCGGCCATTTCACTGGCTTCCACTGCTAGCCCGCCAGTACTGGCCGCTATTACTGTTTCCGTATGGAGGGCTTTAGTCTACGTAGCTATGGCTATTACGTGTCGAAAATAATTTAATTTTATCTTTAGATACCCTGTATATTGCATAAATTTTCGTCATTCACCATTTAAAAAAAAAAAATTTTTTTTGCGGTACTTTGTATATTTCTTTTGTTTACAAAATAAGTATTATACTGAAAATTCTGGGTCACATATATTTGGACTTGATTTTTTTGTTTCATATTAATGAAATCATAATATTTTTTACACAATTAGATAACCCAGTCTGATAACCCAGTTTACATGTTCGAACATGAGAGCTATTATCAATTTGTTTGGGAATTCCGTTTCAATAAAAATTGTACAGGGTTGTATTAAATATTTTTTATGGACACGAATTGTTTTGCCTTGACTTTTTATGAAGATTATTTTATATTATTGTCAAGCTAGAGATCCTGCAAACTATGGTGTGTCCAACGTTCGGCGGTATTGAGCGCATTGTGTAACGTTCTTGGGTTTAATGCGCACAAAACAATATAAACGTATGCCGGAAATATTAACAGATTTGTTTAACTATTTGTTATTTTATTTGCATGTGCAAGGTTAACAAAATTAATTGAATACTTTCATGTTACATTTATTTATCCGAAAAGTATCTAGATACCAAAACTATTGTTTTTGCAATCAAGCTATACAGATTCTAATCTGTGTATAGAGGTGTGGCGAAGATCAGATTTGATTCTGTTATTTTTTTAAAAAGTAAAAATCTGTACAGAAAACACTAAAATATTTTAAAACAAGTAATGTAACAACTAACTGATTTAATTGTTTGAATACCCAGTATATACTGAGTTGTATATCAATGATTGAATTGTTAACAATTCTGCGTATTCGAATTTTCAAATAAAAGTTGTTTATTTTAAAAAGAAGATTTTTTGTTATTAAATTTCTGTTATATCTCTTACGGTTTCAAAGATAGGCAATATTGCCCATTTTACCTAATAACGAACTTGGCCTTACTTTTTTGCTCTAGAACACATAACAAAAATTTCAGCTCATTATCTCTTCGTTCTTGAATTATAGTATCCACGGACAGACAGACGGACATGCGGAAATGACCGAATTAGGTCAGTTTATGAACACATATGCCAAACATTCATGCCTACGATCAATATTTTTAAGCGTAACAAAGTCGTGATCAAACTTAATATACCTTGTATATTTACATATACTGGGTATACAAATATGAATGTAAATGTACTATTGATGATATTATTTAATGTTTGTAATTATTTACAGAAGATATTGACGAAGAAGATGATACAGATGATTTTCGCCAATCAAGTGCCCATTCTGGTTCTATAATGATAACACAACATATCTGTGGACGTGCTGCCCATTTTAGTGGTGAAAAGAAATCATTTCAATTGATATGTCCACCGGAAGTCAATGTTGAAGCTTTACGAAACTTGTTACAATCACACTTTATTATTGATTCAGTAACAAAATGTCATACTCAGGTTAATACTTTTTTTGTTTATGGTAAATGTGTCAAATAAGGCGGAAATTACGTGTTAAAAAATTCTCATTTAACCTAGAGTGACCTAGAAAATCTTAGAAAACTCAAAATATCAGAGAATTTTAGTTTCGGTCAGAGAAAGTGATAAAATTATTTACAGAATCTAAATGTTGTCACCCAACATTATGATCTTGATAATAAAAATTTTGATCGTCATCTTGTTGAGGACTATTAGTCTAGTCAACAAGTTAAAAACGTGTTCATTCTTGCTATTGCGAATTAAAATACGTGCAATAGCTCGTTGAACTCGATATGTCGTCTAGAAAAATGTGCAAAAATTTCAAACCCGCACATAAACAATTGCAATAGTTCGCTCGGAATACTATTTTCAACATTAAATAAAAAGTATTAACAATAGAGCTCAAATTCCGGGAGTCGAAATTTTTTTTCGGAAATCTGTTTGTAAAATTCCTCTAGCACCAATAGTTTTTGAGTAATTTTCAAAAAAGCAGACTACTTTTCTTTGGAATCTTTAATTGTTTATAACTTTTGCAATTGTTTATTATGTGCGGGTTTGAAATTTTTGCACATTTTTCTAGACGTCATAACGAGTTCAAGGAGCTATCGCACGTATTTTAATTCGAAGTAGCAAGAATGAACACGTTTTTTAACTTGTTGACTAGACTATATGACGGATATGAGTGCAAACCCCTTAGAAAAATGTTAAAAAATGACAAACAAATTTTAGTCATAGGTTTTAGTGAAAAAAAATGATTCAATTGGTTTAGAATAGTTTCCAACGGATTTGGAGGATAGTTTCCGACATTTAACATCTTGATTCAATATTATGTGCCCTTTTATATGATTTTCAAGCGATAATCGTGTTTTTTTGTGTCCAAATTACCTTATATAGTGGATTGCATCCAAATCAAGAATACAATTTATTTATCCATTTTATAAAAAGTAGTCTCAAAGGAGAGCATCTCGCCTAATTTATTACAAAATTTGTTTTTTTGTAAAATTAAGCTAGACTAAAAATAAAAAATACGATAATTGTAAATAATAAAACTGTTCCTTCTCTTTCTAGGTGGATTTTATACACTATTTAGTACCAGATCTACGTCAAATCACATCATGTTCATTTTATTGGGGTAAAATGGATCGGTATGAAGCTGAACGTTTACTCGATGGTAAACCTGAAGGTACATTCTTATTACGTGACTCCGCACAGGATGAATTCCTATTTAGTGTATCGTTTCGTAAATATGGTCGATCGTTACACGCACGCATCGAACAATTCAATCATAAATTCTCATTTGATTCACATGATCCAGCTGTGTACGCTAGTGACACCGTATGTGGTTTAATTGAACATTATAAGGATCCATCGTGTTGTATGTTCTTTGAACCGATATTAACATTACCATTACATCGTAATTTTACATTTACATTGCAACATTTATGTCGGTCAATAATTACTAGTCATTTACAGTATGATACAATTGATCAATTACAATTACCGCATGTATTAAAGATTTATTTAAAAGAGTATCACTATAGGCAAAAGGTATGTGTGAAACGGTTTGATTTAGGTGAAGTACAAAGTGTTGATTTGTAATATTATACGAGCCATTTTGTTGATTTGTTTATTTGAGTTGCTATTCTGATTTGTCTCTATTCACATGCTAACGTAATGCTTTTGTCAGAGTCCATCGACAATAACATATACATTCACTGAACTCGTGAACGTATGCAAAAACAGACCGGCTTCAATCTAACGTTTTCGACCGGCTTCATTCTAATGAATATAACGAATGAAAACAATAAAAATATTAACAAGAAAAAATATAACAATAAAAACTAAAAATAAATATTTTACAAAAATCAAAGAAACAATCGAAATGATGGATCACAAAAATGATACCAGTAAACAACAATTTGCATACGAATGAACTGAGACTTGTATTAATTCAGATTTAAGGGTATGGACTATGTAGGTTGATTTTACTGTAGTTGAAGAGTTTTATATCTATAAAAGTAACCGAAATGTAGAGGGTAAAAGTTTCAATTATAAACTAAATCAGCATATAAATGAATAACAAACTTATTCGCAATTGAAAATAAACGATATCCCGTCTGACGGCGAAGTTTTGAACTGCCGTTGATAGTAAATCGATACAATTAAAGTGACAGGGTTGTGAACAGAGTCATGGAATTTTTTCCATGGTCATGGGAAAATTAATTTTTCAAACTAAAATTATAATGCGGATGAAATGTATTGGGTGTTTTTTTAAGAGGGTGAGAACTCCCCACAGAAAATAATCGAGTGGTGTTAAATCACATGAATTAGGAGGCCAGTTAACAGGTCCAAATCGAGAAATAATGTTTTCATTCAATTTAGTTTTTAACAAATCAATGGATTCACGTGCTGTATGGGCTGTAGCTCCATCCTGTTGAAATCACATTTCGTCTGGATCGATGTTTTCCATGTTTTTAAACAAAAAATCGTTGATCATGGTTCGATAACGTGCTGCATTGACCGTAACGTTGGCTCCAGCATAATTTTTAAAGAAATAAGGACTGATGATACCGCCAGCATGCAATCTACACCAAACAATGACTTTTTCTGGATGCAATGGTGTTTCCAATATCTGTTCTGGATTTGTCTCACTCCAAAATCTTCAATTTTGTTTGTTAACAAAACCATTCAGCCAAAAATGAGCTTCATCACTAAACACAATTTCATGTCTTTCCATGATGAAATGGCAAACTATAATGAATAAAAAAACAAATTTAACTAAAATTATTCCTATTTTAATAAATTTATCTCTATCGGAAGTTCTATCATACCAAAAAAAACACCCAATATTATGCCCATTCAGATATCTTATAAATTCCTATATGAGATTGCAATCCCTGCAAAATATTTGAAACGTTCTAATTGTTACTACTGTTACAGTTGAAACGTTCTAAGCTTAGAATGTGACCTTTTCAAATACATTTGAGTGAACTTTTTCTAAGTTCGGCAAGTTGATTTGTTGGAGGATTGTGTTTTTGTTATACATGAATGATATCCGCCGACAGAAATAAAGTAACGGCTTGATTTAATTTTATAGATCTGAAAATATATTGTTTTTAGTCATGAAAAACCTGGAAAAGTCATGGAATTTATTTCTGCGATTTTTTTTGGCCACCCTAAGTGAGATATGATTCTTAATAACAAATAAATATAAGGAATAGAAATACTATATATTGTATTGGGAACCTTGGAAGAGGCGTGGCTTAGTAATCATATGGTTATTTATCCTACAATCGCTAGTTGGTTTTTTTTATCACCAGACAGCGTATTTAAATCCTCAGTTTTCCATTAACATAAAATGCAATATCATACTATCTTTGTTTCCACAATAGAAAGTGTTGATCATAGGAAATTCAGCTTTTTACTTACTATCAAAACGTGTTCTAAAAAACTTGACTCTGGCGCTGCGATACTATTTAAATTGCGAATAAATCCATGTATAACGGTGAGCAAAAGTGCCGTTTTTTTCAAAATTTTACAGTTGATTTGTTCCGATCAGGTTTTCGAAAAAAATTTCGAATAAAAGTTGTAAAGAAACACAAATAAACTATAAAATTTCGAAAATATAACACTACTATTGTTGTCGTAGTACATGAATAATGTGCAATGACGTCACTTGGTGTTTTTCGGTTTGAAATTGAATAAATTAACAAGAACAGTCTCACTTAACCGGAAGGAAAGCTTAAATTTGTACGATGCAAGAGAATTATGGCAGTGTGTGAAAAGACACATCACAGCGTTGATTTAATTTTGATTAGATTTACATGTACATTTGAACATGCCTTTCTGTATTTGGTAGTTGTGAAATTAAAAGTTGTGAAAAGTTTATACACTTCTTGTAATGCAGACAAGAAGCTTAATCAATTTTACTTCCTCTTCCGGAAAATATAAATTCGACCACTCAAAATAGTCTTATTCAGTTTCTGCAGGTGTTATGTAGGGATTCCATGTTAGCGTCATGAACTGTAGTAACGTCTGCTGGTGTTCTTCAACTGAGAGCTAGGATAACGCGATTTAATATTCGCTATATTCTACAGGCGAACTACGTAATTATTTTTTATCCATTCTACATCACTGGAATAAAAATGCGTAATTGTCACTTACTCATTCTAAGGACTGTTCTATATTTCAAAATTACTTATTATTTTTTCATATTATGTTGTGTGCTTCTGGATTATCTTGGAAAATCATTTTAATTTTATAGAAATTTTAGATTTGTCAATTTGTTTTGTCCTATTCGAAATCGCATTGCTCACGAACAAATGATTTAGGCGTTGATATGAGGATTTGAAAGCCTTTAATATATTCAGATTCAAACATGTAAATCTAATCATTGACTGACTCTTGTTGATAGAATCTTATTACATAAAATAGAGTTTACAATAGGGACTATTTTTAGGAAAGTGTTTTAAATCGTTTATAAGTACCTAATTTAGCCTCAAATAATAATAATAATTTTTTAAATACGTCTTATGCATAAAAATCTTGCATTTTAAATTGCGTTTCAAATTTCGCTCCAAAACGCCAATACTTGTCACGTGATCGCGCTGTTACGTCAGACGGTCACATGTTAGACATAAAGTAAACAAAATAGACAATGTTTTGTACTTGTTTTATATGTATTTATAGAACATAATCTCAAAATCATTAATTTCTTTTCAATTATTCAGTTAAATCTTTCGAGCTTATGATTACTATTATATAATAATGGTTACAGAAATACAAATTCCTGTTAGATTATTTACATGGAGGTCTTCACATTTCTAAACTCAGCACAGCAGAAGTTATTGTTTGTTGCAAAGAAATTTACCACCGTAAAACAGTCAATTGTCAGCGAATTCGAACTGTTTGCCTTTATAAACCCGCTTTCCATTATGGAAATTTCCTTGCAATCGTTTTCAAAGGCAGTAGCAAGCAAATTTTGAAGAAATTATGCAGAAATCATTGTATAATATCTAAACAACGAAGTCTGATTGACAGTGCTTGGTGATGTTTGCGAACAAGTGACGTCACCCACTCTGATTGGTGTTAGTTGTCACGTGACTTAAGATGGATCTAATTACATTTTGTTTATTAAATATTAATTAAATCCATTAAATATAAAAAAAAATATTGTGTTTTTTAAATTTCTATCATAGAAACTACCACTTCGAAACAAAATTATATTTTTATTTAAATACAGTCAACATCCCTATTGAAGAGGTTTAAAATACAAAGCTATTCAAAAACCCATAAAGCTATCTTCAAAATAGAAATTTATTGTAAGTATTGCAACAACATTGATTGTCATTTGTTAACGACACAAATAAGAAAACCAATGGGAAAAATTGAAAGTAACCCGTATGGGAAATTTTCATTTTGGTGCATTTAATAAAAACTTATCATTCGAATTTTATTTAAATCCTTTTCAAAACTCGAACAACATAAATAATCATAAAAATTATCAATTGTAAATAAATTATATTAAATGAAATTATTTAGTCATATTTTATTTAGATTCAATTCTTATTATTTTGATTTTATTAAATAAGCTCAAGGAATATATAAATAAATAAAATAAAATAATAATAAATTTAATTAAAATATACTAATTGTATATAAATAAATAATAAATATTGTATAGTAAAAAAAATTAAACTGTTTTTAAAGTTTAATAGAGAATTATTTAGCTGTTTGTTGTTTTTTTTTTGAAAATTTTTAAAATTATTTTGATGCGTTTGCGGCTACCTACACAGGCGTGTTCGGTGTAGATCCGAATATATAAACTTATTGTAGCAGTGAACATCTTACAAGGCAGGAAGTCGAACGAATCAGTCGTGTGGGAAGCTGAACGTATCAGTTGTTACTAAAAAATTGGGATATTATCAAAAAGAACCTAGAAGTTCTGCTACCATACTAACATGTCTCATATTTACCGTATTAATTTAGACATTGTTTTTTTATATAATCAGATTTACGTCATTTTTGTTCTATTCCTAAAACATCATTTATATTTTATTAAATAATGTTGATATGAAAACATTGTACATTGATACCGTAAGTCATGGAGACTAGACAAGGAGACCGAACTCAAACGGGAGAATTGACAAAATATGTCAACGTAATGGTAGAAATTATATTTATTTTTTGTGCTACTAGCGTCGCAAGTTATCCTTTTGCACCGAAGTGAATATAGTATAATAAATAGGAGTGAAGTATATATTTGTCATTTTGATTTTAATAATTTTAATAAAATTTATTTCTACTTAATTTATTTTTACAATTCAAACTTTACAAGTTACTATTTATTTTGTTTTTTATTGCTATGTAATTATTTTGAGAATTTTTAACTATCACTTCAACTAATTACTTTATTTTATTTATTAATAAAAATATTTTATTGGAAAAATACTTTGGCCGCAAATAATTTTTATAATTCTACATAAATGCGTCATGTTTTTCAATTCAAACTCGCGCCTTATACTTTCTCCACTGTTTCCGGTGTAGAAGGAACACTACTGCCATCTTATTTTTGTCAACTAATTGTTTACATGGAGTTCGGACTCCTTGTCTAGTCTCCATGCCGTAAGCGATGGAATTCAATCATAATGTGGAATAGAACACAAAAAATTGTCTATAATTAGTCCGGTCATTTTAGACATAAAAATAGTGATCAAATAAAGAAAATTCCGACAGAGCCAAATCTTTGTAGAGACCTTAGGTTTACCACAAGGAATAAAGTGTCAAAAGTCCCCATCAGTCCCATGTGAGCTTAGGGACTTATTCGGGGCCCAAGGTCAAAATTTTAGGTTTTTTGGATTTTTCTCGAAAACGGTAAGTTTTATCGAAAAAGTACCTCGGAGCAAAGTTGTAGATCTTAAAATTCTCTATAAAAATGGTTCCCATGATTTTTTCTCTAAGACCCACTATTTCCCAGATATTGCGCTTGTAAGAATCAAGTTCTACATAATATGCACACATTTCCACACCACCTGTGAGGTAGTGTACTCGGCGCGTTTTTTTTAACGTGGTATCCCCGGTAGGCCTATTCCACGAACCTTTATGACGTTATTTTCAGGAACAATAATTATTTAATAGTATGAAGATTATTGATATGGGTTACTGAGTTTAACTGTCGTTCTAACTTTTTTTTATTACTTTAATCTGACTCATACTCTTCATATTCAACTTCAACAATCATGTTTTCTTCAATTTCTTCTTGTTCTTCTTTAAACATTCTACCCGGTGGCGGGTACATAGTATTATCAAACACACAAGATTGAATATCTTCTCGAATAATTTCTGCCGCAGCTTTTAAAGTTTTCCACCTTTTTTCCTTTTCATTCAAGTTTTTGTTATCAGACCAGGCTTGACTTAAAATGTCTTGGTAATTGTCTACAAAACAAATAAATGTTAATTTTCCAGGCTTCTCTGTAATAATAATTCTACTACCATACTTTAATTTCAATCGTATTTTTATAATCCCGTTTTCTAAAGCTACATTTTGGCAAACATTCTTCAGTTCATCTAACGAAAACTGGCAGTCATCGCTACTTTCGATGAAATTGAAAATTTCCTCCATTGCAGAGTTTATAGCCTCACTTTGAGGACGGCCAATTTTACCGCCAGTATTAGGTCTCAGGAAGGATTTGTAACAACTGTCATGGTATTTAGCGTCAGCAGCAACTAAATCATACTGAAAATTAATACGCGCAAAGACAGCTTTTGACACATCATCAGAACGATCTTTAGCTAATTTTAAAATGGAATCTTTGAATGTAAGTGTAGAAACTTTATGAATTTTTCGGCGATAAATCTTCACTTTCTTCTTTTCTGCTTCTTCATCCGCTTCATCGCCACAAAATAAGCAGTGGTTTTTAAAACAAAAGCTGGATTCACTTATTCGCGCTCTAGTATGAGGTGGACTTACTTTTGAAGTACTGGCCTGTTCTTCCTCACGTTGTCTTTTTGATGCAGAGATTGAAGTTTTCCGGGTGTATGATTTTCTGCAATCCACGTGAATTGTAACGGATTTTTGGCTTCTTAAATAATCAGCAAACTCATCACTTCTCGCGACGCTTGCATCGATTAAAGTTGGCATTCCACGACTGACCACAACAGTTTCATCTTCAGTCAAAAGTTTATTACAAATAAAGCAAAATTGTGACATTTTTTGTTAAATATTAATCAGCACTAATTTCAATAGTAGACGCTTGTAATAAATACGTATAGTCACTCGAACTGCTCGTTCAACACTAAAAGAAGCAGGTATACGTGAACGACACCACATGGACAAAAGAATAGGCAGATGTTTTTCAAGGCCAGATGTTATTCAAGTAGAGGGGATTCAGTAAGGGACCGGCGGTCGTTTTAGAGTAAATTTTCTTAGAATAGTATAATGTATACATAGAAGAGGCACGAGTAGGCATTTTTGCTTGCTTGAGTACCTAAATATGTATATACGTGGCATATGTGTGCATACTATGTAGAACATGATTCTTACAAGCGCAATATCTGGGAAATAGTGGGTCTTAGAGAAAAAATCATGGGAACCATTTTTATAGAGAATTTTAAGATCTACAACTTTGCTCCGAGGTACTTTTTCGATAAAACTTACCGTTTTCGAGAAAAATCCAAAAAACCTAAAATTTTGACCTTGGGCCCCGAATAAGTCCCTAAGCTCACATGGGACTGATGGGGACTTTTGACACTTTATTCCTTGTGGTAAACCTAAGGTCTCTACGAAGATTTAGCTCTGTCGGAATTTTCTTTATTTCAAATGTCTAAAATGACCGGACTAAATAGTATGTAATAAACGTTTCAGCGTTTACAAAACAATATTTCATAAAAATTTTATCAAAAATCCATGTGATATTGACATCACGTCATTGGCTTGATTTGACTGGAACTCTAGTCAAGGTATGGTAGCAAAAATGACGCAGTAAAAACAATTAGAATAATTAATTAACTGGATATTATGATTTTCGAAACAGTATTTCTTTTTTAGATTTTTATTATTCAATTTATTAAAGATCGCGGCCGTGCACACAAAATATTAAAAGCGATATTAAGCGTTCTAGGGTAGATTGTCAGCGATTTGGGAATTATACGGGATTTGAAAACGGTAATTCTTCAGAAATCGTGATTTTTTGTTGTATCTAACTTATTTACTGCATATTTTCATGAACTTCTTCTCTCATAAGTAGAAAAATTGGAATAGAAAAGGAGTTACTAAAGGTTTAGTAATGGTAGGAAATAAAATTGTAAATATCGAGAATAACTATGAAATGATCAGGAAAATTTCGGAATTTTTAAGTGTGACAACTCTAGACACTCACCCTGCTAGTTTGTTCAGATACGATTTAATCGCTTAAATGATTTTGTGTGATTTGAGCTCATACTTTATATAGGTAATAATTTTAAGACTTTCTTAAGGACGTTCGAATGAGTCATTTTGCGGGGAAAGGCGTAAGGGGGTATCAAGCGACTGTACATGCCCGCAGCGTTACAGATTTAATGTATACGTTGAAACTAGATTTGAATATTCTATGGTTATTTGGTAAATAATAATACTCGTGAGTCGTGACTCGTAATGTTTCTTTTATTTTAAATAAAAAAGTAAAATCCTGTGTTTTGCTTCTCTAAAATGATAAAATTACTTACAGGAGTTAATTTACAGGAACTTCTCTGCATTTTTTTTTCTCTTTCGAACGTTCTTAAATCAACACAAGTTTAATATTGTGAAAAAACTGAGCCTGTGAAAAATATTACAGGGAAATTAAGAATTCAATAACTAAAAACACGAGTGTTAGTTTGAGAGATTTGGTGATTAAAGCAATTTTAGATAATTCTTATTCAAAGATACCGAAAATTCGTGTAAATATGTCAGAATTTAGTTTTCGTTGTCAATTTTGTTTTTGATATAAACATATTTGTATCGAAATATTTGCCCCACGGGGTTGGTTAATTTTATTTTTCAAAATAGATTTTAATTAAAAAAAAAAAGATGATTTATTTATTTTTATTAATTTTATTTGGGTATAACACGCTTTCTTTTTTTTAAGAGGCACATAAAAATATTTCAGTGACATTTTCCACAATTAATTAAAAATTTTTGTATTCTTTAAACGTAATGTGATAAATTTTAGAGTATTAATTCATTTTTATTCGAGAAATATTAAATTCGCTACGAGATTAAAACAATGAACAATATTTTTTTTCATTACTTTCAACATTTTCACCGATGGTTCGAAATAAATTCTAACGGAAAATAATGAGCACTCAAGAGATGAAATATTTGTGACTAAATGTGCATCATTTAATTTCTTTAGCACCTTGAATAAGTATTTTTTGGTTCCATTTCATTAATTTTATTTAATAATTAAAGGAGCTAATGAATTAAATTTGTTGCCTCGTATGTTTCGTAACGAGTAATAGTTAAAAATTCTATCCCCTCTAAAAATAAAATAATTTAAAATTATTATGTGCCAAGTTTATATAAAATAGGACAAAATATCTTCTTGATTTAATATAAATTTTTAAATTGGTACATTTACAGGCGAAATGCTTATTGCAGCATCAGTGTGGTCATAATCGAGCTACCACGAAGGCTCAATTTAATACTATATGGTCATGTTATTTAAGAACGTTCGAAAGAGTCATTTTGCGGGGAAAGACGTAAGGGGGGGTACCAAGCGACTTCGCATTCCCGCAGCGTTACAGATTTAATTTATACGTTGAAACTAGATTTAAATATTCTATGGTTATTTGGTAAATAATAATACTCGTGAGTCGTGACTCGTAATGTTTCTTTTATTTTAAATAAAAAAGTAAAATCTTGTGTTTTGCTTCTCTAAAATGATAAAATTACTTATATAATTCATTATTACTTTTCAAAACAATTTACATAGTTTTATAAAAACTTCTCTGCATTTTAAACTATGTTTTATTCGATTATAAAGATTAAATTTGTAGTTTCTCCATAAGACCCAATGTTCAAAGTATGATTTTCAATATCGAAAAAAACGAAAAAATGTATTTGAACTAACATTTTGAAGCATACCAATGAATTCGTATTGACTTTTTTATAACTTATTTAATTTACAGGAACTTCTCTGCATTTTTTTCTCTTTCGAACGTCCTTAAACAAAACTTCGTATTTTTTTTATGATCAAAGCTGTTGGGTGTTTTATTATTGGTAAATTTCACAAATTTTTATTTGGTTTCTCAATATTATGTATATAAAATGTACACACAAGTATGATAAATTACACATGAAATAAACTGTAGTTTTTTTTGTTTGAATCAGCTAATATTTGTTTATTTTTACATAATCAAATGAATACAACAATTTTTTTATTATAAAGACATTGAGGGAGAAGATATTTAGTAATGTTGATGTGAAAACCTTATACAAAAATTGTAAATTATTTGACCACTAGAGATGTATCGCTTATCTGGTTTCGTCTCTTTCGTATAATGTATTAATTAATATAAACAATTAATTTAAAAAAAAATCATTAATTAAATAGATTTTTTTAATAAATTGTAATTAAAGAAAATAATAAAAAAAGTTTTGAGTGCCTTTATTTAATCATTACTTAAAAAAATTGTAACATTTTGTAAATAATTAATAATAAATTAATTAATATTCAATATATTAAATTAACTATTAAAATTATTTTAATGGATATTTATTTTTATAATCCTTATTCCTTTAAATGAAATTATTTTATATCATGTATACAATATTAATTAAGGACGTTCATGTGCTACGCTAGAGTCAAATGAGTACTATCTTTAAAATTTATTTAGGATTTTAAAAAAGTTGTCAAGTATATCAATAATCTTACTACAATTTATAACCTTTTTTTATTTGTCCTAAATATTTTAAAAGTATTATAAAATATCAGGAAATGTAAATTAGAAGTTGATTTGACTTGATGTGACAGATTTGACAGTTGTATATTTGTGTGAATGTGTATATTATTTTAGTTGTATTATTGTATTATTTTCAAAAACAATGTCCGCCAACACCATTTTTTTTAATGCAATTATATAAACTGCATATTTCAAAGAATATTTATAAACATTATTTATTATGGTGACTACTTTAATAATATAGTTATTATAATTTTAAGTACAAAAAAATTCTGTTCTCCATAAGATGCTGTGTTAAAAGTTTGATTTTTAATCGATAATTACTCTTCGAAATGATCGTCAACAGGTGTTAAATTTTTGAGAGAGGATAACCACATAATTGAGCTATTCAATTCACAAAAATTTTTTTTATCTACTATTAAGCCTCATGTGTGAACGTCCTAAAGCAGGGAATAGGTGTAGAAACGATAGTTTTCTCAAAAGGAGTCATAATGAATATTAAATTGACGATATAATTCCTCAATGCGGCAGTATTTACTAAGCAAAATAGCGTCACAAACTAAGTTGCTTAGTATCTGAAGTGCCCTGCCAAAAACTGAGACATACTCTGCAGTGACTTACATATTTTACTAAAGACTTATTTGTTCTGAATAAGACCATTATAAATATTAAAACCACTGATCTCCAATATATGGACTGTGACTATCCAATAGTATAGAAATAATTCTAATTGAAGCATACACTAGAGCTATCTATACTGGTGAGTTTAGCAGCGAGAACTAAATATAAAAAGCCGTGCGAGAATTAAACATAAATCTTATGTACAGAGTTACAGAAAATATGACCAAAAGACAAATTGTAGTAAAATGTATTTTCTAAAACTTTTACTTCTAATAAATTTTTCACATTTAACTAACATACGAGAGATGCGTTCCACATTTTGTTGCCTCCTCTTTATAAGCTTCCTTTCCCCTTGACCGATTTTACCAATTAAGAAATTTTGCTTTTTAAATACAGAAAGCATGCCACTTACTCAATTTCATTCCAATTAAAATTGAATGTATCTTCTCGTGGAGGGCAGAGGTCTCGTTGAATAGACAAGAAAACCATAGAGATAATATATACATAGAGTAGACAAGCCGAGTCAAAAGTTGTCCTGCATATAGAAAGAGAATCGATGAGGTATCGCTATCTCTTTTTAATGACTAATATATAATCATTACACAGAAAGAGACAAGTATACCTCATCGATGTTCTCTCTCTTTCTATTGACGGGACGTTTCCATTTACACGCGCGCCTATCACTTGCCTACTCTATGTATTTTATATCTATGGAAAACACGCACTATATGAATCATATGCAAGTTTAACGTATTCAAGTTTTAAAAGTTGCCTATATTTAAAAAGGTATACATGTTTTAAGTATCAAAAAACTCTTTAAACTGTTATTTATAGATTTTTAAAATGTGTGTCAGTCACATTATACAACGTTATCTGACACCATCGGTGTTTTTGAGAATATTACAACAAAAAAACCCATATTTATAAAAAGCACCACTTGTAAATGAGTTTGTATTAAATCTTAAATATTGATATTGACAAAGAATATCATATTAGAAGCGCTTGATAAAAGCTATTATTTATTAAAAAAACATCACGTTCAACTTCCATTATTGTAAAAAGTGTGCGTTCGGAGCTTATACATATAGTTATATATTTGTGTGTACGCGCATGCCACGTTCTATCTGTATTTGAAAGGCCAAGTTTGTTAATGGACGGTAGGGGGACCATAAAATTTAGAGCGTGTTTCTTAATATTAGTAAAATGAAAAACATCTCGGAACTTGTCATTATTTACAGAAATATTTGCAATTTTAATGTTCTAATAAATATTATATTACATAATTATTATTATAACTGTCATCATAGTAATCTGATTTAATATTTATAATAATTCCTTCCTCCCAGAAAATTGGTTTAGTCTATATAGCTCCTACGTGACGGAATCTTCAATTGCTACAAACAATTGCTAAAAACACAAAAGCATATATATATATTTATAAACATTGGCAATAGATTTAGTTTGTTTATTGGTCACGCGGCGTTGCCATCAAAAAAATTTTCGTCTATACCTACCATACGGAAAATTTCTAGAGTATAGTAAGGAAATCGGTTTAATTATATTAATGGAAGTTATAAAGTACAAAGGATATTTCTGAATTGTATTGAAAGGTAAAGATCCTTATATGATCAAGCAATTGTGTGAACTTTGACCTCCTGTATTCTATTTCTGTATATAAATTTGTTGTATATGGTGTGTCTTGAATGATGCGCTGATAATTCTGTATATTAGATTAAAATTGCTTAAATACCCGGTATATACAGAATTTACGAAAACAAGTTACACACAAAAGTTGTTTATTTATAAAAAAAAGGCACATTTATTGTCTTTACATTTTTTTCCTATCTCTTACGGTTAGATGAAAAGTCATTTAAGTGTGATTTTAGATCACAATTAATCAAAATGTCTAAAATAATATAAAATCTTTAATTGTTGTAAATCGAAAAGCAGCAACATGTGATTTACTGCCTTTATACTCTGTAAAACATAAATTACTGCTTTTATTATTTATATATGTATTGTCTTGTCAAAGGTAAAACGCAGTAATGCAGAATAAAAATAAATGATGACATATTTTTAGTCGTTCAATAATTATTATGGAAAATAATATTATTAATTTAGTTTTGATTTCACTTTTTACACTTTATTGCCTTTTTTTACCTAAGCAGCATAGTTTTAGTCTCATCGAAATTAAATTTATTTCGGCATCCAACAAGTAAGATCGATGGACATTTGAAGAAATTTTTGCGAAATTCTCTCATCGGTACAAAACAAATAGCTCTATTTCCTTAAAGAGGAAATTAGCTAAAAAGATAATTTTTTAAAATTTAGATTATACCTAATGATACGTAACACAAGTTGTAAGTATGTGTAAAATCTAGGATAGAAATACTACATGTGTTAATGCACTCGCCTTCATTTTCTTTCGTATATGGCCTACTTTGAGAAGATTATAATGATGTTACCTAAAAAATTATGTTCGAAGATTGATTACATTCGAGTAGAAGGCATAGATTACATATTATATAGAGTATTATTCTTTCACCTCTATATATAGATTATTCAATGGAGTATATAGTATAGAGATTCTACGCTCCAAAAAGCAGTGTTGCCAGATCTCCCGTTTAACAGTAGATCTACCGCTTTTTTAGTATTTCTACCGCTCAATCGTTTTTTTTCTTAATCTCCCGTTTTTTAGAAATTTTGCGAGTAAATAAAAAAATTTTTGAATTTGTGTCATTTTTTCAATTTTTTATATTAATTATTAGTTAAAAACTCCCAGTCGTACAAGTATAAAATCAGTAATTACAGACCATATTCCATTATTTGAAATAATGGAATATGGTTTTGTAATTACTGATTTTTCCATGAATGTGTGTTTAAATTTTAGAATGGAATATGGGTCTGTAATTACTGATTTTATCATGAGCGTGTCGTACGTTACAGTAACAGACGTACATGTTAATAGTTTTCAAACAGACTAAGTTTTTTATGCATGTAAATGGTAAAATAATATATATTCTATAATTATACAAAATACAACTTTTTGAATCTACCGCTTTTTTTCTTAATCTACCGCTTTATTTTGTTGGATCTACCGCTCTTTAAGAAATCGGGTTTGACAACACTGCCAAAAAGGATGTTATGTTTTCAGAGTATAGAATTAGCAATGAATTAAATTTAATAATGACCTCTGTTAACGTAAAACCTATATGAAAAATCATACATATCGACATCCAGGATGGGAATCGAACAAACGACCTTTGGCATTGTAGATCAATGCATCATTTTTATTACATTAAATTCGTAAATATGAGTCACAGAAAAAATTGCCTAAAGATAAATTTAATCTGGAGTTAAAATTTATTTTCTTTAACCGTTGTAATTTTAAATTTTTCCATTTTTCTCCCCTGTTCTTTAAACCGATTTTACAAGCGTTTATTTAACTTGCAATGTATGTATGTATATAATGTATGTATGTATATAATGTATGTATGTATATTGTATACATATCAATTTTTCGATCATTTGTAAAGTAACCACTTAAAGATTTTTACAAGCTTTTATTTAACTTGCAATGTATGAATTGCATATGTATGTATGTATGTTCGGGTCAAATCGTGCAAGCTGAATTAGAACCACTTCCTCTTATCTTACGTAGTTGAATTTTTACATGTTGGTTGAGTTCCAATGACAATGCATTCTTCTGGTAAGCATAACAAGAATCGACAAGGGGAAAATGGGTTTAGAGGGAGGGAGGGGGAACACAAAATTTGGTATATCTCTCTTAATATTGAAAAAATCGAAAAACACATAAGAAATAAAGTTATAGAAAATTAGTTTTACTATAAAAAGCTTGTTTTAAAGAAAATGTTTTTTTAATAGAAACTTATTTCCCATTACTTTCAGATTTGTGTATACTGACGAAGAATGAGGACAATCTGTCGTTTATCTCGGCTAAAAGATTTACCTTTTAAAAAATATTCGGCCCTGAAAGAGGGTTTCTCTATGCTCGCCACTGTAAAAACTACTCTGGATAAATGAAGTTCTACTGTACTCTAAATCTAAGCATATACTAAATGGATATTCATTCTTGGGCAGTATCGGTTATTTTAGCTAGTACAGTCAAACCTGGCTGAGCAAAAACTGGATAAGCGAGAAAACTATTCAAGTAAGAGTTATTGTTAGGTCACGTCATTTTAGCCCTCGAAAGACTCTATAAGTGAGCAACAGCAACCTCTTATGAGAGAGTCATTTTTCACGCCTAGACCTCTATAACTGAGGCTGCCACTTAGATAGATAGATTGTAGCAACTGCCCTAGACGGGATACACTTCGACCATAAGATCCATTGTGATGCCTAAATGTGAGGATGTGAGTGGAGTGGAAGGAATTTTTGTGTGTAGACGAGGAATTGGTAAGGATGTGCGGCTGTAGCCGACTCTGGTAGGAACTATGCCGATATTCATCTGGAGTTCGTGAAGGAAACTACAGAAAACCTTCTCAAGCATAGCCGGTTACTTCGTTCTTGTCCATACGCCGACAGTTTAGTCAAGTAACCGCCCCCTTTTTTTTTCTTTAATAATTGACAAACTGCCGATGTCCGGACTCGAACCCATAACCTCCCAATCCCTTTTTTAATAAAATTTATAATAGAAATGTACCTGCCCTTTAACTCTACAAGCGACAGTCGAGCGTATTTATTATCTGTTATTAATGACGCTTCCTAAATTTCGTAGAATAACATCAAAATCTAATAAAAAATTCGTTACGCAGGAGCTGCGTCAACTTAGCGAATTTCCTTAGAATACATAAATCACTCCCTAGCGGTCATAATTTTAGTGTAATCAAAATGAAATATAATATCTGATATGACTTAGTAGTATTTGCAACAATAGCTGCATTTCCTTTGGAGGAAATTCGCTAAAAATTAAATTTATTAATCGCCAAAATATATAACGATTATAGTTTATATCAAAATTTTTACAATAAAATATATATCATGTATTTGTGTCAAACAAACACAAAATATTTAATATCTCTCTTAATATTAGAATAATCGAAAAATGTATAAGGAGTAAAGTTGTAGAAAATCAAGTTTGCTACAATTCATTACTTGATCATTTTTCTCAAACTCTAATGTGTACAGAGATATTTAGAATTTTAACTTTCAATCTTTAATTGTAAATATTTCTGTAAATATTAGTGTAACAGAAAAATGATAAGAAACAAAATTGCAGTAAAACTTAGTACCTACAACTTGACTCCTGATAAATTTTTCGATTTTTCAAATATTAAAGGAGATAGTCAAATTTTGTTTTTTCCCCACCCTCTAAACCCCTTGTACGATTTTACCCATTAAGGACTTGACCTTTTGAAAACTATAAGCGCCTCAAATACCAAATTTCATTCGAACCAGATTAAAACTGTGACAGCTAGAGAGTCCACAGACACATAAACGTGTATATATATATATATATATATAGTAAAAAGTTTTCTCCGGGAAAACTTTTAGAACTACTTTTATCCAAGACATTGACATTAAAATAATATTACAACAAAGTAAAGAATTTAATATAAATTGTAATGAATATCAGAACAACATTTAAATGTGAAAATTGCATACCTTAAGTTTTTATATTTTCAAATTAAGCAGAAAATTGAATTGAATGAGGACAATTAACTTGACCTTTAGAATACCAAAAGCGCCTCAAATACCAAATTTCATTCCAATCGGAATAAAACTGTGACCGCTAGAGAGTCCACAGACATTTAAAAAAAGTACATATGTTGTATATATATATATGTATATATATACATATATATATATATATACATATATATATATATATATATATACATATATATATATATATATATATATATATATATATATATATATATATATAATCACCTCATATACCCAATTTCATTCCAATCGATTAAAATTGTGACCGCTAGAACGATTACAGACAAATATATGCATATTATATACATACATACATATATATATATACAATTTTAATCCGATTGGAATGAAATTGGGTATACGAGGTGCTTTTGGTATTTGAACGGTCGAGTTCGTTAATGGGCAAAATCGGACCAGGGAAAAGAGGGGTTTAGAGGTGTATATATATATATATATGACCTAGATGAGCGAGATGAGTTCAAGGAACCGGAATCTTTTTTTCGCTTAGAGATGTTTTTCACTTATACAGGTGCAGGAGCGGTTTTTCTCACTTACAGAGGTATAAAAAGTACAGGAAACAATGAATATGAACTATGTAAATACATTTTTAGCGTATTTCCTCCAAAGGAAATGTAGCTATTGTTTTGCACCAATGTTGGAATTTCGTAAAAATTTCTTCAAATGTCCATCGATCCTACCTATATATACAAATTTCCTTTGGAGGAAATACGCTAAAAATGTATTTACATAGTTCATATTCATTGTTTCCGGTATTTTTTTGTAAGTGAGAAAAACCGTTCCTGCACCTGTATAAGTGAGAAACTTGGTTAAGTGAAAAACATCCCTTAGCGAAAAAAAGATTCCGGTTCCTTGAGCTCATCTCGCTCATCTAGGTTTGTATAATATAATATCCGACCAAAAACATAAATGTAAGAAAGGGCCGAGTTTTCGGGAAAATCCTTAATGTAATAGTTCCTTCTTAAAAAGTGATGATATGAGAGTAAGGACCGAGCTATTTACAAAGTAAATAGCTCTAGACTTCATATAATAGTTGCTTCTTAAAAAGTGATGATATGGAAGAAAGGACCGAGCTATTTACAAAGTAAATAGCTCTAGACTTCATATAATAGTTGCTTCTTAAAAAGTGATGATATGGAAGAAAGGACCGAGCTATTTATAAAGTAAATAGCTCTAGACTTCAGATAATAGTTGCTCTTTGAAAAGTGATGATATCCCATTAAAAAGCCGAGCTATTTACAAAGTAAATAGCTCGGTAAACTATTAACTAAAAAAAATAATGAGGGGTAAATTGATTAAATGTAAGAAAAAATTTGGTTTAAATTTATTTCATAAGTTTTCCCTTAGTATGTTTTTAAAATTTTATATAACGCGGCAAGTTATTTTTTCTGATTTCAAATATTTTAAAACTTGCCGCGTTATAAAATTTTAAAAACATACTAAAGGAAAACTTATGAAATAAATTTAAACCAAATTTTTTCTTACATTTAATCAATTTACCCCTCATTATTTTTTTTAGTTAATAGTTTACCGAGCTATTTACTTTGTAAATAGCTCGGCTCTTTAATGGGATATCATCACTTTTTAAAGAGCAACTATTATATGAAGTCTAGAGCTATTTACTTTGTAAATAGCTCGGTCCTTACTCTCATATCATCACTTTTTAAGAAGGAACTATTACATTAAGGATTTTCCCGAAAACTCGGCCCTTTCTTACATTTATGTTTTTGGTCGGATATAAATTAATGTTTACAAAATTACAATAAAAAACGTAAAATAAAATAAATTCACACAGTGTTGGGCACCCATCCAAAAACTAATTGTAATAATCTGTGCTTAACATTTAAAATAATTTTCCCGTCGGTTTGGGTACTACAGCTATCTACATGCCAAATTTCAACTTTACAGCATATCTGGAAGTAGCTCATAATTTTGATATCTAATACTTAAGTTTTTTAAGGCGTTCCCGAATTTTGCGTTTTTGAAGTGAAATAACTTTTTAACGGTTAATTCGTTAACGTTGATTGAAAACATTGGTTCTTATAATTCCGTAAAGTATCTATATTCGAAATATCAACCCTGTAGCTCTTTCCGTTCAAAAGATACAGCACCCAAAAAATGAGCCTAAATTAACCATAAGTAATAGCACTGTAGTGAGAAGTCCAATGTGTCCCTTAAAACTCGGCCTTACGCACTACCGTGCTCTAGATTTGATGAAACCTAGCCTACAACCTATTCACAGATTGTTGTCTATAGATAGAGGTTGTGAGGGTATTCATACTAGATTTTTCATTCTATTAAGATTGTAAGTTTCTGATACACAGTCCACTTACATGCATTTTATATACGTCATAGTTTTCTCAGTTTTAAAACATGGAAAATTGATTTATCATGTGATAAATTTCTAAATGTAACTTAATATGTTTAAAACTAAACCGTATTAGTGTTGTAGATAAGAAATTTTTGACATTTTAAAAGGTTTTTTTTTGTGTGTAAATCACTAAATAATCACCAAACTTCTCCACTTAAATTTTGAGTGTAAATAACTAAATAAATCTACATATATGACCCATTCAAAATAGATATTTTAGTTAGGAAAAATTCGCATAGAGCTGAAAATTTGTACAGGTCTTAAGGTATTTCTAAACTATTATTAAGTTTCGATTTTTGCCCCAATTTCCTACATCAAATTTTTTGTATTTTATAAATACGTATTTCGACTACAAAGTAGTCATCATCAGTATGAATTAGCTAATTGTAATTATTCTCCGAGGAGATGTTACTTGTTGCTAATTTGGTGACGGTGCGGACCGTCAGAATTTATTTCGAAAAATCCTAGAGGTCTCTTTAATATTATTTATATTATTAGGTTCTCAAGAATTTCACGAAATTCACAATATTAGTAAAATGAATCCTCAGAAATCAGCTGAATTTTTTTGAGAATTTATCACCATAGCGTTTTTGAGAAAATCGTTATGTAAGCTGGAGAAATTTAACATGCATCTTCATAAATATGGTGAAATAAAATGCACGATTCCGACTGTTTTAATTTCGAAACCTCTCAATATAGTCATGGCTGTTCTGAAATACGACACATACTTTTCTCAGTTCCTTAGAAATATTTCTCCTTAAAACTTTGAGAGAATGACCAACGGCTTGTTAAGTTTTTTTGGTAAAATATGCGTAAAAAAGTGCTTTTTTTTCATGTCCGCAGCATAATGTTATTTTTTATGGTTCAGTTGGCATCCTGAGTACCGGCGCGCTGTTTGAAAGTCGTTTGAAATTATATACTAGTATATGTATGATGACTAGTATATGTATGATATGTTATGTGATGAATGGGAATATGTGATGAATGGTGATTATATGAATGGGAACACTGACGACAACGGACAGCTGCTTTCAACAACGCGCAGGAGTATCAACATATTTTATTTACGCATATAATTTTTTATATAGTTCTTTTCGCGCGGGTACCCGATCAGCTGATATAGTTTGGAAATACCTTAATAGTTTTCTCAGTTTTAAACAAAAATACAAACAAAATTCACATTACAAACAAAATATCAATAATAAAAGGTAAAAAATATCGCATATTTCTCGTAAACGGTAAGTGTTATAGTGCTATGTCCTGAATGATTGACAGACGGATCAATGCACAGCCTAAACCACTGATCGTAAAGACCTGAAACTTGGACGGTGTGTTCATTGTATGACGTAGGCATCCGAGAGGATTTTCCGAAATTCTACCCCTAAGAGGATGAAAAACGGGGGCAAAGTTTGTATGGGACAATGTGATTCCTGGGTTCAATCTACTTCAAATTTTGAATAAACATTCAATATATTTACTTAAATACTAAGTAATATAAGGTCTGTAAAAAAATTACAATTTTCGTGGGCGAAGCTGCGACGGGCAGTGCTAGTAGATTATACAATTGTCTACGAAAATCGTTTTGATACTTTTTTCTTATCTCCATTCCTGATATATTGCGATTCCAAATGCTAAAAATGCCTCATTCTGCATAATATGATTTTCGCATATTTAGCTTAATCGGTAAGTGTTATCATAAAAGTAGGTTGAATAAAAGTTATAGATCATGCAATTGTCTACAAAAATTGTTCAAATACTTGTTTTCTTACGAATCACCATTCCTAAAATATCGCGATTCCAAAAGTTGGGAAAACATAAAACATAAAACTAAAAAAAATAAAACATAAAACTCGTCAAATAAGTTTATTCTGGTCAATTTGACAATAGGGAATATGCATGAAAATTTTTTTTCACTTGAATTGAAGCATGTTTACTTGACAAATATCAAGGTAAAATTACTTTTTAAATAACTTTTAAAATAAGCGAGATATGAATGATTGAAATTCCCGATTAGACAAAGAGGGTGATAGCCCTCTTAATATGTTATGTGACGTCATCTCACACTTTCACCATTTAAAATACACGTAAAACTCCGTTTTTAGTATTTTTGCAAGAAAGAGACAGATAATAATCTTTAAAAGCTTATAGCTACCTTGATATTTGTCGGATTTTAATTTCGTTTTTAAATATTATTACAGTATTAACAGTATTTTCATATTCTGAAAATAAATGTGAAAAAAAATTTTCATGCATATTCCCTATTGTATATAGCCTTTTCAAAGATTGTATTTTTTGAGAAAATAAAGGTCTTTAGTAAATTTATCACGTAAAGAAAGTTTTTTATTGCATTTATAAAAACAAAAGAACGATTCTTATTAATTGTCCAACTATAAAAACTTTTTACTCAAGGAATACTTTTTCCAAAGACCTTATTAAAAAAGAAAAGGTTAAAATTCTACTACATGTATATATAATGATATGCTAAATTTCATAGGTGGGCCCGGCCCACAGACTATACATACTACAATTTAATAAAAAAAATGAACTTACACCACTTGTATTTATTAAAAAATAACGACTTATATTTTACTTTATCTTTGAAGGGTATAAAAAGAATGAATACATTTTTTCCAGCTTAATCGAATGATTTTATCTCATTTTTCATCTTTTTCTATTTGTACATTATGTTTATTAAAAATCATATATATATATATATATATATATATATATATGTATTAGAATATTAGAGCGGGAGTTAATGTAAAATCTGTGGACCGGAAACTATGCTAAGATTTTATTACCTGATACCCCAAATAACAATAAATAAAATAAAAAATTAAAAACATTCCCAATGCAATAAATATGAAAAATAATAAGAACTTCCCGTTACCTCCATCAAATTTATATTCAAATAAAAAAAAAACGATGCATAGGAAAAAAAACTTTTCCCATACATAATCTTGGAAAAGAGTTGATAATCTTCAAACCACTGAACGGATCATACATAGCAAAGAACCACCGCAAGGAAACCAGGTATATAATAAAATAAACCGCATTCAAATCGGTCAACGCGTTTGAGACTATGTTGCTACAGACAGACATTGGCTTCAAACTTATAACACCCCTCTAGAATCCTTATACGACTCAACAGAATTTTATCAAATATAGCTAAGAACCACTACAAGGAAACCAGCTGTGTAATAAAATAAACCGCATAGACCACAGACTGATATACGTAGGCTTCAAACCTTTAACACCCGTTTTTTTTGCGTCACGGGTAAAAAAACTGAATATCAGTGTTGTTTCCTTTTCCTTCCCCCGAAGACCGGGGTGCCATATCGATTCAACCGCGGATTCTTATAAAACTCGACGTGCTAAATTTATTTGATTTTGATTAAGCGCCCCGGTTCTCGGGGAGAAGAAAAAGGAATCAACACTGACATCCAGTTTTTTAACCACCATCGAAAAACGATTGAAGCCTAGGCGTGTCTGTTTGTGGCATCGTAGCTCTCAAACGCGTGGACGTAGATTGTAGAGGATGCCCTAGACGGGATACACTTCCACCATAAGGATGTGAGGATGTGAGTGGAGTGAAAGGAATTTTTGTGTATAGACTAGGATTTGGTAGGACATGCGGCTGCAGCCGACTATGATAGGAACTATGCCGATATTCATCTGGAGTTCGTGAAGAAAACTGCAGAAAACCTTCTCAAGCATAGTCGATTACTTTGTTCTTGTCCATACGCCGACAGTTTAGTCAATTAACCGCCCCTTTTTTTTCTTAATAATTGACAAACTGCTGATGTCCGGGATTTGAACCCAAAACCTCTCAGTTGCCAAGTAGGCAAACTGCGCAGACATAATGCCTTAGATCGCTGGGCCACTTGGACTGGTTCACATTTGGCATACTCAAGTTCCTTTGGTACCTGCTCTATGTGAGATATTTAAGTAATATTAAATAAAATTAATATCTCATATAATATGTAGTTTGCAACAAGATAAATGTTTGATAATCTGTTTTCGGTACCTGGTTTGGGGGTATCTGTCAGTGTACGTTTGTCGGGCTATCTATTCTACAATATTGTGTAGAGTAATTCATAAAAATACTTTTTGGAGAATGAGAATGGATGATGGTAGTACGCATGTGCGATGATACGACCAACAAGTAGCTCATAGCTCAAACGGAGTGTATTGTAAGCGGGTGGTCGTCACATTGAAACAGGGCGAACCATCAACGATATTTATTTATACACGTTTATTACAAATCATCTTCGCTGACGATTGTGTGCGATCACGAATTCTATGTGTGTTTGAGAGTGCATATCTATCTCTCAGTGGTGTATATGCTATCAGTCGGCGGTGTTTGCACCCAAGCAAGCGCTATTCGAGTTTTCTATATTACGGGTATTGTATGATTTTTCAAACAATAACATAAACAACTAATTTGTATACGGTTGTGTTACGATTTGTTTTTTCGTTTTTCGGTTGTATCGGGGTGAAAATTTTATGTCGAAAATTTTCAGTTTTTGTTGATAGTTTTTTTTGTGTGATGTATTTGAAAATTTATTTATTTACTTTTTTGGGAAATTTTCGTTTTGAGTGAAAAATTATTCCAGAGCAATAATAGCGAAAAAATATTTTGGAATTAAGGTAATGTATTCGAACAAAAATTTTATTCTTTAAAGTTATTATCAAAATAAAGTGTAAAAATTGCTGTTACCGTAGTAATAGCAGAAAGAAGCCGTAGAGTGAGTGCATTTGCTTCTGATTGTTAAATTTCTATGTGCGAGTATGAGGTTCCCACTATCAACTTCCCAGTATTTCATTCTTTGATATCAAATTTAAAAAAAATCAGTATCAAAATACATCTAGGATGGGAATCGAACCAACGATCTCTGGCATTCTAGACCAATGCTTTTAGTTCAGTAAAGTTAAACATGAAAAGGCGGTCGTGCTTGCAAAAGGTCCGGTCGTTCTGAATTTTTTATATGTTGTTAGGACCTAAACCAATATTAAAAAACCAGATTTGCAATTTCCAAAGTGTTGTGCTAGCGGCGGAGTACCCAAAAGACCATGAAATTTTCGGACTTTTTTCAGTTTTTGCTCAATATCTCAGTGAAGGAAGGGTCTGACCGGTATAGACATTCTATACAATTTTAAAGAAGACTAAATTTTCAACAATTTGAGATTAAAACAAGCTCTATACAGCTATTGGTTCCTAAGATACAGTTCTTAGAAAATAGGCCATTTTTTCCAAAAAGTGAAATTTTTTCGAAATGGGCACTTATTTCGTAAAATATCTTCTAAAATACGCATCCCACGTCAAATATTATATGTAATAAACTTGTCGTAAATTTAATTAACTTTCATTTGAAATCAGACTGGTACCTGTATGCCCAGCGGTTCTCTCAAAAACGGCAGATAACCAAAAACAGTCATAAGTTAACCAGCGCAGCGCACATATTTACCAGATGTTTGTATGCATATTTTCGGTAAAAGTAGGTAAAAATACTGAAGAAACGATCGATTGTGTGTACGATTACCTATTGGAAAACAGTGATGAATGCCAGTTTTTTTTATCACACCTGCTACAGCAAATTAAGGGTGATTGTATAACTGATGTCAGAACAGCGAAAAATCACCTCCAAAAACGTTTTGTCGATGACATAGTCATAGTAGAGATGGGCTCCAACAAAGGGCACTCAGTACAGCTATTTTTTGAGACTGTTGTTCTCAAAAACAAGCGTGGCCCCTTGAAGCATGGAAGAAGAAGTGTGTGTCATTTTCTCATGTTCTGATTACTGTTGTACGACCTCGATCTTTTGTTTCCTTCCTACTGATTGGAATTGGTACCTACTTTTACCGAAAATATGCATACAAACATCTGGTAAATATGTGCGCTGCGCTGGTTAACTTATGACTGTTTTTGGTTATCTGCCGTTTTTGAGAGAACCGCTGGGCATACAGGTACCAGTCTGATTTCAAATGAAAGTTAATTAAATTTACGACAAGTTTATTACATATAATATTTGACGTGGGATGCGTATTTTAGAAGATATTTTACGAAATAAGTGACCATTTCGAAAAAATTTCACTTTTTGGAAAAAATGGCCTATTTTCTAAGAACTGTATCTTAGGAACCAATAGCTGTATAGAGCTTGTTTTAATCTCAAATTGTTGAAAATTTAGTCTTCTTTAAAATTGTATAGAGTGTCTATACCGGTCAGACCCTTCCTTCACTGAGATATTGAGCAAAAACTGAAAAAAGTCCGAAAATTTCATGGTTTTTTGGGTACTCCGCCGCTAGCACAACACTTTGGAAATTGCAAATCTGGTTTTTTAATATTGGTTTAGGTCCTAACAACATATAAAAAATTCAGAACGACCGGACCTTTTGCAAGCACGAATGTAGATCTTAACTGGACTATTTGTCTCTGAGCTGTAAAATGCTATGGTGGTGGATTGCATATGATTTCTCACTATCTTAATGTCGTTGTATTAATAATTTTTTATTTTTACTATTTACATATTTTTTTAATATTTTAATTGTTTTATTTTTATTTTTGTAAACTAACGTCTATTTATTTCCATTGTTAGTATGGTTGCTTTCGGTTATATTATACCAACAGAAGTGACCAGTGTTTACATAATTTGACATTTAAGTAATATGAGATAATGAACTGAAATTTTGTGTGGGTGTGTTGTCGAACTAAATAATAGGATCAAGTTCGAGAATGGGTAAAATCGGTCCGTGCTTCTCCCACCAGGGGGGAAAATATACATTATTAAAACCGTAAAAGATACAAAAAAAATTCAAAGACAAAAAATATTCCATTTTTTTAAATAAACAACTTTTGTATGCAATTTTTCTTTCTTCATATTTTAACCTGTTTTATTTTAAAATTAGATCGTCTCTATATGGAGATTTTATAATAACGAATTTGATATTTTCGAAAATTTCTTTAATAAAGTATGCATTTTTGCTGATTTTTTTGGTTTTTACCGAATTTCCTGAAAGGAAATAGAGCTATTGGTCTCGTACCGACATCAAAATTTTTCAAAATTTTTTGCAAATGTCCATCGATCCTACCTAGTAGATGTCGAAAATCACCATCTGTAAAATTTGTATATATATATATATACATACAGGCATATATATATATACATACATATATATATATATATATATATATATATATATATATATATGTGTGTGTCTGTAATCATTCTAGAGGTCACAATTTTGACTTGATTGGAATGAAATTGGTATTTGAGGTGCTTTTGGTATTCAAAAGGTCAAGTTCGTTAATAGGTAAAATCGAACAAGGGGAAAGGGGGGTTTAGAGGGAGGGGGAAACACAAAATTTGACATATCTCCCTTAAAATTCTAGGTACTAAGTTTTACTGTAATTTTGTATCTTAACATTTTTTCTGTTACCCTAATATTTACAGAAATATTGACGGTTTAAGATTGAAAATTAAATTCCTCAATATCTCTGTACACATTAGAGTTTGAGCAAAAATAATAAGGTGATGAATTGTAGCTAAAATGATTTTCTACAAATTTATTCCTTACGCATTTTTCGATGGTTCTACTATTAAGAGAGATATTTTATATTTTGTGTTTTCTTCTTTCTTTATGCCACCATTTCCCCTTGACTATGTCTTTTATTAATAAAATTGGCCATGCAAATACTAAAATCATATTCGACATTTCATTTTGATCATACTAAAATTATGACCGCTAGAGAGTGATTTATGTATTTTAAGGAAATTCGCTAAGTTGAAACAGCTCCTGCGTAACGAATTTTTTTTTAAATGAAACTCAGCTATTGGAGCTGAATCAGACTTTTCTGTTTTAAGATCTAAATTTTATTAATAATAATAATATTCAAAAACTTTTTATATATTGAATTCGGAAACGCAATTTCTTCTTTAGAAACATTATAATAATGACCCTCATTATTATATATTTTCTGAAGAAAGAACTGTGTTTTCGAAACTATTGGAAATTCCAGCTCAGAGAGACTCTATCTAGCGTTAAAAATAGAACCATTGATGAATAAAACCTATTTAGATTTTATCTATTTAGATAAATAGATAGATTGTAAAGGCTGCCCTGGACGGGCTACACTTCGACCATAAGATCCATTGTGATGCCTTAGGATGTGAGGATGTGAGTGGAGTGGAAGGAATTTTTGTGTATAGACTCGGAATTGGTAGGATATGCGGCTACAGCTGACTATGAAAGGAACTATGCCGATATTCATCTGGAGTTCGTGAAGGAAACTGCAGAAAACTTTCTCAAGCATAACCGGTTACTTCGTTCTTGTCCATACGCCGACAGTTTAGTCAATTAACCGCCCATTTTTTTTCTTAATAATTGACAAACTGCTGATGTCGGGATTTGAACCCATAACCTCCCAGTTTCCAAGTAGGCATACTGCGCAGACATAACGCCTTAGACCGCTCAGCCACTTGGACTGGTATAAAACATACTTGTATATGAATTGTGCATTTTCCATTATAAAAATCGTTTATTTTATTTTATAATGTCTTCAAATTGTTGTGTACCGAACTGTAAATCTTTAAAAAGAATAAATTATGATATTAAGCTCCATAATTTTCCAAAATTTTCAAAAAAATTAAAATTAAAAACATTTTTTGAAGGACATGTAAAATATTTTGGTAAACTTTTTTAACTAATGCTTAACAAGAGCTTAGTGATAAGTCTGAAAACATTGAAGGATTTTAAATTTTGCCACTGCGGCGCGGTGTTGAGATCGTAACATAAAAACCCAATAGTCAAAATATATATATATTTTTATGAAAATCTCAAATATTTGTTTCATTTAACAATCAAAAACTTACTATGGTTATGAAAAAAAAGTTTTTTTTTTGATACACCGATCATAAAATGTTTTTACTTGTCTTTAGTATTAGATTATCAAATGATAATAGGGAATATGCATGAAAATTTTTTTTCACATTTATTTTCAGAATATGAAAATACTGTTAATACTGTAATAATATTTAAAAACGAAATTAAAATCCGACAAATATCAAGGAAGCTATAAGCTTTTAAAGATTATTATCTGTCTCTTCCTTGCAAAAATACTAAAAACGGAGTTTTACGTGTATTTTAAATGGTGAAAGTGTAATATGACGTCACATAATATATATCAAGAGGGCTATCAACCTCTTTGTCTAATCGGGAATTTCAATCATTCATATCTCGCTTATTTTTAAAGTTATTTAAAAAGTAATTTTACCTTGATATTTGTCAAGTAAACATGCTTCAATTCAAGTGAAAAAAAATTTTCATGCATATTCCCTATTAATGAGAACTTCAGGTTTTTGAAATAAATTTTCAAATTCGTCTCACTATCTGATCAGATTTTGTACTATAAAGACGTATTTCGGAAGTAATCATCATCATTATAAATTAGCTAGTAGTAATTTACTCTTTGACAATTAGAAATAGATAGACTATCGAAATCAAAAAAAAAATTTGTTTGTCCTTTTGTTCGATCTCTTACGGTCTCAAAGATGGATAGTTTTGCCCATTTTGCCCAAACAAGGTTCGATTTTGCCATTCACGAACTTACCCTTTTAGTTTTAGAAAACACATACAAAATTTCATGATTTATTTTCTGAAGAATGAACTGTGTTTCCGAAATTCAAAATAAAAATATTGTATCGATAATCTCAAATATTTTCTTTTATTTGTCCTTCTTGACATGGTCTGTCTAAATATGTATCATCAAAATTAATTAATTAAGTTTTTGATATTGAAATGTAGGAATGTGTATATGTAAAAGATTATATCTGTTTAGTGAATCCTTCGAATCAAATATTTTTCTTTACATAGACGAAAAGTATTTTAAAGTTTATTATACAAGTAATTATTTATTTTAGCTATTTTAGGAATGTTTCAAAACTTTATTTGTAATATTAATCGAACTAATTGAACATAAAATTGAAATTTGTACTATACAAATATTATTTGGTACAATATGTTAATATGTATCAAAAGTTGATGTTTGTTTTTAAAATTTTTTTAATAGGGAATATGCATGAAAATTTTTTTTCACATTTATTTTCAGAATATGAAAATACTGTTAATACTGTAATAATATTTAAAAACGAAATTAAAATCCGACAAATATCAAGGAAGCTATAAGCTTTTAAAGATTATTATCTGTCTCTTCCTTGCAAAAATACTAAAAACGGAGTTTTACGTGTATTTTAAATGGTGAAAGTGTAATATGACGTCACATAATATATATCAAGAGGGCTATCAACCTCTTTGTCTAATCGGGAATTTCAATCATTCATATCTCGCTTATTTTTAAAGTTATTTAAAAAGTAATTTTACCTTGATATTTGTCAAGTAAACATGCTTCAATTCAAGTGAAAAAAAATTTTCATGCATATTCCATATTGATTTGTGCCTTATTCATTCGATTTTCGAAAAAAATGTTCTAATAAAAGTTGTTACTATGTTTATAAACACAAATCAATTATAAAATTTTTATAACTATCCTCAACTTTGGACCCCTATTGTACTATAGGTCACAAAAGTAGCGTTCATTTTTCAAAATTTTTTTAGTTGATATGTACCTTATTCATTGGGTTTTTGAGAAAAAAGGTTTCGAATCAAAAGGTCTTAAAACATTAATTTAAAAACATTCATTACGCAGGAGCTGCATCAACTTAGCGAACAATTTTAGTCTGATCAAAATGAAATGTCGTATCTGATATTATTTTGGTATTTGTAGGATCAATTTCTGCAAATATTAAAAAAATATAGAAAAATGTATAAGCAGTAAATTTTTAGAAAATCATGTTTGCTACAATTCATTACCTGATCATTTTTTCTCAAACTCTAATGTGTACAGAGATATTTAGAAATTTCGTTTCATTGTAGATAGATCATAGACACATCTGGAAGATTCAGTTAAAAATTTGTTACGCAGGCGCGGCTTCAACTTAGCGAATTTCCTTAGAATACATATATCACTCTCTAGCTGTCACAATTTTAGTCTGATCAAAATGAAATGTCGTATCTGATACGATTTTGGTATTTGCAAGGACAATTTTATTAACAAATGGTGGGCATAAACAAAGAAGAAAACACAAAATTTAAAATATCTCTCCTAATATTAAAAAAATTGAAAAATGTATAAGAAGTAAAGTTGTAGAAAATCATGTTTGCTACAGTTCATTACCTAATCATTTTTTCTCAAACTCTAATGTGTATAGAGATATTTAGGAATTTAACTTTCAATTTAAATTCGTAAATATTTCTGTCCATATTAGGGTAACAGAAAAAATGATAAGAACCAAAATTATAGTAAAATTAATTATCTATAACTTTACTTTTTAGACATTTTTCGATTTTTCCAACATTAACACAGATATACCAAATTTTGTGTTTCCCCTTCCCTCGTAACCCCTCTTTTCCCTTGTCAGATTTTGCTCATTAACGAACTCGACCGTTCAAATACCAAAAGTACCTCAAATACCCAATTGAAGTGTCTATATTTGAAATAGTGGACGCGGTGTGAATGATAAATAATTAAAGTAGTGGAAGCGGTGGGAAATTACATTGAGATTTTTAGTCTTAAAATGACGGGAGCCGGAGATATAACAATAAAACGTGAGCGAAGCCGCGGGTATATGCTAGTATGAAATAGTAACATTTAACTAATATTATGTATTTTAAAACAACGATTAATTTTAAATCGATCGACATTTTTATATAAAGTTTATGTCCAAAAGTTTGTAGTACATGCTTCGTAACAAATTATCCACGTAAACTTTTGACAGTTTTAATAAATCATTCAATATTTACATTATTACATTATGACAGTTCTAGCCAAGCCAAGCCTAGCCAAGCCAAGCAAAGCCAAGCAGAGCCAGACATCGTCATACATTTGTATTGAATAAGCATACCTGTGTATATTGTTGGAGCATGTTTGTTACATTCACATATTTAACAAACAAAATATTATTATATACTATTTTAGAGAGAAAAATCTTTATAACGTTCAAGAAATATTATATAGAAAGTTTTGAAACTATTGAAGGTAGAATTATGGTAAAGTGTACAAAATCCATTAACAGATGTGGGTAGTACTGTTAATTGTCGGCAAGCTCATTATACTCTTCAGTATCTCTTCCAGTTTAGTGTCGACAGTGATGTGAAAAGAAAGATTTGTGTTATACCGCTTTACTTTAAAACAAATTAAGCCGTCGCGGTGACGCCTGGCAAATATGAAACGCCGAAACTATTCTGTATAAAAAACATGCATAAAAGGATGGTTTATTAAAGAAAATAAATATGGCATAATAAAAAACAAAATATTCAGATTTTTTTTGAAGAAAAATAAAACCTATTTTGACAAAATGGAAACCCGACTTCTTGTGTCAGTTTTAGTTCACCTAAGCAAAAATTTTTAAATTTATATGTACAATTATTGTTATTTTTGGAGTCAGCATAGAGAAATTCACATAACTTCCAAAAATACACCGCCTCCAAAAGTAACAATAATTGTACATATATATTTAAAAATTTTTGCTTAAATGAACTAAAATTCAAAATCGGTTCATAAATGATGGAGTACTGAGGTGACACACATTAAAAAAAAAAAAACAGACTAATTGAGAACCATCCTCCTTTTTGAAGTCGGGTTAAAAATTATTCTTTATTTAAAAAATAGATATTAATTTAATATCAAAAAATTTAAAAATAAGTAATTTGTTTTAAATTGAGATGGCTCAATTCTTTCAACCAGTTATTTAAATTATTATTATTTTTATTATTAACTATTTTGTATAGAAAATATGTATTGCCACTTGTGAATGAGTTTTTTTTTAACCTTTAAAAACTAATTTGTTATATGTAATATCACCTATGAACAACTTGTTGATCGCGTTGCGAGAAAACGTCGTCGAGCCAACAGTCGGTCTAACACGCCGCAATAAATGTTTCACATCAAAAATAACAAGTAATGTAACAACTAACTGAGTTAATTGTTTGAATACCCAGTATATACTGAGTTGTATATCAATGTTCGAATTGTTAATACCTTTAATGGGTATACCAATAGTATATGAGATGTTATGTATCTTTATGAATAGTATGTCATTTACATATACTGGGTATATTTACATATTCTGGGTATAAAAACTAACGAAGCTGATTTTCAAGGTCTTAAGATTTAAGGTCCAGCTCTTAAGATATTCAACGGGATAGGTCGCGAAAATCGGTTTTTGCAAATATCTAGTATCCATATGCGTTAAATTCTGTTCGAAGATATTATTATGAAACTTGTAGAGAATAAAATTATCAACAATTTATGCCATAATATTTTTATACCCGGTAATGTAATATATATCAGGGTGTATTAATTTAGTTCTGACTTTGTAACGGTTGGAAATATTGATCGTAGAAAAAAATATTTGTTATAGGTGTTCATAAAAGGACCTATTTAGTCAATTTCCACATGTTCATCCGCTCATCTGTCCGTCCGTCTGTGTACACACTAACTCAAAAACAAAAAGAGATGACGAGCTGAAATTGTGTGTGTATTTTAGAGCTAAAAAATAAGGTCAAATTCGTGAATGAGCAAAATCGGACTATTTTTGGGAAAAATGGGCAAAACTGCCTATCTTTGAAATCGTAAGAGATAGACAAAAATGTGAGAACAAAAAATGTTCCTTTTGTAAAAATAAACAACTTTTGTTTGAATTTTTTTCCATAAATTCAGAATATACCGGGTATTTAAGCAATTAACTCGGCTAGTTGTTAGTTTCACTTGTTTTTTGTAGTTTTATCTTTTTTTAAACAGCGCAGATGTTGTGTAACATTTATTGATGGCGTGATTCCATAAGTATTTCAATAAATTCTCAGTCTCTGGCATGGCATAAATTGTAGACAAATTTTATCTTTACGATCTATCCCTTTGAATATCTTAAGACGCGGACACGTGATTATATGAGATTTTTGAGCCAGTGTTTAGAATGATTAAATAAATGTTTATGCAAATTTTCTCTTTATTACGTTTCATTTCGAGATTCAGCCGATTTTTTGCCTTATTTGATTGTACTATTTATGCTATATGTAAGTATATGAGAAACCAATGAGTAGTCAGTAGGGTAGAGACATTTTTCTCGCAACTTTTGATTACGGATTGGACATATACCAAATGAGTGAGTGTATGCGTTATAGGCAACAATTGGCTAAATGGAGGTTACACAAAAAAAAGTTTACTATATGGAGTTGTAGAAATCGATACGGCTGGTGGCAAAATTGCAATTGACACAGATAATTGGCAGGTTAACGAATAAGCTAGTACATAAAATGATTTTTCAAAGACGATTATACCTTCAAAATTTACAAAAAATATTATGCAGTTGTATACATGTATACTCCCATTGTACCAGTTGAAACATTCTAAGTGTTACTGTATGTAATATTATACATATATTTAGTAACATATATACAGTAGGGCCTCGGTAATCCGGACTCCCGCTTGTTCGGTGATCGCAGGTGCGGGCTGCCATGAGCCAATTCGTCGTCAGTCTTTTGTTTATCGCCTTTCATGTAGTACGTAGTGTCAATTTAGCGCACATTTTTATCTTTATGCTTTCATTTAAAAATTGATTAAAGAAACTATGGTTAAACATGTGTTTTATTACCATTAAAAATGGCATACTGTAAAAGGAGAAAGGTCGGAAAGGGTCTTGTTTTTGTCTCTCCGGATTAACGAGGCCCTACTGTATACGCTTAGAATGTGATTTACTAGTTCAATTTTTATGAACGGAAGTTTATGTATACAGACTGTGTTGAAATGCTTTTCCAATAGAGAATCAATGTTAAATATTATTTATTACTGGCAGGCCGTGTGGTTACTGTGTGGAGTCAGTCAGTACACATGTAATGAGAGTCATCTCATATGCGTATGGTAGTTTGTTTGTCATTTAAAAGTGTGTACTGACTCATTGACTGTGTGTACTGACTCATTTAAGAGTGTGTACTCATTACATGTGTACTGACTGATTCCGCACAGTAACCAGACGGCCTGCCAGTAATAAATAATATTTAACATTGATTCTCTATTGGAAAAGCATTCCAA
This sequence comes from Nineta flava, assembly GCA_963920215.1. Classification (NCBI taxonomy): domain Eukaryota; kingdom Metazoa; phylum Arthropoda; class Insecta; order Neuroptera; family Chrysopidae; genus Nineta; species Nineta flava. The sequence goes on from OY986042.1 coordinate 90,653,444, forward strand.
CACAGTCTGTATACACATATCTTTGAAGTATTTTTCCGTTTTACCCATTACGACATACAGAGTCCTCATGCACAATATTAAATACAAAAAAGATATCTTATAATATTTAATCTAGAGTCGACTCATTAAAAAAAAGCATGAATAGCATGAATAGTACATGTAATATACTATTTTCTGAATAGTACC